>CM038675.1:456802532-457402532 GCA_021605145.1 Aegilops bicornis | reverse complement strand
GTCACAAGATTGTTCCCGCATATACACAATTGCTATCTTGGTTTGTGCATTTCGCATAGTGGCCATATCAAAAAAAAGAAGAAGAATAAGCTTCTAAGCAAAAGAAAAGAGAGCAAAGATCTTGTAAGCAAGTGCCATAGCATCATACCGCATTGCACATAAAATTGTCATATCCGATCATCTTGAGAAGAACTACGGGAACATCATACATACATAACATACTTGGGATAGAAAGTTTATCCTTTTGCGTCTTATAGGTTGTGCACAAGTGTCGTTCCGCCTATTGAGCAATCGTTCTAGCTTCTCTCTTGAGTTGTGCAACACGAGCGTTTTCCGTGGATTCCACATTTTGTGCTCATTCCTTGGTTGCACGACCCCATTTTATCTATCCGTGTGTGTGTTTCCGTGTACCACATATTGCTATTGGTCTACTTGTTTCTCTTGCAAATTTGTGAATCTTTTTCAACATTATTGACTCTTACTAACATTTTGCATCATATTTTTGTGCCACTATCCTCACCGAGCTCCACCATAAGCCTTATTTGTGTAGGTGTGAGAATTGACAAGATCCGGTACCAATTGTGCTATTTCCTTGATACATTATTGAGTGATCATTGATCCATCTTCAACATTGGAAAAGGTACATTTGGTCTAGTTCTTTCCTTTCTTCCACTCAAATTTGCTCTAGTCTTGTGATGGATAGGCACGGCATTTCATCTCCGGTCTTCCACGACAACGACGACGCGAACAACTACATCACCAAAATGTCCATCTTCGGACTACAACACGAAATGCAAGGCGCACAATCTACCTTGCGAGAGCGCCTCGACAACCTCGCCATCGACATACACCACTCCGAAGCAAGGAAAAGGGACTACATCAACACCAAGTTGGGCAAGCTAAAGGATCAACTACGAGACATGGTGGCCGACTACAAGTCTTCTTCCCCTTCATCATCCTCAAGGCGGCGGCGAGCAAGTCGATCATCTTCAGAGCGCCCATGCGATACAAGCGCAAGTCGTCCATGTCCACATCTACATGGCAACCACCATCACGTTCGTGATCAACATCGTCATGAAGGGCAAGACACCTCCAAGCATCATGTGCACAATGACGACAAACGACATCTACTATGAGCTCAAGTGCGACAACGACACCATCAACATGAAGATGCTCCACAAGCGCAAACGTACAAGTCCGAAAAAGCGCTACTTCACGATGTAGGATCTTGAGAAGAGGTGTCTAGAGGGGGGGGGGTGATTAGACACTAAGTACCAAAGTTGCAGTTTTTAACTTCTTTTGGTTTAAATGGAGTTTAGGCACAAGTTTAACATTCTCTATCCATAACAAGCAGGCATGCAAAGAGTATATATGAATCGAAAAATAAAGCATGCAACTTGCAAGAATGTAAGGGGAAGGGTTTGGAGAAATCAAACGCAATTGGAGACACAGATGTTTTTGTCGTGGTTCCGATAGGTGGTGCTATCGTACATCCACGTTGGTGGAGACTTCAACCCACGTAGGGTAGCAGTTCTTGTGAGTCCACGGAGGGCTCCACCCACGAAGGGTCCACGAAGAAGCAACCTTGTCTATCCCACCATGTCCGCCGCCCACGAAGGACTTGCCTCACTAGCGGTAGATCTTCACAAAGTAGGCGATCTCCTTGCCCTTACAAACTCCTTGGTTCAACTCCACAATCTTGTCGGAGGCTCCCAAGTGACACCTAGCCAATCTAGGAGACACCACTCTCCAAGAAGTAACAAATGGTGTGTTGATGATGAACTCCTTGCTCTTGTGCTTCAAATGATAGTCTCCCCAACACTCAACTCTCTCTCACAGGATTGGATTTGGTGGAAAGAAGATTTGAGTGGAAAGCAACTTGGGAAGGCTAGAGATCAAGATTCATATGGTTGGAATGGAATATCTTGGCCTCAACACATGAGTAGGTGGTTCTCTCTCAGAACGGGTAAGTTGGAAGTGTAGGTTTGTTCTGATGGCTCTCTCCACGAATGAAGAGGAGGTGGAGGGGTATATATATCCTCCACACAAAATCTAACCGTTACACACAATTTACCAACCTCGGTGGGACCGAATTATCAAACTCGGTCAGACCGATTTAGTAAACCTAGTGACCATTAGGGTTTCGGTGGGATTGACATGCATCTCGGTAGGATCGATTTGGTTAGGGTTAGGGCATAACGTAATCTCGGTTAGACCGATTACACAAACTCGGTGAGACCGATTTTGGTAATTAGCTAACCAGAGAGTTGATCAGGCAAACTCGGTGAGACCGATTACTCAAACTCGGTGAGACCGATTTGGGTAATAAGTTAACCAGAAAGTTTGCATTATAATCTCGGTAGTACCGATTGCACAAACTCGGTGAGACCGATTTTGATAAAGGACATACACAGAGAGATTACAATCCCATCTCGGTGAGACCGAGATCCCTATCGGTGAAACCGATTTGCTTAGGGTTGGTGGCAGTGGCTATGACATTTGAACTCGATGGCGCCGGATAGAAAGAATCGGTAGGTCCGAGTTTGACTTTAGGTTTAGGTCATATGTGGAGGTGAGAAAGTAGTGGAGGGTTTTGGAGCATATCACTAAGCACATGGAGAAAAAGGCTCATTAAGCAACACCTCATCCCTCCTTGATAGTATTGGCTTTTCCTATAGACTCAATGTGATCTTGGATCACTAAAATGTAAAATGAAGAGTCTTGAGCTTGAAGCTTGAGCCAATCCTTTGTCCTTAGCATCTTGAAGGAGTTCCCACATCCTTTAGTCCATGCCACTCCATTGTTGAACTTATGCGAAACATACTAGATAAAAGTGTTAGTCCAACAAGAGATATGTTGACATTAATTAGCAAAACCACCTAGGGAGCACTTGTGCTTTCAATCTCCCCCTTTTTGGTAATTGATGGCAACATACATCAAAGCTTTAGATAAAGATATAAAGAATAACAAGTAAAGCTTCAGAAATACATGTAACAAGCATAGGCTCCCCCTATATGTATGCAATCATGTGCATATGGAATATAGAAACATGTGAGAGCAAAACCATGATAGAGTAGGCAATGTGTTACATGTATCTTGGCCATATGCATCAGAGCAAATAATATTAAAGAAAATGCCTTCATGCTCATGAGTCCTTCTTGCAAAACAGTATGTACATCAGCAAGAATTCCTCATACACATGAGTGTGATGCATATACTTACCTTGTAGTCTTGAGTTGGCTTAGGGTGAAATGAACCTGCACAAACAAGGTTAGATAACACAGGTACATCTACTAGCCAGACCAACATAAGAAACCACAAGAATACCAAGACTGGGATGACATGTAGAGAGTGAGTACTGAGTACCACATTGGATTAGACATGTCCCCAAGAGTAAAGATATGCAATGAATTTGAATAATTTCTTTCCCTTGGATGTCTTGCTCCCCCTGATTCTAGCATGGGAAATTGGGAGAAGATAGGGAACATAAATTCAGAGCTGAAAGAAATAAATGAACAGAGCTTAAAGCAAATAAGCACATGAACATGTCTTTCCCCCAAAAAGACATGTGGCATCTCTCCTCTTGAACACCAAGCATCTGGGATCCTTGAGAAATACTTCTACTTGAGTATTCTCTCCCCTAGAGATCTCTTTCTCCCCTTAATACTCTCTCCGATGTGATCTCTCTAAGTGATAAGCTTTGATGTGATCTCTCTCTCCCTTTGACATCAATTTCCAAGAAGGGTCTTCTGGAATTTGTTGTGTATGGGTTTGGTCCTTGAGTCACAACACAAAGCACTGGATAAAATTGTGATGCTTGTAGAGGACAAGATTCATTGAGTGGAGCTGGATTTAAAAGAGACACATAATAAGTGGCAAACTATTTTTCATGTTGGGAAATCGGTGGCACCGAGTGGTATGCTTCGGTTGTACCGAAAAGATTCGGTTGAACCGAAAACAACAAAACGGTGAGACCGAGTTCATCGCAGAGAAAACATTTGTCACCTCAGCTCACTAAACTAGAAAGGTCTCACAAAGATTTGCAAGGAATTGGATGCTGAAAATGCAGGGCAAATAGAAAGAATGATATCTAGATGAAGTTTTTTTAAAGGGGAAACAAATATGCATGAGACAAATGCAAAAACGCAAATAAGAACATGAGAGAACTTCATCTAGAGTTGGTCAGTGAAAAAGTCACCTATGTTAGAGTATATTGACTTAGGAGTCAAGTGAGATCACTTGATCATGGGTCATACTCATCGTTTAAGCTCAAAATGGGGTTACCATTTTTCGTTTAAGCATCTTGATGTATTCACATCTTGTCGAGTTGCTTTAGCTCATGACTTGGAGTAAAGCTTCTCTAAGATGGAATAACATACCTTGGTTGGTGGTGTTGTCCATGTAGTTGAACTCGTGTGGGTTGCTCAAGGTTGATGTAGCTCATCAAGAGTTGGGAGCACCACTTGGAATTTGAGTCCATCTACCTACATGGGTTAGTTCTTGCAAGGAAGAGCACTTGTATATCCAAAATGACAATCATGAAGCTCAATCATAGAGTTTGTCAAAATGATATGTTACAATGATTTCGTGCTTCCTTGTATTCATCCACCATAGTGTAGAGACTCGGTGATGTAGAGATTGCTCAAAATGTGAGTAGATTACAATCTCATGGAATTTGATTCCACCAAGTACCTACATGGGTTAGATGACATGCAAGATGCAAATATATCCAAGGTATAATATATTCATCATAAAAGAGATATCATGGATTAGTCATAAGCTCATGTCTTGCATGTATCCAATGGAGTTTCTACTCCAAGTTTGAAGCATCAATGATGTTCAATTCTCCTCTCAACCTGCAAAACACTTTCTCATCAAGGGGTTTAGTAAATATATCCGTTGATTGCTTTTCAGTGCGAACATACTTAAGATTAATGTCACCCTTAGCAACATGATCTCCAATGAAATGATGACGAACTTCAATATGCTTAGTTCGAGAATGTTGTACGGGATTATGACCAATTTTGATAGCACTTTCATTGTCACAAAGCAATGGAACATGTTTCACATGTATCCCATAATCTTTAAGAGTTTGGGTCATCCAAAGTAATTGAGCACAACATGATCCAGTGACAATGTACTCCGCTTACGGTAGATAAGGATACCGAGTTTTGTTTCTTGGAGGACCAAGACACAAGAGATCTACCAAGAAATTGACAAGTACCGAAGTGGACTTTCTATCAACCTTGTCTCGGCATAGTCCGAGTCGGAATAGCCAACAAGATCGAAAGAGGCCCTCTTAGGATACCAAATGCCAAAATTTGGTGTATGAATTAAGTATCGCACTATCCTTTTCACGGCCTTAAGATGACATTCTTTAGGAGCAGCTTGATATCTTGCACACATGCACACACTTAGCATAATATTGGGACGTGAAGCACATAGGTATAACAATGATCCAATCATGGAGCGATAAACCTTTTGATCAACGGTTTACCATCTTTGGTCAAATCAAGATGTCCACTAGTAGGCATGGGTGTAGACATACCTTTGCATTCTTGCATATTGAACTTCTTGAATAAGTCCTTAGTGTACTTCGTTTGAGAGACAAAAGTACCTTCCTTAGTTTGCTTGATTTGCAACCCAAGAAAGAATTTGAGTTCACTCATCATTGACATCTCAAACTTCTCCGACATTAGCTTTCCAAACTTTTCACTAAAAAAGGGTTAGTTGATCCAAATATGATATCATCAACATAAATTTGGCATACAAATAATTCTCCATTAACCCTTTTAGTAAAAAGTGTGGAATCAATCTTCCCAATTTCAAAGCCTTTTTCAAGAAGAAACTTGGTCAAGCATTTATACCATGCTCTAGGAGCTTGTTTAAGACCATAAAGAGCTTTGTGAAGTTTGTAAACATGATTTGGTTTCTTAGGATTGACAAAGCTGGGAGGTTGTTTAACATAAACTTCCTCTTCTATTTCACCATTTAGAAGAACACTTTTAATGTCCATTTGGTACAAGGTGATATTATGGTGATTAGCATAGGAAAGTAAGACGCGAATGGACTCAAGTCTAGCAACGGGAGCATAAGTCTCACCATAGTCCATACCTACGACTGGTGTGTAGCCTTGGGCTTTAGACGTGCTTTATTGCGAACTACTTGTCCATCTTCATCTTGCTTGTTGTGAAACACCCATTTGGTACCGATGATGTTGTGGTTGTTGTCGGGCTTCTCAACCAATGTCCAAACTTGGTTTCTCTCAAAGTTGTGTAGCTCTTCATGCATAGCATTTATCCAATCCGGATCTTCCAATGCTTCTTCAACCTTCATAGGTTCAATGCTAGAGATGAAAGAATAGTTTTCACAAAAGTTAGCGAAACGAGTTTTAGAGCGAGTGATTCTCCCGGTTTGAATATCATTGTAGATTTGCTCGACGGGATGGTCTTTAGCAATTCTTGCTCGAACTCGTGAAAGTTTTTGCTTGGGTATCGGTTGAACATCTTCTTCATCTTGTTCTTCTTCTTCTTGATCATCTTCATTGTTGGCGTTGTCATTTTCTTGTCGTGGTGGAGAAGGAGGTTGTTGACGTTCGTGATGTTCTTCCTCGTTTTCTTCATCTTGGTGTGTTCCACTTGTGGATGCTTCCGTTTCAACTCTTGGTTCACCTTGTCACGAAGTAGAAGCTTCCGCTTGGATAGACGAGGTACTCTCCTTCACCTCCGTTGGACGGACGTTGCCAATAGACAAGTCTTGGATTGCTTCCGAAGGGTCTTTGTCTCCTACATCAATTGGCAATTGCTCTACTTGCGAGCCGTTAGATTCATCAAACTTCACATCTACCGTCTCTTCAACCTTTCGGGTGAAATTGTTGTAGACACGGTAAGTGTGAGAGTTTGAGCCATAACCTAGTAGGAAACCTTCATGAGATTTAGGAGCAAATTTTGAACGACGATGCTTATCAAGAATGTAGCACTTTGAGCCGAATACTCGAAAGTATCCAACTTGGGGTTTGTTACCGGTGAGGAGCTCGTATGCCGTCTTGACGAGTAGCTTGTGAAGATACAAGCGATTTGTTGCATGACAAGCTGTCTCAACCGCTTTTGCCCAAAAGTGCTTCGGTGTCTTGTACTCATCAAGCATCGTTCTCGCCATTTCGATGAGCGTCCGGTTCTTCCTCTCAACAACTCCATTTTGTTGAGGTGTGTACGTAGCCGAGAACTTGTGTGAAATTCCTTCTTCACAAGAAAGGTGTCCACATTTGCGTTCTTGAACTCCGTTCCGTTGTCGCTGCTTGAACCTTCATGATCTTCACTTCAAATTGGTTTTGGGCCTTCCTAGCGAAGTTTTTGAAGATCTTTTGGACCTGCGATTTATCATCGAGAAAGAACACCCACGTAAATCTTGAAAAATCATCAACTATAACTAGACCAAAAGAATTTCCACCGAGACTTTTGTAGGCGTTAGGACCAAAGAGATCCATAAGAAGTAGCTCGAGCGGCCGCCTTATGGTCATGATATTCTTCACGGGATGCCTTCCTCCGACCTGTTTACCTGCTTGGCAAGCACTGCACAGTCTATCCTTATCAAATATGACATCGTTAACTCCAAGGATATGATTTCCTTTAATAAGCTTGTCAAGGTTTCTCATGCCAACGTGACCTAGTCGTCTATGTCATAACCAACCTTTTGTGGATTTAGCAATGAAGCAAGTTTTAGGTTGTTCCCTTTTAGAGAAATCAACAATGTAAAGATCACCTCTACGTATACTCGTAAAGACCATTTTATGATTGTCTCGACGAAACACTTGACAATCTACTTCAGTAAATAGGACATTTAAACCGAAATCAGCAAGTGCGGATCTTTGAAAGTAAGTTGTAGCCAAGAGACTCAACGAGCATGACATTTTGAATGGAGCTATCATGTGAGATGGCCACCTTACCAAGGCCAACTACCTTACCCTTTGAGTTGTCACCGAAAGTGACATACTTTCGAGGACTATCATTTTCAGCAAGCTCACGAAACATGTCTTTATCTCCGGTCATGTGATCGGTACATCCTTGTCAAGAACCCATTCCTTTCCTCGACACATATCCCGAATATTTGCCATAAGACCAAAATGTCTCATTGCATCATCAAGATCAAAATCACTATCATCATCCTCATCATAGTATCCATGTTCAACATCGTCATGTGGTGGATCAAGTCCTAGAGAGGGTAATTCATTAGAGTGAGTTTGACAATGATCTTGCTTATGAATTCTTATAGCTTGAAATAATATCACCAATAATTCCAACATCTCCTTTGGCACGCATAAGGTCGGTGAGTTCAAATAGACGATCACCAAACATAGGATCACTAGTATTCATCTTACTCAAGGCAATAGACTTATAGAGAACCTCATCTAGATTTTTCAAGGAATAATTTGGAAAGCGTTCCTCAAGGAATTTCCATAGTGTAGGCACACTCAAAGGTAGGCAAGATTCTAATCAAGTTTCTAGGCAAGCCTCTAGTGATAAGATTAACAGTTCTAAGATTTCTAGTCATGTCAAATGATTCATCAAGGGTAGGATGCATAGGATCAACATGAGGTGCACAAGGGCTAGCAATGTACTTGTTCAATTGATATTGATTGAAAATTACAAGCATCTCATTTTTCCACTCATGAAAATACTCTCCATCAAGAATAGGCACTCTATGACTAAGACTCCTGAAGTAGACTCATCCATCTTCCTCCAAAGGTGATTAAACCAAGGCAATGGAGACCAATGCTCGATACCACTTGTAGGATCTTGAGAAGAGGTGTCTAGAGGGGGTGATTAGACACTAAGTACCAAAGTTGCAGTTTTTAACTTCTTTTGGTTTAAATGGAGTTTAGGCACAAGTTTAACATTCTCTATCCATAACAAGCAGGCATGCAAAGAGTATATAGGCAGCGGAAAATAAAGCATGCAACTTGCAAGAATGTAAGGGGAAGGGTTTGGAGAAATCCAACGCAATTCGAGACACGGATGTTTTTTTTGTGGTTCTGATAGGTGGTGCTATCGTACATCCAGGTTGGTGGAGACTTCAACCCATGTAGGGTAACAGTTGCGCGAGTCCACGGAGGGCTCCACCCACGAAGGGTCCACGAAGAAGCAACCTTGTCTATCCCGCCATGGCCGTCGCCCACGAAGGACTTGCCTCACTAGCGGTAGATCTTCATGAAGTAGGCGATCTCCTTGCCCTTACAAACTACTTGGTTCAACTCTACAATGTTGTCGGAGGCTCCCAAGTGACACCTAGCAAATCTAGGAGACACCACTCTCCAAGAAGTAACAAATGGTGTGTTGATGATGAAATCCTTGCTCTTGTGCTTCAAATGATAGTCTCCCCAACACTCAACTCTCTCTCACAGGATTGGATTTGGTGGAAAGAAGATTTGAGTGGAAAGCAACTTGGGGAAGGCTAGAGATCAAGATTCATATGGTTGGAATGGAATATCTTGGCCTCAACACATGAGTAGGTGGTTCTCTCTCAGAACGGGTAAGTTGGAAGTGTAGGTTTGTTCTGATGGCTCTCTCCACGAATAAAGAGGAGGTGGAGGGGTATATATAGCCTCCACAATAAATCTAACCATTACACACAATTTACCAAACTCGGTGGGACCGAATTATCAAACTCGGTCAGACCGATTTAGTAAACCTAGTGACCGTTAGGGTTTTAGGTGGGACTGACATGCATCTCGATAGGACCGATTTGGTTAGGGTTAGGGCAGAACGTAATGTCGGTGAGACCGATTACACAAACTTGGTGAGACCGATTTTGGTAATTAGCTAACCAGAGAGTTGGTTAGGCAAACTCGGTGAGACCGATTACTCAAACTCGGTGAGATCGATTTGGGTAATAAGTTAACCAAAAAGTTTGCATTGTAATCTCGGTAGTACCGATTGCACAAACTCGGTGAGAACGATTTTGATAATGGACATACACAGTCAGATTACAATCCCATCTCGGGGAGACCGAGATCCCAATCGGTGAAACCGATTTGCTTAGGGTTGGTGGCAGTGGCTATGACATCTGAACTCGGTGGCGCCGGAAAGAAAGAATCGGTAGGTCCGAGTTTGACTTTAGGTTTAGGTCATATGTGGATGTGAGAAAGTAGTGGAGGGTTTTGGAGCATATCACTAAGCACATGGAGCAAAAGGCTCATTAAGCAACACCTCATCCCTCCTTGATAGTATTGGCTTTTCCTATAGACTCAATGTGATCTTGGATCACTAAAATGTAAAATGAAGAGTCTTGAGCTTGAAGCTTGAGCCAATCCTTTGTCCTTAGCATCTTGAAGGAGTTCCCACATCCTTTAGTCCATGCCAATCCATTGTTGAACTTGTCTGAAACATACTAGATAAAAGTGTTAGTCCAACAAGAGATATGTTGACATTAATTACCAAAACCACCTAGGGAGCACTTGTGCTTTCACACGACAAGTCCAAGCTTCAAGAGCACAAGAGAAGACCGCGAGACGAGCACCACCAAGACGGAACTACTACAACAACCACTTCGGCATCTTCGCCAAGTGGGATGAAGGCATCTTCGCCTTTGGACGTACGGCATCTTCGCCTACTTCCCGTGAGTTCGCCTACATCAACATCTTCTACAACAAGGCGACCACCTACGAGCGAGGGCGACACTTCCATCTTCGGAAGCCCCTCGAGCACGATGGCCGAGCATGGGAAATTCCCTTCGGTCATGGAGACAAGCTACGAGGTGCCACATCATATGGGCCTCCAACAATAAGACGGCGACAAGAAGGTTGATCATGGGACTATCCCTTCAACCAAGGCGGCGATAGGAGTTGAGCATGGAGAAATTTGCACCACCATCTCTCCGACACCCACATATGAAGAGATGCCTCAATTCCCATGTGAGGAGATCCACCCCACCATGAGTGATATGAGTGACTCCACCATATGTGACATTGAGTGCATTTCCTATGAGAGGATGAGTGTGACCACCACTAGCCCCACACATGAGAGCATGCCACACATCCTATGTGAGGTTGAGAGCCATTTGAGTGACTCCACAAACCATACACAGTGAGAGCATCCAAGAGGGAGTGAGTGAGCCACAACACTTAGTGAGTGAGGTAGTTGACACAGCATGTGAGGCCACTATGATTTCTAATGACTTAACCTCTACTCCTAGTGTGTTTTCTTCTTTGGTGCTAGGTCTCCTACATGAAGACATGTCTATCCTCGACGAGTCCATACCTCAAATGGAGACGACGATGGCCACGATGGACAATGATGCACCCCCACATGGTTCCATCAAGACAAAGATGACCACGACTTGGTCTTCGACACCTCACCTACAACACATGAGCGATGCTCCAAAGGTAATATAGGTGATGGTACTTCTCTTGTCCCACTAGTGGACTCTCTTGACATCGATTGCTCCCATGATGTTGACACACCTATGCCCATGCTTTATGCTAGTGCGCATTGTTCATGTCATGACTTACCCATTTATGATAAATATGATGATGATCATGTTGAGTTGCCTAGTTGTGATGCTATGCTTCATAGGATATCATGTGAAAATTCTTTTGGTCACATCATGTTTGACAATCCATTGAACTTGTCATATGCTATGAGTGAGATCTCTCATATTGCCTCATTTCAATCTCAACATAGTAACTATGCATGCCCCATTAAAATAAATCCCATTTGCACTTATGGCATAGATGACGAGATGATGGTCATTGGCTTTTATTTTTCATGCGATGATATTGCCATGCTTCCTTTATATGATTTGCGCATTTCATCTACTATGCCATGCCATGATCACATTTTTCCAAATATGCTTTGTTTTGGATGTTGTCAATATTCTCCATGTGATGTTTCTACAAATGCTCATGAGGAGACCCCCATAGTTTCCTCATACATATTTGGAAATTTTTATGCATTCCATACTTTGCATGATTCCCATAATTGCTTGCACCATATGCATTCCATGAATAACAATTCTCTACATATCTCTCATGATGCATTACATCCTTTGAGTCTCCATTATGCTATACATAACAACAAACCTCTCATGATGGATGACATGTTTCTATACCATGCAACTCATTTATTTGAGCATTGGATATTTTGTGCTAACCAACACAAGCACGTGCGCATCATGATGGATGATGTGTACATATACCATGCACACACAATTTCCCTTTGCCTTTGTTTTGTGTAGGTACTCACGTATACTCATCAACCTCTCAATCCCAAGAGTTGACGAAACGAGCTCTTGAGAGCAAAGATGATTTGGGATCCCGTGGATTATCATTCCCACCTTTCCCTTCACGCAAGGACTACGCGCATCTCTTTTACTTGGCCCTCACACGGCTATGGGCTATATATCACTTGTTACCTTATGCTCATTTTTCCGTGTTCACTTTGCATGTTATGCTTGCTTCTATGCCTTTTCCATGCAATTGTGACCCTTGCTTGCATTTACCCATTATTCTCAATGATGCTACTTCTATGTGTATTTGCATGCTTGGTGGAGATCCTTGTTGCTATTGCCATGTTTATCATGTGCCTCATGCTATTGATGCTATTTTGCTCATATTTTTCTTACATACTTGTGATATGTCATGTGCATTATTCATGCCCACCATTTGCACACATGACATGCTTGCCATGATTCCTCCTAGTATGTTGCATCTTCGCACTACTAGCTTGCTTGACTTGATCGTTATGATTGCTTGCTTTGTCGCATCACCCATGTTCCATTCTTACTCGCTTTCTTGGGTTGATAGCACCTATGTTCATGCCTCTCACATGATTTATATCGATCATTGTCTCTTGTCTCCATTACTTGCATCTCTCATATCACCTTGTATTGAGTGCCAACTTGCTATGCTTATTGATCATGGAGACTTGGACATTTTACTTGTGAAGCATGCTTGTTTGATTGAGCCTATTGTATTTGGTTGTTCTCGCATCATATGCCTCCATACTATGAAATGCTCCCTTGTACTTTCTTTTGATGAGCATGATGCATACACTTGTTGGATATCTTACCACATGAATGTTAGGTTTTGCATTTCCGCTAACCTCATTTGTTTTTCCGAGTGTTTGCCATGTTCTTTCGTTTTGAAGGATTCACAAGGCGGTACCATCACGAGACATATTGGTTATGTGAAGGCCTACACGATGTGCAACTCCATTATCCTTGAGAAACTCCTAAAGGTGACCTCCTTCCCTTTGAGCCATCCTCAATTACGCATATTGGACGGGTCATTCTTTCATTGTTGTTTCCTTTTTGTTGTCTACATGACACATCTCGCGACCGGAGGACCGACATTGGAGATTGGCTCTATGGACCTTCACATTGAGGAACGCTCGCACTTATTGGATGAAACTTTGGAACTCCACTCATGCCACGACATCGAGCATTGGTACATCAACACTCCTTTGACACATTGCACCCACACCTTCATATTTGTTTATTGTGTTCACACATGTCAAGCTCGATGGACATATCATACTCACCACAAGTTTGCACCCTATGCATGGATTGACTCACATTATGATTGCCTTGTTGCATCTTGTATTCCCATGTCATCCATGATATATGAGCTTGTACATTTCCTTAGCAAATTTGTTGTGATCTTTCTTGATGGCATATTCATACATCATGATCATATTGCCTACCATCAATTGCATGATAACTTCTCCATATTGAGCATACATTGCCATATTCCTACTATTGATAAACTGTCTCACTATGACATCATTTTGCACCGTGGTTGCATTGATCACATTCACAATACATTTGTGTGCACAATGAATGCTTTTCCTCCCATGAATGCTTTACATGTCATTTTACATCATCTTGATAAGCTTCATGCGCTTTGTCACGAACAATCTTGCCACATGGACTTATGCTTATTTGTTGGACACTTTGTGTGCGCTAACCATTGTATTTCCGAGTGTCGCTTGTGTTTGCTCTTTTTGCATGTATACCACTCCGGAGACACCTTGGAGTACTTGGATTGCGCCATGTCTTCAACTACGTCCAACTTCAAGTCCGTCCACGACAATCGTTTCCATGGTGATGAGGATCACGATCCGAGGTCGGATCTTTCCCAAGGGAGGGGAGATGATGTGGAGCATCCTAAGTTCATCTCCATGTACACCCTCATAGCACATCATGCCCCAAGTGGACCTACTGGATTTTAGGTACAAGGGCGACCGCCGCCAAGTAGCTATGGAGCTTCCCGGAGGCCAAGGGGAAGGATCCCCATGCAACAAGGAAGAAGAAGGAGTGCACGAAGATCAACTCTGCACTTCCCAGGCGACCCCGTGCCCACGGCCCTCGAAGACCCCGTGCACACGGGCTACACAGGGAGCTGGCGTTGGAGCACCCCGTGCGCATGGGCTCACCGGGATGGACGACCGAGAGTCACCTGTTGGGGCACCACTTCGTCCCCTTCCTCCACTTACCTATATATATATATATATATCCCTCTCCCTCCTCCATTTAGGGTTAGCAAAGGATATGACATGATCTATGTGAGCTTTGCTCTTGTACCACTCCTCCTCTTGAGAGAGAGAGAGAGACCTCTCCCATGGAGATCAAGACCTCCTATGGAGACGATCCCTAGTGGATAGATCCCCATCATAGGATCACCAAGACCTCATTCCTCATAGGATTGGGATGAACTAGTACCTTGTATCTTTCCTTTGTTGTCTTTGAATCATTGTATCTCTCTTTGTGTGATTGGATCTAGCATATGTGTGATTGGATCTAGTCAATTGAGTGTTTTCCCTCTTGTGTTCATCTTTCTTGGGGATTCCCCCTCCAATTCGTGTAAGATCTTCACTTAGGGTTCCACCCTACATCAGTATAGGTCAAGGAAGAAGAGATCCTAATACCACTTAATGGCGACGTGGGCCCGTAAGCCGCACAACCATGTTAGTAAAAGTTTTTATAATGACCAAACTCAACTTTGGCCTTGGAGTTTCAAAGGGGGATTCCTACAGGCAGCTGGCTCTGATACAAACTTGTGACACCCGCAATTCAATCATACACTAATCATACACGCAAATGTGTACGATTAAAATCAGGGACTTATGGGAAGATATCACAACAAAACTCTAGACACAAATAAAATAATACAAGCTTCATATTACAAGACGGGGGCCTCAAGGGCTCAAATACATCAGCTTGAATACAAACAAGTCAGCGGAAGCAACAATATCTGAGTATAGACATAAGTTAAACAAGATGCCTTAAGAAGGCTAGCACGGAAGTATCAATGATTGAAAAGGCAAGGCCTCCTTCCTGGGAGCCTCCTAACTACTCCTAGTCATCAGCGGCATCCTCGTAGTAGTAAGCTCCATCGGGATTGTAGTAGTCGTTGGCGGTGGCATCTGGCTCATGGGCTCCGTTGTCTGGTCGCAACGACCAGGAAGAATGGAAAAAAGGGGGAAAAGAGGTAGCAAAGCAACCATGAGTACTCATCCAAAGTACTCGCAAGACTGGATCTACACTACATATGCACTGGTATCAAAGGGAAGGGGCTGTATATGTGGACTAAACTGTAGAATGCCAGAATAGAGGGGACAACCTAGCCTATCGAAGACTAGCATCTTCAAGCATCCTGCAACATTTAGAAGAGTAAAGAATAGCATGTATAATTAGGAAGCATGTTGAAGCATTAATGCCTACAGATCCTTTCTCGACTCCCTGCGATAAAGCAATCCCGAAGCCATCATATCCAATCCAGATCTCAGTATCCAGTTCTATTTGTAAAAATTGGGATACAACTCCAAATCATCATGTTACTGTGGACACGGCTATTCGAATAGATCAACTTCCCTGCATGGGTGCACCACATTACCCGACATGCTTGATCACTCTGGCCGGGCACACATTCCTGGGCCATGCCCGACCTCGGATGATCAACATGTCGCAACCCTACCTAGGCCCAACAGGGAGGTCAGCACGCCGGTCTAAATCCTAAGTGCGCAGCGGTCTTCGGCTCATCACCCCTTGCACTCTTGCATGTTGCGAACGCGGCCAGGATTACTCCTGGCATCCCCCAGTAAAAGTTGGTTGCTTTACGCGGATCACCCGGGCACGCGCCGCTCAGTCACTGACGTCTGGAAAGCTTCGACTGATACTACGACGCCGGTTGCCCATATCTTGCCCTTCGTGCTGGTTAGTGTGTATAGGCTAGTGGTCAACTAGGACCAAATACCCAAATCCATTAGTGTCTTGGGTGCGTGGGGTAACGAGCAGAGACTCATGATCATGTGACCCCGTTCCCCCGTCTCGTGGACTTACGGCAAGGGCCCTGAATGCCCGACCATTCCACGTAGAAATCTGGCGGGTACCCTCCAGGTCAACCTGACTACACATCACCTCGCGGGTACTCCTCAGGGTCGACCTAACTTCAACATGGTAATGTGGTAAAGTCAAAGTAACCGTGTGTCCAAAACAGCAAGGGGGAAACCCTAGGAATCACCCTCAGTGGAATAACCCTCGATGGTACACACTTGAGAGGTTGCACAACAGGGTCGTTATCGGGAGTGGTGAAGGAGGAATTACTGTTGAATACCACGACCAATTAGCTACACTATAGAGTTAACATCAGAAGTGCTACATGAGGTATTACCCTCGGCACTCGATAGTAGCTCTGCAGAGTCGTACAACTAAGGGGGTGTGATGTGATGTGTTAGGCCCTGGACGTCGATCACGTTGATCAAGTCATCGAACATAAAGCAGGGGCAACTGGGACAAGGTGAGGGGTCACTGATGGATCACTAACCAACCTATACTAAGCAGTTTAGGATAAGCAGGTATGGTACAATGAGCAGGTTACAAAAACAGGATATGCATCAGAATAGGAGCAATCTAGTACAATAGCAAATTCTAATGCAAGTATGAGAGAGAATGGAATGGGCGATATCGAATAATCAAGGGGGGTTTGCTTGCAGGGAAGCTCTGTTGAGAAGGAAGGGTCGTCGTCGACGTAGTCAATCACAGTGGCATCGGCAGCAATCTCGAGAGCTACCGCAGAAAAGAGGGGGAAGAAACAATAAATATAAAGCAAATAAAGCATCACAAAGCATAACATGGCAATACGTGGTGCTATGGGCGACCTAACACAGTGCTAGGTGATACAGACGAAGAGGGAAAACATCCGGGAATGTTTTCCTAGCGTTTGGCATTTTTCGGACAAATGGATCAGAGGGGGCGGATCCATGTTTGCTATGCTAGACGCATGTGATAGAAGAACGGATGGCATATGCAGATTCTTCACATTTTTCTGAAAAACTCACATATATGAATTATTTTCATCTGAGCTACGGTTGAATTTCTACGAATTTCCTAAGTTTAAATGATTTTATGGAATTTTGGAATATACCTAAATTCGAATTTAAACAGTATGTTACTTTTTATACACACAGGCAGCTAGCCTATTAGAATGACAGGTGGGGTCTAGTGGCTGAGTCAGCATACACAGTCAGCAAGTCAATAGTCAATGGTTAACCTGGTAAAGTGTGAATAGTGGTCGTGGGGTCTACTTGTCATTGAGTCCTATATTAACTAAAGTGCTAAACAAAATTATTTAGAAATGGGACCCACATGTCATTTTGTACAACTAAACTAGACCTACAATTAAATTAAACTAACTGTGGGGGTTAGCTTAAATGGGGATTAGCCCTATACAAAAAGCGGGTCGGCCGGCTCGCGACGCAGAGGCCGTGGCTATGGGTGCAGCCAGCAGCGGCGGCAAGCAGGCGGCACAAGGGGGCCAGCAGTGAGCGGAGCAACCCCGCGCGGCCGGGGAGGCAGGCTGTCGGTACCTACGGCAGCGGGAGGCGGCAGTAGCTAGCGAAGCTAGCAGCGGAGGTGCTGGAAGGCAACAAGCGGGCGCGGCACGCGAGTGCGCGTGCAGGCGATGCATGGGGCGGTCGGGCACAACGAACAAGTAAGGTACGCGACAGGGGAGCAGCATGAGATGCGGAGGCGCCGACGAGGCGAGCGGTAGGCGATGGCAGCAGAAGCAGCATCAGGCAGCACCGCGCAGTAGGAGGTGTGTGGGCGCAGGCGGGCGAGAAGAGCAGGGCAGCCAGAGGCACTACTAGGAAAAGGGCTATAGATGAAATGGACACTAATGGCACACCAGACATATGGTGTGCCACTACTACATACTAATGGCGCACCATGTGTTGGTGTGCCATTAGTGTCCAAATACTAATGGCGCACCACATCCATGGTGCGCCATTAGTAACAATTTTTTTTTTCAAAACTAGTAATGGCGCACTAGGGGATAGTGCGCCATTACTAGTTTAGTAATGGCGCACCACATCCACGGTGCGCCATTAGTAAAAAAAAATTCAATTTTTTTTCAATTTTTTTTTATTTTTCAAAACTAGTAATGGCGCACCAGCGGATAGTGCGCCATTAATTACTAGTTAAACTAGTAATGGCGCACCACATCCACGGTGCGCCACTAGTATTTTTTTAAATTTTTTTATTTTTTTCGAAACTAGTAATGGCACACCGTGGGAGTGGTGCGCCATTACTAACTAGTAATGGCGCACCACTCCCACGGTGCGCCATTACTAACTTGGCCCAAAAATTCCCCCGAATGCACCCCCACCCTCGTGGACCGCCTTTTCAGTTTTAAAAATATAAAAGAAAATGATGAAAATGTCAAAAAAAATAAAAGAAAATAAGTTTCCCATGTGATATGTGGTATAGTTGTTGGGAAAATTTACAAATATGAATTTCGACTTTATTTGCAAAATCTCTCTGGAATTTGTAAAATTGGCATAACTTTTGCATACGAACTCGGAATAAAAAGTTCTCTATATGAAAAATCATCTACTCGAAAAGTTACAGAGGAACCCCGTTAAACATTTTCAAAATCCTCAAAAGCCTAACAGAAAAAAGTTACGGGACTTTTAAGATCTGGAGGCAAAAAAATTCAAAAAATTTCAAACTTACTAGTTGCGCACCGTTTGCTAGGTGCGCCACTAGTAACAGAAAAAAATTAGTTTCATTTTTTTCTGGAATTTTTTTCAAAATATGATACGTAATATGAACGGAAGTTTGAAATATTTTTTCAAAATTTCATCACACTCATGAACATGAAAAAAGTCCTAAACATCAACAAGTTTTAATAGGATTGATATGCTAGATATATCAACAAGTATATGTGAAGTGAGCTGGTGATGAGGTTGGATAGAACTCTGAAGTTAAGCGTGCTTGGGCTGGAGTAGTGTGAGGATGGGTGACCTTTCGGGAAGTTTGACCACGGAGTGCGATTTGACCTGAGATTAAGCATATTGACCCGAGATTAAGCCATAGTGACCCGAGATTAAGAAAAAAATAAAAAAATTGAAATTTTTATAAAAAAATTGAAAAAAATTGAAAAAAAAATTATTACTAATGGCACACTTCTATGTGGTGCGTCATTACTAAGTCAGATAGTAATGGCGCACCTCTAGGCATACTAATGGCGCACAGCGCACCAGTGGTGCGCCATTAGTAAAAATTACTAGTGGCGTGGTACTAGTGGCGCACCAGTAGTGCGCCATTAGTAGGCAAAACTGGTGTGCCACTAGTAGGCCTTTTCCTAGTAGTGAGGCGAGGCCATCTGTCGCCGAAGGCATGGCGTGAAGCTGCGCGGCCAGACGGGCTCGAGCTGAGCGGGAGGCGTGGGCGATGGGCCGCACGGTCGGCGGCCGCATGACCTAGGGCGCGAGGGAATTTTAATATTTCAAAAGATGTTGGTTCCTATACGATAATTACTTAGTGAATATTTGCAACATTTTGAACATTTCTAATCCACTGTTTTATGAAACTATAGTTTGACTTGTCATTTGAATTTGTATTTGAACTTAGTTAGAAACAAGTGAGGTTTAGCAAATTTTTAATCATGATGACCTGGCATCATTAACATGGGTTTGGTGTAGCTTAACTACCGGGGTGTCACACCCTTCCCCCCTCTAGCTATATATTTTAGGTCTAAGACATTTGTTAGGGTTAGCAAAGTATATGTGATACATTGATAGATATTTGCTCCTTCTACCACTCCTCTTGGAGATCTAGACCTCTTAGGAGAAGATCCCAAGTGGATATCAAGACCTCCTCCTTAAGAAGACTATCATCAAGACCTCACCTCCTTAGGAGTGGGAAGAACCTTACCTTTGTGCTTATTTCCTTGGATTGATCTTGTATTCTTCTGGGCCTCAACTATGCAATTCTAGTGGATGTGTGATTGGGCTTTTGTTTGAGGGAATTTCCTCTTTGTGTTGTTGTGTTCATCCTCTTTTCCCCACCAAGTCTGAAATGATCTTCACGTAGGGTTCCACCATACAGCATCTTGGTATCATGAGCCATGGTTGATTCATATCTTGGAGTCCTTACCCTCATATTCTAGCCTAATTGTGTTGCTTGTTGTCCCAATTTGAAAATCCGCACAAAAATAGCCCCAAAAATTTTCTTGCAATTTGTTGGATCTTGTGAGATTTGTTGATTTGGTGCACAATTTTCGTGTTTGACAACTGGATCTACCCCTCACCAGCATCCCCCAGCCTACCATTGATTTTGGCCGAATTTTTAAAATCACCCACAGATCAAAAGGTGTTCCTGCGTAGCAGAGCACCCCATGCGCACGGGCCATTGGGACCCTGTGCACATGGGCTTAACTTACCCCATGCGCACGGCCCCTCCAGTACTGTTCGACCACTGCCCATTTTGCCTCCTTTTACAATTCCACCAATACCATTCGCTTTCTGCACTATTTGTCTTTGGTGTTTGAGCTTTTGAGTTTCAGTTCACCGTGTCCTAAGGTGTTTTGGCTACGTAGGGACGGTTCGACTTCAACATCACCACCACTCGTCATCGCCTCGGACTCCACATCGACTTCGATCACTTCATCTTCATCCTACCATAAGCAAGGAAGGTAACCTCGACGGCATATTGTACTCATACCTTGCCATTATATTTGATAGCCTCAACCCTTTTGCATCACGTACCTATCGAGACTAGCGAGTAGAGAATTGTCGAGGTACGCTATTTGTGCACCCTTAGTGATACGTCTCTCCCGTGCATACCATACTTGTGGTCTCATACTCCGGCTCGAATATCAAGCATTGTGGCATAGTAATAACCTTTTAAGCAAAAGCAAAGAGAAACAAAGAGCTTGTAAGCAATAGCATTGAGCCATTTCGCATAGCTCCATCATCTTGGTCAATACATACATAAGCATACTTGGGATTGTAGACGGTCGTTTCTCTCAGGTTCGCGCACAAGTGTATGAAGCCCATTTGACCAAAACGAGCTAGCGTCTCTCTAGTATCCGTACAACAATAGCATTTTCCGTGGTTCGACATTTTGAGCTCACTCCTTGGTTGTGCGGATCCCATCTATCTTCTGTGTGTGTTCCTAGTGATATCCTTGGGTTGATCTATTTGTCTTACTTGCAATTTGTGCATCTTTTCAACATTATCACTATCTTGACTAACACTTGCTTGAATTTTGTGCCACTTGATGTCTACTACACAACCTTCTTCTTGTAGACGTTGTTGGGCCTCCAAGTGCAGAGGTTTGTAGGACAGTAGCAAATTTCCCTCAAGTGGATGACCTAAGGTTTATCAATCCGTGGGAGGTGTAGGATGAAGATGGTCTCTCTCAAACAGCCCTGCAACCAAATAACAAAGAGTCTCTTGTGTCCCCAACACACCCAATACAATGTTAAATTGTATAGTTGCACTAGTTAATGAAGAGATGGTGATACAAGTGCAATATGGATGGTAGATATAGGTTTTTGTAATTTGAAAATATAAAAACAGCAAGGTAGCAAGTGGTAAAAGTGAGCGTAAATGGTATTGCAATGCCAGGAAACAAGGCCCAGGGTTCATACTTTCACTAGTGCAAGTTCTCTCAACAAGGATAACATAATTAGATCATATAACTATCCCTCAACATGCAACAAAGAGTCACTCCAAAGTCACTAATAGCGGAGAACAGACGAAGAGATTATTGTAAGGTATGAAACCACCTCAAAGTTATTCTTTCCGATCAATCCATTGGGCTACTCCGATAAGTGTCACAAACAGCCCTAGAGTTTGTAGTAAAATAACACCTTAAGACACAAATCGACCAAAACCCTAATGTCACCTAGATACTCCAATGTCACCTCAAGTACCCGCGGGTATGATTATATGATACGCATCACACAACCTCAGATTCATCTATTCAACCAACACAAATAACTTCAAAGAGTGCCCCAAAGTTTCTACCGGAGAGTCAAGAAGAAAACGTGTGCCAACCCCTATGCATAGATTACCAAGGTCATGGAACCCACAAGTTGATCACCAAAACATACATCAAGTGAATCAATAGAATACCCCATTGTCACCACGGGTATCCTACGCAAGACATACATCAAGTGTTCTCAAATCCTTAAAGACTCAATCCGATAAGATAACTTCAAAGGGAAAACTCGATGCATTACAAGAGAGTGGAGGGGGAGAAACATCATAATATCCAACTATAATAGAAAAGCACACGGTACATCAAGATCGTGCCAAATCAAGAACACGAGAGAGAGAGAGAGAGAGAGAGAGATCAAACACATAGCTACTGGTACATACCCTCAGCCCCGAGGGTGAACTACTCCCTCCTCATTATGGAGAGCGCCGGTATGATGAAGATGGCCACCGGTGATGGATCCCCCCTACGGCAGGGTGCCGGAACAGGGTCTCGATTTGTTTTTGGTGGCTACAGAGGCTTGCGGCGGCGGAACTCCCGATCTAGGTTATTTTATGGAGGTTTGGGGATTTATAGGAGAGGTTGGCATCGAGAACAAGTCAGGGGGCCCAACAGGAAGTCCACGTGGCAGAAGGGCGCGCCCTCCACCCTCATGGGGCCCACGGGACTCCCCTCCGGTATCTCTTCCTTCCAGTATTTTTTATATTTTCTAGAAAAGATCTCCGTCGATTTTCAGCGTATTCCAAGAACTTTTATTTCTGCACAAAAACAACACCACAGTAGTTCCGCTGAAAACAACGTCAGTCCGGGTTAGTTATAATAAAATCATACCAAAATCATGTAGAAATATTATAAACATGGCATGAATACATCAAAAATCATAGATACATTGGAGACGTATCAGCATCCCCAAGCTTAATTCCTGCTCGTCCTCGAGTAGGTAAATGATAAAAACAGAATTTTTGATGAGGAATGTGATGCGGAGCATCCTACAAGCATCCCCATGGACCTACCATCGTCTCATCAAGAGCCAAGAGGACTCATGACACGAGCACGAGCTAGAGCTCTCGAGAACGAGGTGACTTCCTTCCTTAGTGATATCACGTATGATCCACTCGAGACATGGCTACTACCTAAGTCCGATATCCTATGCATGATCAGGTGTCAAGAGGACCCTCCCGAAGATGCTCGTGAAGACGGACAAGCCGCCAAGTCCAAGTTTGAAGAGAACCGACGGAAATGGGCAAGTTCACCTTCCAGGCCCCGGACATCCGGCCCCTGGAGCGATCACATCAGCCGAAGCCCTGCCGCCCACGTCTACAGGGTCCGGACATCCGGCGTCCAGCCCGGACATCCGGCCCAAGCCCGGAAATCTGGCCAGAAGCCCGGAAATCCGGCGCCACGCACTAGAACCTACAGAAGCTTTCGCCGCCAGCCCAGACATCCGGCCCCCTAGCCCGCACATCCGGCCCCTCCGGAAGCCCCGGACATCCGGCCCGATGCCCAGACATCCGGCTCCGCCTGTCTGCGCACAGTAAAGAACCGAGGCCCATGTACCCCTTCGCCCCCTAGACTATATATACTCCATCCCCTTCCTCTTTCTAGGGTTAGCATTAGTTTAGCTCATAGTTGAGATAGAGCTTTGCTCATCCATTACGGATCTCCTCCTCGAGAGAGACTGCGGCCCCTCTTCGGAGAAGATCACCTTGGATTCAAGACCCCCTCTTGGGTGGCCCCCATCAAGACCTTCTTATGGAGAAGAACCGGTTACTGTTTGTGTCGTCCGTTGTTGACTTTGGATCTTGTATCTCACCTTTGTGTTCATCGATCTAGCGCATGTGTGATCTATTCTTCTTGGTTGAGTGATTTCTCTCATGTTCCCCTCGTGTTCCCCTCGTGTTTCCCCTCATGTTCATCACGCTCTTCATAGGGATCCGCTCCTTTCGTGAAAGATTGGCCATCTAGGGTTCCACCCTACATCATCTTGGTATCATGAGCCACGTTGATCACGATTTCGGAGCCCCCTCTCTTTGTTTTCTAGCTTGCTTTTGTTGTTTTTCGTCCTAATCCGAAAATTGCCCCACAAAAATAGCCCCAATTTTTTTTGTGATTTGTTGGTGTGATGAAGTTTTGTTGGATTTGATCCGCGGATTTCTTGTGTTACAGGTAGATCTAGCTTTTCCCCATCTTTCCCCCAAATTCCATCCACAAAATCTTCCGAATTTTGCCTCGGATTTGACCTCTCCACGCGGTGTTCTTCGAGTTCGTCCACGGATCCTGAGCCTGGACATCTGGCACGACAGCTCGGACATCCGGCCCGGCCCGGACATCCGGCCATCAGCCCGGACTTCCGGCCACTAACAGCATCTCTTCCATCCTCCACTCCGTTTCCCGCCTAACTCTCGCCAAATTTGTCCCGGTGCCCACATACACTTCCGCATACCACCACCACTTCCGCATAGCACCACCATAGCCTTTCCTGCTACCAACTCCGACAATTTTGATCAGTTTTGTTTTGAGAATTTGAGTTGTGGTGTCCGTGTCCTGTGTTTTGGCTATCTAGGTACGGTTCGGCATCAACATCACCACCGCTCATCTTCGCCAAGGACTACTATGAACGGCTACATCACTTTGGTATCACCTTCACCTTGATATCATCTTGGTATCGTGATATCATCATACTCTCTTGCATTTGCATTGATAACCCCATAGACTTACTTTTGCGTAGCTTACCCATCGAGACTAGTCTTTGAGTATTGCCGGCAACGTGACTTGTGCACATTAGTGATCATACTTCCCATAGCATACATACCATCACCGTGTTGCATATTTCGGTATCATATCTTGTGTCACAAAGTTGTCTTCGCATACACAATTGCTATCTTGGTTCGTGAAGCATTGCATGAGAAAAGAGCTCAAACAACAAAGAGCCAAACAAGCTTTTAAGCAAAAGGGAAAGATAAGCAAAGAGCTTATAAGCAAGAACCATAGCATCATACAACATTAAGATTGTCATACTCGATCATCTTGGATCAAAAGCATAGAAACATCATACATATAGCATACTTGGGATAGAAGTCGTTGCATTTTTGCTTAGTAGGTTGTGCACAAGTCCGTATCCGCCTATTGTGCAATCATGCTAGCGTCTCTCTAGTGTTGTGCAACAAGAGCAGCTTGCTGGATTCCACATTTTGGCTCATCCTTGGTTGCCCAACCCCACTTATCTATTTGCGTGTGTGTTTCCGTGTACCATATCTTGCTATTGGTCTACTTGTTGCATTTGCAAATTTGCGAATCTTTTCCAACATTATTGAGTCTCACTTACAATTGCATCAAATTTTCTGCCACCATCCTAACCAAGCTCCACCATAAGCTTTTACTTGTGTCGGTGTGAGAACAGACCAGAATTGGTACCAATTGTGATATTTCCTTGATACACATTGGAGTGATCTTTGATCCATTTTCAACATCGGTCAAGGTACATTTGGTATTGGTTCTTCTCTTTCTCCCACTCACATATCTTTATTTGGAATGATGGATAGGCCAAGTACTTCTACCAACCCACTCTTCTTGGTGCAAGACGACGACATGTCATCCTATGTCACCAAGACTCAATTATTTGGTGCACACCGAGCTTTGCATCATGAACAACTTGCTTTGGGCGAACGCATCGACAACCTCGCCACCGACCTACGACAATCCGAGCAACGTACTAGAGACTACTTTGACACATCCATGAGTTCCCTCAAAGAAGATAACTGAACCATGATGGTCCGCTCTTCTACAACTTCGTCCTCTTCAAGACGGAGCCGCTCAAGTCGTCACTCTGACGACACCCTCTCCGGTTCAAGTACACCGACATCGAACACTCTTCGTCGTGCAGCACGTCAAGACCGTCAAGAAAACCGCAATCCTCTACACGACACCGACTCTCAAGAGCATCGACTTCGTCAAAACCAAGTTGCTTTCGCACTAGCACAAGAACGACAACGCCAACGACAACAAGAACAAGAGGAGCGAGCGCGACAACATCAAGATGCACAAGACGCAGAGGCACAACGTCAAGAACAACAACTACGTGAAGCTCAAGCACTTGAGGCGCAACGTGCCCTTCATGATTCAAGTCGCGCCGTAGCCAATCGAGGCCGACAAGCTCTACTACATCAAGAAGCACTTCGCGACGAAGCTCAAGAAAGAATTTACGAAGCACGTGTGCATCAACAAGCTCCTCATCAAGATCGACAAGCTCCTCCTCGAGATCGACAAGCTCCTCCTCAAGCGAGACAAGAACTTCAAGTCCATCGAGAGCAAGAAGACAATGAACCCCCTCCTCGCCAAGAGCAACATGAGGAAGACAACCCTCCTCGCCAAGAGCAACATGAGGAAGACAACCCTCCTTGCCAAGAGCAACATGAGATTGTCAATCCTCAACGACATGGGCGTCATCATCCCCGACCCCAACACAATGAAGAGCAACGATATGGCAAGCTAAAGTTCACCATGCCCAAGTTCTGGGAAGCAATGACCTCAAGAGTATATATCATGGGCATTGAAGGTTGACAAAATCTTCCGCTTGCACAACTACGAAGAAGAGAAGAAGATCGCAATGGCATCCCTCGAATTCCAAGACTACGTCCTCATTTGGTGGGAACAAGTCATTGAGCGTCGAGCGGCAAGAGATGAACCACCCATCACCACTTGGGCACAAATGAAGGATGTCATGAGAGCACGATTCGTGCCAAACTACTACAACCGCGACCTCTTCAAGAAACTCCAACAACTCAAGCAAGGAACCAAGAGCGTTGAAGAATACTACAAGGAAATGGAGATTGCCATGATACGAGCCAATGTCAAAGAAGATGATGAGCAAACTATGGCACGTTTCTTGAATGGATTCAATCACCCTATCAAGAAGATTGCCGACTTCCAACCATACTCGAACCTCATCGAGCTAGTGCATCAAGCTACCAAAGCGGGCAGCAAGTACAAGACGACTTCAAGTATGCCAAGTTCTCATCCAAGTCCTATGGCCTCTCCAACAATCAAGCTTCGACGACTCCAACACCTTCTACCTCAACCAAGCCATCTATAAGCAACGGCGACAAGTCAAGTTACAAGAAAACTTTGACAAGCTCAAGTCGTCCTCCTTCTACAAGCAACTTCAAGCCGAAAGCTTCATCATCATCTACTCCAACCGATGAGACCATCAAGACAAGTTCCATCAAATGCTTCACATGCGGAGGCCGAGGCCACAAGTCCTTCGAGTGCACAAACAAGCGCACCATGATCCTCAATGACGACGGAACCTATGACTCAATGAGTGATGGAGAAATGGAAGCCCTTGAGAAAGTGGCCATGCACTGACAAGTGGACGGCTTCAATGCAGCAGGGCCGGAAACTCCGGAATTGCTGGAGGTTCCGGTGGCCGGAAGTTCCGGGCAGCGGCCGGAAGTTCCGGGCTTTCCAGAAGCTTGTCCATGCTTCTTCTTCCTTCTCTTCCACGCTTCCCTCGCGGATGGTGTAGGTGATCCTTGGCGCTTGCACTCCTCCTCATCATCCATGAAGCTTCGACAATACCTATGCATGCACATGAGTGGAGTGTCAAGTAGTATACCATCCTCGAAGGGGTCAAGCGAGCACGCGTAAAGGAGATGATTCACCTTTGTGTATGTGAAGTAGATGTCGCACGTGTCACTTGCCGAATGAACTCTTGACATGGTGATGTCCGTAGGATGCTCCACACCAAACATAAAGAGCTTTGATTGATTCCTCTACCTTAGGCACAAAAAAAGCATCTTGAGATTTTTGACATCATGAGAAATTCTATCAACACTTCTAGACAAATCATAAATCTTATTCAACTTTTCTTACATTGGAGTGTCGAAAACTTTTCGATTGTTGATAAATTCTTTAATATTATTCTCAAGATCAGAGGTGTTCCTATTATTATTATAAGATTGATTACCAAAGGAATTGCCATAATTATTAGAGATTTTACTAGGAAAAGGCCTAGGATTAAAATTACCTCTATAGGCATTGTTATTGAAATTGTTTCGCGAGATAAAATTCACATCTACGACATCACTATTTTGCTCAATCAAAGTAGACAAAGGAACATCATTAAAATCAATAGGAACACTTTTACTAGCAACCAATTTCATAAGAGCATCAACTTTTTCACTCAAAGAAGAAATTTCTTCAACCGAATTAACTTTTTTACTAGTAGGAGCTCTTTCGATATGCCATTGTGAATAAGTTGCCATGATATTATAAAGCAATTTGGTGGCTTCACCCAAAGTAATTTCCATAAAAGTACCACCAGCGGCGGGATCTAAAAGATTACGAGAAACAAAATTCAACCGCGCATAAAAATTTCGTATGATCATCCAAAGATTTAACCCATGAGTTGGGAAATTCCTTAGCATCATTTTCATCCTTTCACAAGATTGTGCAACATGCTCATGTTCAAGTTTCTTGAAATTCATGATCTGGGTACTAAGGGAAATAATTTTTGTGGGCGGAAAATACTTACTGATAAAAACATCTTTGCACTTATTCCAAGAATCGATACTATTGCGAGGCAAAGAGGAAAACCAAGTTTTTTGCATGATCTCGCAAAGAAAATGGAAATAATTTCAACTTCACAACATCATTGTCCAAATTTTTTTCTTTTGCATATTACATAATTCCACAAATGTGTTAAGATAGGAGTACCGGAAAATTGATCTTTCATAACAAGATTCAGCAAAGCGGTATTAATAACACAAGTCTCCGCACTAGTGGCGGGAGGAGCAATC
This sequence comes from Aegilops bicornis, assembly GCA_021605145.1. NCBI lineage: Eukaryota > Viridiplantae > Streptophyta > Magnoliopsida > Poales > Poaceae > Aegilops > Aegilops bicornis. Next base: position 457,373,454 of record CM038675.1, on the reverse strand, counting down.
GGAGTGCCAATAAAATCATTGTTGTTTGTATTGGAGAAATCACACAACTTGGTGTTCTCATGAGTCATTGGACTATGCAACAAGATTGCACACAAAAACAGATCTGACGAGAAAACGGCGAACGAAAAAGAGGGCGAATAAAGCGGAAAATTTTTGTGAAGTGGGGGAGAGGAAAACGAGAGGAAAATGGGAAATAATGTAAATTGGGAGGAGATGAGATTTTTGATTAGGAACCTGGTAGATGTTGATGATGTATCCTCGGCAACGGCGCCAGAAATTCCTTTTGATGCGGCTTGAAGCTACGTTAGTATTTCCCCAAAGAGGAAGGGATGATGCAGCACAGTGATGGTACGTATTTCCCTCAGTGATGAGACCAAGGTTATCGAACCAGTAGGAGAACCAAGCAACACTACGTAAACAACACTTGCACACAAATAACAAATACTCGCAAACCGACGTGTAAAAGGGGTTGTCAATCCCTTTCGGGCAACGGCGTCATAAATTGGCAAACTGACATGAGAGAGTAGTAAATATTGATAGATCGAACGCCAAATAAAATAAAGTGCAGCAAGGTATTTTTGTATTTTGGGTTTAATAGATCTGAAAATAAAAGCAAAGCAAAATAGATCGCAAAGGCAAATATATGAAAGAAGAGACTCGTGGGTCGTAGGTTTCACTAGTGGCTTCTCTCGAGAAAATAAGTGAACGGTGGGTGGACAAATTAGCGTTGGGCAATTGATAGAACTTCAAATAATCATGACGATATCCATGCAATGATCATTAGACAGGCATCACGTCCAAGATTAGTAGACCGACTCCTGCCTGCATCTACTACTATTACTCCACACATCGACCACTATCCAGCATGCATGTAGTGTATTACGTTCATGGAGAAACGGAGTAATGCAATAAGAATGATAACATAATGTATACAAGATCTATTTATGTAGAAATAGACACCATCATTTTATCCTTAGTAGCAATGATACATAAGTGTCGGTTCCCCTTCTGTCAGTGGGATCAAGCACCATAAGATCGAACCCACTACAAAGCACCTCTTCCCATTGCAAGATAAATAGATCAAGTTGGCCAAACAAAACCCAAATATTGGAGAAGAAATACGAGGCTATAAGCAATCATGCATATAAGAGATCAAATAAGACTCTAATAACTTTCATGGATAGAAAGATAGATCTCATAATAAACTCAAAGTTCATCCGATCCCAACAAACACACCGCAAAAAGGGTTACATCATATGGATCTCCAAGAGACCATTGTATTGAGAATCAAACTGAGAGAGGAAGCCATCTGGCTACTAACTACGAACCCGTAGGTCTACAAAGAACTACTCATGCATCATCAGAGAGGCACCAATGGACATGATGCACCCCTCCGAGATGGTGTCTAGATTGGATCTGGTGCTTCTGGACTCTGCGGCGACTAGATTTGATTTTCGTCGACTCCCCTAGGGTTTCTGGAATATTGGGGTATTTATAGAGCTAAGAGTTGGTTCAGGAGGCACCCGAGGTGGGCACAACCCACCAGGGCACGCAGGGTACGCCTGGGCCTCCAGGCGCGCCCTGATGGGTTGTGCTCCCCTCGAAGCGCCTCCAGGCGCTTGTCCGACCCACTGGATGTCTTTTGGTCCAAAAAAATCCACAAAAAGTTTCTCTGCGTTTGGACTCCATTTGGTATTGATTTCATGTGATGTAAAAAACATGCAGAAAACAGTAACTAGCACTTCGCACTATGTCAATAGGTTAGTACCAAAAAATGATATAAAATAACTATAAAATGATTATAAAACATCCAATAATGATAATATAACAGCATGGAACAATCAAAAATTATAGATGCGTTGGAGACGTATCAGGCATAAAGTGAGACATAATGGACAATAATCCATAACCATGTGAGGGCCGTGTAAAAGAGATGCGTGAAGTCTTTGTGCGAAGGGAGCGGTGATAAGGACAATCCGCGGGATCCCAAAACATCATTGCCCTCTAGAGCTCGATTCGTCAACTCATGGGATTGTGAGGTTGACAAGTATTCATGGGTACCTACACAAAAGATACACAAACCAAAGAAAGTGTGTGAGTGGTAAATGTACACATCATCCATCATGATGTGTATGTGCATGTGAGTGTTAGCACAAGATAAGCATAGATCAAAGAAATTTGAGGCATGGTATAAGAACATGTCATCCATCATGAAAGAATAGTTGTTGTGTTCAACATGATTGGGACACAAATTAAAGCAAGTGTGTGGCACAACAATAGCATTTTTATTCATGGGATGCATATGGTGCAAACAATCATGGGAGTCATGCAATTCATATGATTTAGAAAAATCTCCTAATGGGTATGAGGAAACTATGGGGGTCTCCTCATGAGCAATTGCGGAAGCATAATATGGAGAATATTGACAACATGGCAAATAATGCATTTCCGAAGCTAGGTGGTCATGGCATAGCATATGAGATAAATGATGCAAAGGAAGCATATCAATATCATCACAAGAAAAACAAATGCCAATAACCATGGGTTTGTCATTTATGCCATATGTGCAAATTGGGTTTATTTTAATGGCATATGCATAGTCACTACGATGAGATTGCAAATGCGACATATGGGTGATCTCATGCATAGCATATGACAAGTCAAGCGGAATGTCAAACATGATGTGACCAAGAGAATTATCACAAGAAATACTATGTACATGGCATAACAACTAATAGACTCCTCATGGCAATCATCAAGCTCATCGTAAATCGGTACATCATCGCATGGTGGAACCATACTAGCATGAAGCATGGTAATAGATGGATCAACATCATGCAATCAATCTATATCAAGAATGCCGCTAGTGGGACTAGAGCATCACCATCACCTATGTTACCTTTTTCATTCCACTCATGCGGTGTAGGTGAGGCGGTAAGAACCAACTCGTGGTCATCGTCATCATGATGGAACCATGTGGGGGGGTGCATCATAGTACACCATGGCCATCGTCTTTTCCAAAGGAAGGACGAAGTCGTCGAGGATCGGTGCATCATCATATATGGGACCTAGCACCAAATGAGAAGACACAATAGGGCTAGAGTTTAAGTTGTTAGAAGTCGAAATGGCCTCACATGCTCTATCAACTACCTCACTCTCTCTATGTGGTGGTGGCTCACTCACTCCCTCAAGGTAGGTGCACTAAATGTCACATATGATGGAGTCACTCAAATCACTCAAGTGGTGGTGGTGGTGGCTCTCCTCACATGGGAATTGGGCAGCTCATCATATATGTGGCTAGTGGTGAAGTCACTCTCACTCTCAATATGGTGGCAAAAATCACTCAAGTCATCATACATCGCCGTGGTAGAAGGGAAAATCCCATGCTCAACCATCTCATAGTCGTCGTCGTGGATGAAGGCCGAAGATGGCACATCATCACTCTCGTCATGGATGAAGGCCAAAGATGGCACACGATCACTCTCGTTGTGGATGAAAGCCGAAGATGGCACATCATCACTCTCATCGTGGATGAAGGCCGAAGATGGCACGTCATCACTCTCGCCTCCAAAGATGGAAGCATCGCCTTGGAGCTCATCGGGCTTGGACATCTCGATGGTATGCTCGCCGTCTTGGAGCGTGGTCGTCGCGAAGTGAGCTCCGGGTCGAGTAGACTTGGCCTTCTTGAGTTCTTGCTCTGCCTTGAGAGCACCAATGTAGTTGTCATCGAGGGACTTGTAGTTCTCGAGGAAGATAGTCTTGGAGATGTCGTTGTTCAATCACATCATGAAGTAGAACTTCATCCAAATGGGGTCGTCCACACCGGCTCGTCGCAAGGCCTTCTTCATGTTCTTGAAGTACTCCTCGAGGGACTTGGATCCTTGTATGGTGTTCTCCAATTGGCGTTGAAGATGTTCCGTGTAGGTGGAAGGCACAAATGCTCGCCTCGTTGCTTTCTTCATTGTGGGCCAAGTCATGGTGAAGCTTGTCGAAGGTCTATGAAGCCACCATATTGATGCGTAGTCGTGGAAGGTACTTGTGGTGCACTTCACTTGATCGTCAGAAGGTACTTGGTGTAGCTTGAGGTAGTCGTCCATCTTGCACTCCCACTCGAGGTACTCTTCGGGGTCACGAGTCCCAAAGAATGGAAACTCATCGTTGTCGGTGAAGTCAAAGTAGCTCGTGGAAGTAGTGGACTTGAGCTCGTGGAGTAGGCGAAGATGTCGTACGTCTGAAGGCGAAGATGCCTTGAAGTCACTTGGTGAAGATGCCAAAGGTGTTGAAGAAGCCATAGTTTTGGGGCTGATGTTGCTGTATTGTATGGCCCGTGCGCACGGGGGTGCAGGAGGCCGTGTGCACGGGGGTCGAGGGCCCATGTGCACGGGGGTGGCAGAGGATCCAACTCTCGTCCAGAAGATCAATCTTCATGGTCTTGTCGGTGTCGATGCTTGTATGTACTTGCCGGAGATGGTAGCTCGGGCGCTTGTGCACTTGGGCACCTTCTCGAAGATGAGGAAGACCGCTTGCGGTTGTTGATGAGGACCTTGAGCTCCTCCATGTGCTTGTCCATCTTGGCGTCGATGAAGTTCTTCATAGCATCGAATTTCGTCATGGTTGTAGACCGGAGATGATGTGCTTTGCCTATCTGTCACAAGACTTGAGCAAAGGTGAGTAGGAAATGAGATAAACAATACCAAGCTACCTTTTCCCAAAGTTGAGGATCTATCTCGTGTCACTCAATGTGAAATGAAAGGATAGTGGAATTGGTACCGGACTTGTGCACTCACACCTACAAAGTAAAGCGTATCGAGTGGCTTGGTTAGGATAAGTGGCACAAATTCATGCAAATTGAAGTCCAAGATATTGTAAATTTTAAGAAAAATCCAAAGGACTCAAAATGCAAATCAAGTGATCACAAATATAGAGAAGGGCAATAAAGAAACACACAGTGGAATAATGGGGCTTGTGCAACTATAGGGATGAGCAATACAAAATTGCCTAACAAAGACTAAGCTCGTGTTGCACACACCCTAGGAGAGCACTAGCTTGATTGCACACTTGGGCACGATTCACCACTTGGCACCAACCTATATGTATGCAAGTTAAATGTTTCCTATTCCATGTATCCTCATGCACAAGCATCTCTTATCGTGCTCAACACTCTTTTGCTTATAACCTTATGATCATTCTTTTCTTGCTTAAAAGCTTTATTTTACTTTTTTTTTGCTCTTCTATTCCTTTCCACTATGCTTACTGAGACTCAACCATAAACATGATACAAGTATAACAAGATATGCACGGGAGCAAGTGATTGCACTATATGATATATCCAAAGATGCAACAATATGATATCGTATCACTATGGTGCACAAGTTTTCGCGAAGCCCGACAATACTCGGATAGCTAGTCTCAATGGGTATGAAGGTATTCACAAAGATAGTGCGGCTATCAGGATGTAATGGAAAGGAAGGAAAAGTTTATGGTATCGGCGTTCGAGCAGGGGTCCCAGAACTTGCACACTGCGGCCCACGGCGTGGATCTACGAGCGGGCCCGTACGGCCCATCTTCACCAACAAGCATTCAAGAGCCTCGCGAGGGACCAAGCCTCGCGAGGCGGACGACACAAGACCTCCTCGGGAGCAGCCTCACCAGGTTGCCTCGCGAGGGGCGGGGAGATCAAGGCAAGGCAAACCTCGCGAGGTTCTCGTGACGTGAGCCATGACGATCGAGACCAAAGGCCGAGGCGCCAGGCGTCGCGATGTCCTTGTTTCCTCTTTGGTGCTAAAGGGGCAAGCGCAGGCGCGGAGTACCGAGGCATCAAGCAAAGGTTTCCATATTGGTGCAACGAGACCAAGACCAAAAGGACGGCAAGACGGAGGTCACCATCGAGCCCAAGGCGGCGTCACCACCAGAGCCTTTTGCAGGCGAAGACCGCTTTTATCAGGATAAGCTGTACTAGTTGTCCCCTTTCAAATTGGCAGCTGTTGGCTCCCTTCCCGCTCAACATTTGGGGAGAGGACCAGCGTCTCTATAAATAGGACTAGCCACCGCAGTAGGAAGGGGGATAAAAACGGATCTAAACGGATTAGATCTTGAGCCAACCCTTAGCCACACACCAAGAACAAGAACACCTCAACCTCAGGAGGCTGTTCTTCCCCTTGTAACTGTTCATCCTCAGCCGGAGAGGCAATCCACCACCACCACACTTGTCGGTGGGAACGACACCTATGGGACCACAAGGATCCCTACTACGGTTGCGGGGCGCGGGGTTGAGAGAAGAGCGAATCTGACAGCGAGTACGCGGTTCTTTTATCCAGGTTCGGGCCGCAAGGATGCGTAAAACCCTAGTCCTACTTTGGTGGATGTATTCTGAGTTCTTGAGCTAGCTACGGGGTGTAACGAGCTCCAAAAAGCCGAATCCTTTTCCTGGTCGCCTCGGGCCTCCTTTTATAGGGAAAGGGGTCGCCACAGTGGCAAGAAGGAGGTGGAAAGGGTATAGTGTCGCGAGGTTACCCCTCGTATTACAGGACAAGATGCATTTAATGCAGCACTTAGGTATCCTCTTGCTTTATTGGGGACGGGAGCGAGGCCCGTCCCATCCGTCGCCGCTCCTCCTTGCTTCGACACGCCGCCACAGCGTGATGCATGCGGTGCCATGTAGGCAGGCAGGCAGCTGAGGTGGCGCGATGGTGGAGCCTCCAGGAAGGGCTGCATGTTGCCACGCAGGTGCCTGCCCAGCTGGTTGGGTTGGTAGCTTCATGCGAACGGCGGTGAAAACTTGGTTGGTTCCGTCCTGGCAGCGACCCTGCTAGTGCGCCTGACGAGGGCCTTGCTGGGCGGCCCGACAAGGGTCTTGCCGCGGCGCGTAGGCATCCCCGGCAAGGATCTTACCGGGGGTCTCGTGGGTTTCTTCGGTGAGGATGATTGCCTTCCTATCCTCACTTGATCTTGATTATTCTTTGTCTTCACAAAGATCTGCATGCCACCACGGAGGTACTTCCCGAGCCATGTCCCAATGCGTCTGTTTGAGCATGGTGGGCTCAAGGGTGGCTCGCTCGGGTGGCGTGGGTGAGCTGCCCCGGCAAGGGTATTGCCGGGGCCGCTGAGGCCGCCCCGGCAAGGGTTCTTGTCGGGAAAACCTGCTTCGCCCATCCGATCCTTGTGGCCTTGGTCCTTGTTGTTGCTTTATTTGTCTTGTCGAAGATCTGCATGCCACCAAGGAGGTGTCTCCTGAGCCCTTGCCTCAACGTAGTAGATTACGCTAGAAGTTGTGGGCTCAAGGGTGACCCTTTCGATTGGTGTGGGCGAGCTGCCGCAAGGGACTTGCCGGGCGGCCAGCTATCCCCAAGGGTCTTGCCGGGGGGAGCCTGCTCCGTCCCTCCGCTTCTTGTGGTTTTTGGTCTTACCTTGGCTTACTTCCCTTGCTCTGCTTGGTGCGACCGTGGGCGCGGCTCTGACTGCCCGTGCACAGGTGTAGGGGTACGAAAAGTGCACCCCTCTTTTGGCACTGACAGGAGCCCCGGGCTTGGGCCACACATAAGCGCGACGCGTTGTTCGGCTAAGCCCAGAACGGTGCACGGGCAGGCAGGGCGGTTTTTACTGTGGTAAAAAAATTCGTGCGTTGCGCTCTCCATGTCCCGCGCGCGTGGTGCGGCGTGGAGTGGTGTGCGTGACGTGGGAATCATGTGTGGGGCGGTTCCCTTATGCATGCGTCACGTCGCAGTTAATAGGAAGAGAAAGGAGGCGGCTCGCGGCTTCCCCGTAAAAAGGCATAACCGCGGGCGCGCTGCTCACTTTACCTTCCTCCCCTGTGCCTTTTCCAGTCTTGGAGCCGTCGCTCCCCTTTCCTTCTTCTCTAAGCTTCCGCCATCGCCTGTGGTTGCCGTGTCCCTGCGGCCCCTTGTTCTTCGCTCCTCTTAGCCGCCATGGCGCCCAAATCCACCAGGGGCAAAGGAGGGGCCAAGGACGTTGGAGTGACGGAGGCACCGGAGAGTGTGCTGGCGGTGGAGCGGACGCAATCTGCCTTATTTTCCACCTCGACGATCGACGTGCACGAGCTCCGGGACTCCTTTAGGCCCCTGTGGGGGGTGAAGACGGGGGGAGAGAAATCAGGGCATCTAGCCACGCGCGTCATCCCTGTTGAATGTGCCGAGGCCGCTCCGAATCGGTACCCCTTCTTCGTTGATTATTTCTCCTGTGGGCTCTGTCCTCCCTTCTCTGATTTCTTCAGCGACATCATGCATACTTTCAGTTTCCATCTGCTGGATTTTACTCCGAACACCATGGCGTGCATGGCTCTTTTTGCGCACCTTTGTGAAGGTTTCGCCGGGGTGCACCCCAACACGGCGCTCTTCTGCCATTACTTCTATCCTCAGGTCCAGACAGGGGCGCCATCTCTGGCTGCGTCACCTGGATCCCTAGATCCAAGGGGGCGTATCCTGACGGCGCCATGAAGGAGAGGTGGGAAGAGTGGCGGGGCCGGTGGTGCTGGATTGAAGAGGATGATCCGCCGGCGTTCTGCGAGGTGCGCCAGGCGCCGCCGGTCCGTAGGAGTGATTGGAGCGATGTCGATGAAGATGACAGGAAGATCACTCCTATCATCACTAGGATCCTTCGGCTTACCGAGGCCGGGCTCACCCTTGAGATGATCGGGGCAGATTTCATCCGCCGCCGGATCACTCCACTGCATAACAAGGGGAGGCCGGCCTGGCTCTTCGCGAATCCCGCGGACATCATGCGGCTCCGCCCCGGCCTTGACCACAACTTCACCGTGATGCGGCATGCTCACCTCTACCAGCTTCTCTTTTAACTTGATGTAGGTCGTGATGGCGAGGTCGAGCGAACCGGCAAGGTTGCGAGGGCTGCCGCGAAGGCCGGCAAGGTTGTCAAGAAGCCTCTGTTCAAGTTGCCGGCGGGAGTAGTCCCGTTGTGCAATAACTCCTGTCGGTCCGACATCATTGCCATGATCTTGGGACTGCAATCTTATGGCCCGCTCAAGCTGGGTCGTGCCGGACGATTCCCAAGTGCAGGAGTTCTTCGACACTCTGCATGAGGGATATGTCAACGCTGACGCCGAGCAACTGCTCGTCTAGGACACCTCCCAGGCGGAACTGGACTACATTGCTGCCAGGGAAAGGGAGGCGCAGCTTGTCGCAGAGGTCGGCGGTGCTGGTGGTATGGAGGATAGGCCGCGACGGCCGTGGAGGAGGAGGAGCTTGCCCGATGGGCGGCGGCCACCGGGGAAGTCAGCAGTGCCGAGACCGGGGCCCTGCTTGTTGAGACGCGGCCGACGAGTCATCAGAGGAGGAGGAGGAGGCCGGGGCCGCGGGCCCGACGCCCGCCACGGGAAGAGGGCGAGTCCTGCGGCGGGCTGGCTCTGGCGAGCCGGCCCGGCCCGGCAGGGTCGCGCGGCCTCAGCTGAGCTTGGATGGGTCTGGGCGCCACACGAGGGCCACGGCGGCAAAGAAGCTGACGAAGGCCGCGGAGAAGAATAAGGCAGCTGCCCCTTCCTCATCCAGGCGTGTTTAGACTCTGCCTTCCTCACCCCCTCCGGCAGATGCCGACGTGGGGGTCACCTTTGATTACGGGTCTCTCAGCCCGAGGAGGAAGAGGAAAGCCGTGGAAGAGGAGGATGTGGAAGATGAGTAAGTGCCTCGTTCCTTACTGTCATCTATGTTCCTCCGAATTGTGCCACTTATCTTGATCTTCTTTCATATTTGCAGGGACGCGGAGACACTGGCCTAGAGGGTGAATAGGGCCAAGGCCTCGGCGGGTGGCCAGCCCCCGGTTGGTGCCTCACGGGTGCCACTGGTGGTGTTGAGCAGCCCGGACAGCAGCCCCCAGCATAGCCCCCAGCATAAGTTCACCACTCTCCTCGTGTCGACATGCGTTGGGGGTTTGATGCTCTGGTGCTGACCTTGTCGGGTCTGTCGGAGGGAGCGGTAGCAGGAGGAGCCGCAGAGGGCTACTCCCAACACACCGCCTCCATCGACTACGCCGCCACGAGGGGCGTCCCCGGCAAGGGCGCCAAGTACCGAGCCCAGGCTCAGGGAGGAGGAAGAGGGGAACTTGGGTGCTGGTGGCTTTGCTTCGGCACCAGGCACTGGCGAGTCGCCCGTTCTTCGTCCCTGTTTTTCTCTTGCTTCTTTTCTTGGCCTCATCGCCTTTCTTGTTGCCCAGATCCTTCTTCGGTGGTCATGGAGGATGTGGACACCGTCGTCGGGGACATTGCCAAGGAGGCTGCGGCGAAGGCCGCCAAGGATGCTGCCGAGGATGCCGCCACGGGGGCCGCCAGGGCAACTGGCGGGGCTTTTGCTAGCGAGGCCAATGAGGGGCCCGCCGGGGAGGCCAGCAAGGCCACAGCCGAGCAAGAGGTGGTCGATGATCAACCTTCTTCCTCGGCCTCTTTGAGAGTGGGCGACGATCTCTTTGTCCATATCCCAGGAGTGTCAAGCCCCCGGGTGCCTGCTGAAGGGGAAGTTTTTTATGGCGAGGTGCTTGCCGCCACCGGGCTCGAGGTGGTTGATGAACTGATCGTCGGTGGCGAGGGCTCCCAGGAAGAGCGGCTTCTCCGCGCCATGGGGGCCAACTTCCGGAAACTCCAGGCGCTCCATCGCGCCCGCCTGGACAAGGCCAAGTCCAGGATGGTGACGGTGGACAAGGTGGAGGCGGACTTTAAAGCACACGTCGCTGAGAGGCAGACCTGGTTCCGCCAGACTCGCGAGGAGCAGAAGGCCCTTCAGGAGGAGCTGTCCCAATGCAACGTGAAGCTCACCATGAAACTGGCTGACATCAAGAAGGCCCAGGAGGCGGCGGCGAACTAGGCTCCTGCAGCCGAGGCCGTCCGGATCCAGCACCGGGCCATGTTGGATTCTCAGGAGGAGGACCTTGCCGCACGCGAGGAGAAGCTTGCCGCAATGCTTCGCAGCAAGGATGAGGAGCTCGAGACCCTTGTTGCGCGGTGAGCCCAAGAGCTGGAGCAGAGGCACAAAGGGGCTCTCGATGCCCAGTCTCTGGCTCATGCCGGCAAGGTGAGGGAGCTGGAAGTGGAGCGGGATGAGCTGAAGGAGCAGTTCCTGAAGCTGTCCCAGGAGAAGAACATGCTCAACACCGCCTTGATGGAGGTGCAGGAAGCGGTCATCAACAAGACTGGGGAGCTCTCCGAGGCCAACGACTCCGTCAAGGATCTCAAGCTGAAGCTGGAGTATCTCGAGAAGATGTTGTCAGAGAGCCAAGCCCAGGAGGAGATCCTGACCAAGGAGCTGGAGAAGGAGAAGCAGCTGCGGGCGGACGAGGCCGCCTCCCACCAGGATTATGTGGAGGGTGAGAAACGTTGGATCAGCCGTCTTGAGGATGTCGCCGGCAGGGTCACCATGCAGCTGGCCACCATGGGGATGCCAAACGTGAGGTATGCCCCTGAGCGCAGCGGGACCGTCAACGCCAAGCTTACCTAGTTCTTCGAGGGCGTCCTCGGAGCTCTGGCTTATCTTCACTTCAACTGGACGGCCACGCTGGCCACGGAAGCCCGGCGACTTTGCCGGGGGGCCATGACCAAGGTCCTCATCAAGATGGCGTACTGGAACCCCGACCTCAACTTTGAAGCCGCGATGGATAGCTTGCCGGACGGTACTGACCTCACGACGCTCAAGGAACGTATCAAGCCCATCATCAGCGGTATTGACAAAATCCAGAGGGTGGAGGGCCAGTGCCGGGACTAGGCACCCCGTTCTTCTTCGCCGCTGCAGGTTCATGACCAAGACAATTTTCATCTTTAGTTAGAACCGCGGCAATGACTTGATGTAATATAACTCTGCAGTACTTTTAATTTTTGTGCACGTCATTTTCCTTGTTCGATTCTCCTTGTATGCATTACACCCTACGTTAACTGGGCAGGCTCGCCAGCGCGTAAGCCCAGGATGGCGCCTTGGGGACGGATCCCCATTGGCCTACCGGGTAGGCGTGCTGCCGGGCGAACCACCTTACCGTCCTCAACACGGCCGCTCGAACTGTTGAGCTTGACTCGAGTCAGAATCGAGAGCGTTGCCAATCGCGGAAGGCTACCCTGCCGCTCTCGACGCAGCCGCTTGAGTTGTTGAGCGGACTCGAAACAAAGCAAGGGCGTTGCCGATCGCAGGAGAGCCCCTTTTGCATACAGGTTTTCCGTACAAAGGAACGACATCTCCAAGGGAAACAACCTCATATGAAAGGAAAGAAGTAGTCAGGGTTCGGTGTGACTTAGCTTCTTTTTCTAGCCGCACCGGCGTCGATCTTCTGGCCCTCCTTCTTCTTCAAGAGCTATGAAGATGAAGAGCCGCTATCCTAACCGACGGAGCCGATTCTCACAACTTCCAGCCCCCTACCTGGCGCGCCAAAGATGTCGGTGGGAACGACACCTATGGGACCACAAGGATCCCTACTACGGTCGCGGGGCGCGGGGTTGAGAGAAGAGCATATCTGACAGCGAGTACGCGGTTCGTTTATCCAGGTTCGGGCCCCGAGGATGCATAAAACCCTCGTCCTGCTTTGGTGGATGTATTCTGAGTTCTTGAGCTAGCTACGGGGTGTAACGAGCTCCAAAAAGCCGAATCCTTTTCCTGGTCGCCTCGGGCCTCCATTTATAGGGAAAGGGGTCGCCACAGTGGCAAGCAGGAGGTGGAAAGGGTACAGTGTCGCGAGGTCATCCCTCGTATTATAGGACAAGATGCATTTAATGCATCACTTAGGTGTCCTCTTGCTTTATAGGGGACGGGAGCGAGGCCCGTCCCATCCGTCGCCGCTCCTCCTTGCTTTGACACGCACCCTGGCCAGCGATGCATGCGGTATGCGTGGCGAGCAGGCAGTGAGGTGGCCTTGATGGTGGAGCCTCCAGGAAGGGCTGCATGTTGCCACGCAGGTGCCTGCCCAGCTTGTTGGGTCGGCAGCTGCATGCGAACGGCGATGAAAACTTGGTTGGTGCGGTCCTGGCAGCGACCCTGCTAGTGTGCCTGGCGAGGGCCTTGCCGGGCGGCCCGGCAAGGGTCTTGACGTGGCGCGTAGGCGTCCCCGGCAAGGATCTTGCCGGGGGGTCTTGTGGGTTTCTTCGGTGAGGTTGATTGCCTTCCTATCCTCACTTGATCTTGATTAGTCTTTGTCTTCACAAAGCATGCCACCACGGAGGTGCCTCCCGAGCCCTGTCCCAATGCGTCTGTTTAAGCATTGGTGGGCTCAAGGGTGGATCGCTCGGCTGGCGTGGGCGAGCTGCCCCGGCAAGGGTCTTGCCGGGGCCGCTGAGGCCGCCCCGGCAAGGGTTCTTGCCGGGAAAACCTTCTTCGCCCATCCGATCCTTGTGGCCTTGGTCCTTGTTGTTGCTTTATTTGTCTTGTCAAAGATCTGCATGCCACCAAGGAGGTGTCTCCCGAGCCCTTGCCTCAATGTAGTAGATTCCGCTAGAAGTTGTGGGCTCAAGGGTGACCCGCTCTGTTGGTGTGGGGCGAGCTGCCCCGGCAAGGGTCTTGCCGGGGGGAGCCTGCTCCGTCCCTCCGCTTCTTGTGGTTTTTGTTCTTACCATGACTTACCTCCCTTGCTCTGCTTGGTGCGACCGTGGGCGTGGCTCTGACTGCCCATGTACAGGTGTAGGGGTACGAAAAATGCACCCCTCTTTTGGTACACCGACAACACTTGAGTAGGGTATTACACCACAACGGTGGCACGAACCAGTATAAATCTTGTGTCCTTTGTGTTGCGAGTTTGTCCTTGAGATCGTAGCAAGCTAGGACGCGGATCGGTAGGGGGAGATCTTCGTGCGCACCCCAGAGTTCGAAACTTGAGGGTTTTGCCGGAACCCGTGATCCAACATTTGGCACGCCAGGTAGGGGTGCGCTGAAGCTTCCCTTCCGTTCCTCCGCGTCCCGTTGCTTCATCGTCTCCATGGCGGACGCCTTGCGGCGCTTCGCGAAACTCGGGCTGCCCTCGCCACCCGCGTTGCTCAGACGGCTCCCGTCGGTGGGCCACCTCGTTCTCCGTCGCCTGCCGCCAACGCTGCCATCGGCACAGTGGGGAACAAGCAGCAAGCATCCTTGTTGCACCCCTCGGTGCGGCAGGACGGCCGCACCGCCACTCTGTCGCTAACTCCCACTGGTTTGTCGTCTCACACTCGTCGCGCTCCCACTGACGCGCGGGCCGCGCTCCTCATGGCGCGCGAGCTCCTGCGCTACCGTCCAGTCGACGACCTCTACGAGGACTGGCTCGACCGCATCGCCGAGCTCTTCGACTTTGACGTCGCGCACATCCGTCTGCCGTACAATGCAATCCTCGGGTAACCCATTACGGCTACAATGTCCTCAAGATGCCAGGAGGCGGCGGAATCATCACAGTCCCGTGCGAAGAAAGAGACGTGGTGTGCTCCCTCGAGCGTGCCTTCCAAGCTGCAGCAATCGACGACCCCGACAGCAAGGGCGAGCGCCCTCCTGAGGTCACCCCCAAGAAGAAGAAGCAGCTGCTTCGCGCAGGACCTCAGGAGGGTGGCGTCGCTAGTGGAACCTTGTCAGGATCAGCGCCCGCACCTAGGGCGCCTCCCTCCATCACATAGGAAAGCGCGCCCGGCGCCCTTCTCGGGCAGGGCTCGGGGGCTCTCTTCTATAGGGCCTCAGATCTTCCCAACAACACGAGGGAGGCGCTTGGGCACCACTTGGTGGCGTGCTTCACGTCATGTTTCCCTTAGGAGAACACCGGGCGAGGAGCGCCCACCACTCAGGAGTTCATCGCCAGGACCACTCAGGAACTGCAAGACGCAAGGGCCATGTGTGGCGACCGCCGCTCACCAGGCGCAGCTCCCCATCCAGGCAAGGATGCCGGGCTGCGCGTCTGCATCGATGTCCCAGGGCTCAACAGGGCTGCATCTCAGGAGCTCTTCTGGCCTTCGCACGTGGGACGCTGCGTGGGCCCACCGCACAGCTACACTCGCATGCCTTTTGGCCTGCCGAGCGTGGCGTCTGCCTACCAGCGCAACTTGCGGCGCGCCCTGGCGTCTCAGGAGGCTAGGAACCACACCGTCCTGATGGAGATGGAGATGGAGACAGTCCTCAAGGAACCGCCTGGACCCCCAGAGCCTTCCGAGGCTCAGGACCCCGGTGGCTCGTGAGGAGCGACCCCTTCACCGCGTACCTTCAGCTGCTCCAGCATCCCTTCATCGACAGAACCAGGTGACATTTTCCAAGTTTATTTAGCTGGGAGCGCCCTCAGGACTGCATCATTCCCAGGCCGCATGGGTCCGTCCCTATGGCATGTATCTCTTTTTATGTCTTTAGCTTACCTTGCTGGGGGCGCCCCTCGGGCTGCATCATCCCCAAGCCGCTCGGGCCTGACCCAATGGCATGTATCTTCCCTGCATTTACTTAAGCCAATTTTCTTTCCATGCTTGATCTACCTATGACCATCACCTGCTTGATTGGAACTTACCCCAGGAGTTGCTCACTCTGGCACGACGCTTGTGCTTGGGTCCATCCCTGCAACATCGAAAAATCTGAGCGGCCGAGCTCTGGCCACGCGCGTCAGCTCACCAGGCCCTCAGTGCCCCCATTCTCTGGCAAAGCGATTAACTTCCACGCCAACTGTAATGGCGAACTGTGTCTCTCCTTGTGCTGGCTTGCAGGAACCTCCTGAGGACGATGGCAGGCGGCACCACGAGCTCTCTCTCTTCTCCTGTGCATTCCGCTTGCGCGTTAAAAGGGGGGCTCCTAAGCATCACGACTCAGGAGCTCCTGCTGGCTCTCTAGCCCTCACCCCTGGCCTTGACCACGGCATGCGACCTAGCATACCCGTGACGGCTGAGCTCACTCAAGGGCCGGGACCTGAGGACGTAGAGCACAAAGGAGAGCACGGAGAAGAGGGAGAGGCTCGTATGGACCTGGCCTAGCTACGCTATGGACACCTACGCCCAAACCTGGTGTGTCGCAAGGAACCGGCTCCGGTCCGTCAAGATAAGTCTCACTCCCGGGTTGGCTAAACCGCTAAGGACTAGGAACCACACCAAACGCAGCCTTGCGGCAGCAATGTCACCGCCCTTTCCTACCTCTCGATGGCTGCTTGAGCGCTAAAGGGGACCTCCTGAGCATCGCGCCTCAGGGGATCTTACTAGACCTCGGGCCGCTCACCTCCTGGCCTTGACCACGGCACGCTGCCTGGCATACCAGCGACGGCTGCAGCCTGCCTGGGGACCGGGTCCTGTCAGCGTAGAGCACCGAGTCGTCGCGAGGTCGGAAAGTGGAGACCAAGCTGAAGCAGGACTCGCGCTCGTGCAAGTTCATAATAAGGACAATATTGACAAAAGACATTACAGACCCTTTACATGCCCCCACGGGGTACCCCTTGATTCCTCGCAGGGAACAAAAGACAAGAACTTTGGGAATCCTATCTACACGCGCCCTATGGATGACGCCATCATCAACAGTGGGCCACCAGAAGCCGGCGCCAACCTCATCGACATCAGCGGCGGCGGCGGCCGGGCGCTGCAGCCCTGCTCCGGGCTCGGCGAGAGCTTGGGGGCACGTAGCTGTTGTCGCTCATCTCTGGAGTCTCGTAGAGCTCAGGAGAATCGCCGGACTCCCAAGTGTCGCTGCGGCTTCCATAGGAGCCGCCGGTGACGCAGGCAGCGGGCCCTGCCCTTGCAGCAGCGTCAGCCTGATGACCTCTCCCGGAACAGCACTCCAGACGACGGCCTTCCGCGTCGAAGACCTTGAAGAACAGCGTGGAGGTGCCGTCATACTCGAAGTGGATTGCGAGGGTGCCCTCTGCGGGACACACTCAGGCAACCTCACCCCAGCCTCGGGTCATGAAGATCTTCCCCGAGGAGACGGCCTCAACCTCCGCTACTGTCGCCGACGTGTCGCAGTCGGCGTGCTGCGGCCAAAGTACAAGGGCCCCCCTCGACGGCATCTCAGCAGAGAAGAAAGAAGGGAAGTGGATCCAAGTGCTCGGGGGCATCGCTGCCCATAGCACGAGCTCACGCGAGGAGTCCGTGGCGTGGTCCCCAGGAGCGGCGACGCGCGCCACCGCGGCACGGCGACCATGGCCGCAGCGCGCGCGCCGACGCTCATCGCCACTCCCACCTGAGCCCCCGGCTTGGGCGTACAGGGGTAATGGATACCCAGGAGGAGGCCGCTCGCACCAGGGCCTCGTCACCACCTGCATTGCCGCCGCGCCACAGTGGTGAACCGGCCTCTTCTTCGGAGGGAGCGGCACCGGCCCGTCGAGGGGAGTCTTTTCTTTCTCCACGGCAGAAAACCTCCGGATGGGCGCCATTGGTGTCGCTGCTAGCAATGCAGCAAGGGGAGAAGCAAGCAGAATGGGAAGAGATGGGCGACGGGGGCTCCGCCCCCCTCCCCATTTATAGCAGGAGAAGGCCAACCGGCGCCTCCCACAATCACAGGTAATGATGGTTTTCCCTTGCATGTCGCAGGGACTTGTCTAGTCGGGTAGTTGCCGAGGCAGCGTGGGGAAGTGGAGACACCCATGTCCAATCAACCGCCACGCGTCGACGAGGGCCTTAGGCTTTTGGGGCCCTTGGCGCTCCGCACTTGACCTTTGGCTTCACCTCGAAGCCAAGCCCGAGCGCGCCTTGGGCCCGGGGGCTACTATCGATGTTCTGGGAACGGGGGTCCCCAGACTTGCCTCCCTGCGGCCCACGGCGTGGCTTTGCGAGCGGGCCCGTATGGCCCATCTTCACCAACAATCATTCAAGACCCTCGCGAGGGGCCAAGCCTCGCGAGGCGGACGACACAAGACCTCCTCGGGAGCAGCCTCACCAGGTTGGCTCGCAAGGGGCGGAGAGATCAAGGCAAGTCAAACCTCGCGAGGTTCTCGTGACGTGAGCCATGACGACCGAGACCAGGCGGGTGCCAGCACGCCGTGTCCTTGTTTCCTCTTTGGTGCTAAAGGGGCAAGCGCAGGTGCGGAGTACCGAGGCGTCAAGCAAAGGTTTCCATATCAGTGCAACGAGACCAAGACCAGCAGGACGGCAGGACAGAGGTCACCATGGAGCCCAAGGCGGCGTCACCACCAGAGCCTTTTGCAGGCGAAGACCACATTTGTCATGATAATCTATACTAGCTGTGCCCTTTCAAATTGGCCGTTGTTGGCTCCCTTCGCGCTCAATATTTGGGGAGAGGACCAGGGCCTCTGTAAATAGGACTAGCCACCGCAGTAGGAAGGGGGACGAAAACGGATCTAAATGGATCAGATCTTGAGCCAACCCTTAGCCACACACCGAGCACAAGAACACCTCAACCTCAGGAGGCTGTTCTTCCCCTTGTAACTGTTCATCCTCAGCCCGGGAGGCGATCCACCACCACCACACTGCAGTAGGGTATTACACCACAATGGTGGCCCAAAACAGTATAAATCTTGTGTCCTTTGTGTTGCGAGTTCGTTGAGTTAGTCCTTGAGATCGTAGCAAGCTAGGACGCGGATCGGTAGGGGGAGATCTTCGTGCGCACCCCAGATTTCGAACCTTGAGGGTTTTTCCGGAACCCGTGATCCGACAATGACGGAATGGATACCTTCGTCACACTTAATCTTTCACGAAGTCGGGGGTAACAGGCCCTGCTTCCGGTTGAAGATGGTCTCAAAGGATGGATGGTCATCGTCGATGCGGAATGTCGTGGTGGATGTAGTCGATGGAATGATACAAGTCACCGGTGGTTGATGAAGATGTTACCATCGCTAAGTAGCTGAAACACCTTAGGAGACTTAAATCACGACTCAAACAACCACAAATACCAAAGGAACCAAAATGGGTTAGGTTGCAGAAGTTTTATGCGGTGGTGCGGAAGTTATGGAAGAATACCTATGCACAACATGCAAAAATGGACAAAATTTGATCGATTCAAATGGTGGTAAAACCAAGATGACCAGCTCGGGCACGTCGCCAGATTTTCAACGAGCCAAAGAACACCCAAATCGGAGTTCGGGAGTGGAAGTTATGGGCAAAAACATAAAGCATGTGCGACTATTTCTAGGAGGGCCGTGCGCACGGGGTCAAAGGCCCGTGGACATGTGGTCCTGTGCGCACAGTACAAGGCCGTGGAAACAGGGTCACTTGGGACTATCGGGGGCCCGTGCACACTGGGTATGGGACCCGTGGGCATGGGGTGGGCGGAAAATTCGTGATTTCAACTCTAAAATTGAAGGGGGGAAGAAAAATTTGGGTATGGGGACGCAATTGGAGGTGGATCTACTTCCTATACATCAGATCCACGGATCAAAATCAACAAAAACTCACAAAGAACAACAAATCAAAAAAATTGGTATGGCTCTTTTTGTGGGGAATTTTCTAAATAGGGCAAGAACAAGCAAAATTAGGCTAGAAAACAAAGAGGGGGGCTCCAATTTCGTGAGAAACCATGGCTCATGATACCAAGATGTTGTAGGGTAGAACCCTAAGCTGGATCTTTCATGAATTGGAGGGGAAATTCCCAAGAACAAGATGAACACAGATGGGAAAACACAAGAGGAACACTCAAGAACAAGTCCAATCACACAACCACTAGACCAACAATCACACATGATCCACAAGATACATGAACAATCAAAGGGAAACAAGATACATGATGGAGTTCATCCCAAATACTATGAAGAAGATGAGGGCTTGATGATCTACATGGATCCTTCCACAAGGAGTTCTTGAATCCACTAGGGATCATCTCCAAAGGAGGCCTTGAACTCCAATGGAGTGTCTCTCTCTCTCAAGAGGAGGAATCCCACAAGGGGAGGTACATGAGCTCAGCCCTAATGTCTAGATCTGTCCTTAGCTAAGTCTAAATGGAGGAGGAAGAGGAGTATATATAGGTCCAAGGGATGAAGGGGTAAGTAGGGGAAAAATGGGGATTACATGGGCAAAGCCCTCTGCAACATTCAGGGGGCCCCGTGTGCACGGGGTAAGTGGAGCTCGTGCGCATGGGGTATCCACAGACCTGACGCATGAGCCCGTGCGCACTGGGTCCGTGAGGCCCGTGGACACGGTACATGCCCGTGCGCACAACGTCTTCAAGACCGCCAGCCTGGGAGGCCCGTGGGCACTAGGTCGGAGGGGCCCTTGCGCACGGGGTCGCCTAGGAGCTGCTGCCTTCTTCTCGGCGATTCCTTCTCCGCTTCCAGGCTTCCCTCCTAGATGGTGTAGTTGTACTCTTCCGCATGAACTCGTCCTCTCTATGTGTGAAGCTCTGAAAATACCTATGAATGCACACGGAAGGAATGTCAAGTAGTATACCATCCTCGAAGGGGTCAAGTGAACACATGTAAAGGAGATGATTCACCTTTATGTACGTGAAGTAGATGTGGCACGTGTCACTTGCCAAATGAACTCTTGACATGGTGATGTCCATAGGATGCTCCGCATTAGGGTCTCCCTTGGTTGTGCGGGTGGTTTTAATTCCTTAGGCCTTGTGAGCCGTTCTTTCTAGCCAGTTCTTTCATTCATCTTGTAAACCACTGGACCAATGCAAGTGGAACGAGCACTAAAGCATAGAGGAGTGGTTATGCTGGTTGCCGGGAGTCGGGGCGGAGGGCTTGATGGCCTACAACATGCATTGGGCCGCATGAAGATGCAAATGCATGATTGAATCAAGGAGATCTCGGTTGGCTGGATGCCTATGTTTCTGTCTCTTCGAGAAAATGGGTGTGCTTTAGCGCACCTGCGAGAAAACAAACAGCTTCCTTAAGAATACATTCCTATACCCGGTGTCCAAATATAGATGAAATGCTTATTTCAATGAAAATCAAAGTGCAGGTATATAGGATCTCCTTGCCGAATACCTCGTGTTTACCAACACCCTTCTTCACCAGAACAATAGGGTATTGAGTACAAAGAAAGCTATCTCAGTAAAAGATAGAAAGCAAACTCTATCCTTCTTTTTGTTCACCAAGTCCTACTTTTAAAATAGAACAAGAAGGTTTACCAACATCTATATAGAAGGAGAGTAGGAACAAAGTCTCACTGTGGAGAGAATCAAGTACTAATTAAGCAAAGAATCACTGAAATAACGTAGAGTAGATCGTTTCATTCAATAGCACTGCTTAGCATCTTTCTCTCTCGGTCCATTCAATGATGTATGCCCCACCTTTGCTTGCCCTTTAGGACTCGTATTCTAGTTTATGAGAAATGCCCATTTCCCTCCGTCTTCCTTTGGGCAATGAAGAGTGCATTCTCCATCCAGTATTTGTTTGATGGTTCTCTATGCTTTCTTTCGACTAGAAAGCTAAGCTATTCTCAGTGCTCTTGCTTCAAGGATAAAACAAACTATCTATTATAAAAATCCTCACTAGAAGCTCCAATACCACGGGATAGCGACAGAAATGTGAATTAGTACACGTATCTGCTGATACCTAAATTGCTTCCACTTTAGAATCAGCTAGGTGAGAGCCCTGTTGTCCTACTGAAACGGATTCTAATAAATTCACAAGCACGTGGATAATGAATAGAAGCAGATAGAACCTATTCTATCAAAAACGTATTCAAATGCCTGTATTTAGATAAGAAAAGCGAGGTTTCAATGGCTTGGAAGGGAATCTATCATTTGTCGGTCTAACAGGGGTTATAAGATGGATAATCCCACCAATGCTATCTGACACAACATACCTGCTATCCAAAGACCCCACCTATAATGTCAAGATAGCTTTGTCAACCAACATTTTTTTATAGATCCAACCTTAGCAGATGGTGTTTCTCTTATCCTCTCCTAAATGGGTTACTTAACCCTAGCTATCTGAGTGGGGCACAAGAGACGGTACCAAGATTTGGAGAAGCACTGGCCTGCACTGCATCTTGATTGAGTTTGAGAGCACTGGTATTTATTGCATTAGGAAAGCTCTTGCAATATGTTTCTATTCCAGCCACTCCAAATGAGCGTGTTTCTGTTCGTTTGGAGAATTTGCTAAAACTTTTAGGAAGATGAGTAGTTCTCGAGTACGTTTCTGTTCCAGCCACTCCAAATGAGCGCGTTTCACCATGCTCCACCAACTGTTCCAAACTGGCATCCTTTCGTAAACTCAATTTACTAATTTAGAATTCTTCCTTGCCTGGGTGTGCCCTTAATGAATTGATCCATTGGCGGCTATAGCGAGATTCGGGTCAGAGTCTATCTCCCCATCCCTCTGGCGAGGTAGCAATGAGCTATCAAATGCCAATACAGGACATATCCTATTGTCCGTTTGTTCAACACCACGATCTTTGTTCGTTCCTACAGCATCTAAATAAGCACTGGGAGCGGTTCCAGATGCACTTTCAGGTGAAGTCACATCAGACATTTTCGAGGATGTTCTTGCACATTGCCGGGGTATCGACACCCGTGAAACCGGGGCTACTGCCATTACAATCCGATCGAAGGGATGGCATTAGGTAGACAACAATCTCTCTTGAGTGTTGCCTTGATGGCTTTGTGAATGAAATTCGAGTAGATGTTGGTTCATCCCGCGTATGTCTAGAATCTTGTTAGGATTCATCTACTCCAGGTCAGGAAAGAGCTTCTGTAAACTATCATGATAAGCATAGCCTTATTGCCGCAGTGCTATATCAATGGTTCACGGGCTCAATTCATTAATGGCTTAGGGCCGGTCTTGATAAGTCAATCACCATCGGGTGGAGGGGAAAGCCCTACGTCAAGGTCAATGGATTCACCTACCCCAGTCTCAGAACTTTCTAGACTTTCTTACATGTGTTCTTCTCAACTAAGAGAAGGGCGTGCATCTACAACAGTGGTATTATCTTGCCTTTTCTTTTTGCATCTTTGAATCCTAGTGTGTTGATTAGTACCGAAGCCTCTTGGCTAGTACAGAGTTGTGGTTTGATATAGCTACTAGAGAACCTAGAGGACTCTCTAAAAATAAGTATTCTTCATATGACATGTGAATAGACAACTCCTAGTATGCTCATTTCATTCCTCTTGGACCTAGATCAATTGATGTATCAAAGGCATTTCAAAGGAACAGATGGTCCATCTTTTAAGTGAGAGACAATTGGTTTCAACTGTGTCGTAGGGGTTGTATTCTTAGACCTGCCAGGGGGGAGGAACCACCGTGTCGGCGTGGATGCACGATCACCTATGGGACAAGGATGCCCCTTTGTGGTTCGGCGTGGGGACGGCCGCGTTGCACAAAGAGCAGAAGCAATAGGGAGCGACGCGATGATGGACACTCGCTTTTTACCCAGGTTCGGGCCGCTTGGCAGCGTAAAACCGTACTCCTACATTTGAACGGCAAGGGTGCCTCGCGAAGAGCAATGTGAGCTTACAAGTGTTGGGGGTCGGAGTGTTCGAACCCTTTGCTAGGTTGCCTCAGGCCGCCTTTTATAGGTCAAGGCGTGACCACAGTGGCAAAACAATCATTTGGGTGTGATTAGATATCTAATAGTGCTCTCATACCTAACTCTGGCAGTTAGGACAAAGTGCATTAAATGCACAACTAGGTGTAGTTTCGAGGGTGAATCCCGGCAAGCCTGTTGCACCGCTTATTCGCCTCTTCTCATCAGCTTGACACACCTCTTGGACGGGTGTCAATAAAGCTAATCTCTTCTCTTTAATGCTGCCACGTTCCTGATAGGATCCACCTGGTTTCTTAGCACCTTGACACTCCACTTATAAGTGACTTGGGTGCAATGAGGTGGAGCGGTGGCGTCTTGGTGTTGATCGTTTGAAGGAGCCTAGCGGGGTTTGATCTTGGCGGCCCCGGCAAGCCTACCGGGGCAAGTCTGGGCTTGTCCTCAGGTGCAGCTTCGACCTGGCCGGGCTCGCCTGCCCGGCAAGGGAGGCCTTCCCAAGGTAATATCATGTTGACTTGCATTTATTGATATGCCTGGCATAAAAGTGGTTCGCCTAAAACGCTCTGCCGGTTTGTGCATAGGTCAAGGGAAGACAACAACCCTTGTTTGTGTACACCGACACAAGGGGGTGATATGATGTGGAGCATCCTTCCATCATCCCCACGGACTCTACATCGACACATCAAGCACCACGTGGACCTATGACAAGAGCTCGAGCACGCGCCATTGAAACGGAGGTGAACTCACTCCTACTCGAGATTGATATGGATATAGATGGAAATTGGATGCTACCTCACCAAAACATGCTATGTGTCATTAGGTACGAAGACCAACGCCACCAGGCAGCTAAAGGACACCCCAAAGGAGTAGGAGAAGCACCCCAAGGCCATGAGGAAGGAGAAGGAGCCCAAGAAAGATAGCACCTCCCAGGCAACCCCATGCGCACGGGCCCTCCAGACCATGTGCACACAGGCCACCTAGAGAGCTTCTGTAGCTGACACACGCCCCCGTGCACACGGTCTGAGGACCCCATGCGCACGGGCGTGTACCATGCAAACAGGGTCCCCGTGTGCACGGGCCTCACAGGTTTCGCCCGTTGACGCCCTTTCTTGCCTCCCAAGTCATCCCTTCCTCCCTCTAGCTATGTATTTCGGGTCTAAGACATTTGTTAGGGTTAGCAAAGAATATGTGAGACATTGATAGAGCTTTCACTACTTCAGGATGCTGCTAACGCGACACTACGATCGGAGACCCTTTGACGAAATTGTGTGTGATGCATTAATCACAAATAGTGATGTAAAACCCCCGTCAAAAAGGTGCAAAACGTTTGTGATGACGGATGCATCAAACACGGTTCCAATTTTAGTTGCGTGTGCGATGCAGGGCATACGGTTCAGTTCAATGAACTATTTGCGATGAGGAAGAAGAACAGAAACGGGCATGCGATATACAGCATACAGTTCACTTGGATTAACTATTTGTGATGAGGAGGAACAACAGAAACTGGCAGCTGCATATAGGTGCGTGCGATTGAGGGCATACGCTTCAGGAGGATTTACTGTTTGCGATCAGGCAACAAAACATAAACGGTCAGCCAGATCAAAGTGTCTGCGATTGATGGCATACACTTCACACGGATGAACTGTTTGCGATTAGCCACAACAAACAGAAATAGTTAGACAGATCAACGTGTGTGCGCTAGAAGGGCACACATTCTAATTAAAAGAAGCGTGTGCGATGGTAATAACGAGCGCACATGGTTGTCGGAACAAGACGTGTGTTGACGTTGCCTATTGCGGTGCACCCTATGGTGCAAACGCCACGTACGCGGCCGAGAAAGCGTGTACATGTTACGCTGTCCGGGAATAGTGCCGCACTTAGAAATTACAGAATCGTCAATAAATTTTGAGCCTGCGTCCCCCTCACATTCCAAATTACTACCATGCTATATTTAATTGGAAACCTGTTCACACCGCTCAAAACCTAAATGGTTTCCCACTTAGGAGCGTATTAGTACTCGGTTATAAATACTACTACTCCAAGATGACTGCACATTCCTCCTCAACTCCTCATCCACAAAAACAAACAAGTCATTCATCATCGTTCCCTTGCATCTGCCATGGCCAGCGTGAGTTTTGGGTCGAAAGATTGCCACCAGGGAGAGGCGAGCATGGAAGCGGAAGCACGAGAGATGTCCCACCTCACTGCAAAACAGCCGACATGTCCCTCCGCACGGCCGTAGCAGCACAGAGGTCCCGCCGCGCCGTCGAAGTAGCACGAAGGTCCCGCCGCGCTGTCGATGCAGCAGACAGGTCCGGCCGCGCCACGGAAGCAGATGAGATGTCCTGCCGTGCCGCAAATGCAGTAGACATGTCCTCCAGCACCGTGGCGGCCTTGGAAAATGTCTCGCGGGCAGGCGAGGACTCTTACACGCGCATGCATGCGATCGTCCATAGCCAGATGGATCTGATCTTCGGCTGGGCGAGGTTGCAGGACGACATGAAAGCCTCGTTTGAACAGGCTACCAGCGTCATTCGACAACTAAGGGAGTGCAATGAGAAGCTCCAGGCCGAGCGCGACCTGTTGAGGGCGAAGATCGTCGGAAGTGCGAAGTAGCAGGAGGAGACGTTGCCTTCTTGAAGAGGACCGGCGTCATCGTCAAGAAACTTATGGACGAGAATGACATGCTCTGCATCGAGCACCAAAGGCTGGAGGTGGAATTCGTGGATGCTCTTGAGCAGCGTCTTGAGTACACGAAAGAGCTCATCGTCGCTCGCTGCAGAGACTAGTTCCTGCGGCCTGCAGCAACGTATCAAGAAAGTAGAGATCAGCGAGCCAGATCATTGTCTTCCTTCTTCTTTCGCCCTTGTGTATTTTGGGCATTGCCGCATGTGGCTTTTTTAATTATCTTCCTAAATATGTAAGACAATTATTATCC
The DNA here is from genome assembly GCA_021605145.1 of Aegilops bicornis. NCBI lineage: Eukaryota > Viridiplantae > Streptophyta > Magnoliopsida > Poales > Poaceae > Aegilops > Aegilops bicornis. Next base: position 457,347,229 of record CM038675.1, on the reverse strand, counting down.
ACTGTCATCGTCCTTATATTCATCAGTGTTGCTATAAGTCACAGTCGATGCTATATAGGTCCATCGGATCTTACATCAAGCCCCGTGCAAAACTTTCTTTTCAGATTTTCTTTTTTCTCTCTTAAATCTTTGTCCAGTGAGACATAGCCACGCCCTGAAAGAGGGGCTCGGGCGCCATTAATGGAGACATTACAGGGAGATGCGTGGCGGATAGAGGTCAAAGCGCTCTCCTCCCGATGAGCACAAGTAGGGGTCTGATTGCACGCCTCCCGTACTTAAATAGTTACCCCGCACGGCACCTCCTAGCCAATAAAAAACAGGGGACGTGTGGCGGCACGTAATTGGTAAGTAGAACGCCCACGGTTTCAATAATACTTGTGTTTCCGATTTGTAACGTGACAACACTTGTTCCAATTTCCCGATGTTTCCGGCCGAGCCAAGACGCCCAGATATTTGAATTCCATTCCCACTTCTTACATCGGACCTAAAAGTTTGCCCAAGTACACATACATGATTTTCCAACTAACTTTTGCGCACTAGAGCATGCGCTTGTACTTCAAATTTGAATTATGTGCATTAAATGCCTGGAAAATGAATTAATGTATAAAAAGGCCAAACGAACCTGGAATAATTCCAAAATTTAGAACTCCTATTTGGTCTAAGCTGCCTGTGTAAAAAAATCAAGGCGGGAGAAGGCAGTGTATGTCGTTTCGCACACGGAGGTGACACGTTCCCTCTCGGAACCATGAGCCTTCTTGAGAGAAGCTCCGGTTTGCAAGAAGCTTATACCAAAGCTTGTCCCAATTCGGCCAAAAAATTTACCACAGCATGTTGGTGCCATGTCATGACACCATGCCAAGTTTCATGATTTTCAGGCGTGTTATGGATTTACACGAATAAAAAAACCAAGTTTGTCAATATTTCCAGCCGAGGCACGACGCCCAGATGTTTGAATTCCATTTCCATTTCTTGCACGGGACCTACAAATTCACCCAAGGACACACATGTGATTTTTCAACCAACTTTGGTGCACTGGAGCATGTGCTTGTAGTTCAAATTTGAATTATACACATTAAACGCACAAAAATTCAACTAATGCATAAAAAAGGCCAAACGAACCCAGAATAATTCCAAAATTTAGCATGATACTTCTATTTGGACTAATCTACGTGTGTAATAAAATTAAGGCGGGAGAAGGCAGTGTATGTAGTTTCGCACACGGAGGTGACACGTTCCCTATCGGAACCATGAGCCTTCTTGAGGGAAGCTCTAGTTTGAAAGAAGCTTATACCAAAGATTTTCCAATTCAGCCAAAAAATGACCACAACATGTTGGTGCCAAGTCATTACACCATGCCAAGTTTCATGATTTTCAAGCGTGTTTTGGATTTACAGGAATGAAAAAACCAAGTTACTCAATCTTTCCGGCCGAGCCACGACGCCCAGATGTTTGAATTTCATTCCCATTTCTTGCATGGGACCAGGAAATTCACCCAAGGACGCACATGTGATTTTTCAACCAACTTTGGTGCACTCGAGCATGTGCTTGCAGTTCAAATTTGAATTATGCACATTAAATTCCAAGAAATTCAATTAATATATAAAAAGGCCAAACGAATCCGGAATAATTCCAAAATTTAGCACGATACTTCCATTTTGTCTAATCTGCCTGTGTAAAAAAATTAAGGCGGGAGAAGGCAATATACGTATGTCGATTCACAGACGGAGGTGACATGTTCCCTCTCGGAACCACGAGCCTTCTTGAGAGAAGCTCCGGTTTGCAAGAAGCTTGAACCAAAGCTTGTCCCAATTCGGCCAAAGAAATTACCACAGCGTGTTGGTGCCAAGTCATGACACCATGCCAAGTTTCATGATTTTCAAGCATGTTTTGGATTTACTGGAATTAAAAAACCAAGTTTCTCACTCTTTCCGGCCGAGCCATGGCGCCCAGATGTTTGAATTTCATTTCCATTTCTCGCATGGGACCTAGAAATTCACCCAAGGACGCACATGCGATTTTTGAACCAACTTTGGTGCACTGCAGCATGTGCTTGTAGTTCAAATTTGAATTATGCACATTAAATGCCCAGAAAATTTATTAATATATAAAAAAGCGCAAACGAATCCGGAATAATTCCAAAATTTAGCATGATACTTCTATTTGGTCTAATCTGCCTATGTAAAAAAATTAAGGTGGGAGAAGGCAATGTACGTATGTCGTTTCGCACACGGAGGTGACACGTTCCATCTCAGAACCACGAGCCTTCTTGAGAGAAGCTCCGGTTTGCAAAAAGCTTATACCGAAGCTTGTCCCTATTCGGCGAAAAAATTTACCACAACATTTTGGTGCCATGTCATGACACCATGCCAAGTATCATGATTTTTAGGCGTGTTTTCGATTTACATGAAATAAAAAAACAAGTTTCTCAATCTTTCTGGCCGAGCCACGACCCCCAGATGTTTGAATTTCATTCCCATTTCTTGCATGGGACGTAGAAATTCACCCAAGGACGCACATGTGACTTTCAACCAACTTTGGTGCACTGGAGCATGTGCTTGTAGTTCAAATTTTAATTATGCACATTTAATGCACAGAAATTCAATTAATGTATAAAAAAGGCCAAACGAACCTGGAATAATTCCAAATTTTAGCACGATACTTCTATTTGGTCTAATCTACCTATGTAAAACAATTAAGGCGGGAGAAGTCAGTGTATGTCATTTCGCACACATAGGTGACATGTTCCCTCTCGGATCCACGAGCCTTCTTGAGAGAAGCTCGGATTTGCAGGAAGCTTGTACCAAAGCTTGTCCCAATTCGGCCAAAAAATTTACCACGGTATGTTGGTGCCATGTCATGACACCATGCCAAGATTCATGATTTTCAGGGGTGTTTTGGATTTACATGAATTAAAAATCCAAGTTTCTCAATCTTTCCGGCCGAGCCACGATGCCCAGATGTTTGAATTTCATTCCCATTTCTTGCATGGGACCTAGAAATTCACCCAAGGACACACATGTGATTTTTCAACCAACTTTGGTGCACTGGAGCATGTGCATGTAGTTCAAATTTGAATTATGCACATTAAATGCACATAAATTCAATTAATGTATAAAAAAGGCCAAACGAACCCGTAATAATTCCAAAATTTAGCACGATACTTCTATTTGGTCAAATCTACCCGTGTAAAAATATTAAGGCGGGAGAAGGCAGTGTATGTCGTTTCGTACACGGAGGTGACACGTTCCCTCTCGGAACCACGAGCCTTCTTGAGAGAACCTCTGGTTTGCAAGAAGCTTATACCAAAGCTTGTCCCAATTTGGCCAAAAAAATTACCACAACATGTTGGTGCCAAGTCATCACACCATGCCAAGTATCATAATTTTCAAGCGTGTTTTGGATTTACAGGAATTAAAACAAAGTTTCTCAATCTTTCTGGCCGAGCCACGATGCCCAGATGTTTGAATTTCATTCCCATTTCTTGCATGGGACCTAGAAATTCACCCAAGGACGCACACGTGATTTTTCAACCAACTTTGGTGCACTTAGTTCAAATTTGAATTATGCACATTAAATGCACAAAAATTCAATTAATGTATAAAAAAGGCCAAACGAACCCGGAATAATTCCAAAATTTAGCACGATACTTCTATTTGGTCTAATCTACCTGTGCAAAAACATTAAGGTGGGAGAAGGCAGTGTATGTCGTTTCGCACACGGAGGTGACACGTTCCCTCTCGGGACCACGAGCCTTCTTGAGGGAAGCTCTGGTTTGCAAGAAGCTTACACCAAAGCTTGTCCCAATTCGGCCAAAAAAATTACCACAACATGTTGGTGCCAAGTCATGACACTATGCCAAGTTTCATGATTTTCAAGCGTGTTTTGGATTTACAGGAATTAAAAATCTAAGTTTCTCAATCTTTCCGGCCAAGCCACAACGCCCACATGTTTGGATTTCATTCCCATTTCTTGCATGGGACCTAGAAATTCACCCAAGGACGCACATTTGATTTTTCAATCAACTTCGGTGCACTAGAGCATGTGGTTGTAGTTCAAATTTGTATTATGCACATTAAATGCACAGAAATTCAATTAATGTATAAAAAGGGCAAAATGAACCTGGAAAATTTCCAAAATTTAGCACGATACTTCTATTTGGTCTAATCTACCCGTGTAAAAAAATAAGGCAGGAGAAGGCCGTTTATGTCATTTCGCTCATGGAGGTGACACGTTCCCTCTCGGAACCACGAGCCTTCTTGAGGGAAGCTCTGGTTTGCAAGAAGCTTATACCAAAGCTTGTCCCAATTCGGCCAAAAGAATTACCACAACATGTTGGTGCCAAGTCATGACACCATGCCAAGTTTCATGATTTTCAAGTGTGTTTTGTATTTGCAAGAGTTAAAAAAACCAGGTTTCTCAATATTTCCGGCCGAGCCACGACGCCCAGATGTTTGAATTCCATTCCCATTTCTTGCATGGGACCTACAAATTCACCCAAGGACGCACATGTGATTTTTCAACCAACTTTGGTGCACTGGAGCATGTGCTTGTAGTTAAAATTTTAATTATGCACATTAAATCCCCAAAAATTCAATTAATGTATAAAAAAGGCCAAACGAATCCGGAATAATTCCAAAATTTAGCACGATACTTCAATTTGGTCTAATGCCCCTGTGTAAAACAATTAAGGCGGAAGAAGGCAATGTACGTTTGTCGTTTCGCACACGGAGGTGACACGTTCCCTCTCGGAACCACGAGCCTTCTTGAGAGAAGCTCCAGTTTGCAAGAACCTTGTACGAAAGCTTGTCCCAATCGGCCAAAAAAATTACCACAGCATGTTGGTGCCATGTCATTACACCAGGCCAAGATTCATGATTTTTCACGCGTGTTTTGCATTTACATGAATTAAAAAACCAAGTTTCTCAATCTTTCCGGCCGAGCCACGACGCCCAGATGTTTGAATTTCATTCCCATTTCTTGCATGGGACCTAGAAATTCACCCAAGGACACACATGTGATTTTTCAACTAACTTTGGTGCACTCGAGCATGTGCTTCTAGTTCAAATTGGAATTATGCACATTAAATGACCGGAAATTCAATTAATGTATAAGAAAGTCCAAACGAACCCGGAATAATTCCAAATTTTAACACGACACTCATATAGTTCAAAGTTTCCTCTGTAAAAAATTAAGGGGGGGGGATGCAGCGTATATTGTTTCGCACACAAAGGTGACACGTCCCGCCTCGGGAACCACGAGTCTTCTCGAGAGAAGCTCCGGTTTGCAAGAACCTTATGCCAAAAACTTGTCCAAATGTGGCCAATTTTTTTACCACAGCAGGTTGGTGCCATGAAATGACACCATGCCAAATTTCCAGGAATTTAAAAACCAAGTTTCTCAATGCTCCCGGCCGAGCCATGACACCCAGATGTTTGAATTTCATTCCCATTTCTTGCATGGGACCTATAAATTCACCCAAAGACACACTTGTGATTTTTCAACAAACTTTGTTGCATTGCAGCATGTGCTTGTGGTTCAAATTTGAATTAATGACATTAAATGCCTGGAAACTCAATTAAAGCATAAAAATGCCAAACGAACCCGTAATAATTCCAAATTTAAACATGACACTCATGTAGTTGCATGTTCATTGTACATAAATGATGTAGCAATTCAAACACCATCCTTTCCCTCCCTAATACCATTTTGTCTTTCAAAACATAATGAAAAAAAATCAGGTATACCGCAAACAGTTTACTAGAAGGAATCATGTGGGATGCAATATAAAATATCTTGGCGCACCGTCTTGTAAAGCTTACGTGAGAAGCTTAAGTAAATCTCTGATCCACCGCCCGCTTGAACCACACTAGCGCGCCAGTTTCTCACGGCATCGAGCGAAATTTTTCTGCCACTGCGGAAATATCTATCTCCCCGCCCCTCCCTCCCACCAAAAGCCACATTTCCACTATTCCTCCTTGCTTTCCAAGTTCAAACCTTCACTTCTGCTTACTGGCAGCTCAGCCCCCTCTTCGGCGACCCTTCTTCTTGCAGCACCGTCTCCTTGCCGGCTACACTTCTTCTTGCAGCGCCGCCTCCTCGCCGGTGACCCTTCTTCTTGTAGCGCAGCCTCCTCGCCGCCGACCCTTCTTCTTGCTGCGCGGCCTCATCGATATGGTCAGGTAATCGACACCCCACACACACCATCCTCCTACTTCCCCGTCCCACATGCCCCGACCGACAGTGTGACACCTTCCGCCAAAATTAGTGTCCCCCTCCTCCAATTAAGCGCCGCCCATAGCCATTTTGCACGCGGTATAACATGGAGCTCAGTAGCATGTGGCAGTGGAGAAGCAAATCGCAGCCGCACGCGCGCACGAGGTCGCTATGGCTGCTATGTGTGTCGACCGACAGATTTTGGAGGAGCACCTCGTCTTCGAGGCCACCGTCCACACCGCCATGTGGTTGTCTACTTTAAAATACAGTTCGTGTTGTTTTCTCGAGGCCACCGCCAGTTCCTTCCAGTGATTTGTCCTCTATAATGTTAATATGCAATATGATGTTCAGTTAACAGTTTGTCTAAAATGTAATATTAACAGTTTGGTCCTCTAAATGTAATGTTCAGTTAACAGTTTGGTCCAACAATTGCTACATTTCATAGTACTGTTCTCAAGCATTCTTTGTTTTGTTAACTATCTTATCTTCTAGTACATGTTTCTATTCTGCAATGTAGGTACTTTCGATTAACTGTTTTGGTTCATTTGGTCTGCTGTCCATTTAGCTGTTTGGTTCAATTCTGCAATTTGATTTTCATTTGCTATGGGTACAATTTTGTATTGTTATGCATGTGAAATAAATCAAATTTTGCTATACTCAATACATATTCTACTGATATTATGGCGACTCTCAGTTAACCTGATCAAGATCTTCCTTATGTGTGTTGCAGGGAAACAATGGGAGACACTGTGGTTTACCATCGAGGTTTGCTCATGCTTGGTCCTTTCGCTAATTTCACATTATTGTGTAGTTGCAGGAATCATTCTGATATTTAGGTTTCTTACAATTTGGTCATGCTGTCGAAGGCTTAGACCCACTGTTCGACCCATTTTGCATATGGGGAAATGAGATGTCCATGAATATCAGTCAAGTCAAGAAACTCAGAAAAATTGTTAGGATGAAGAAACTTGCGATGAATAACAGCAAGATCTTTGTTTGCACAATGAAGAAGACATCAGTTAACTATAGGATGGTACTAACTCTTTTACCTTGTTTTTACCCCTTGCGCCGTTTCAAAATTTATAATAACAATTTATGCATATGTTTGTTTTCAGTACTTTTCAAGCAGTTCACCGATGATTACCTCTCAAACCACCTGCATGGTCAAGAGGCAAGGAAGGTATTCTTTCAACACCCACGGTACAATATTGAAGTCTTCTTGGAGAGGACAAAGGTCGGGCGGGCAATTATCCATAGCCACTGGCCTAAAGTTGCAAGGACATTCAACATCACTAAAGGACCAATATTTTCCTTCCGCTTCTGCAGTTTCCCAGATGAGATTCATCTATCTATTTACCTTGTATGATGCTACTTTCCAAAGGTTTTCGATGTTGCATGTGAAATTTGGTGATGTTCTGTAATGGCGTAACTCAGTGCCGAAGCTATCTGGTGTAATTCGATTATGAAATCCTGGTTGCCAGTATACAGATATGAAATATTTGGTGTGTTTTATAAGAAATATCAATTTGATTAGTACATGGATTATCAATAATAGGCTAATTACATTGCTTATTGGGATTTTCTAGTGCAGACGATTACACAGACAACACCGTGGGCGATGAACTCAAACAACCCACACGGTTTCTAGAAAGTAGGCGTGTTCGATCAACTAACAATCACACACGGCTTCTGGCAGAGAACTGTTTGCGTTAGGCCACCTTGCACAAACGTTTCCACACAAAAAACTGTGTGTGATATACATACAACGGAAATGTTTTTTTGGGATTCGCCGTGTGGGATGTACATGCGAACTGAAACGATTGGGTTTCGAACCCTTGTCATATCGCACACGAGCTCATTTTGCACTAGCTTGTGTGCCAGGAGGGTCTATCCCCGACGGTTTCTGGGTCGTCTGGGAAGGACCCCCCTATCGCCCACACTCACTTGGCGACGGTTCCAAACGCCGTCGCGGAAAGGGGTTAAAAACCATTTGTATAGCAGGTCTCTGCACCAGTGTTTGCTACTTCTACCACTCCTCTTGGAGATCTAGAACTCTTAGGAGTGGGCCCCATGTGGATATCAAGACGTCTTCTTGGAGAAGACTATCATCAAGACCTCTCCTCCTTAGGAGTGGCAAGAACCTTACCTTTGTGATTGTTTCCTTGGATTGATCTTGTATTGTTCTGGATCTCAACTATGCTATTCTAGTGGATGTGTGATTGGGTTTTTTTGAGTGAATTTCCTCTTTGTGTTCTTGTGTTCGTCCTCTTTTCCCCTCCAAGTGTGAAAAGATCCACTACAAAAAAATACACATCCGTGAAATTTTGGCCAAACAAAAAAAATTATGTCATGGTTATGGCACTTTTATGACGATAATTGTGACAAAAACATGTAGCATCATAGGTGTCGTGGGCTCCTACTTCTATGCCGAAACAACATGATAGAAAATGGGATTTTCATCTTGGGCGGGCCGGGGACGAACCTGCATGACATTCTTTGGGCCATCCATGACATAAAAAATCATGGAAGAAGTGAGGGTGAGGAAATATTTGTGTAGTTCCTCGTTGCGGTGGGTGGTCGGGGCTGAGCGATGTAGTGTGGTTCGCGTGTTTCTCTCGTACACGCACATGGTGCGAGCCATGTCGCCATGACTGAACCCGAGCGAGAGGCATTCACTTATTGAACCCAAGTGATTGCCTGCTGCTACCTACTGAAGCCAATCAATCAATCCCTTGCTGCTAACAGAACACGACCGACTCCTTCGCTGCTAACTGAACCCGACCGATCGCTGCTGCTGCTTACTGAAGTCGATCGAACCCTTGCGTACGAGACGTAGATAGCCAGTTGGGTTGCCTCTGGATGAACAGTGACGTTGTTGTCGCACACGCTATATGCAGAATGAGTCGAGGCATGGTAAGTCGAGCCAGTTGGGTTGGCTGTGGATGAACAGTCCCCGGTGGGGGTTGGATGAACAGGACCCCGGTCGTGTGTAGGCGATTTCCGCTGGATGAACAGGAACCCACGGTAGTACGTGGTTGCGGCTGGATGAACAAGACCCCAAGGAGGCCGCCACACACCCTAGCCGGTTGGGAATGCATGAACATGACCCCGTGGAGGTTGGTTGAACTGTAGCCGTTGGAGGCTGTATGAACAGTAGCCGTGGATGAACAGTGGCTGGTGGAGGCTGGGGGAGGTTGACGGTGGATGAACAATAGTAGGTGGAGGCCGGAGGAAGTCGACGGTGGATGAACAGTAGCCCATGAAGTCCCGTTTTGTTGTACGCCACACCCCTTCCGATGAACTGGAGCATGTTTCGACCATAGGAGGTCGAAGAGAAGTCCGTTTCCTATGTTTTGTGGTATGTCAGACCCCTCCTGATCAACAGGACCCCCTTTTGACCGTAGGAGCTTGAACAGAAGTCTTTTTCCTCTGTTTTGCGGTACACCAGACACTTCCGAATGAACATGATATCATTTCGACCATTGGCGGTCGATTAGAAGGCTGTTTCCTCTGTATTGTGGTATACCAAACCCCGTTTCGGGTATTCCATCCAAGTTGTTCGGCTTCCATTGAATAAACGCGTTTTGTGAAGGAAATATGCCCTAGAGGCAATAATAAAGTTGTTATTTATATTTCCTTATATCATGATAAATGTTTATTATTCATGCTAGAATTGTATTAACCGGAAACTTGATACCTGTATGGAGACATAGACAATACACCGTGTCCCTAGTAAGCCTCTACTAGACTAGCTCGTTAATCAAAGATGGTTAAGTTTCCTAGCCATAGACATGTGTTGTCATTTGATGAACGGGATCACATCATTAGGAGAATGACGTGATGGACAAGACCCATCCGTTAGCTTAGCATTACGATCGCTAAGTTTTATTGCTATTGCTTTCTTCATGACTTATACATATTCCTCTGACTATGAGGTTATGCAACTCCCGAATACCAAAGGAACACCATGTGTGCTATCAAACGTCACAATGCAACTGGGTGATTATAAAGATGCTCTACAGGTGTCTCCGAAGGTGTTTGTTCGGTTGGCATAGATCAAGATTAGGATTTGTCACTCCGTGTATCGGAGAGGTATCTCTGGGCCCTCTCGGTAATGCACATCATAATAAGCCTTGCAAGCAATCTGACTAATGAGTTAGTTACGGGATGATGTATTACGGAATGAGTAAAGAGATTTGCCGGTAACGATATTGAACTAGGTATGAACATACCGACGATCGAATATCGGGCAAGTAACATACCGATGACAACGGGAATTACGTATGTTGTCATAAGCTTCAACCGATAAAGATCTTCATAGAATATGTAGGAGGCAGTATGGGCATCCAGGTTCCCCTATTAGTTATTGACCAAAAAGGTGTCTCGGTCATGTCTACATAGTTCTCGAACCCATAAGGTCCGCACGCTTAACGTTCATTGACGATATAGTATTATATGAGTTATGTATGTTGGTGACCGAATGTTGTTCGAAGTCCTGGATGAGATCATGGACATGACGAGGAGCTCCGGAATGGTCCGGAGGTAAAGATTCATATATTGGATGATATGGTTAGGCCAAGGGGTCAAGCCCATGAGGCTTTAGGTCGGTGCAAAAGTAGTTTTGCGGAGGCCAGGGGGCCAAACGCTGGAGACCCTGGCGTCTGGCCCTGGGCTAGACGCCAAGGCCCATGGTCTCTGGGCCAGACGCCAAGGATTGTGACGTTTGGTCCTGGAGTCCGAGTGTGACTCTTGCCTTTCGGGCAAAACCGACTTTGAGGAGGCTTTTGCTGCAAGTTTCGACCCCAGGGCTCAACATAGAAATTTAGGGGCTATGCTAAAAAAATATAAATAGAGGGGCAGGGCTAGCACCAAAGACACATCAAGAAACACCAAGCCATGTGCTGGCAACCCCGTCTCCTCTAGTTTATCCTTCGTCATAGTTTTCGTAGTTCTTAGGCGAAGCCCTGCGGAGATTGTTCTTCATCAACACCGTCACCACGCCGTCGTGCTGCCAGACCTCATCTACTACTTCGCCCGTCTTGCTGGATCAAGAAGGCGAGGACGTCATCGAGCTGAACGTGTGCTGAACGCAGAGGTGTCATACGTTCGGTACTTGATCGGGACGGATCGTGTGTACGACTACATCAACCGCATTGATAAACGCTTCCGCTTACGGTCTACGAGGGTACGTGGACTACACTCTCCCCTCTCGTTGCTATGCATCACCATGATCTTGCGTGTGCGTAGGATTTTTTTTAAATTACTACTTTCCCCAACAGTGGCATCCGAGCCATGTTTATGCGTAGATGTTATATGCACGAGTAGAACACAAGTGAGTTGTGGGCGATAATAGTCATACTGCTTACCAGCATGTCATACTTTGATTCGGCGGTATTGTTTGAAGAAGCGGCCCGGACCGACATTACGTGTACGCTTACGCGAGACTGGTTCTATCGACGTTCTTCGCTGCAATTGGGTGGCGGGTGTCAGTTTCTCCAACTTTAGTTGAATCGAGTGTGGCTACGCCCGGTCCTTGTTGAAGGTTAAAACATCACATACTTGACGAAAAATCTTTGTGGTTTTGATGCGTAGGTAATAACGGTTCTTGCTCAGCCCGTAGCAGCCACGTAAAACTTGCAACAACAAAGTAGAGGACGTCTAACTTGTTTTTGCAGGGCATGTTGTGATGTGATATGGTCAAGACATGATGATAAATTTTATTGTATGAGATTATCATGTTTTGTAACGGAGTTATCGGCAATTGGCAGGAGCCATATGGTTGTCGCTTTATTGTATGAAATACAATCGCCATGTAGTTTCTTTACTTTATCACTAAGTGGTAGCGATAGTCGTAGAAGCAATAGTTGGCGAGACGACAACGATTCTCCGATGGAGATCAAGGTGCCAAGCCGGTGACGATGGTGATCATGACGGTGCTTTGGAGATGGAGATCAAAGGCACAAGATGATGATGGCCATATCATATCACTTATATTGATTGCATGTGATGTTTATCCTTTATGCATCTTATTTTGCTTAGTACGACGGTAGCATTATGAGATGATCCCTTACTAAAATTTCAAGGTATAAGTGTTCTCCCTGAGTATGCACCGTTGCGACAGTTCTTCGTCTTTGAGACACCACGTGATGATCAGGTGTGATAAGCTCTACGTTCACATACAACGGGTGCAAGCCAGTTTTGCACACGCAGAATACTCGGGTTAAACTTGACGAGCCTAGCATATGCAGATTTGGCCTCGGAACACTGGAGACGAAAGGTCGAGCGTGAATCATATAGTAGATATGATCAACATAGTGATGTTCACCGTTGAAAACTACTCCATCTCGCGTGATGATCGGACATGGTTTAGTTGATTTGGATCACGTGATCATTTAGATGACTCGAGGGATGTCTATCTAAGTGGGAGTTCTTAAGTAATATGATTAACTGAACTTTAAATTTATCATGAACTTAGTCCTGGTAGTATTAGCATATCAATGTTGTAGATCAATAGCTCGCGTTTAGCTTCGTTGTTTTATTTTTGATATGTTCCTAGAGAAAACTAAGTTGAAAGATGTTAGTAGCAATGATGCGGATTGGATCCATGATTTGAGGGTTATCCTCATTGCTGCACAGAAGAATTATGTCCTTGATGCACCGCTAGGTGATGAGACCGATTGCAGGAGGCGGAATCTGGGGCGTTATGAACGTTCGGCAAGCTAGATATGATGACTACGTGATAGTTTAGTGCACCATGCTTTATGGCTTAGAATCGGGGCTTCAAAGACGTTTTGAACGCCACAGAGCATATGAGATGTTCCAAGAGTTGAAATTAGTATTTCAGACTCATGCCCATGTCGAAAGGTATGAGACCTTTGACAAGCACTTTGCCTACAAGATGGAGGAGAATAGCTCAGCTAGTGAGCATGTGCTCAGAATGTCTGAGTACTACAATCACTTGAATCAAGTGGGAGTTAATATTCCAGATAATATAGTGATTGACAGAGTTCTCTAGTCACTATCACCAAGTTACTCGAACTTCGTGATGAACTATAATATGCAAGGGATAATGGAAATGATTCCCAAGCTCTTCATGATGCTGAAATCCACGAAGGTAGAAATCAAGAAAAGCATCAAGTGTTGATGGTTGACAAGACCACTAGTTTCAAAAAAAGGGCAAAGGGAAGAAGGGGAACTTCAAGAAGAATGGCAAGCAAGTTGCTGCTCAAGTGAAGAAGCCCAAGTCTGGACCTAAGCACGAGACTAAGTGCTTCTCTTGCAAATGGATTGGTCCTTTGGAAGCAGAACTGCCCCAAGTATTTGGCGGATAAGAAGGATGGCAAAGTGAACAAAGGTATATTTGATATACATGTTATTGATGTGTACTTTACTAGTGTTTATAGCAACCCCTCAGTATTTGATACTAGTTCAGTTGCTAAGAGTGGTAGCTCGAAACGGGAGTTGCAAAATAAACAGAGACTAGTTAAGGGCGAGGTGATGATGTGAATTGGAAGTGATTCCAAGGTTGATAAGATCACCATCGCACACTCCCTTTACCTTGGGGATTAGTGTTAAACCTAAAATAAATGTTATTTGGTGTTTGCTGAGCATAATATGATTGGATCATGTTTATTGCAATACTGTTATTCATTTAAGTCAAAGAATAATTGTTATTCTATTTACATGAATAAAACCTTTTGAGGTCATACGCTCAAAGTGAATGGTTTATTGAATCTCGATCGTAGTGATACACATATTCATAATATTTAAGCCAAAAGATGCAAAGTTAATAATGATAGTGCAACTTATTTGTGGCACTCCCGTTTAAGTCATATTGGTGTAAAGCGCATGAAGAAAATCCATGCGGATGGGCTTTTGGAATCACTTGATTATGAATCAGTTGATGCTTGCGAACCATGCCTCATGGGCAAGATGACTAAGACTCCGTTCTCCGGAACAATGGAGCGAGCAACCGACTTGTTGGAAATAATACATATTGATGTATGCAGTCTGATGAGTCTTGAGGCTCGCGGCAGGTATCGTTATTTTCTTACCTTCACAGATGATTTGAGCAGATATGGGTATATCTACTTGATGAAACATAAACATGAAACATTTGAAAAGTTCAAATAATTTTAGAGTGAAGTGAAAAATCATCGTAATAAGAAAATTAAATTTCTACGATCTGATCGTGGAGGAGAATATTTGAGTTACGAGTTTGGTCTTCATTTGAAACAATGCGGAATAGTTTCGCAACTCACGCCACCTGGAACACCACAGCGTAATGGTGTGCCCGAACATCGTAACCGTACTTTATTAGATATGGTGCAATCTATGATGTCTCTTACCGATTTACCACTATTGCTTTGGGGTTATGCATTAGAGATAGCTGCATTCACATTAAATAGGGCACCATCTAAATCCGTTGAGACGACACCTTATGGACTATGGTTTGGCAAGAAACCAAAGTTGTCGTTTCTTAAAGTTTGGAGTTGCGATGCTTATGTGAAAAAGTTCCAGCCTGATAAGCTCAAACCCAAATCGGAGAAGTGTGTCTTCATAGGATACCCAAAAGAAACTGTTGGGTACACCTTCTATAACAGATCCAAAAGGCAAGATCTTTGTTGCTAAGAATGGATCCTTTCTAGAGAAGGAGTTTCTCCCGAAAGAAGTGAGTGGGAGGAAAGTAGAACTTGATGAGGTAATTGTACCTGCTCCCTTATTGGAAAGTAGTTCATCACATAAATCAGTTCCAGGGATTCCTACACCAATTAGTGAGGAAGCTAATGATGTTGATCATGAAACTTACCGATCAAGTTACTCTGAGAACTTCAGAGGTCAACCGACGAGCAGTCCGCACCAGAGTGGTAACGTAATCATGTACTGGAAGTCATGTTACTAGACCATGATGAACTTACGAACTATGAGGAAGCGATGATGAGCCCAGATTCCGCGAAATGGCTTGAGGCCATGAAATCTGAGATGGGATCCATGTATGAGAAAAAAGTGTGGACTTTCGTTGACTTGCCCGATGATCGGCAAGCCATAGAAAATAAATGAATCTTCAAGAGGAAGACGGACGCTGATAGTAGTGTTACTATCTACAAAGCTAGACTTATCGAAAAAGGTTTTTTGACAAAGTTCAAGATGTTGACTATGATGAGATTTTCTCACTCGTAGCGATGCTTAAGTCTGTCCGAGTCATGTTAGAAAATTGCCGCATTTTATGAAATCTAGCAAATGGATGTCAAAACTGCATTCCTTAATGGATTTATTAAAGAAGAGTTGTATATGATGCAACCAGAAGGTTTTCTTAATCATAAAGGTGCTAACAAAGTGTGCAAGCTCCAGCGATCCATTTATGGACTGGTGCAAGCATCTCGGAGTTGGAATATACGCTTTGATGAGTTGATCAAAGCATATAGTTTTATATAGACTTGTGGTGAAACCTGTATTTACAAGAAAGTGAGTGGGAGCACTACAGCCTTTCTGATAAGTATATGTGTATGACATATTGTTGATCGGAAATGATGTAGAATTTTCTGGAAAGCATAAAGGAGTATTTGAAAGGAGTTTTTCAAAGAAAGACCTCGGTAAAGCTACTTACATATTGGGCATCAAGATCTATAAAGACAGATCAAGACGCTTGATAAGAGTTTCGATGAGTACATACCTTGATAAGATTTTGAAAGAGTTCAAAATAGGATCAGTCAAAAAGGAGTTCTTGCCTGAGTTGTAAGGTATGAAGTTGAGTAAGACTCAAAACCCGACCGCGGCAGAAGATATAAAAGAGAATGAAAGCCATTCCCTATGCCTCAGCCATAGGTTCTATATAGTATGCCATGTTGTGTACCAGATCTATTGTATACCCTACACTGAGTTTGGCAAGGGAGTACAATAGTGATCTAGGAATAGATCACTAGAAAGTGGTCAAAATTATCCTTAGTGGAATAAGGATATGTTTCTCGATTATGGAGGTAACAAAATGTTCATCGTAAAGGGTTACGTCGATGTAAGTTTTGACACTGATCCAGATGACTCTAAGTCTCAATCTGGATACATATTGAAAGTGGGAGCAATTAGCTAGAGTAGCTCCATGCAGAGTATTGTTGACATAGAAATTCTCAAAATACATATGGATCTGAATATGGCAGACCCGTTGACTAAACTTCCCTCACAAGCAAAACATGATCACACCTTAGTACTCTTTGGGTGTTAATCACATGGAGATGTGAACTAGATTAGTGACTCTAGTAAATCTTTGGGTGTTGGTCACATAGCAATGTGAACTATGGGTGTTAATCACATGGTGATGTGAATTATTGGTGTTAAATCACATGGCGATGTGAACTAGATTATTGACTCTAGTGCAAGTGGGAGACTGAAGGAAATATGCCCTAGAGGCAATAATAAAGTTGTTAATTATATTTCCTTATATCATGATAAATGTTCATTATTCATGCTAGAATTGTATTAACCGGAAACTTGATACATATCTGGATACATAGACAATACACCATGTCCCTAGTAAGCCTCTACTAGACTAGCTCATTAATCAAAGATGGTTAAGTTTCCTAGCCATAGACATGTGTTGTCATTTGATGAACGGGATCACATCATTAGGAGAATGATGTGAAGGACAAGACCCATCCGTTAGCTTAGCATTATGATTGTTAACTTTTATTGCTATTGCTCTTCATGACTTATACATATTCCTCTGACTATGAGGTTATGCCACTCCCGAATACCGGAGGAACACCTTGTGTGCTGTCAAACATCACAACGTAACAGGGTGATCATAAAGATGCTCTACAGGTGTCTCCGAAGGTGTTTGTTGGGTTGGCATAGATCAAGATTAGGATTTGTCACTCCGTGTATCGGAGAGGTATCTCTGGGCCCTCTCGGTAATGCACATCATAATAAGCCTTGCAAGCAATGTGACTAATGAGCTAGTTACGGGGTGATGTATTACGGAACGAGTAAAGATACTTGCCGGTAACGAGATTGAACTAGGTATGAAGATATCGACGATCGAATCTCGGGCAAGTAACATACCGATGACAAAGGGAATTACATATGTTGTCATAAGGTTCGAACGATAAAGATCTTCGTAGAATATGTAGGAGCCAATATGGGCATCCAGGTTCCGCTATTAGTTATTGACCGAAGAGGTTTCTCGGTCATGTCTACATAATTCTCGAACCCGTAGGGTTCACACGCTTAACGTTCGTTGACGATATAGTATGTTGGTGACCGAATGTTGTTCGGAGTCCCGAGTGAGATCACGGACATGACGAGGAGCTCCGGAATGGTCCAGAGGTAAAGATTCATATATTTGATGATATGGTTAGGCCAAGGGGTCAAGCCCATGAGGCATTAGGTCGGTGCAAAAGGAGTTTTGCGGAGGCCAGGGGGGCAAACGCTGGAGACCCTGGCGTCTGGCCCTGGGCCAGACGCCAAGGCCCATGGTCTCTGGGCCATACGCCAAGGATTGTGGCGTTTGGTCCTGGAGTCCGAGTGGGACTCTTGCCTTTTGAGCAAAACCGACTTTGAGGAGGCTTTTGCTCCACGTTTCGACCCCAGGGCTCAACATATAAATAGAGGGGCAGGGCTAGCACCAAAGACACATCAATAAACACCAAGCCATGTGCTGGCAACCCCGTCCCCTCTCGTTTACCCTCCGTCATAGTTTTCGTAGTGCTTAGGCGCAGCCTTGCGGAGATTGTTCTTCACCAACATCGTCACCACGCTGTCATGCTGCCGGAACTTATCTACTACTTCGCCCGTCTTGCTGAATCAAGAAGGCGAGGACGTCATCGAGCTGAACGTGTGCTGAACGCGGAGGTGTCGTACGTTCGGTATTTGATCGGGATGGATCGTGAAGGTGTACGACTACATCAGCCGCGTTGATAAACGCTTCCGCTTACGGTCTACGAGGGTACATGGACTACACTCTCCCCTCTCGTTGCTATGCGTCACCATGATCTTGCGTTAATGCGTGGATTTTTTAAATTACTACGTTCCCCAACAGTGGCATCCGAGCCAGGTTTATGCGTAGATGTTATATGCACGAGTAGAACACAAGTGAGTTGTGGGCGATAATAGTCATACTGCTTACCAACATGTCATACTTTGATTCGGCGGTATTGTTGGATGAAGCTGCTCGGACCAACATTACACGTACACTTATGCGAGACTGGTTCTACCGACGTGCTTCGCACACAGGTGGCTGGTGGGTGTCAGTTTCTCCAACTTTAGTTGAATCGAGTGTGGCTACGCCCGGTCCTTGTTGAAGGTTAAAACAGCACATACTTGACGAAAAATCGTTATTGTTTTGATGCAATAGGTAACAACGGCTCTTGCTTAGCCCGTAGCAGCCACGTAAAACTTGCAACAACAAAGTAGATGACGTCTAACTTGTTTTTGCAGGGCATGTTGTGATGTGATATGGTCGAGACATGATGCTAAATTTTATTGTATGAGATGATCATGTTTTGTAACGGAGTTAGCGGCAACTGGCAGGAGCCATATGGTTGTTGCTTTATTGTATGAAATACAATCGCCATGTAATTTCTTTAGTTTATCACTAAGCGGTAGCGATAGTCTTGGAAGCAATAGTGGGCGAGACGACAACGATGCTTCAATGGAGATCAAGGTGTCAAGCTGGTGACGATGGTGATCATAACGGTGCTTTGGAGATGGAGATCAAAGGCACAAGATGATGATCATGACGGAGCCGTTCAGAGGTACATCACACACAATTTTTCCCGTTAAATCATTTGCGTTATTGAATGTATCACACATGATCCGTAGAAGAAACTGTGTGGCAAAGGTTGTCCATCACACACAATTTTATGTGGTAAACGTTTGCGCAAGGTGGACTAACACAAACAGTTTTCAAGAGAAAGTCGTGTGTGATTGTTCATTGATCCAACATGGTTTATTCCTAGAAACTGTGTGCCTTGCCTGAGGTCATCGCCCATGGTATTTTCTCAATAACCGTTTGCAATAGCAAAACCCAATTAGCAGGCTAATTCGCCGTTAGCAGGCTAATTCCCTATTATTAATAATCCATTTATTAATCTAATTGACATTCATATTAACCACATAGTATATTTCATTTCCATATTAAGGAAGTAGAATTTCATAATTGAAATACATCAGAGTACAACATGATATAGCTTGAGCACTCAGCTACACAATTACACAACTACACCAGCACCAAGTTTCACATGCAACCTGTAGAACCTTTCGAAATTAGCATCATAGACGGTATATAGACAGATGCATCTCATCTGGAAAACTGCTGAAGCGGAAGGCGGATATTGAGCCTTCATTCATGTTGAAGGTCTTTGCAACTTTAGGCCAGTGCGTGTGGATGATTGACCGTTCGTCCTTCGTCCTCTTTAGGAACACTTCAATATTGAACCGTGAGTGTTGTATGAAAACCTTCCTCGCCTCCTGACCATAGAGGTGGTTTGAGAGGTACTCATCAGTGAACTGCTTTTGAAAGGCCTGAAAACAAGGATGTGCATAAATATCTTCTCTATATTGGAAATGGGGCAAAGGAATAAAAGAGGCAAGGTATAATAGTTATTACCATCTTGTAGTGAACTGATGTCTTCTTCATTGTGCTGACAAAGATCTTGTTGTTTTTTGTCGCTAATTTCTTTATCCTAACAATCTTTCTGAGTTTCTTGATTTGATTGATATTCATGGACAACTCATTTCCCCATATGCAAAAAGGGTCAAACGGTGGGTCAAAACCTCTGACAGCAGGACCTACATGTGCAAGACCAAATTGTTAAAAACCTAAATATTAGAATGGTTCCTGCAATTGCACAATAATGTGCTATGAGACAACGGACCATGCACGTGCTAACCTCGATTGTAAACCTCAGCGCTTCCCATTGTTTTTCCTGCAACACATATAAGGTAGTTAGTCATCAGGTTAACTAAGAGTTCGCATGCTATCAGTAAAATAAGTTAATGAAAAATAAGCACATTGCAGATTCATCAGATTAATTCAAGCCACATGGAAAACCCATTTATCCAAACTAAGCATGATTAAGAACTAGGAAGTATAGCACTCGTATATGTTTCTCATGTATTAAGTGCAGCCAAATTCGATTTATTCCTCACATGCAGAACAATACAAAATTCTACCCACGACAATTGGACATCGCATTGTAGAATTGAACCAAGCAGTTAACTAAACACCACAACAAATGAACCAAACATTAACTGAGCACCACATTGCACAATATAACATACTCCTAATAGAAGATCAGCAGTTAACCAAACCAAGCATGCTTAACAACTTGGAAATGTAGAAATTGTATTTGTTTCTCATGTATTTACTACAGCAAAATTCAATTTATTCCTCACATGATATACAATAACAGAATGCACCCACAACTATTGAACATCGCATTGTAGAATTGAACCAAACAGTTAACTAAACACCACAACACAAATGAATGAAATGTTAACTGAGCACCACATTGCACAATGTATAACCAAACGAAGCATGCTTTACAACTTGGAAATATAGCAATTGTATTCGTTTCTCATGTATTTTGTAAAGATAAATTCGATTTATTTCTCACATGGAAGACAATACAAAATTGCAGCCTGAAGAATTGAACATCACATTTGCAGAATTGAACCAAACAATTAACTGAAGACGACAACTAATTAACAAAACAATTAATAAGTGAGCACCACACAGCACGAATAGAACATATACACTAGAGCAACAGATTGCATGGTAAAATTAGATAGCACAATTCACTAGAATTTGTGAAGGAAAGGCAGGAGCAGCACACGCAACAGGTAAACCAAGCATGCTTAACCAGCGTAGCTAGCAAATGGCAAGGTGCTCCTCCAAGATCTGGGGTCGGAACGAATAGCAGCCATCGCGACCTCATCCACGTGTGCGGCCGCGATTTGCTTCTCCGCTGCCAAATGCTCCTTGAGATCCTGGCTAAACTGCGTGCACCATGGCTTAGGGTGGCGCTTATTTGGTGGAGGGGTCCGTGATTTGCGTGGAAGGTGAAGCGATCGCGCCGGCGGTCGGAGCATTTGGGATATGGAAGGAGGAGGAGGATGGGGGTCGGGTGTGGATTACCTTCCTGGATAGACGAGGCCGAGCAGCGTGAAGGAGGGTCGCTGGCGAGGAGGCAGCGCTGCAAGCAAGGAGTGAAGGTTTCGACTTGGAAGGAAGGAGGAAACAGGGGAAATTTGGCTTTTGGTAAGGGGGAGGGGGCGGGGAGGTAGATATTTCTGCGGAAGCCGAAAATTTGGAATCGCTTCAGCCAAAAAACTGGCACGCAAAGTGTCATCAGACAAGGTCCCTTATTCAGAACTGTGTACGATATGTGATCATCACAAATGATTTAGATAGCTTACCCTGTGTGTGATGAGTTTGAATGTCAAACCTTTTGGTTCGAATTTCCATGATTACAGTGGTCATCCATGTCATTGCATAATTTGGGTACACAAAGGAGACTACAACACACCCACACTTCTTAATTGAGCAAGTTCAGCAATTAAACAGAGCTAGCTGACCTAAACATTACTCTAACAAATTAAAGACCGGTGCTCTTAATTAAACAAAACAAAGAGTACTAGCAATACGGCCGGTGCTCATCGATCTCCGCCGCCGCCTCCATGTCCAGCTTGCACCCGACGGTCTCCTGGGGAAGGGGCTCCATGGTATCCATCACACCATACTCGGCAAGCATCTCGCCATCCGGGTCCACCATCTTTATGGAAAAGACCGCCACGATCTGGGCTTGGACGGGATCCGTCGTTGCAAGGTATGTGGCGGAGGAACGGAAGGCTGCTCGAACACTCTCGGCGATTGCCAGCTCTTCGGCCGTGGGTTACCGACCGTTGTCAGAGAAGCTTCGTTCGATTTGTGTGATGACTGCCAGGGGCTGGGCGTGGGCGGCCTCGACATGGTCATGGGCGGCCTCCATCAGGGCTAAGGACGCCGCTGTGGAACGGACAGATGATGTGCCGCTCTCGCCAGTTGCTATCCCCGAGGCAGATGTTGCTGCCGCCACCTAAGAAGCTACAACAGTCGTTTGGGCTGCCTTAGTCGCCCGGTCGCAGATTGCGGCCGCGCTCATGCACCTAGTTCGCACACGCATGGCGGCTGCGGCTGTGCTCTCGCCGGAGTGGGCCACCGAAGTTGCCCTCACGACGCGGGTCCACGTGCCCATCTTTCACCGGCGATGATTGAACAGTGAAATGATATTTGGGGAGCGAGCTAGTGTGCTTGAGACGCCGGATATGGACTGTAGCCGACGCACCTTCTCGCGTAAGCCATAGGCGTACTATACACCGACGGTGCTCCAGGATATTTTGTGCTGCATCTCACACTGTTGGTAATAATAAACTCTGTGTGATCTACTTGATTTTTCATCTCGATTTGAATTACATAATGGGGTCACTGCAGCAATGGACTGTGTTTGAATTGCTATACCTTTTATCTGTAGCGAACATGCAACTATATGCGTGTCGTAAAAGAATTGGAATTATTCAGGATTCTTTTGAACATTTTATACATTAAATTGGTATACCAACATGGGTTGTAAAATCATATATGTGTCCATGGGTTTATGCTTATGTCCCATGCAAGAAATGGGGATGAAATTCGAACACCATGACACCGTGGCTCTCCGACAAATGTCGACGCACTTGCTTTTGTAATTCTAGTAAATCCAAAATTCATCCGAAATTTCATGAAACTTGTCATGCTATCACGGAGCGGCATCAACATGCCGTGGTGAATTTTTTGTCCCATTTGGGGCAGGTTTGGGTATAAGCTTCTCATAAACCAGAGCTTTTCACAACAAGTGTGATGGTTTCAGTAGGGAACGTTTCACCATTCTGGACGAAACGATATCTGTTGCCTCTTCTCGATTTCAATTTTTTTCCTAGTGTCAACATAGAACAATAGGAGTGTTGTGTCAATTTTTGGGAGTTTTCGGGGTTCGCTTGGACATTTTTATACATTAACTGAGTTTTCTATGCATTCACGTGCATAATTCAAATTTGAACTGCAGGCACATGCTCTAATGCATATAAATTAGTTGAAAATTCAAATTTGTGTCCTTGGTTGCCTGCTTAGGTCCCATGCAATAAATGGGAACGAATGTCAAACACCCTGCCCCGGTCACTCAACTGCAAACATTGAGATACCTGGTTTTAAATTCTAGTAAATCCAAAGCTCGTCTGAAATTCATGAAACTTGGCATGCTATCATGAAGCGGCATCAGCATGCCATGGTAAATTTTTTGTCCCATTTGGGGCAGGTTTGGGGATATGCTTCTCACAAACCAGAGCTTCTCACAACAAGCCTGATGGTTTCCGTAGGGAACGTCCCACCTTTGGGGACGAAACGATATCCATTGCCTCTTATTGCTTTCAATTTTTTTCTCGTGTCAACATAGAACAACAGGAGTGTTGTGTCAATTTTGTGATTCTTCGGGTTTTTTGGACATTTTTATGCATTAACTGATTTTTCAATGCATTTATGTGCATAATTCAAATTTGAACTACATGCACATGCTCCATTGCATATAAATTGGTTGAAAAACCAAATATGTGTCCTTGGCTGCATGCTTAGGTCCTATGCAAGAAATGGTAATGAATTTCAAACACCAGGGCACCGTCGATTGCGAGCAAAAAAATTGAGATACCTGGTTTTTAAATTCTAGTAAATCCAAAACTCATTTGAAATTCATGAAACTTGGCATGCTATCATGGAGCGGCATCAACATGCCGTGGTAAATTTTTTTGTCCCATTTGAGGCAGGTTTGGGTATATGCTTCTCACAAACCAGAGCTTCTCAGAACAAGCATGATGGTTTCGGTAGGGAACGTCCCACCTTTGGGGACGAAACGATATGCATTGCTTCATATTGCTTTCAAATTTTTTCTCGTGTGAACATAGAACAACATGAGTGTTGTGTCATTTTTTGTGATTTTTCGGGGTTCGTTTTGACATTTTTATGCATTAACTGAGTTTTCAATGCATTTATGTGCATAATTAAAATTTGAACTACATGCACATGCTCTAGTGCATATAAATTGGTTGAAAAATCAAATATGTTTCCTTGGGTGCATGCTTAGGTCCCATGCAAGAAATAGGAATGAATTTCAAACACCAGGGCACCATTGATTGCCGGCAAAACATTGAGATACCTGGTTTTTAAATTCTAGTAAATCCAAAACTCGTCTGAAATTCATGAAACTTGGCATGCTATCATGGAGCGGCACCAAAATGCCGTGGTAAATTTTTTGTCCCATTTGGGGTAGGTTTGGGTATATGCTTCTCACAAACCAGAGCTTCCAATAACAATCATGATGGTTTCGGTAGGGAACGTCCCACCTTTGGGGACGACACGATATCCATTGACTCTTATTGCTTTCATAATTTTCTCGTGTCAACATAGAACAACATGAGTGTTGTGTCAATTTTTGTGATTTTTCGGGGTTCGTTTGGACATTTTTATGCATTAACTGAGTTTTCAATGCATATGTGCATAATTCAAATTTGAACCAAATGCACATGCTCCAGTGCATATAAATTGGTTGAAAAATTAAATATGTTTCCTTGGGTGCATGATTAGGTCCCATGCAAGAAATGGTAATGAATTTCAATCACCAGGGCACCGTTGATTGCCGGCACAACATTGAGATACCTGGTTTTTAAATTCTAGTAAATCCAAAACTCGTCTGAAATTCATGAAACTGGGCATGCTATCATGGAGCGGCATCAACATGCCGTGGTAAATTTTTTGTCCCATTTGAGGCAGGTTTGGTTATATGTTTCTCACAAACCGGAGCTTCTCACAACAAGCATGATGGTCTCGGTAGGGAACGAAACAATATCCATTGCCTCTTATTGCTTTCAAAATTTCTCTCGTGTCAACATAGAACAACAGGAGTGTTGTGTCAATTTTTGTGATTTTTCGGGGTTCGTTTGGACATTTTAGGCACTAACTAAGTTTTCAATGCATTTATGTGCATAATTCAAATTTGAACTACGTGCACATGCTGCAGTGCATATAAATTGGTTGAAAAATCAAATCTGTGGCCTTGGGTGCATGCTTAGGTCCCATGTAAGAATGGGAATGAATTTCAAACACCAAGGCACCGTTGACTGCCGGCAAAACGTTGAGATACTTTATTTTTAAATTCTAGTATATCCAAAACTCATCTGAAATTCATGAAACTTGGCATGCTATCATGGAATGGCACCCGACATGCTGTGGTATTTTTCATGTCCATTTGACAGAAGGCGCACTCGAATAATGACAACCAACAAAGGAATTTTGAAAAATTAGATGCCACTTTAATATCTCAAACATTTGTATAATTCAAACCGTGTGCGTTCTATTAACCATTCACGTGATGCCACATGTCTTGGTTTTAATGGTTGTAGGAGGTGCCGTGCGGATAGCTGCTTGACCTTGACTGAACGGGAGGCGTGCGAGCGTAGTTCGGCGCACACGTTGTTCGAGAGGCATGCAATCTGTCCTTGAATGCGCAGGCACAGGAAGCGTCCGAGTTGTACGATGTGCAGGCTCACTGGGAAGTGAGCCCTTTGACTTCCTTGGCCGCCCGCCTTTCTCTCCGTGCGCGTGCCCTCAGCGGCATGGGACGCCGCCGTCGAACACTACCTCTCAGTGCCGCCAGCTACCATCCTCCCGTGCCCCGCCCGTCGACCCCGGGATGATATGATGCAAAGTGAGAGGAGGATTTGTGCATCTCTTCAACGCAAACGGTTCATTTGGATGACCCGTGTGCAACCACTTACAAACAATTTGGTGCGATTTGCATCTGTCATATTGGGTATGTTGCCATTTGTCAAACTGGAAAGATTGACATTTGTTGATCTAGTAACATTGCCATTTGTCAACGATTTGTCAAAATATGAAGCTAAAAATCACTAGCAATATCTAATTTTTGCAACTAAAATTCAGTAATTAAGCATAGATTTCACTCATAGATTAAGAAGTCATTCGTAATTTATACAAATAGTTCAACTTGACAGCTGAACCGACCAAACTTTTCCCCAATTGTTGCCAACCACGTACTGAAATAGCTAGTTCAACTATATATAGTAGCTAATTTTAAGTCGTTATGCAGCCCACCACATCTATAGTCAGATGAACTGAACAAAATAGCCCCTAAATACTACTACCACTACTACTACTACTACTACTACTACTACTACTACTACTACGGAGGGGCTTTGTACTACTTTCGGCTGCCTCTCCTCTGCCGAGCGCGCTCAGTAAGAGGTGGAGGAGGAGGAGCCTACCGACGAGCTGGGAAACCGCAATACGGTGCTTGCGGCTGTTGCAGCTTTAGTGATGCTCACCTCGAACGCCCTCTGCCGATCGAAACGGCCCCTCTCTAAGTGGTGGTTCTCCTCATAGATCTCCTGTTTCCTTGCCTCTGAGGCGGCATGTGCCGCGGCCATGGCGGCGGTAAGGCTCTTTACGTGCTCGACTAGGCGCTCCTCCTCCTCCTCCCGCAGGAACTCGGTGTAGCACGCAAGGTCGCTGATGCACGTGCGGGCATCCACCTCCACCTCCCACCTTCGGGCGACGGTGGCGGAGAGGGTGATGACCCCGGCGTTCGACAGTGGGCTGGCGGCCACGGCGGCCGACGATGGGGTGGCGGCCACGACCACCACCTCCCGTCTTCGGGCTGAAGTGGCGGAGCGGGGTGATGGCCATGATGGCCGGTAGTGGGTGGCGGCCACGACGGCCACCTCCCGCCTTCAGGCCGCGGCGGCGGAGCGGGCGATGGCCCTAGCTTTCGACGGTGGTGTGGCGGGAACGGCGGTCGGCAACAACTGCCGACGGGGCACTAGCGGCGGAGCGTGTGGTGGGTATTCCACGCACACCCAACAGGGACGCCACGCGCACTACACTACGCCAGGGACTGCGTCGCCGCCGCGGTGTAGCCTCCTGGCTGGAGCTGTCCTCTGATGACGGCAGAGTGGCTGAGCGACGACGACGGGCTGGTGCCATTGGCGATTGTGGGAGAAGCAAATGCGGTAAGCTACAAGGAGGGAGGGGAAAATGCAACGCAGGACTTGCCGACCGTGAGGGTTTTTATAGCAGGCCGGTAAGCATTGGGATTTTGGGGGATTTTACCGAGTCGGGCGGGAAGCTTGCATTGGAACCTGCGAGGTTGCGCGGGAACGGGATCATTGACGATTCATTGGCGCCACCGTTTGGCAGAAAGAACGCCCCCGCGCGCTGCGCAAGCTTGTGTTGTAAGCCATCCGCGGCAGCAGGGTGACAAGACGTGCGAGAGGAGGACGAAAGGCCACATACACACACAATTAATAAAAAAATGTTTGTGATTTGATTACCTACTATACCCCCGTCCTGGTTTATAAGTATGATTTAACTAATAAAATACGAATGCATGTCGCCAAAGATTATATAGTTGGGTTCGTATTTGAACATCGTTTCCAATTATATAATTTTTATAACATGCATTAACATTTTGAGGATTAAATTTGAGGGCAAAGTATTGCACAGAATATAAAGGGGACTATAGACTAAAAGGAGGTGGTAGCACACGGCCGGTATCTATGCAGCGATGCAACTGTCAGCCGGCGACCATTTCCTGTGTGTTCACTACTCTATGCATGTGGTTGTTTGCGGTTCAGGCGGCTGTGGCGCGCTCTACTCGCGTCCCACTGCGCGCGCTCTGCTCTCGCATCCCTCCGAGTGCTCTGCCCTCATCCCTCCACGCGCGCTGCTAGTGTTAGGGCTGGCGCACGATCACACACGTTCGTTTGCATGCGGTTACGCCGGGCGCGGCACGACAATGCAGTTACCCGCTGCAAAAACTGCCATCCGGACGTGCAAAGAATCCAGGCCGCCCGAACCCCATTTATTCCTGCGGCCTTTTACCTTATATCTCTCGCGTCACACAACACAATAAGCACACCCACGACGATACATACAGAGAGGACATCCAGTGGTTCCAATGGCGCTCCTCGTGGCTCCAATGGCACTCCCAGCGGCCGACGATGACAACGGCGGGCAGTTCACCATGCATCACATAGTGGACACCCACATGAGGGGGAAGGCCCTCTTGGTGGTGTACACGAACGATCCGCTCTTGGTGAAGAGCTCCATCCAAACTGTGGAGCAGTTCCTTCCTAAGGACAAGTACCGAGTGGTCGGCTTCAACATCGAGTACACCATGGGTCGTGCCGGGCACGATCAGAAGGTTGCCGTTGCCCAGTTGTGCGTGTGAAATTACGTCCTCGTCTACCACTACCACATTGCCACAAGGCCTTGCGAGCATTTCTCCAGGTTTATCAACAGCTCCGACTACAGTTTCGCTACGGTGGACACCACCAACGATCTAAAAGCGCTCAAGGTTTCGGGCTTGAAATGCCAGAATCTTGTCAACATCCAGGACCACTACAAGGTCTGGGGGAGCGACAACAACAAACTGAACTCCCTGGTTGACCTCGCCTCGGCCATCATCGACCCCTACTATGCGAAGATGAAGGAAGAGAGCAAGAAGGACAAGAACGCCTGGCACAGTGTTTGTCATGAGAGACTGGATGAAGAACACGTCAAGTACACGGCCAAGGACGCGTACACAAGCTACAAGACGTACAGGCGGATCGTTGACATGAGGAACTGTCTTCTTCCTACCCCAGACGAGGGATCAAGCCATATAGCAGTGGCGGGAGCGTCACAAGAAGTAGATGACTAGACGATCATTTCTCCTACTTTAGAAATTGTTGGATGAGGTGTGTGCGAATGATCTCTATAGTCACTTATGTAATTGGATGTTTATTTCAGGTGTGTATATATATATATATATATATATATATATATATATATATATAGTAACGCTAAACTAAGCGTGAGTGTAGAATAGCTTATTCTACACCCCAGTAACGGTACATACAAAATATAGTAACAATCTATGTAAAATATAGTAATTTTCGTAAAAATGTAGTAAATTACAAACTTAGATGATAAAAAAAATATTTTCCAAATTACTACATTGTGTACACCGTTTTACTAGATTTTGTACATAGCGTTACTAGGGGTGTAGAATAAGCTATTCTACACTCACGCTTAGAATAGCGTTACCCTATACACACACACACACATACACACACACACACAAATGTACATGTTATTCTACTGTAGACAGAGCAAATCACACGGCTTATTAGCAGCAATCGTCTGTGTTATTATTGGTCTTCGCACACATTTCTGATTACGGACCTGTTTGCTGCGTATCACACGCATCTTGTTCAGTTGAACCATTTCCATTGTGTTGCCTAATCACACATAGTTCATCCTAGTGAACCATATGTTGTATATCGCACACGCCTTCATCTGGCTGCTTGTTTCTTTTGTTCCTCCTCATCCCAAACAGTTAATTGAACTGAACCGTATGCCCTGCATCGCACACGCAACTAAAATCTGAACCGTGTTTGATGCATCCATCATCGCAAACGTTTTGCACCTTTTTTGACGGTTTTTTACACCACCGTTTGCGATTATGGCATCACTCACAGTTTCGTCGAAGGATCTCTGATCGTAGTGTCGCGTTTGGACCATCCTACAGTAGTGTGGGCCACGGTTCATCTTGGCAAAAAGATCGATGGACCAGTATGTACGTACATGTTTGCGACCAGAATGACAACGCTACGTACGCTTCGACCGGGTGGATCCCAGCTGTCAGGGAGGATAAGGAGACACTTCCTTGCATGCAAATATATAGATGGTGGGTCCGAGCTGTCAGTGGGAGGATTCTTTTTTTGTGCGTAATAAGGAGGCACTTCCTTGCGTGCGAAGATGTAGCTGGTGGGTCCAGTTGCCAGCCTCACCGCGAATAGTCCTCTTCCGACGCTGTCGTTCATTGACTATGTTGACCACGCCGCACGAAGAACACCCTGGTGGTGGAGAACGGTGAGGCAGGGAATGACACGGAGCCTGGGAACACGCGGAGGGTAGTAAGAGGGTTGACTTGTCCAGCTGCGGTGTGAGGCTGCTGTCACTGCAGAATAACAAGGGGTGCGGCTGAGTAGAGGGATTGCCTGGCCAGTGGTGGAAGTAGGAGGGGCGGTGAGGCCTGTGCGGCAGCACGGCCGGCCACAGGAGGCAGGAGCACGCGGTGGTTTGGACGGCTAGAGCAAGAAAATCAGAGGTTGAAGAAGCAGGACGGTCGTTGGATGTTAATAATCCAACGGTCACTGCTGATATAATCGTTTGTTGACTAAGTTGACAAAGCCCTACATATGCGTCAACATAGGAGGGCCACAAGTCAACCTCCAAATCTGCTTTGCCCCAGTTGTCATGGGGAGCAATCATTATTTTTTGCATAATAAGGAGGCACTTTCTTCTATGCGAAGATATAGCTGGTAGGTCTCAGCTGTCATGGGGAGGATTCATTTTTTTGGCATAATAAGGAGGTACTTGCTTGCGTGCGGCCATGGACCATGTGGGTTCCTACTGTCAGCCTCTCCACGTACATCCCTCTTCCGATCTTGCCTTTGTTGACAATGTTGACCACGCTGTGCCGAGAACACCAACGCAGTGGATGACGGCGAGACCCAAGAAGGGAATGAGCAGGAGGCGTCAAAGCCACATCAGTGGAGGGATGTGGGTGAGTAGAGGGATGGTCTGGCCAGCGGTGGGAGTAGTAGGGGGTAGTGATGCCTGCGCAGCAGCACAGCCGACCATAGGAGGCGGGAGCAGGCGGACCCGCCAGCACTAGATTTGGCGGTTGGAGCAAGAAGATCAGAGATTGAAGAAGCACGACGGCCGTTGGATTGACATCCAACGGTGACTTCTGCTAGAATCGTTTGTTGACTAATATATAATAAGTAAAAAAATCTTGTATACACGTCAACTTAATAGGCCCACAAGTCATCTCATTTCCTATTTTTTAATAATTTAGAGCTCATTTGCAACTTCTTATGCAATTTATTGCAATCCATTTTCTTTTTGTTGGCCAGGGTCAGGGTTAAAAATTCTATGAAAATTTCGCATATTTCAGTGGGGTCCAAACTATTTTTAGTACCGAAATGTCGAGCCAGATTTAAAGTACTTTCCGGATATATTTAAATTAGGTTAAAGCCCAATGAAATTGGAATCTGAAAATGTGAAAAAAAATCATAAATTTGAAAGTAATTGCCAATTTTTCATGTGTTTTTTTATATTTACAGCCCATTTCATATTACTTTTAAGATTTGCAGCCGTCTTGAAAGAGTTGCAGCCTAGCAGGGCAGAGAAAAAGAAGTACGCCTGGGTTGGGTATGCGTGGATTGGGTATTCTTCATAAA
The DNA here is from genome assembly GCA_021605145.1 of Aegilops bicornis. Classification (NCBI taxonomy): domain Eukaryota; kingdom Viridiplantae; phylum Streptophyta; class Magnoliopsida; order Poales; family Poaceae; genus Aegilops; species Aegilops bicornis. The sequence continues at coordinate 457,315,651 of CM038675.1, read as the reverse complement.
AAATAGATTGGGATAGCCATTTTCACAAAGAAAAAATAGCTGGGTTGGTCATGTTATGAACATAAAATAGTAGCCTGGGCTAGACGGGCCACAACCCAGTCGAAACCCTGATTCGTCTAAAAAATAACAAAAAATTACTGCTTGAGCAGCTACGTCCCAGGTGTCAGCCTCTCTTATGTAGTTCTCTTGTCTATTGACTATAGGATGACAATGTCGTGGGTCCCAGATGACAACGCCGATAATGGAGTATATAATAAAAATGAGGAACTTGCTTGCGTACGGCCATGGACATGGTGGGTCCCTACTATCATCCTCTCCATGTACAGTCCTCTCCCGATCCCTCTTGTTTGTTGACCATGTTGACAATGCGAGAGGGCGGTGCCGCGGCGAGCCCACCAAAGCGTGGGGAGGACAATGGCGAGGCCTCGGGCGGGAACAAACAGGAGCCAGGGAACATGTGGTGGTGAAGTCGCGGGCAAAGTGGAGTACAAGGGTTGACTAGTTCGGGTGCGGGGTGGGGCTCACGTCGGCGTTAACATTTAGGAGACGGTGGGGCGACGATGCATGCATTGAGGCGTAGCCAGCCATGGGAGGTGGGAGCACGCGGCCCCACCGGCGCTGGTTTGGTTTTGGCGGCTGGAGGAAGATAAGACTGAAGAAACACGACAGGCTATAAAAGCAGTTGGAGTACTTAACAACCTTAACTGAAACCAGCAGGGGCACTTAACAACCATATCTCAAAGCAGTATGAGTACTTATACATGTTCAACCATACAAAGCACGCCTACAACAGTGCTACTTTGCCTACAGTTAACCAAGGGTGAGGTCACCAAGCCCTAGGACAAGGCCCAGGCGCCACCCCGCACATCCATAACCTTCTGAACCCGGCTTCATCTCACAATGTGGTCAATAAACGGGATATTCGCTTCAGAGCCATGGAAAAGCATGAACATAACTTTTTGTCCTATTCTCCAAGATGGACGGTCCTTCATTATTTCAGACCACCCATGAATAAGTATCTTCTCACCTCTAAGGGAAATGGAGTAGTTCGACATAAACATCATTTTGTGACCAAGCGCAACTCTGACCCGACCATGGTAGGCATCTGTTTCAAGATCACAGCTGTAAAAATATGTATAAGTAAGAGTTTATAAACAACATATATAACAAAAAATAGCTCGTAACATAAGTTTATTGACATAGTTGGACATGTTCAACGTGTGACCAGTGGCACACATAACCCACATGGCCTTCCACCATTGAAACGCCCCACAAGGACCACAAGACGATCAATAAAGTTTAGGAACTGGTGAATGTCGTCCTAGTCAACTTCAGTCCCATCAGTAACAGTCGAGTTCTTATCAAATACAAACGACTAGTGTCCTAAACTTTGTAATAACCTACACATGCCACCAATTATAAGAACTATTAGTTAAAATAGCATAGTAGTGAGAGAAGGGAATCACAAATTGTTGCTACTTCTAAAGTCAATTTGTGATTAGTTAGACAGGATATGTCGATTAAGAAGTAATCGAGGCAACATGCAAGAACCAGATACAAAACTAACATGGATGAACTATTGGAATGATGTCGGGGTGGAAGATCATAGTGAAGATGAGACCAGGTTCTGCTATTTCCATCAACGTTTGTGTGCCAACTTTCAGTCTATAATACCTGAGAAAGTTTATCCAACATAAAAAAGCAGCGATCTTCTTAGATCATGAACCCAACGGGGAACTTATATCCATGGCGTGTCTTAAATGTGACCATTAAACCGGTGTATTCAGTTATAGCAAGGCCGGCCATCTTGAGTACATGTGTTGTGGCAGAGCAAGGGATGCACTGCAGGAAAATAATATGAGAACACAATTTATTCGCTATCCAAATCTAGAAATAATTTCCACTTTCACATAAATGTTCATGGTACTACTACCTTTTATCCAAATATAGCAATCCAAATTTCCAAATTAGTCGAAAGCATGTTCAAAAACCCCAACCTTCCCAAATAGAAAAGAGGATTCTAGTAACATATTGTGCGCTTTTTAAAAATCCTATGTTAACATGAGAAGGAACAAGTTGGCGTCTCGCCAAGGGAGCAGAAACCTGTAGGGTCCTCGCACTTTGGGCACTGCAAATGAAACACACTAGATTCAGTAGGAAGAAAAATGCATCAACGACGGCGGCTGCCATCCTAGGATTACCAGTGACCAAGGGACTAGGATTTATCGGGGATGGATGAAGAATTCGTACCTGGTTCTCCATGAGAAAACCCTAAGAGATCACCGAGAGGAGGTATCTCTGAACAAGTAGGCAATGGGGAAGGGGATTCAGGCCCAGTGAAATATTGCTGCTTTGTCTGCCCAGCTTACTTCTACTACTGGAAAGGTGGGGATTTTGTGATTTGATGGCTCATTAGGCATTACTGCGGCGCTACGATAGGGGTGAGTCTGCCGTGTAGTTGTGCACTCTAATTTGGTGCATTGCACGTGGACCCCGTTGCCAGATGCACCGAATATCAGTGAATGGTAGTAGAAAGGCAGGAGTAACTAGCCCGGGCAGCCGACCAGGAACCTAACCCTTGATCGAAGAATAAGAAGTAGAAGAAGAACTCCAAAACAAGCAAGCATCGCTCTCATGTCAAATCATAGCATTACCTGTACCTGCAACTATTGTTGTACTAATCTGTGAGACACGAGGACTCAGCAATCCCATTACCATGGGTATCAAGACTAGCAAAGCTTAATGGGTATGGAATGGTTAAATGGTGAGGTTGCAGCAAGCACTAAGGCATTTGTATGGTATCTAACTTACGCATACAATAATAAGAAGAGTAAACTATGCATAATGTACGTGAACTAGAATGATCAAGAAGTGATCCTGAACTACCTACGTGTCAAACATAACTGCACCGTGTTCTCTTCCCGAACTTCTTCGAAGAGATGGCCACGGTTATGCACGCGGTTGGTGTATTTTATTTCGGATTTAGTTTCATGTTATCTACAACCAGATATTATAAATTTCCAAGTCGCCACATAACGACGGGCATGACTATCGAAAAGATTTAACCCTGCAGGAGTGCTCCAAGTGGTCCATTATAAATTACCACGCACATCCGATGGAACATTCTCACACCATGATAACACGATGCTTATGATAAGGAATCCCATTGGACCTACTTCTCGTCAAAGGTAAAACTAAACCAGCAAGGCAGCCCTGCATGTCGACGATTCCGATAGGAGCTGGATGTTTCTCATTCTCAGGACATGACCATATGGGTCAAGCTACGAGTAAAACCAAACCTTGAGTTTCCCTGCGGTGGCCCTGCAAGCTACCCGTTTTGGACCAACACCATTGGCACTAGCCCACCTGTATTATGTTGAATAAAGAATCCTCGAGTAGATCAGCCCCTATGAGTTAATTAATTAATTTCAGTATTATTATGTTGGTAAATTTTGAAACCAAAGTTGGGCCTTGCTGGAAGAGTCTCATCCTAAGCGATTGGTCAGGGGGGCCCATAATATCGGTATGATCGAAACTAGGGCGGCAACAGTGGAACAAAACACCAGAAAAAGATGAGCCTTCCACCCATTGCCTTGTATATTGATGCATTAATTAAATAAGAGATATTGTGATATCCCATGATATCCATGTCCCAACATGGAACAACCTGCACTCCACCTGCAACTAGCAACACTATAAGAGGGGCCAAACAAAGCGGTAACATATCCAAACAATGGTTTGCCAGGATGGTGGAAGGTTAGAGGGTTATCATGGCAATTTATGAGGCTTGACAAACAAGTGGTAGGAAGCGCGACATAGCGATAACATCGAGACAACTAGCAAAGCAAAGATAGTAGTGATATCCAAGGTAATGGTCAATCATGCCTGAAATCCCGCTAGAAAAAAGATCGAATCCATGAAGTAGTCAAACCAACGTAGTTGAAAGAACCCTCACACTCGCAATGTTAGCGGAACTATCGAGAAGAAGCACAACCCTAAAGAAGCAAACAACATGATAAACAAATAAGCATAAACATGGCATGATGCATGTCCATTTTAATGAGCCATGGCATGGCAAAGTGCAACAAACAATACAACAAACATGGCATGATGCCCGAAACACCACATTCGGTTATTTAGTCCGCTCTCATTTATGTACATGACAAAATCAAATGTTGTTTAACATGGCAAGAGGTGAAGCACAATTTTAATATTGTTAAATAGTAAAATAAAGTGCACTATGTTAATCTACATGTTTTTCTAGACCATTTACATATAAAATTTATTTAATTCGGAGCTACGATTATTTTATTATGAATAAACCATTTTTAGCATCACATTGGTGCAAATTAATGCAAACAACAAATTAACAATTTTAACATGGATGAAAGTTACACATTATGAAACTATAGGAAATTATAAGCATTTCACCCGATTACGGATGAAAAAAAAAAGGAAAAACACGAAGGACATCCACCCCGCTAGCCCAGGCTGCCGTCCAGGAACCTAACCCTTGATCAAAGAAGAAGTAGAAGAAGAATTCCATAACAAGCAAGCATCACTCTCACGTCAGATCATCGCATTACCTGTACCTGCGACTGTTGTTGTAGTAATCTATGAGCCAGAAGGACTCAGCAATCCCATTACCATGGGTGTCAAGACTAGCAAAGCTTAATGGGTATGGAATGGTGAAGTGGTAAGGTTGCAGAAAGCACAAACACATTTTTATGGTGGCTGACTTACGGGTACAAGAATAAGAAGAGTGAACTACACATAATGTAAGTGAACTAGAATGATCAAGAAGTGATCCTGAATTACCTACATGTCAAACATAACCCCACCGTGTTCGAGGAAGAAGCCGAACGGAGATGGGCGGATAGGTTTGCTCATGTTTGATAGGGCTCTAGGGGCTCCTCCGGCCATCAAATCGATTGGGCCATGCGTTGATGTCCTGCCGTACAGAAGAGGAAGAGGATCGACAGGAGTTTCTTGCTCGTGGGCTGCAGCTGGCCTTCCAGGTAAGTCTTCTCCTCCTAATTTTATTTTCTTTATTTCTTTGTTAAAAACAAATTGTGTTGGACAAAATGAACATGGTCTAGGAGGGGAAATTGAGAGATATAAAAATAACCCAGGGAATCTGGATTTATTCAAAATTTGAATAAATTGCTCTGGAATTTCTAGGGACAGTAAATTTACCCAAGTTTGAAAATAGTTCAAACTTCAATAAATTGAAAGTCCAAGCGGAACATGTCCAAGCGAGCAGAAAATTAAACATTTTTATGTGACAGGAAGAATGTCACTTGCAATGAATGGGTAAAGTTTGGAAGAAGGAAGCTAGTGATTGGTTTAAACTTGTTGAGGGATTTGGTGGCAAGAGAAAGTTTCAAGTGCAAGATGAAGATGAGGAGAAGGAGTTCACACAAGGTCACGACAAAAAAAATGCCTCAACCAAAGCAATGATGATCTATGATGCATGATGCAAAACAAAAATAAAACACAAATTAAAAGCATGCATGCATGAACATATCACAAAAATAATGGAGATATTGGACCTGGGCTGTTACAGCAGGGACTGTGAGGCTTCACATGGTGGGAGTCATGCTTTTATATTGGATACAGAGGCGGAAAATCCCAACTGTTTCACAGTTGAGAGAAGTCAAAATGTCCATCGGTGTTTAGTACAAACTGAACACATGCATGATGTGGGTGGAGAGTTGATGACATGGCTAAGTTGCTGAGTTGGATAGCTTAAATGTCAAGACAAATAAGATAGTGGAGATGAATTATCAAGGTATTATAGATAGCCAAATATTCCTTCTCATACACTGGTTGGGATTGATTTTTAGGACCTAATGTCTTGCTGTTAAAAGCAAGTGGATGTTTGGATTACTTAAGCATGCACATTGCCTATGTCACAAGCATCAGTCTCAATAGGAAAGGCTAGATAAAATTAGGTAATGCGAAAACTGGTGTAGTTACATGAGCCTGCTTAAGAGTTTGAAAATCCACTTCAGTATCACATGTGCATATAAAGTGTACTATCTTTAAAAGAGTTGAGTGAGAAGTTTACTAATTCAACCATATTGCTTAATAAATTTCCTATTACACTAGTAATTCCCAAGGAACCCCTGATCTCTTTAGCATAGTGGGAATTGCCATTCAGCAATTATAGTAATCTTACTAGGATATTTGCTTACTGCATCTTTGCTAATAACATGTCCTAAATAAGGTGATCTCTTTGACCAAAAGCAAATTTGCTCAACATAGCTTTCCACTGTTTGGACTGGAATAATTGAAGACTTGTTCCACATGACCTAAATGTTCATCCAAGGTTCTACTGTAATTTAAAATATCACCAAAGAAAACTAGATCATATTTCCTTAAAACTGGACAAAGAGTGTTGTCCGTACCTCCTTGAAAGGTAGCACTTGCTAACACTACAGGAATCAGGAACATTGCCATCTGCCATGGCGGACGACAAAGGCATGTCTTGCGGACGGCAAAGGCCTTCTTGCGTCGGTGGGAGGCGACAAAACGTCCATTTGAACGAGCTACTGACAAGGGCACTTTGGCGTCTCTTGGCGTGACGGCAAAGATGCAAAGGCCTTCTTGCGTCGGTCCAGACTGACAAAGGGCATGGCTCTTTGCCATCTACAAAATAGTTTCATCAATATTACACAGTTTCATCGGTAGGTAGCAAGTTTCACAAAGTCAAAACTATCTTATTACTAAGATCTTCTCTAGATCTTCTTGTTTTCTTCCAACCTACATAACAAAAACACTAAGAAAGAGAGAATGGGTTAGGAGTAGAAATGTAGCATTTCACTTGGTGAAATGCAATGCTGTAGGATGTATTAGTGAGTAAAATATACTTTTTAGATTGTTCAAGATGTATTAGTGAGTAAAATATCTTGCATTTAAATTGCGAGCACAGAGGCAGGAAGCAGTGCATGCACCCACAGATTTAAGATTGTGCCTTCATTTCATATAAAAATATATATTCATTCGATTGTATAAATCATGCTCTTTATATCCGGCCGCTCCAATGATTTAGTTAATTATTTTTGGATTATATGGCATACTGCTGTAACTAAACGAAACCAATTGAGAAGCAAATACAAAACTCTCAAGGCATACGCAAAAGTCGCAACTAAATTAATATCGAGATGACACATATAATCAGTACTACTATATGGTAGAAGGGGGGAAACTGAAGGCAATGCTCTAAGAGGAACTTTTTTTTGCGTGTGTTAACCTCCTTGTGAAAATATGTGGAGTCACCATTGACGTTGACTTTTGCAAACTACTCCAATCCTTTCAGACCAGTTACATCAGTATAAATGAACAGGCTCATATAAACTAATAATACTTGCCAGCCAATGCCAATGGGTATTACAGAACTTAACACCAATAATAGTAGAGGGTGTTAAAATTACCTACTCATTAGAAGAATTGTGATGTTAACCATAGCAGAACCATTTGTAGAACCACTAAATACATAAAACCAAGTCCCGCTGTCCACATTAAAATATGAGGCGTCAGGTCGATCTTACTGAACAAAAATCCACATGAGGCACCTGCAAGTCACTCCACTATTGTTATCCTGTACAGTTCAACAAACAAAATGACATTAGCACATCTTTTTCAAACAGGAAAATAGAGGGCTGAATTGTGGAGAGCAAAAGGATGGCCTTGAAACTGATTGAACTAAAGGGTAGAGTTAGTATTATCAAGGCCAAAACCAAAAACAATCCCAGTTCTAACACATGACATACACAACATATAGACAAAAAAGGGCCATCTAAAATGTCTACTTGTTCTAGTGGCCAACACGTGGTAACAGGCAAAAACATCCACAAAGTCTCTCCTAAACCTCATAGCATTCATTGACAACTGTCTTGTCAGGTGTGTTCTACTTGTTCATAAAGCATCAATGTCAAGAGCAAGATGGATAATGCTGGATACATGGAGAACAGAGTCATGTAATATTTCAAGTATCCTAATTTACTGTAGTACTTTTTAAAGCTAAGCTGAATGTCTTGTAGGAACAAAAAAGAAAAGAAAATAGCTGAGTCTGAATCTGACCATGCTACAAGACTATACCAACCACACATATTTCGAGTCAACATTTTAAATCGGAATGTGCTGGTGACTACTGCTGATATGGTCAGTTTGAGCTTCATAACTCTAATTATGAAAAATAAAGTGCATTGAAATCAACTTGATCTAGCATTGCCAATTTTTACATCTACACACCCATTTGGAGGAAAATCAAACAAATTAAGCACGGCAGATTGCTCCAACTACGAGCAGGACCAACCCCAAACTAGAAAATTGTAGCCAAGAGGCAAGAGAAGGGCTAAGCTAAGTAGCTAATCATTCACCTCCCCCGGAGCAAACAACGAGCAAGCATGCCAGTAGAGCCGCCTTGAGCAACCCGCAGCGCTCCATGCCCTGAAACTTAAGAGAGAAAATCAGAGTAGACTCCAGCAAAAATCCCGCCAATCTTAGCGCACAGGAGCCGTGGAATCGCCTTACTGGAGCCGGTGAATTTGCCGATGATCCAACATTATAATTAAGGACTAAAAGAGATAAGAGTGAACAAATACCTAAGTGCCAGATTGGAAGGCGAAAGTAGTATCTTCTGGGATGGAGTAAGGAGTGTGAGGGAAGCGGCCAGCTTCCTCAGATTTTGACGCGATAGGAGACGGATTGCCATTAGTCGACCAACACTCTCTGACAATGCATCAGCAAAATTTTCCTAATTATCACGTCTTTCCTGCAAGAAGAATGAAGAACAATCTCTTGGATTACAGTGCACACATAGTCAAAATTAGAAAAATGTAACAGATATATGTCCTGCCACTTTGAGTTGTACTAATAGATAAACTCATTGCAGAGTAACATTTTGAAGAGAACAAAGGCCTGACTTATATATAACACAAATAGGTCTGCATATGGATGTAACTCAACATTCAGAAACACGAACTGAACTTCTCGCAAAATCATAGGAATTGCTAATGATGCTATGAACAGCTTTACTAGGCAAAACGGAGGAGGGCCGGAGGTAGGGGTAGGGGTGCGGGGTTGGACCTGGGACCAAGCACAGCAGAGAGGGTGAGAGGCGGGGTCGCGCCTACCCGCTGGAGGCGTGCCGGCCTCGTCTGTGCCCTTCCATGGCGGACTGCGCGCCGAGCCGGGAGAGTCGGGTGTGTGGATGGGTGTAGGGCGGGGGTGGGGCGGTGTTGGGTAGCCTTCCGGCTGGAGAAGAAGAGGCGCGGTGGCGCGCCGGCCGGAGGAGAGCAGAGGCACGGTTGGGGAGCTCAGCCCGGAGCTGGTCGGGGTCGGGAGCGGGCAGCCTGAGCGAGTGGGGCTCTGGGTCGGAGGAGTCATCGATCCTGAGCCCACGCTCTCACTCGGCGATGACCTCCTCGTAGGTGCGGTTGTCGCTGGTGGCCTCCTAGAGGTGGAGGGCGCGGAAGTGGGCGAGCTCGAGGGAGTCGGGCGTGAGGTCGACGGCGCGGCGTGCGGCAAGGAGGGCGGCATGATGGTGGCGCGCGCGGGCGGCGGGGTCGGTGAGGACGGCGGCGTCGCGGGAGTGGACGGTGCCGTGAGCGTGGAGGAGCGGCGACCACGGCGCATCGGCGAGGCGGAGGACGACGCCGGCGGGCGGATGCGGGGGCGAAGTAGGGTTTGGTGGGGGCTGCGCTTATTTCGGCCCATCGGGGGGAATGAGATCCCGCGGTCGGATCCGAAGATAGCCCCCCTCTTTGGCGTCAGCTGGCAGATGGCAAAGATTCTTTGCCATCTGCTGGCAGACGGCAAAGAGGGGTGGACTATTGAAGTGTGCTGACATCTGTTGGCATCTTTTTGCAGTCCGCTAGCAGATGGCAAAGATTCTTTGCCATCTGTCAGCAGACGGCAAAGAAATAACAGATGGCAAAGACCTTCTATGCCGTCTACCAGTTCTTTGCCGTCTGTTGTTTGGTAGCTGATGGCAAAGACCTTCTTTGCCGTCCGCAAGCAGACGGCAAAGAACCGTCAGACGACAAAGTCCTTGATTCCAGTAGTGTAAGAAGTCTCCCGACTTCTAGTGGTAGACAACTTGGTTGGAGTTGTCGCTGACCCTGGTTCGAGGACTCATTTCTCTTACTAGAATTAGATAGGGGGCTTCTTTCCCTCTGTTTTCATTCTTTTGAAAGATAGAACGTGCTCCCTTTAATCCAAATACCATCCACTAGAATGCCAAGAGTTCATTTTAATAACGTGTAACATAATACATATATAGCATCAGTGTGACGTGATACTGCTGCCATGGCAATCGTGAGTTGTCGGTGGTAAAACCGACAGACCTCGAGGTAGGGGGTCCTGAGTCGTGGATCTCAGATTAGTGGGTAACAAGGGACAAAGGAGATCATATTTACCTAGGTTCGGACCCTCTCGAAGAGGTAATACCCTACATCCTGCTTTGATTATGTTGATGGTTGTGTATCGCGTACAAGCTTGATCTACCTCGAGATTTTAAGTTGTGTCGTAACCCTAAGGCTAGGTGAATGAGATTGTGATCGGATCCCCTCTATATGCTAAACCCCTTGGCTTATTTACATGCCTGAGGGGTATCTAGGGATACATACACTACAAAAAAATTCACTTCCGTGACGATACGTGTTTGTCACAGTAGGTCACGTTTTCTGTCATGCATGTACATCCATGACGATTTTATGACAGAATCAAGATAGTCATACCTGTGGTGTCATAGAAGTGTCCCATGACATTACCAAAATTATCATCATGGAAGTGTCCACTTCCATGACAATAAATCACGCGTTATAGAAGTGCTTTCGTCAAGGGTGACCGACACATGGCATCCACCGTAACGGGTCGCCGTTCAGCTATCGGGTTCCGGTTTGGATCCGATAACCCGTTAACAGCCCCGATGATGCGAAGGATCCCTCGACCACCCACTCAGACACTCCATCACCACCACAAGCACCTAGAGGACCAATAACAAGAGCACGTGCACGCGCCATCGAGAATGAGGTTAACTCCTTCCTCTTCGAGCTCCATTCAAATTCACACGAGAGTTGGGTCCTATCTCAAACGGAAATGTTGTGCATTTTTAGGTATGAAGAAAATGAGAGTGATGAGGCCAAGAGGGAGACCCAAGCACCCAAGGAGAAGGAGGAGTTGGAAAGCCATGGAAAGCGCAAAGGAAAAGAGGCCCTGGACATTGCAGGCGCCCGGCCCCCGCTGCCCTCGGGCCTTCGACCGCTCCAGGGGCCGGCCTCTGGTCACCCGGGGTGCCCGGCCAACTTGGCCCGGGTGCCCAGCCAGAGCGTGGGCAGCGTCCCAGCCAGCCTCGGGTGTCAGGGTCCTCAACCCCGGGTGCCCGGCCCCCCTACGCTTCCCGCCTAGAGCCACCCCGGGTGCCCGGACCTTGGACCCTGGGTGCCCGGCCTCCTCCCTACAGCCCTAGCGGCCACCCCGGGTGCCTGGTCCTTCTTCGGACGGCTCCCTGACCGGTCCAGGTGCCCGGGCCACTTCACCCCGGGTGTCCAGACTCCACCGTATTGCCTGCGCGCAAGTTGGGTTGCAAAGACCCTTGTACCCCACTCCTCTTATTTCATCTCTAAACTATAAGTACCCCCCACCTAGCTCATTAGAGGGATAGAAAAGATTTAGATGAGACATTTGTGAGCTTTGCTCTTCTCCCCAATTCCTTTGGAGATCAAGGCCTCCTAGGAGAAGATCCACTTGTGGAATCAAGACCTCCACCTTGGAATAGACTACCACCATCTAGACCTCATCTCTAAGGAGTGGGATGAACTTTATCATTGTATCTTTCCTTTGATTTTGTTTGTGAACTTGTGGATCTTGTGATGCTATTCTAGTGGATGTGTAATTGAGTATCATTGGAGTGATTTCCTCTTGTGTTCCTGTATGTTCTTGCTCTTTACCCCCTCCAAGTGTGAAAAGATCTCCCCTAGGGTTTCGCCCTAGAACATCTTGGTATCATGAGCAACGGTGATTCACATCTTGGAGTCCCTACCCACCATTTGCTAGTTTGATTTTGTTGTTTTTCGTCCTAAATCAAAAATCCTCACAAAAATAGCACAAAAAAATTTTCTTGCAATTTGTTGGATCTTGTGAGATTTGGTTGTTTTGGTCCATGGATTTGTTGTTTGGAAAGTGGATCTAGTGCCTACCCATCAATCCCCACCCTTCCCACCACGAAATCCACCGAATTTAGCTTTTCTCCGAAATTTTCCGCCCAAATTGGCCACCACCGGGTGCCCGCACCCCGAACCCCCGGGTGCCCGCACCTCCGGGCCAATTCCCGCTGACCACCCCGGGCACCCGCACCTCCAACTCTCAAGCCCGTTTTTTGTGTTCTTTAGCTCATTTGGAAGCTCTTGACATCCCCCATCCACATATATATCACAACCACCACCATTAGCTTCCATAAAAAATCATCATAAAAGCACCCATCTTCCGCATTTGATCAATTTTGAGTTGCAATTTCCGCTTCCTAAGGTGTTTCGGCTACTTAGGAACGTGTGACATCCTCACCGCCATTCATCATTGCCTCGGAGTCATCTTCGCCAACGATCTTCACTGTTGACACCGCTAACTGTAAGAAAGGACGGTAACCTCGACGACACTCACTTCATGCCCTTGCTTTTGCATTGATAACCCGAGCCATTTTGCGTCACTTACCCATCGAGACTAGAGAGTTGAGAATTGTCGGGCCACGCTATTGTGCACCATAGTGATCTTGCTATCATCATTGTGCCCTAAGTCTCTCCCGTGCATATCTTACATACTTGTCTCATATCATATTTGGCTCGAGCATCAAGCATAGTGAAAAAAAAGCTTTTAAGCAAAAGAGGAGAAACAAAGAGCTTGTAAGCAATAGCATTGAGCATCGACATATCATCTTGGTCACCGCATACATAGCATAGTTGGGATTGAAGACGGCATGTTTCTCTCATAGGTTGGTGCACAAGTGTATCTTGCCCCTTTGAGTAATCGAGCTAGCGTCTCTCTAGCATTCGCACAACAAGAGCATTTTATGTGGTTACACATTTTGAGCTCACTCCTTGGTTGTGCGGATCCCATCTATCTTCCGTGTGTGTGTTCCTAGTGATATTCTTGGCCTTGATCTATTTGCTTTACTTGAAATTTGTGAACCTTCTCAACCTTATCGATATCTTGACTAACATTTGCTTGCAATTTTTGCCACCACCCTAACCGAGATACTCCATAAGCCTTTTACTTGTAGGTTTGAGAAACAATACCCGGTACCAATTCTCCTATTATAGCATCACGTGGGATCATACTTGTTACATCCACAATCTTTGGAAAAGATAACTTTGGTTTTGTTCTGATGGATAGGCCAAGTTCTTCTACCAATCCACTCTTCATCAAGCAAGACGGCGACATGACCTCCTACGTCACCAAGAACCACCTCTTTGGTGCGCAACGAGCTTTGCATCAAGAACAACAAGCAATGAGTGACCGCATCGACCATCTCGCCACCGACTTACGCCTCTCCGAGCAACGTACAAGAGACTACTTCAAAAACAAGCTCGATGAACAAAAACAAGAGAGCAATGCAAGAATGGATGAGATTCGTGCTTTGTTGCTCAACCTCTCTTCTACATCGTTGTCCTACTCAAGACGGAGTCACTCGAGTCGACACTCCGACGACACCATCTCCGGCTCAAGTACCCTGACATCAAACACTCTACGATGAGCTGTGCGTGAAAACCGTCAAGCGAACCACAATCCTCTTATCGATCCTCAAGAGCAACTTTGAGCACAAGAAAATCAACATCGCCACAATCAAGCTACCTAAGTGGAAGCATAAGAAAGGCAGCGCCAACGGCAACAAGAGGAAGAGCGGGCGCGCCAACACCAAGAGGAGCAAGACGCTAAAGCACTTAGACAACAACAACAACAGCGTGACACTCAAGATCAAGCGGCCCAAGAGGCTCTCCGAGAATCCACTCTAGCCATTGCCCAACGCGGTCGGAAAGTACATGAGCAAGAGGAAGCTCTTAGTCGGGAAACACAAGAAGAAGCCGCGCGTCGCGAAGAGCAACAAGAAAGGCGAAACCAAGCGCATATCGTCGGCCTCCAACACCACAAGAACGACACCAAGTGGAACAAGTGCTTCAAGGCCCTCCACCACGCCAAGAGCGACATCTTGAGGAACAAGCATTTTAGGACCTTCCTCCACGGCAAGAGCGACATCAAAACCGCCACTATGATGAAGAACTCCGCTACGGCAAGCTCAACTTCACCATGCCCAAGTTTTCCGGAAGCAATGATCCCGAAGAATATCTCTCTTGGGCCTTGGAGGTGGACAAGATATTCCGTCTTCACAGCTACGACAAGGGAAAGAAGATCGCCATGGCCTCCCTCGAGTTTCAAGAATACGTCCTCATTTGGTGGGGACAAGTGACCGAGAGACGACAAACAAGAGGCGAACCACCAATCACAATTTGGACGGAAATGAAGGATGTCATGCGAGCTCGCTTCATGCCTACACATTATACCCGTAATCTCTTCAAGAAGTTACAACTCCTCAAGCAAGGCACGAAGACGGTGGAAGAATACTACCAAGAAATGGAGATTGATATGATACGAGCCAATGTCAAGGAAGACGACGAGCAAACAATGGCACGCTTCTTGAATGGCCTCAACCACCTAATCTAGCAGATTACCGACTTCCAAGCATACTCAAACCTTCTCGAGCTAGTTTATCAAGCGACCAAGGCCGAGCGACAAGTGCAAGATGACTTCAAATACGCCAAGTACTCGTCCAAGACCTACGGCTACTACTCTCAAGCTCCCGCGACTCCGGCAACTCCTACCTCAACTAGAGCATCACCAAGTACCGGCGACAAGTCAAGTTCCAGGCAAGCTACGCATTCCTCGACTTGTCCTCCAGCAAGCACCTGCAAATCCAAGACTCCCTCATCTTCGGCGCCACCGAATGACCCCATCAAGACAAGTTCTTTCAAGTGTTTCACTTGTGGTGGTCGAGGACACAAGTTCTTCGAATGCACCAACAAGCGATCCAAGATTTTTAACGATCATGGCACATACGACTTGATCAATGAAGAAGAAATGGAAGCCCTTGAGAACGTGGCCATGAACCGGCGCGTGAACAAAGATTAAGATGATCAAGTTTTCTGTGACAATGATTCAAGTCCCTCTATCGTGGTCTCCAAGGTCTTAACGCCCCAACACCACCAAGAAGAAGACCAACGGTGCCACATCTTCCACACCAAGGCCGGCGTCAAGGGGCATTCAGTGAAAGTCATCATTGACGGAGGAAGTTGTCACGACTTGGCAAGTGAAGAGATACGTTCCAAGTTGCAATTGGTCAAGAAGAAGCATCCTCGTCCCTACAAGGTGCAATGGCTAAGCGACTCCGGCACTATTCAAGTGGAGCATACGGTGCAAGTTTCTTTCAAGATCGGCGCCTACGAGGACACCTTGGAGTGCGACGTGGTTCCTATGTCCGTGTGCCATCTTCTCTTGGGACGACCTTGACAATTCGACCGAGGCGTCATCCACAATGGAAGAACTAACCACTATAGCTTCAAGATGAAGGGCAAGGAGTATGTGCTTCGACCGATGTCACCAAGCCAAGTGATCGCCGACAAGCAAGCATCCACACATCATGGAGATACTAGTCAGGGAGTGAACCACCACAAAGAAGGTGAGCGCCACAAGTCCAAATTGAGCGACTCTTCACCAACGGAGAAAAACTTAGTCCTTCTAGCCACAAAAAGAGAGATGAGAGAAGTGTGTCAGAACCCATCAAGTGTGATCCACTATGTCCTACTTTGCAAAGATGAGGTGGCAAAAACTAACACTCCTAATCCTCTTCCTCTAGTGTTTTCTAACTTGTTATAGGAATTCAAGGATGTCTTCCCCGATGAGCTACCTCCCGGTCTTCCTCCTCTACGTGGCATTGAACATAGGATCGACCTCATCCCCGGCCCACCTCTTCTGAACAAGGCTCCATACCGTGTCAACCCCGAAGAAACTAAGGAGACCCAACGGCAAGTCCAACAACTCATCGACAATGGTCATGTACGTGAAATCTTAAGTCCTTGTGCCGTTCCAGTTATCCTTGTGCCCAAGCAATACTGTAATTTTCGCATGTGCTCCGATTGTAGACCCATCAATGCTATCACCGTATGTTATAGGCACCCCATACCTCGCATTGATGATATGCTAGATGAGCTTAGCGGTGCCACCATTTTCTCAAAAATTGATCTTAAAAGTGGCCATTGCCAAATACGCATCCAAGAAGATGATGAATGGAAAACCTCTTTTAAAACTAAATTTGGCTTGTACGAATGGTTGGTTATGCCTATGGGTTTATCAGAAGCTCCCGGTACTTTTATGCATCTTATGCATTTCGTGCTTCGTCCTTACATTGGAGTGTTTGTTGTGGTCTACTTTGACGACATTCTTGTGTTTAGCAAATCCATCAAAGATCATGTAAATCATGTTAGGGCCGTTTTGCAAACGCTTCGCAAGGAACGTCTTGATGCCAACATGAAAAAAATGCACTTTCGGAGTTGACAAGCTTGTTCTCTTGGGTTTCGTTGTTTCCTCAAAGGGTGTCCATGTTGATGAATCTAAAATTGAAGCAATTAAAACTTGGCCACAACCTACAAATTTGCAAAAAGTGCGTAGTTTTCTTGGCCTTGCAGGTTTCTATCGTCGCTTTGTGAAAGATTTTAGCATTATTGCCGCACCGTTGCATGCCTTGAGTAAGAAAAATTCACCCTTTGTTGGGGGACCTTTGCAATCTACCGCATTCGATGAGCTCAAATCCTTGCTTACTCATGCTCCAATTCTTGCTTTGCCCAACTTTGGCAAAACTTTTGAGGTTCATTGTGATGCTAGTGGTAATGGAATTGGTGGAGTTTTGATGCAAGAAAAGCGAGCCATTGCATATTTTAGTGAAAAAATTTCCGGTGCTCAACTTAATTATCCCATCTATGACAAAGAATTGTATGCTTTAGTGCGTGTATTGCATGTTTGGGAGCATTAAACCACATGAGTTTGCCATACATACCGATCATGAGACACTTAAGTGCCTTGAAGGTCAATCCAAGTAGAATAAATGACATGCTAAATGGAGTGAATTTATTGAATCTTTCCCCTATGTGATCAAGTACATTAAGGGCAAAGAGAATGTTGTGGCGGATGCTATTTCCCGCAAATGCATGTTACTTACTCAACTTGAATTGAATGTTGTTTTATTTGATCATATTGAAGATTTGTATGAGCATTATGTGACTTTTGCTACTCCTTTTGCTAAGTGAGTGACGCATACTTCTTGGGAACGATACTATATCAAAGATGGTTATGTAATGAGAGCTAACAAACTACGCATTCCCGAGTCTTCTCTTCGTTTGTTACTTTTGCAAGCGGCTCATGGAGGTGGACTCATGGGACACTTTGCACGCGACAAGACTTCTGCCACGCTCTCCAAGAACTATTTTTGGCCAAAGATGTTTCGCAATGTCTCACGCTTCACCAACCGGTGATCTACATGCCGCAAAGATAAGTCACAATCTTAATCCCATGGTTTACATATGCCACTACCTATTCCACATCAACCTTGGGAAGATATTAGCATGGATTTTGTGCTTGGATTACCTAGAACTCAAAATGGCAAGGACTCCGTATTTTTTGTCGTGGACCGATTCTCTAAAATGGCTCATTTTATCGCATGCAATAAGATAGAAGATGCTTCACATGTTGCAAATCTTTTTTGTAGGGAAATCTTGAGGTTACACGGAGTGCCAAAGACAATTGTGTCGGACCGAGACGTCAAGTTCTTAAGCTACTTTTGGAAGGCGTTATGCGCCAAGCTAGGAATCAAGCTACTCTTCTCCATGGCATATCACCCTCAAACCGATGGCCAAACGGTAGTCACCAACCGGACGCTCGCCACTCTCCTACGTGTGTTGATCAAGAAGAACATCAAGGAGTGGGAGGAGTGCTTACCCATCGCCGAGTACGCCTACAACCGAGCAAGACACTCTACCGCCGGCAAGTCCCTCTTCGAGGTTGTCTATGGCTTCAACCCTTTGTCGTCGTTGGACATCCTTCCTCTACCGCTTCAAGAACGAGGAAACATGGAGGCTAGCGCACGAGCCACCTACCTCAAGAAGATGCATGAAGAAACACGTTCCATGATTGAGCGCCAAGTGCAGCGACTCGCCTCCAAGCTCAACATCAACAAGTCATCGATGGTGTTCCAACTGGGTGATCTAGTATGGTTACATCTACGCAAGGACCGCTTCCCCAAGGAGCGCGTGTCAAAGATACTTCCGAGAGCCGATGGACCATTCAAGGTGCTCACACGCTACAACGACAACGCCTACAAGATCGACATTCCATGTGACAAGTACAACGTAAGCGACATCTTCAACGTCAAAGACTTGGCCAAGTACAATGGTGATGATGATCATGATCCGTGGACGGATCTCTTCCAAGGGGCGGGGGAGATGATTCAGAGCATCCTTCGACCACCCACTCAGACACTCCATCACCACCACAAGCACCGAGAGGACCAATGACAAGAGAACGTGCACGCGCCATCGAGAACAAGGTTAACTCCTTCCTCTTTGGGCTCCATTCGAGAGTTGGGTCCTACCTCAAACGGAAATGTTGTGCATTTTTAGGTATGAAGAAAATGACCGTGATGAGATCAAGATGGAGACCCAAGCACCCAAGGAGAAGGAGAAGGAGTAAAGCCATGGAAAGCGCAAAGCAAAAGAGGCCCTCGACACTCCGGGCGCCCGGCCCCCGCTGCCCCTGAATGCCCGGGCCTTCGGCCGCTCCCTGGGCCGGCCCTCTGGTCACCCCGGGTGCCTGGCCAACTTGGCCCCGGGTGCCCGGCCAGATGCGGCTATATCTCCCACGTGTCGAGGCACGATTTAGAGGCATAACCGCATGTTGGGGAACGTAGCAGAAATTCAAAATTTTCCTACGTGTCACCAAGATCTATCTATGGAGAAACCAGCAACGAGGTGAAGGAGAGTGCATCTACATACCCTTGTAGATCGCTAAGCGGAAGCGTTCAAGAGAACGGGGTTGAAGGAGTCGTACTCGTCGTGATCCAAATCACCGGAGATCCTAGCGCCGAACGGATGGCACCTCCGCGTTCAACACACGTACAGCCCGGTGACGTCTCCCATGCCTTGATCCAGCAAGGAGAGAGGGAGAGGTTGAGGAAGACTCCGTCCAGCAGCAAGACAATGGCGTGGTGGTGATGGAGGAGCGTGGCAATCCTGCAGGGCTTCGCCAAGCACCGCGGGAGAGGAGAAGGGAGAGAGGTAGGGCTGCGCCAGGGAGAGGTGAAAACTCATGTGTTGGCAGCCCTCAAGACCTCAACTATATATAGGGGAGAGGGAGGGGGTGCGCCCCCTCTAGGGTTTCCACCCCAAGGGGTGCGGCAGCCCCAATCCCATCTAGGGTGGCAGCCAAGGGGGGGGAGGGGAAACTTGCCCCCCAAGTTAGGTGGGTGCGCCCCCTCCCCCAACCCTAGGCGCCTTGGGCCCTTGTGGGGGGGTGCACCAGCCCACCTGGGGCTGGTCCCCTCCCACACTTGGCCCATGCAGCCCTCCCGGGTCAGTGGCCCCACTTGGCGGACCCAGGGACCCTCCCGGTGGTCCCAGACGCTTCCGATAAAACCCAAACTTTTCCTGACCAAAACAGGACTTCCCATATATAAGTCTTTACCTCCGGACCATTCCGGAACTCCTCGTGACGTCCGGGATCTCATCCAGACTCGAACAACATTCAAGAACCACATACAAACTTTCTTTATAACCCTAGCGCCATCGAACCTTAAGTGTGTAGACCCTACGAGTTCGGGAACCATGCGCATACATGACCGAGACGTTCTCCGGTCAATAACCAACAGCGGGATCTGGATACCCATGTTGGCTCCCACATGTTCCACGATGATCTCATCGGATGAACCACGATGTCAAGGACTCAATCAATCCCTTATACAATTCCCTTTGTCTCACGGTATTGTACTTGCCCGAGATTCGATCGTCGGTATACCGATACCTTGTTCAATCTCGGCACGCAAGTCTCTTTACTCGTTCCGTAACACATCATCCCGCGGTCAACTCTTTGATCACATTGTGCACATTATGATGATGTCCTACCGAGTGGGCACAGAGATACCTCTCCGTCACACGGAGTGACAAATCCCAGTCTTGATTCGTGCCAACCCAACAGACACTTTCGGAGATACCTGTAGTGCACCTTTATAGCCACCCAGTTACGTCGTGACGTTTGGTACACCCAAAGCATTCCTACGGTATCCGGGAGTTGCACAATCTCATGGTCTAAGGAAAAGATACTTGACATTAGAAAAGCTTTAGCATATGAACTACACGATCTTTGTGCTAGGCTTAGGATTGTCTTGTCCATCACATCATTCTCGCTAATGATGTGATCCCGTTATCAACGACATCCAATGTCCATGGTCGTGAAACTGTAACCATCTATTGATCAACGAGCTAGTCAACTAGAGGCTTACTAGGGACATGGTGTTGTCTATGTACCCACACATGTATCTCGAAGTTTCCTATCAATATAATTATAGCATGGATAATAAACGATTATCATGAACAAGGAAATATAATAATAACTAATTTATTATTGCCTCTAGGGCATATTTCCAACAGTCTCCCACTTGCACTAGAGTCAATAATCTAGTTCACATCGCCATGTGATTAACACTCACAGGTCACATTACCTTGTGACCAACATCCAAAGAGTTTACTAGTGTCACTAAACTAGTTCACATCATCATGCGATTAAGACTCAATGAGTTCTGGGGTTTGATCATGTTTTGCTTGTAAGAGAGGTTTTAGTCAATGGGTCTGCAACATTCAGATCCGTATGTACTTCGCAAATCTCTAGGTCATATTGTAAATGTCGCCCACGCTCCACTTGGAGCTATTCCAAATGGTTGCTCCATTATACGATCCCAGTATCTCTACTCAGAGCTATCCGGATAGGTGTTAAGCTTGCATTAACGCAACTCTTTACGTCGAACTCTTTATCACCTCCATAACCGAGGAACATATCCTTATTCCTCTAAGGATAATTTTGACCGCTATCTGGTGATCCACTCCTTGATCACCTTTGTACCCTCTTGCCAGATATATGTAGCAAGGCACACATCAGTGCGGTACACTGAGATAGCATCTTGTAGAGCCTACATCTAAGGCATTGGGGACGACCTTCGTCCTTTCTCTCTTTTCCGCCGTGGTCGAGCTTTAATTCTTAACTTCATACCTTACAACTCGTGCAAGAACTCCTTCTTTCGATCGATCCATCTTGAACACCTTCAAGATTATGTCAAGGTATGTGCTCATTTGAAAGTATTATTAAACATTTTGATCTATCTTATAGATCTTGATGCTTATTGTTCAAGTAGCCTAATCCAGGTTTTCCATTGAAAACACTTTTCAAACAACCCTATATGCTTTCCAGAATTCTACGTCATTTCGATCAACAATATGTCAACAACATATACTCATCGAAATTCAGAGTGCTCCCACTCACTTCTTTGGAAATACAAGTTTCTCATAAACTTTGAATAAACCCAAAATCTTTGATCATCTCATCAAAGCGCACATTCCAACTCCGAGATGCTTTCTCCGGTCCTTAGAAGGATCATTTGGAGCCAAAGATACCTTTTAGCATCCTTAGGATTCACAAAAACTTTATGATTGTATCACATACAACCTTTCCTCACGAAGACTGGTAAGGAAACTCGTTTTGACATCCATCTGCCAGATTTCATAAATGCAGCTAATGCTAACATGATTCAGACGGACTTAAGCATCGCTACGGATGAGAAAATCTCATCGTAGTCAACTCCTTGAACTTGTGAAAAACTCTTCACCACAAGTCGAGCTTCATAGACGGTGACATTACCATCCACGTCCGTCTTCTTCTTAAAGATCCATTTATCTCAATGGCTTGCCGATCATCGGCAAGTCCACCAAAGTCCATGCTTTGTCTTGATACATGGATCCTATCTCGATTTCATGGCTTCTAACCATTTGTCGGAATATGAGCCCACCATCGCTTCCCCATAGCTCGAGAGGTTCATTGTTGTCTAGCTACATGACCTTCAAGACAGGATTACTGTACCACTCAAGTAGCACGCATCCTTGTCCCCTCACGAGGTACGGTAGTGACTTGATCCAAAACTTCATGATCACTATCATCGCCTTCTACTTCAATTGGTGTAGGCGGCACAGGAACAACTTCCTGCATACTCGCTACACACTTGTTGAAGTGACGGTTCAATAACCTCATCAAGTCTCCACCATCCTCCCACTCAATTCTTTTGAGAGAAACTTTTCCTCGAGAAAGGACCCGCTTTCTAGAAACAATCACTTTTGCTTCCGGATCTGAATTAGGAGGTATACCCAACCATTTTGGGTATCCTATGAAGATGCATTTATCCGCTTTTGGGTTCGAGCTTATCACGATGAAACTTTTTCACATAAGCTGCCGCAGCCCCAAACTTTCAAGAAACGATACCTTAGGTTTCTCTAAACCATAGTTCTCATGGTGTCATCTCAACGGAATTACGTGGTGCCCTATTAAAGTGAGTGCGGTTGTCTCTAATGCCTAACCCATGAACGATAGTGGTAATTCGATAAGAGACATCATGGTACGCACCATATCCAATAGGGTGCAACTATGATGTTCGGACACACCATCACACTATGGTGTTCCAGCGGTATTAATTGTGAAACAATTTCCACAATGTCTTAATTATGCCAAAGCTCGTAACTCAGATACTCATCTCTATGATCATATCATAGACATTTTATCCTCTTGTCACGATGATCTTTAACTTCACTCTGAAATTACTTGAACCATTCAATAATTCAGGACTTGTGTTTCATCAAGTAAATATACTCAACATCTACTCGAATCATCCGTGAAGTAAGAACATAACGATATTCATCATGCCTCAAAGACTCATTGGACCGCACACATCAAAATGTGTTATTTCCAACAAGTTGCTATCTTGTTCCATCTTACCGAAAACGAGGCTTTTTCACCATCTTGCCAATGTGGTTTGATTTGCATATCTCAAGTGATTCAAAATCAAGTGAGTCCAAACGATCCATCTGCATGGAGTTTCTTCATGCGTATACACCAGTAGACATGGTTCGCATGTCTCAAACTTTTCAAAAACGAGTGAGTCCAAAGATCCATCAACATGGAGCTTCTTCATGCGTTTTATACAAATATGACTTACATGGCAGTGCCACACGTAAGTGGTACCATCATTACTATCTTATAACTTTTTGGCATGAAAATGTGTATTACTATGATCGAGATTCAATAAACCATTCCTTTAGGTGCAAGACCATTGAAGGTATCATTCAAATAAACAGAGTAACCATTATTCTCCTTAAATGAATGACCGTGACACGATAGACATAATCCAATCATGTCTATGCTCAACAAGAAACACCAAATAACAATTATTTAGGTTTAACACCAATCTCGATGGTAGAGGGAGCGTGAGATGCTTGATTACATCAACCTTGGAAACACTTCCAACACATATCGTCACTCACCTTTAGCTAGTCTCCATTTATTCCAGAGCTGTTATTTCGAAAGTTACTAACACTTAGCAACCGAACCGGTATCTAATAATTCTGGTGCTACTAGGAGTACTAGTAAAGTACACATTAACATAATGTATATCCAATATACTTTTATCGACCTTGCCACCTTCTCATCTACCAAGTATCTAGGGTAGTTACGCTTGGTGTCCGCTCCCTCATTACGTAAGCACTTAGTCTCGGGTTTGGGTTTAACCTTGGGTTTCTTCACTAGAGCAAAGAATCGATTTGCCATTTCATGAAGTATCCCTTCTTGCCCTTGCCCTTTTTGAAACAAGTGGTTTCATTAACCATCAACAATTGATGCTCCTTCTTGACTTCTACTTTCATGTGTCAAACATCGCGAATATTTCGAGGATCATCTATCCTCGATATGTTATAGTTCATCACGAAGCTCTAGCAGCTTGGTGGCAATGACTTTGGAGAAACATCACTATCTCATCAGAAGATCAACTCCCACTCGATTCAAGTGATTGTTGCACTCAGACAATCGAGCACAAGCTCAACGATTGAGCTTTTCTCCCTTAGTTTGCGTGCTAAGAAAATCGTCGGAGGTCTTATACCTCTCGACGTAAGCACGAGCCCGAAATCCCAATTTCAGCCCTCAAAACATCTCATATGTTCCGCGACATTTCAAAACGCCTTTGGTGCCTCAACTCTAAACCGTTTAACCGAACTATCACGCAGCTTATCAAACGTGTATGTCCGATGTTCGCAACATCCACAAACGACGTTTGGGGTTCAAAGACAATCGAAGCGGTGCATTAAGGACATAAGCTTTCTTACGTCCGTATAATCGCTACTGTCAACTTTCAACTATATTTTCTCTAGGAACATATCTAAAACAGTGGAACTTAAGTGTGAGCTTACGACATAATTTGCAAAGATCTTTTGACTATGTTCAGGATAATTAAGTTCATCTCATGAACTCCCACTCAGATAGACACCCCTCTAGTCATCTAAGTGATTACATGATCCGAGTCAACTAGGCCGTGTCCGATCATCACGTGAGAAGGACTAGTCATCATCGGTGAACATCTTCATGTTGATCGTATCCTCCATACGACTCATGCTCGACCTTTCGGTCTCTTGTGTTCCGAGGCCAT
Organism: Aegilops bicornis; assembly: GCA_021605145.1. Taxonomy (NCBI): domain Eukaryota; kingdom Viridiplantae; phylum Streptophyta; class Magnoliopsida; order Poales; family Poaceae; genus Aegilops; species Aegilops bicornis. The sequence continues at coordinate 457,290,819 of CM038675.1, read as the reverse complement.
GTCTGTGCATGCTAGGCTCGTCAAATTAACCTAAGTGTTTTGCGTGTGTAAATCTGGCTTACACCCGTTGTATGTGAACGTAAGAATCTATCGCACCCGATCATCACGTGGTGCTTCGAAACAACGAACTTTCGCAGTGGTGCACAGTTAGGGGGAACACTTTCTTGAAATTTTAATGAGGGATCATCTTATTTACTACCGTCGTTCTAAGCAAATAAGATGCATAAACATGATTAACATCACATGCAATCAAATAGGGACATGATATGGCCAATATCATTTTGCTCCTTTTGATCTCCATCTTAGGGGCTCCATGATCATCATCGTCACCGGCATGACACCATGATCTCCATCATCATGATCTCCATCATCGTGTCTCCATGAAGTTGTCTCGCCAAATTTTATTACTTCTACTACTATGGCTACCGATTAGCAATAAAGTAAAGTAATTACATGGCGTTGTTCAATGACACGCAGGTCATACAATAAATTAAAACAACTCCTATGGCTTCTCGCCGTTGTCATACTCATCGACATGCAAGTCGTGATTCCTATTACAAGAACATGATCAATCTCATACATCACATATCATTCATCACATTCTTCTTGGCCATATCACATCACATAGCATACCCCGCAAAAACAAGTTAGACGTCCTCTAATTGTTGTTTGCATGTTTTACATGGCTGCTGCTATGGGTTTCTAGCAAGAACGTTTCTTACCTACGAAAAACCACAACGTGATATGCCAATTGCTATTTACCCTTCATAAGGACCCTTTTCATCGAATCCGTTCCGACTAAAGTGGGAGAAATCGGCACCGCTAGCCACCTTATGCACCAAGTGCATGTCAGTCGATGGAACCTGTCTCACATAAGTGTACGTGTAAGGTCGGTCCGGGCCGCTTCATCCCATAATACCGTCGAAACAAGATTGGACTAGTAATGGTAAGCATATTGAACAAAATCAACGCCCACAACTACTTTGTGTTCTACCCATGCAAAGAATCTACGCAATAGACCTAGCTCTGACACCACTGTTGGGGAACGTAGCAGAAATTCAAAATTTTCCTACGTGTCACCAAGATCTATCTATGGAGAAACCAGCACATACCCTTGTAGATTGCTAAGCGGAAGCGTTCAAGAGAACGGGGTTGAAGGAGTCGTATTCATCGTGATCCAAATCACCGGAGATCCTAGTGCCGAACGGACGGCGCCACCGCGTTCAACACACGTACAGCCCGGTGACGTCTCCCATGCCTTGATCCAGCAAGGAGAGAGGGAGAGGTTGAGGAACACTCCGTCCAGCAGCAGCCTGGCAGGCGTGGTGGTGATGGTGGAGCGTGGCAATCCTGCAGGGCTTCGCCAAGCACCGCGGGAGAGGAGAAGAGAGAGAGGTAGGGCTGCGCCAGGGAGAGGTGAAAACTCATGTGTTGGCAGCCCTCAAGACCTCAACTATATATAGGGGCGAGGGAGGGGGTGCGCCCCCTCTAGGGTTTTCACCCCAAGGGGTGCGGCAGCCCCAATCCCATCTAGGGTGGCGGCCAAGGGGGGGGAGAGGGGAAACTTGCCCCCCAAGTTAGGTGGGTGCGCCCCCTCCCCCAACCCTAGGCGCCTTGGGCCCTTGTGGGGGGGCGCACCAGCCCACCTGGGGCTAGTCCCCTCCCACACTAGGCCCATGCAGCCATCCGGGGCCGGTGGCACCACTTGGTGGACCCCCGGGACCCTCCTATGGGTCCCAGACGTTATCGATAAAACCCAAACTTTTCCGGTGACCAAAATAGGACTTCCCATATATAAATCTTTACCTCCGGACCATTCCGGAACTCCTCGTGACGCCCCGGATCTCATCCGGACTCAACAGCATTCGGTAACCACATACAAACTTCCTTTATAACCCTAGCGCCATCGAACCTTATGTGTAGACCCTCACGGGTTCGGGAACCTCGCAGACATGACCGAGACGTTCTCCGGTCAATAACCAACAATGGGATCTGGATACCCATGTTGGCTCCCACATGTTCCACGATGATCTCATCGGATGAACCACGATGTCAAGGACTCAATCAATCCCGTGATACAATTCCCTTTGTCTCACGGTATTGTACTTGCCCGAGATTCGATCGTCGGTATACCGATACCTTGTTCAATCTCGTTACCGGCAAGTCTCTTTACTCGTTCCGTAACACATCATCCTGCGATCAACTCTTTGATCACATTGTGCACATTATGATGATGTCCTACCGAGTGGGCCCAGAGATACCTCTCCGTCACACGGAGTGACAAATCCGATCTCAATTCGTACAACCAACCCAATGACACTTTCGGAGATACCGTAGTGCACCTTTATAGCCACCCAGATTCACGTTGTGACGTTTGGTACACCCAAAGCATTCCTACGGTATCAGGGAGTTTCACAATCTCATGGTCTAAGGAAAAGATACTTGACATTAGAAAAACTTTAGCATACGAACTACACGATCTTTGTGCTAGGCTTAGGATCGGGTCTTGTCCATCACATCATTCTGCTAATGATGTGATCCCGTTATCAACGACATCCAATGTCCATGGTCGAAATCAGTAACCATCTATTGACCAACGAGCTAGTCAAATAGAGGCTTACTAGGGACATGGTGTTGTCTATGTACCCACACATGTATCTGAGTTTCCTATCAATACAATTATAGCATGGATAATGAACGATAATCATGAACAAGGAAATATAATAATAACTAATTTATTATTGCCTCTAGGGCATATTTCCAACACCGCATGGTGGTTTTGTCGCAAGAAGGGTCATCTTCACACAATCCCATGTATTGAATAAGAAAGGGATAAAGAGTTGGCTTACAATCGCCACTTCACACAATACATGAATTAAACATACATCATCAAAGTACAATCAAGGTCCGACTACGGAACCAAAATAAAAGAAGATAACCCCAAATGCTAGATCCCCGATCGTCCCAACTGCGATCCACTACTGATCAACATGAAATGAAACATAGTAACGACCAAGGTCCTCATCGAGCTCCCACTTGATCTCGGTTGCGCCACCGTGACCGGGTTTCATCGCACTGCAATCTGCTAGAAAGTATCTGGTGAGTCACGAGGACTCAGTAATCTCACACCCACGAGATCAAGACTATTTAAGCTTATGGGTAGGATAGGGTAATGAGGTGGAGCTGCAGCAAGCACTAAGAAAATATGGGGGCTAACATACGCAAATAAGAGCGAGAAGAGAAGCAACGCAACCATCGTGAAACTAGAAGTGATCAAGAAGTGATCCTGAAACTACTTACGCACAACTATAACACAAGAACCATGTTCACTTCCCGGACTCCGCCAAAAAGAGACCATCATGGCTACACACGCGGTTGATGTATTTTAATTAAGTCAAGTGTCAAGTTATCTACAACCGGACATTAACAAATTCCCATCTGCCACATAACCGCGGGCACGGCTCTCAAAAGTTTATACCCTGCAGGGGTGTCCCAACTTAGCCCATCACAAGCTCTCATAGTCAACGAAGGATATTCCTTCTCCCGGGAATACCCGATCAGTCTCGGAATCCCGGTTACAAGACATTTCGACAATCGTAAAACAAGACCCGCAAGACCGCCCGATGTGCTGACAAATCTCGATAGGAGCTGCACATATCTCATTCTCAGGGCACACCGGATAAGCTAAGCGTACAGGTACCAACGTAACCCAAGTTGCCAAGGGACGGTCCCATCACGGTGCTCTAGTTTGGACCAACACTCAGAGGAGCACTGGCTCGGGGGTTTAAAATAAAGATGACCCTTGAGTCTGCAGAACCCAAGGGAAAAAGGCTTAGATGTCAAATGTTAAAACCAAGGTTGGGCCTTGCTGGAGGAGTTTTATTCAAAGCAAACTGTCAAGGGGGCCCCATAAATCACCCAGCCGCGTAAGGAACGGAAAATCGAGGAACATAACACCGGTATGACGGAAACTAGGGCGGCAAGAGTGGAACAAAACAGCAGGCATGAGGCCGAGCCTTCCACCCTTTACCAAGTATATAGGTGCATTAATTAAATAAGAGATATTGTGATATCCCAACATAATCCTGTCCATCATAGAGCAATCTTCAACTTCACCTGCAACTAACAATGCTATAAGAGGGGCTGAGCAAAGCGGTAACATAGCCGAGCAATGGTGTGCTAGGAAGGGTTAAAAAGGTTAGAGGCTGACATGGCAATTTGGGAGGCTTGAAGAGCAAGTGATAGGTAGCACAGCATAGCCATAGAACGAAGAAACTAGCAAGCAAAGATATAAGTGATATCGAGGGTATGGTCATCTTGCCTGAAATCCCGCTAGGAAGAAGAACGAGTCCATGAAGAAGACAAACAGACGAAGTTGAACGAATCCACACAAACGCGATCGGAACCAACCCGAAGAAGCAACACCGGAAAGAAGCAAACAACATGGTAAACAACCATCACATAAGCATGGCATGATGCACAATCAAGTATGATGCATGTCCGGTTTAATGAGCATGGCATGGCAAAGTGCAACAAACAACACTACAAATTAAGTGGAGCTCAGTATGAAACGAGTTGCACATTGACGAAATACCACATTCATTTATTTAGTTCTCTCTCATTTATGTACCCAACAATATTAAATGTTGTTAAACATGGAAAGAGGTGAAGCATAATAAAAACTACCTATCTAGGCAAATTTAAATGAGGCCGGAACAACAAACAACAATTCCGCAAAATCCCCATATGCGTATTTCAAATTTGGTACTGTTCTGCCTAAATCTTATTTTAAAGTTGTTAAACATCAAAATAAAGTGAACCAAGTTATTCTATGCATTTTTCTACCCCATTTACATATAAAGTTTATTTAAATCCGAGCTACGGTTATTTAGCTATGAAATAAATCATTTTAGCATGCCATTTATGCAAATTAATTCAAACATCGCATTTAAACATTTTAAACATGGATGAAAGTGGCATATTATTAAAATACACAAATTTCTGAGCATTTTACATATTTAAGACATTTTAATATGATGCATGGTTGTGGAGTTATTATATGCATGATCTAGAGGGACTTTTTTGTAAAACAGTAAAACTCTGGATAAATAGACAAATTCGCCCGGAATAGGGAAAAACCATGGCAGGCCGAATCTGATGGAACTGGGCTGCTCACATTGGGCTTCAGAGAGCTGGCAGATTCGGGCTGCAGTGCAAAGTGAGTGGTGGAGCTGCGCCACGAGGTGCGACCCAATCAACGTAGGTCGATTTAGGCAAAGCGCCGCCGTTCGAGCGTTTAAACGACAACAAAGCGGGGCGCTGGCGTGGGGACTTGGCGTGGCGGCGTGGCTTGATGCAAGAGAAGACGACGACGCCGAGGCACTTCACGGCGTGGACGAAAAAGACAGGGCGGGATCCGGCGAGGACGGTGTTCTCCGGCGAGGTGGCGTGGCGGAGGCTGAAAAGGCAAAGAATTGTTGTTCTCCTCGGTCGAGGCCGAGGCGAAATGGGGCATGGCGGGCAGACTTGGCGCAGAGGAAGGAGGTCTGGCGGGGACGCGGGTCTCCAGGGCGTCGGATCTGGCCGGCGTCGAGGAGCTCCGGGTGGCGCAGAAACTTGAAGCGGATGCCCTGGCGCTCCCTGTCCATGGAGAAAACGGACAGGGGAAAACGAGGTAAGGTTGGGAGGAGAAGGAAGGAAGAGGAGCGGGGAAGGAGCGGCCACGGGGTTGGTTTGCAGGTGGCCGAAGGCTGGCCAGGGTGGCCTAGTTCGGCGAGGTCGCCGGCAGCGGCGCTAGGAGGTGGTGGCGTGCTCGGGCTCCAAGGCGACGAGGAGGAGGCCGTGGGGCGGAGAGGTCGGGGTCAAGGGGATCAAGGAGCTCATGTCCTGTGCGTTGGCCGCTGCGAGCTAGGCGCCTGGTGGATCGAGGCAGAGGGGCTCGAGCATGAGCGATGGAGCCATCGATGGGAGACAATGTTGCGGGCTGGATGGATGGATTGGGTGGCGGCAGAAAACAAGGGACTTGGTCGGAGAGAATTTGGATCGGGAGGAGATCCCGAGGTGGGAGGTGGAGTGTGGCGGCGGCGATTGGATAGGGGAGGAATGGATGGGATAGCCTAGGGTTAGACTGATATATATATATAGTAGGTGGGATAGAGTTAGGGGTCTTTGGACCCTCCAATCGTAATCGGGCGGTCCAGAATAAATAGGTTAGGTCGACCAAATAAGAAAACAAAGATGTATTAGGGATGTTTGGGGATGATCTAAAACCAACGGTGATGATTGAGCGGGTCGGGTTCAGGGCAGCTTCAGACATGGTTGCAAAGATGGTTGGTGGCAGGCAGAGAGGTTAGGTGGTTTGACAAGAGGGAATCGAAAACCCGGTTGGTCTCGGAACGGTCAACGAGGCAAAGGGAACGCGACAACTTAGAGCGGATGCAAGCTTTATGAAAACATGCAAATGCAATGCGCATGCGCATGATGCGATGATGAATGCAACAAACAAATAAATCACATGATGAAACAACAAAATAGCTGGAAGACTTCTGGAGCGTCGGTCTTGGGGCGTCACAACACTCCTCCACTTACAAGAGATCTCGTCCCGAGATCTAAGGATGGCACCGGAGAAAACGGAAGGGGAAGAGGTAAAACAAAGTTGCTTCTTCGACAAACGAGTGAAACCAACAAACCTTAGAGATTGCAAAACTTTAAAGAAAAAAATACAACGGAGATGAACGCGATTACAAATACTCCATTAGAAAAGAGGAACAAGGAACATTATGAGAACTTGAAGGTTGCAAAGACATGAATCAAGAGTTTAATGGACAAGATAGAATTGGAACCACTCTGGTTGAAACGAGATAAACAAGGAGCAAGGAAGAACAAATTCGGACGACACTCCGGTTGAAAAGAGATGCAAGACTTGATAAGATGAAAAGAACTTAGCAGAGAACATAACACTCCTGTTAAATGGTTAAGCCAGGAAGAGAACATGATCTTCACAATTCAAGATGATGAGTGAAGAGAGCAACATCACCATGCCTCCAGATGAAAGAATAGAAGATAGATCATTGGAATAACATAATGGAGAAGAAAATGCCAACTTCTGCCATAAATGAGCTTGGAAAGCACCCTTCCAAGAAGGTTATAACGGAGTTGTTGGAAAACGAACAAAGAAATGAATAGGCTTGTAGCAGGCTTATGGAAAACTTCTCAAAATTGAGGCAAAATTCTGCCACTACAGAAAAACAATAGATTGGATTGCTATGAACAAGGGGACGAGAAACATATTTTGCCGGGAGGATAAATGAAGAACTTGGGTCATTTATGAGCACCATAAATAGCAAAATCCTTAGGGAAAGCTTTAGGTGAAATATAACCCAAGATAACTCCAATGAAGAGGTTGATTGGTTGAAAAGATGTCTTGAGCGAAGAGAAAATGATGGATTTAGATATGTCATTCTTGAAAACTTGTGAATCATGAAACACGAAGGGAAATTATCAACAATGACATGACACCACCTCAAAAGATAAGGTATTCGGAATGCAAGATGAAGAATGCTTGAACTCCTCAAAACAAAACATGTGTAAAGCACCCTGTTTAATTTTGAGTATAGCTTGACAAATCATAACTTCGAGAGAAATCTTGAAAATAAATAATTGAAGAATGAAAGGAATCCTTGACGAACCACCATTTAGAGACTCCATGAAGAACTCCGGTAAACAAAAGGATGATAGAAAGAAAAGGGAAGTTGACAACACAAGGTGAAGCCTTGCAATGATTTAGATGGAGCTTCATGACGATATGATGAGAATACTTCGAACTCCGAAAAATAAAAGATGAAACACATGAAACCGAGAAAAATGACATGGCGAACCACTCTGGAAAGAAGAAACTAGATCACTTGGATGAAACAAGAATACGAATTATGTTATGCGTATTCTTCACCAATTTATATTGATGACAAGAAACGGATTTGGCATACTACTTATTCCTGTAGAAAGGATTAAGAGAGATATAGCGCAAACTTGAGAAGGTCTTCAACGAACCACCGGTAGGATTGAAACAACGATTAAATTGATATGATATCAAAAGAGAATCTCAGACGAACCACCGTAAGAATTGAAAATGAAAGTAGCAAAGGCACAATTCACCGGGAAGAATTGGAAAACAAATGAAGATACTTGAGGGGATTTAGATACCTGATGACGAAGAGATCATGAACTGATTAGAGGGTATTTGATCGATGCACCAGTAAGATTTGGAGAATGAGATCTGAAAGCTAAGAATGAATAATTCTGAGATGATGGCTTTGGAGAATCAAACTGAAAAGATTCCTGAATTGCTCTGGATGGGTGAAAAGAATTCTCACAATCGAAAACAATTATGAGAGGACGGCGTCAAGCTTGAACTAGGCATCTTTGGAAGAACGGGTAAGGATTTCAGAGGAACTCCTCTTCGGTCTTCAAAATCTGAGAATGACGACGAGAAACACCACCATGAATTGTTGAAATACTCCGGGATGAAAATTAGAAAGGTTGAACCAACAATGAAAAGAATTTGGAAGATCTTGGAGAAAGACATTTGACTGATGATAACTCATTCTTATGTCAAACTTTGAAAAGAATTTTAGAAGCTCCGGGAAAATTAGAAGAGTCAGGTAAGATCCTGGGAAAAGGCATGTGGGTTAGGGCCCACTCAAAAGAAACACCGTTGAACGATTTAAAGAGAGATTGCGCCGGTTGAATTAAATGGCTTGAATGGGATAATTATCTCCAGATAGCTTGAACGGATTGGGAATGGAAATGCGAATCTTCTGAGATATCTTCAGCACTCCGGAACAATTGAATAACAAGAAGTGAAAGATTATGAGGTGCATCGGTATGGGAAAACATTTGAAACGGGGAAAATGATATGATCGACAAAGCTTGAATTGAATCCACCGGAGAAGAAAAAGAATGATGAATGATGAACTTGAAGCTTCCTTAGCATCTTCATGAGAATCACCAGGTAAGAAGATGGAGGAAAAGAATGAAGAGACATAACATCAATAAATAGGATACTTCATTAAGAAATCTGAGTCCTTGAGAAAAGGGTGGGAGGGTGGGAAAACAAAGGCAACTTGGGTCGGATGAAACGAACACCGTTGAGAAAAAACTTAGAATTGATCTTGCGAATGTTGGAATGATCGGATTTACTTGGAGAGAAGAACACCGGTTGGAAAAGATTGAAAAGACAACCTTGATGAACAAGAAGGATTAGCATCCACATAGAAATAGGGGAACACCGCTTAGAAAAGGTATGGAATCAACACTTGACAATGAAGCAACTCGAATACCACAACTTAAAACAAAACAAAGGATTGGCTTGCAAAATAAGCCAGAAACAAACATATGATAGATCCCATATCGTATCATGTGTGTTGGAAAGATATCCTACGAGATACTTGAATTCCCACTTATAAACTCCCGAAACTTTACGGTTATGCAATGCGGTGTTGGGGATACGAGGGACATAATATATCTCACCCAAACTAACAATCCCTAGATCCAGCTGTATCCATCCGTTAACACATAACCAAGAAAACTTCGGAAATCATGTACCTCAACCTTCGAAAAGCATCCGTTATACGAGTTATGTCAATACTCCCGAACTCCCCAGTACTGGGTGGCGTCGAGGTTATCTCACCAACAACTACATAAAAGAGATTTTCGGTGTCGGTGAAACTCAGGTATTCCAGAACTGCAACGATAAAATTATGACGACAACAACTCGGAGCTCAACTCCCCGGGACACTGCCACAACCCCTAAATGTCAGGAGGCACCAAGAACAATGTTCTCGTCATAAAAATATCGGAACGATTCCAAGATACCCACGTGATCCTAAGAAAAATTAGTGAAATTTGAGGCGAGGAAAGATAAAACATCTACGTCATGAGGCCTCACCAGAGTATTTATGTGACTGACCCAAAATCGGTCAAGTCTACGTATGCATGCCATCCCAAGATCATCTTTGGCACTCACAGTACATTGATGAAATAAACAAAGTTCAATCACACTTGAATTTATTACACGATTCTCATATCGAGTCTTTATTACAATAGAATAAATTCGAAGGCCAACTCATGAGAAATAAACTAAGTAAAGTTGGAAGCGTAGAAGAATAGCAAGTCCATCCGACTCCATAGGGCGATCGCATGGCCAGCGGATCGTAGCCTCACTCCTGATCGGAATACTCTCCGCAACATAAGGCGTTGCTGTAGGTCAGACATTTTGAATATCTTGGCAAGTCATGAAGAGAGAATAACAATAAAATTACTAACACTATATGCAATTTGGCTGTGGGGCTCTAAGTTTCTTCATTTTGCGAAAAGCCAGTTTTTCCCTACAATAAGGACTTGTTTGCAATTACTACAAAATTGTTGGTAGTTATTGAGATGGTTCCGCCAACCAATGTCTCATTCCCAAATTATTAAGTCATAACCCTCAATTAAATTATTAATTTCAGTGTTGAGATTTCCGAATACTTCCAAGTTCCAGAGGCTCAAATTGTCCGTAATCGGGGACACGGCTAATCGATTAGATCTTTTCTCTGCAGAGGTTTGCGCACTTTACCCATAAGAATCGTTCCTCCTTTGAAGTCTTCGCACTTCACGGTGTTTGAAGACGGGATGAGCAAACAGGGTCTTAGAAGAGTTCCTCTGGGCCCTTGCCGGTGCCCATCCAATCCTACCGTTCTTCTACATCTCGTAGCACCGTCCGGCCAGAGTCACACCTAGGGTCGACCAAGCGAGCCCATAATGGCTTGCGGCTGCAGGTAAGCTTCCGTCGATGGGGTATCCATCCGTCTCTTCGTGGCTGGGTGAAGCTTTCCAAGATGTCATGGCGCTTCTCCATGCATCCCGGCCAACCACTGGGTTCTCCAGGTGCCTCACAACCGCCCTCCACCCAAAGAGTGAATTTGAAGTCCATCTTGATCTTGAAGTCATGGGGTTGTCATCATCTTTAAGACTCTCACATCTCCCTTATGAATTCACTCAACCAACCCGATCTCTGAGCATAGCAAAAATAAACTACTTCGTCCCGGGTCATGGTAACAAGGGGAATTGGTTCATCCTACCTAGTGATACTACTCAAGAACATAACTTCAAAATTTCACCTACTGCATGCATGGTGGGGAGGTAATTCTAATGCAATAAAAATCATAGGTATTGTAAAGAAAACATGATCAATGACTTGCCTTCTTGACGATCTTCGTAAGCTAGGGACTCGTGGTAGCAAGCTTCGCACTCCGGAAAATCTACCGAGGCAAACAATAACCACAATAAGCATACAACATATGATCACTTACATAACAGCATAGTAATATGAAACACACAAAACAAACGAATCAAAACCCAAAGGAAACTCAAAGAAAAACCAAATCAAAGTTTTCCTACTTCAAGCAACAACTAAAAATAGTTTTACATAACAAAATTTTTCTTAACAGAACCTAAGCATGGGTTTATGCTACCTAACAGAAAAGGATTCATCAAGCAACTAGGAGCAAAAAGAATCACTTTAAAATCTATTATAAAACTCCTATTAGGCCTAAAGAAAATTCTAGTAGGAAAAATAAAATAGAAGTTTTATTTATTATAAATAAAAGTTCATGCTCTAAAGTGACAGAAACTAACCTAGAATAATCTATCACATATGAAAAATAAATTTATTTGCTAACTAAAACAATAGGAAAACAGTAGCTAGTTAATTAATTAACAATAAGATTATTCTGATTAAAACTATTATTTTTATTAATCATAAAATGACCAAATAAATTACTACGGTTAGGAAAGGTCAAAAAAAAGTTGTGACAAAAAGAATCACAAAAAAATACTTTTCCTAACTCACTTTATAGCAGATTTACTATTCTGTCTAAATATAAAATAAAGCAATTCTAAATAATTTTAACATAGCTAATTATATTTTCTACCGAAACTATAAGAAATTTGCAAACCAACAAAAAAAGAATCACTTAAAAATATTAAGTAGATTAAAAGATATGAATTTTACAAAACTGAAACTATTCTGTTAAAACAGAAAACTAAAAATAAAACTAAAACGAAAAACTGGCTAATGGGCCTATCTAACGCTTCGGCGTAATTTAACTAAAAAGCGCCTGAGGAAATAAATCGCTTCGGCCGGTCTAAACTAAACCTAACTAAACCAAAATAAACCGGATCTATTAAAAAAAACCATACCCCTTCGGGATCTAATCTAGACCCTACGTTTAGATCGAACGACGGCGGGATCTCCGGTGACTCACCGCGGTGGTCGACGGCGACGGCGGCTCGGGCGACGACGACGCGGCGGCTCCGGTGGTCGGGGACGACGGCGGGGACCTCCGGCGGGTGCGGACGGGCGAGGGGGTGGGTTTGGTGGAGTCGGGCGAGCTCGGGGGTGACCGGGGCGAGCTCGGGGTGGCTAATGGCGGCGGCGGCGTTCGGGTACTCCGGCGAGTGCGTGCGGAGGGAGGAGAGGGTTTAGGCAAGGGGGCGAAGGGGAAAACAGGGTCGACGGGAGAGTATAAATAGGCGGGGGCCTCGACTTGGACGAGGGCAACGCGAGGGATCTCGGGGATCCGGATCTCGGATCTCATGAGATCCAAGGCGGGCGGGTGGCGGGGGCGAGGGGAAGACGGAGGGGTGGGGTCCGGGTGTCGGCGAGAGAGGAGAGAGGGGATCGGGCGGGCGACCGGTCCGGAGGATTTTCGGGCGAGGGCGCTGGGCGTGGGCCGGCTGGCCGGGCGCTGGCCGGGCGGTGGTGGCTGCGCCGTGGGCCTTTGCTGGGCTGGTCAGCTGGCCGGGCGCCTGGGTCCTCCTTTTTCTTTTTTTGTTTTTTTTTGAATAATTAGAGAGGGGAAAAATATAATAAAAATAAATATTTTATATAGGACATATATATATCAAAATGATCAGGGGAATATTCCCTATGATTTGAACATTTTTCCAGGGCAAAATCCAAACTTTATAAAAATCATTTTTTTCCAAAATTCAAATAAAACTCAAATTTGAATTCAAACCTTTGGCAATGTTTTTCCTCTGATATTTTTGGAGTGTCATGTTTACTCCTCTCATACTTTTTCTCAAGTATTTATCGGGCATAGTTTTTGAAATGATTTCCATTTGCCAAAATTTGAATTCAAATGCCAACAAGTCCAAAACTTCGAAACTTCAAATGCCACTCAAATTCAAGCAGAATGCATAGATGCTTAGCTATAATTGTAAAACATTCCAAATAGGAAATTTGGGATGTTACAAACCTACCCACCTTAAGATGAATCTCGCCCTCGAGATTCGGGTTGGCTAGCAAATAGGTGCGGGTGGTCTCGAAGGAGGTCTTCTTCTTGCTCCCAGGTGGCTTCCTCTTCGGAGTGGTGACTCCACAACACCTTGCAAAACTTGATGATCTTGCTGCGGGTGACTCTGTTCGCAGTCTCGAGAATTCGGACGGGTTTCTCCTTATAAGTCGATCACCGTCGAGCTGTATGGCCTCTAGGGGCACCTTGTGTCTCTCAACGGAATATCGGCCATGTCGGCATGACACTTCTTCACCGAGAAACATGGAAGACATCATGAACTCCGGATAATCCTTCCGCAATTCCAACTTGTAAGGAACTTCTCCACGACGCTCGAGGATTTTGTAGGGCCAATGAATCGGGTGCTAACTTTCCTTTGACACCGAACCTCTTGATTCCACGAAGTGAGACACACGAAGATATGCTCGGTCTCCCGCCGTAAGTTACTTCCTTGCGTTCTTGTCGGCATAACTCTTACATCTCGATCGAGCCACCTTGAGCCTATCTCGAATCAGCTTGACTTTCTCTTGGAATCTCCGATAAGATCGGGACCGAAAAGTTTTCGATCTCCAACACCATCCCACAAAGAATGGTGTTCTCGCACCTCCTTCCGTATAGAGCTTGAAGGGGCCATCTTCGCATCGGTGCGATAACTGTTATTGTACGAGAACTCCGCGTATGGCAAATTATCATCCCAGCTAGACCCATAGTCTAGCACACAAGCTCTCAACATGTCCTCCGTAATCTGGTTGACTCTCTCGGTGCATCCATCTGTCTGCGGATGAAAAGTTGTACTGAACTCCAGCCTCGTACCTAAAGTTTCATGCAACTGATTCCAAAACTTTGAGGTAAATTGTGTTCCTCTATCTGACACGATACTCCTCAGAACTCCATACAGACATACGATCCTGGTCATGTATATCTTGGCTAACTTAGCACTGGTATAGGTAGTCTTCACGGGGATGAAATGAGCTACCTTGGTCAAACGATCAACCACTACCCAGATGGGATCATAACCTGAACGGGTCTGGGTAATCCCGTGATAAAATCCATTCCAAGTTTTTCCCATTTCCACTCGGGAATCGGCAAAGGTTGAAGTAACCCAATGGCTTCGATGTTCCACCTTTACTCGGCCGCAAACATCGCATCGCTACGCACTCAAAGCAATATCCTTCTTCATACCTATCCACCGTAAACTTTCCTTCAAATCCAGATACATCTTGGTGTTACCGGGTGAATCGAGTACGGTGAATCATGAGCCTCTGAAGAATTAGCTTCACGAGTTCGGGATCATAGGGTACATAAATACGATCCTCGTACCATATAGCTCCGTATTCATCCTTACGAAACCCTTTAGCTTTTCCTTCATTCATCCTTTTCTTTATCTCATCAATTTCCTTGTCCGACTTACGGGCTTCACGAATTCTTTCGGTCAAAGTGGACTGAACTTCCAGAGCTGCAACATATCCTCTCGGAACTATCTCCAGTCGGAGATCTCTGAGGCCATCGACTAACTCCTGAGGTAATCCTCCCGCTATAAGAGTATTCACATAACTCTTACGGCTCAAAGCATCTGCTACAACATTAGCTTTCCCTGGGTGATAATGCAATCTCATGTCATAGTCCTTGATTAACTCTAGCCATCTCCTCTGCTCGAGGTTCAACTCTTTCTGCGTGAAAATATACTTCAAGCTCTTATGATGCGTGTAAACATCACAACTATTTCCGATAAGAAAATGTCTCTGTGTCTTGAGTGCATGCACTCTGCCGCTAACTCCAAATCATGTGTGGCATAATTCATCTCGTGAGGTCGTAGGCTATGCGGAGGTATAAGCTACAACTTTTCCTTCCTGCATGAGTACTCCTCCGAGTCCACGACGAGAAGCGCCACAATATACCGTAATCCTTGTGTATGTCCGGCAAAATCAAGATCGGGCTGTAACCAAACGCTTTCTTCAATTCACGAAAACTGGCTTCACAATCCTCGGTCCAAATGTACTTGGCATCCTTCTTCAACAGCTCAGTCATTGGCTTGGCAATCTTCGAGAAGTTCTCAATAAACCTCCGATAATATCCTGCGAGTCCGAGAAAGCTGCGGATCTCCTTGACTGAGGTGGGCGAATGCCAATCGGTGACTGATTCAACCTTGGCGGGGTCAACTGCTATTCCTTCTCCTGAAATAACATGTCCGAGGAATCCGACTTCCTTCACCCAAAATTCACATTTGCTGAACTTGGCATACAACTGATGTTCTCGAAGTTTCTCGTAACTAGACGCAAATGTTCCTTATGCTCTTCCTCGCTCTTGGAGAAAATCGTATATCATCGATGAACACCACGACAAATTTGTCCAGATATTCCATAAATACCTTGTTCATCAAATTCATGAAGTATGCAGGGGCATTAGTCAATCCAAATGACATGACGGTATACTCATATAAACCATACCTGGTAGTGAATGCTATTTCGGGTATATCCTTCTCACGGATCTTCAACTGATGATACCCTGATCGAAGATCGATCTTGGAGAATACCTTGGCTCCAACTAGCTGATCAAATAGATCATTAATCATCGGCAGAGGGTACTTGTTCTTGATGGTCACATCGTTCAACGAACGATAATCCACAACCATTCTCGTGGTTCCATCCTTCTTCTCTACCAAAAGAACTGGGGCTCCCCAAGGTGATGAGCTTGGCGAATATATCCTTTCTCCAATAGCTCATTAATTTGATTCTTGATCTCCTTGGATCGTTCGGTGGCATCCGATAGGGTCTCTTGGATATTGGGGCTGTGCCGAGCAATAACTCAATCAGAAATTCAATGTCTACGTCCGGTGGCATTCACGGTAATTCCTCCGGAAACACATCGGGAAAATCTTGCACCATCGGCACTTCCTCTGAACAACTCCCGTGAGGGAATTCACTGATTCTTCATCGGCTATATGCGGATACATACTTGATCCTCTTACGCTCCGGGGTGGTGAGCGAGAATCGACTTCTTGGGCACGATCTATGTTTCCTTCAAACTTCGTCAACCAATCCATGCCTAGGATTACATCCAAGGTCCGGGTTTCCAATACTATGAGGTCTCAAGGGAAACTTATGGTTTCCGATGTTGAGGGTTGCATGACAGCCTAAGCTCGCCATCATTTCTCCTCCTGCAGGCCCGGCGAAGGGGGCTTCTAAGGGTTTTAGTGGGCAACCCGTACTTTTCCACAACTACCCTTGATATGAATGAATGCGTTGCACCGTAATCAAAGAATACCAATCTTGAGCGTGAATTCAATAAAAACTTACCAACCACGAAACCGGCTGATCATAGACGTCTTCCACGTCAATGTGGTTCACTGAGCATGAGGGAAAGGGTTGGGCTTCTTATTGAGCTTCCATTGTCGTTTCCATTCCTCTGCTTGGCCTCCGGGCGGTCGGTGGCATAGTGCCTGTTTTACGGCACTTGAAGCAGTGATGTGACTCAGATCTTTACGAGTAAGGCAGGACGATGATGGTTGCCATTGCCGTTTCCATTGCCATTGCCATTGCCTGACTTGTTGTCCTGGTTGCGGTGGTTCCCATTTCCTCCATGGTTATGACCTCCATGGTTGTGATGGGTATGCCCTCCTGAGTATGGGGCATAACGGGGCTTTTGCTGAGCTCCTGAGCTGTACTTCCCACAGCTGTACTTCCGCTTGCGACTATCAATCTGCTTCTTGCTTGCCTTCAAGTATGGTGGCCTTGTCTACCAGCTCACGGTAGTTGGTGAAGAGTAGCCACCATAAGCTGCATACCCAGCTAAATCATTGAGTCCCTCGAGAAACTTCTCCTATTTTGCGGCATCTGTGGCCCACATCATCCGGGGCATAGCGAGCTAACTTGCTGAACTCATCCACGTCTTGCCCACAAGACGGTTCCCTGGCGTAAGTTGCGGAACTCACGCTTCTTGAGACTCATGGCTCCGGTGAGACATGAGTGGTGCGGAAGGCCTTTGGAACTGATCCCACGTGATGGTGCCGATGGGATAAGTGGCGGTGTAGTTCTCCCACCAAGAAGCTGCAGGTCCATCAAGTTGATGTGCGGCAAGCGCACCTTCTCGCATCGATGCATCGAACAATGACTAACTCCTTCCGACCTTGCGGAGCCAATCATCGGCCACAATCGGCTCAAGGTCTTTGCTAGAGAACACCGGCGGATTAAGCCTTAGGAACCGAGTCAAGTTGTCAACAGGGGTGGTGGCGGTGGATTGTTGTTGTTGTTGTTGTTGTTGCAGTTACGGATGAGCATCCGCATGAGGGCATTCAACTGCCGAATCACCGGGTGAGCTCCGCGGAAGTTGAGACCGGGTCACGTCTCGGAGGCATCTGGTGTTTTGGAGTGAATGAGAAAATTAGAATAGAACAATGGTCTAATGAGAAAATATCACTACCCATATGAATGCACAATCATAATCACACCAATCATTTATTCATTCCACTCAAACATGGTTCAATCTCGATTACAAAATATCTCACGACTAATCGAAAATAACGGCCTAACTGATCGACGGAAAATAAAATAACATTGTGGTCGGCTAAATGTCTTCATCAATAATCCTTGCGTCCTCTGGTGCGATGTCCTCCGGTGGGGCGTCCTCTGATGCGGCGCCTCCTCGTGCGGCTTTCTCTAGTGGAACTCCCTTCATAATCCTGATCATTGCTCACGAGAGGTCCGTCATCTCCACTCGGAAAAAGGTCCTCTCCCAAGTCCATCTTTTCCTCTAACGCGGCAACCTTCATTTTCAGGTCGTCGACTCTCTCCATGAAGTCCGCGATTTCTTCCTCATGGTCAAGGAAGTCTGCGTGTGCCTTCTCTTCCAGTTCCAGTTCACGGAACAACAGCCTCCTGTGTACCTTCGAGTTACGGTGAGTCCGGATCTCCCGTTTCTGAGGAGACACTCCAAGTCTTGGACATACGAGAGAATGGAGTCGTCCTCTCTGATGCGAATGATATCTCCATTCCTTGCTCTCACGGGAAACCATGGCGAGGTCTCGATGGATCGAGCTCGGCCTGTACTCTTCTCGGAGATGTCCAAGTGCACGATAAATCGCCATGTCTCTTCCGAGGATCCAGTTGAAGTCGGTAACTCAAAGTCAATAGGCTCTGTATGTCCTCCGAAGGTTCTCCTGGAATGTGCACCTCGATCCATGGCAGTATCCGTCGGAAGTGCATTGGTAGGCTTCCCGGTGATCGAGGGCGAGCAATCTTCAGCTTCTTCACGATCTGGACCCGACTTCTGCCGAAGGGCATCGTCTCATCTGGTGGCAAAACTCCGGTAGCAAAGCTGGGGTGAACTCGGCGGCCATCTAGAATGTTGAAAATCGAGAGAAGTCGAAATGAACAGGGAGAATTACGGAATGATAAGGACATAAAATAAATAGTCTCTTCCTATGGCTTTCCGATCCTAGGGGTTACGTCCCCACGGTCGGTGGCGCACCACAGCCCAGCGCCAATGAGCCGCCCACGCCCCGCCTCGCCTGAAAACCCTCCGGACGGTCGCCCGCCCGATCCCTCTCTCCTCTCTCGACACGGACCCCACCCTCCTTCTTCCCTCGCCCACGCCACCCGCGCCGCCGCCGGATCTCATGAGATCCGGATCCCCGAGATCCCCTCGCCGCGTTGCCCCTCGTCCAAGTCGAGGCCCCCGCCTATTTATACTCTCCCCTCGACCCCGTTTTCCCCTTCGCCCCCTCGCCTAAACCCTCTCCTCCCTTCGCACGCACTCGCCGGAGTACCCGAACGCCGCCGCCGCCATTAGCCACCCCGAGCTCGCCCCGGTCACCCCCAAGCTCGCCCGACTCCACCAAACCCACCCCCTCGCCCGTCCGCACCGCCGAGGTCCCCGTCGTCCCCGACCACCGAACCCGCCAGCGTTGCGTCGCCTCGAAAGCCGTCGCCGTCGACCACCACGGTGAGTCACCGGAGATCCCGCCGCCGTTCGATCTAAACGTAGGGTCTAGATTAGATCCCGAAGGGGTATGGTTTTTTTAATAGATCCGGTTTATTTTGGTTTAGTTAGGTTTAGTTTAGACCGGCCGAAGCGATTTATTTCCTCAGGCGCTTTTTAGTTAAATTACGCCGAAGCGTTAGATAGGCCCATTAGCCAGTTTTTCGTTTTAGTTTTATTTTTAGTTTTCTGTTTTAACAGAATAGTTTCAGTTTTGTAAAATTCATATCTTTTAATCTACTTAATATTTTTAAGTGATTCTTTTTGTTGTTGGTTTGAAAATTTCTTATAGTTTCTGTAGAAAATATAATTAGCTATGTTAAAATTATTTAGAATTGCTTTATTTTAGATTTACACAGAATAGTAAATCTGCTATAAAGTGAGTTAGGAAAAGTATTTTTTTGTGATTCTTTTTGTCACAACTTTGCTTTGACATTACCTAACCGTAGGAATTTATTTGGGCATTTTAGGATTAATAAAAAAATAGTTTTAATCAGAATCATGTTATTCTTAATTAATTAACTAGCTACTGTTTTCCTATTGTTTTAGTTAGCAAATAAATTTATTTTTCATATGTGATAGATTATTCTAGGTTAGTTTATGTCACTTTAGAGCATGAACTTTTATTTATAATAAATAAAACTTCTATTTTATTTTTCCTACGAGAATTTGCTTTAGGCCAAATAGGAGTGTTATAATATATTTTAAAGTGATTCTTTTTGCTCCTAGTTGCTTGATGAATCCTTTTACATTAGGTAGCATAAACCCATGCTTAGGTTCTGTTAAGGAAATTTTTGTTATGTAAAACTATTTTTAGTTGTTGCTTGAAGTAGGAAAACTTTGATTTGGTTTTTCTTTGAGTTTCCTTTGGGTTTTGATTCGTTTGTTTTGTGTGTTTCATATTACTATGCTGTTATGTAAGTGATCATATGTTGTATGCTTATTGTGGTTCTTGTTTGCCTCGGTAGATTTTCCTGAGTGCTAAGCTTGCTACCACGAGTCCCTAGCTTACGAAGATCGTCAAGAAGGCAAGTCATTGATCATGTTTTCTTTACAATACCTATGATTTTTATTGCATTAGAATTACCTCCCCACCATGCATGCGATGGGTGAAATTTTGAAGTTATGTTCTTGAGTAGTATCATGAGGTAGGATGAACCAATTCCCTTGTTACCATGACCCGGGACGAAGTAGTTTATTTTTGCTATGCTCGTGAAGCAGGGGTTGGTTGAGTGAATTCATAAGGGAGATGTGAGAGTCTTAAAGATGATGACAACCCCATGACTTCAAGATCAAGATGGACTTGAAATTCACTCTTTGGGTGGAGGACGGTTGTGGGCACCTGGAGAACCCAGTGGTTGGCGGGATGCATGGAGAAGCGCCATGACATCTTGCGGAAAGCTTCACCCAGCCACAAAGAGACGGATGGATACCCCATCGACCGGAAGCTTACTGCGGCCGCAAGCCATTATGGGCTCTGGCTTGGTCGACCCTAGGTGTGACTCTGGCGGACGGTGCTACGAGATGTAGAAGAACGGTAGGATTGGATGGGCACGGCGGTGGCCGGAAGGAACTCTTCGGAAGACCCTGTTTCGTTCATCCCGTCTTCAAACACCAGGAAGTTCGAAGACTTAAAAGGAGGGAACGATTCTTGCGGGTAAAGTGCGCAAACCTCTGCAGAGAAAAGATCTAATCGATTAGCCGTGTCCCCGGTTACGGACAATTTGAGCCTCTGGAACTTGGAAGTATTCGGAAATCTCAACACTGAAATTAATAATTTAATTGAGGGGTTATGACTTAATAATTTGGGAATGAGACATTGGTTGGCGGAACCATCTCAATAACTACCAACAATTTTGTAGTAATTGCAAACAAGTCCTTATTGTAGGGAAAAACTGGCTTTTCGCAAAATGAAGAAACTTAGAGCCCCACAGCCAAATTGCATATAGTGTTAGTAATTTTTATTGTTATTCTCTCTTCATGACTGCCAGCATATTCAAAATGCTGACCTACTACCGCAACGTCTTATGTTGCGAGGAGTATTCGATCAGAGTGAGGCTACGATCCGCGCTTGGCGATTGCCCTATGGAGTCGGATGGACTCGCTATTCTTCTACGCCCGCAGCTTTACTTAGTTTATTTCTCATGAGTTGGCCTTGACGAATGTATTCTATTGTAATAAAGACTCGATATGAGAATCGTGTAATAAATTCAGGTGTGATTGAACTTTGTTTATTTCATCAATGTCTTTGTGAGTGCCAAAGATGATCTTGGGATGAATGCATACCACGGAGACTTGACCGATTTTGGGTCAGGTCGCTACAGTGACGAAGGGACTGGGGAGTAAAAAGAATCCTACTCTCCGATATATATAATCCTAAGACTCAAAACCTTTTTTTCAGACTCAACAATGTCAGCGATTCGATCAAGCAGGGGGCTCCTAAGTCAGGGATGGCTCTGATTACCAACTTGTCACGCCCACGATGCGGCTATATCACCCACGTGTCGAGGCACGATTTAGAGGCATAACCGCATGGTGGTTTTGTCGCAAGAAGGGTCATCTTCATACAATCCCATGTACTGAATAAGAAAGGGATAAAGAGTTGGCTTACAATCGCCACTTCACACAATACATGAAT
This sequence comes from Aegilops bicornis, assembly GCA_021605145.1. Lineage (NCBI taxonomy): Eukaryota > Viridiplantae > Streptophyta > Magnoliopsida > Poales > Poaceae > Aegilops > Aegilops bicornis. The sequence goes on along the minus strand of CM038675.1, from coordinate 457,268,868 downwards.
TAAACATACATCATCAGAGTACAATCAAGGTCCGACTATGAAACCAAAATAAAAGAAGACAACCCCAAATGCTAGATCCCCGATCGTCCCAACTGCGATCCACTACTGATCAACATGAAAAGAAACATAGTAACGACCAAGGTCCTCATCGAGCTCCCACTAGAGCTCGGTTTAAATCACCACCGGGTTTCATCAAGCACACTGTTGTTGTGATAGTATGCAAAAGGCCACGAGGACTCAACAATCTCACACCCACGAGATCAAGACTATTTAAGCTTATGGGTAGGATATGGTAATGAGGTGGAGCTGCAGCAACCACTAAGCAAATATGGGGGCTAACATACGCAAATAAGAGCGAGAAGAGAAGCAACGCAACGGTCGTGAAACTAGAAGTGATCAAGAAGTGATCCTGAAACTACTTACGCACAACTATAACACAAGAACTGTGTTCACTTCCCGGACTCCGCCGAAAAGAGACCATCACGGCTACACACGCGGTTGATGTATTTTAATTAAGTCAAGTGTCAAGTTATCTACAACCAGACATTAACAAATTCCCATCTGCCACATGACCGCTGGCATAGCTCTCGAAAGTTTATACCATGCAGGGGTGTCCCAACTTAGCCCATCACCAGCTCTCATGGTCAACGAAGGATATTCCTTCTCCCGGGAAGACCCGATCAGTCTCAGAATCCCGGTTACAAGACATTTCGACAATGGTAAAACAAGACCAGCAAGACCGCCCGCTGTGCCGACAAATCCCGATAGGAGCTGCACATATCTTGTTCTCAGGGCACACCGGATAAGCTAAGCGTACAGGTACAACCGTAACCCAAGTTGCCAAGGGACGGTCCCGCACGGTGCCCTAGTTTGGACCAACACTCAGAGGAGCACTGGCATGGGGGTTTAAAATAAAGATGACCCTTGAGTCTGCAGAACCCAAGGGAAAAAGGCTTAGGTGGCAAATGTTAAAACCAAGGTTGGGCCTTGCTGGAGGAGTTTTATTCAAAGCGAACTGTCAAGTGGGCCCCATAAATCACCCAACCGCGTAAGGAACGCAAAATCAAGGAACATAACACTGGTATGACGGAAACTAGGGCGGCAACAGTGGAACAAAACACCAGGCATGAGGCCGAGCCTTCCACCCTTTACCAAGTATATAGGTGCATTAATTAAATAAGAGATATTGTGATATCCCAACATAATCCTGTCCATCATAGAGCAATCCGAAGAAGCAGCACCGGAAAGAAGCAAACAACATGGTAAACAACCATCACATAAGCATGGCATGATGCACAATCAAGTATGATGCATGTCCGGTTTAATGAGCATGGCATGGCAAAGTGCAACAAACAACACTACAAATTAAGTGGAGCTCAATATGAAACGAGTTGCACATTGACGAAATACCACATTCATTTATTTAGTTCTCTCTCGTTTATGTACCCAACAATATTAAATGTTGTTAAACATGGCAAGAGGTGAAGCATAATAAAAACTACCTATCTAGGCAAATTTAAATGAGGCTGGAACAACAAACAACAATTCCGGAAAATCCCCATATGCGTATTTCAAATTTGGTACTGTTCTGCCCTAAATCATATTTTAAAGTTGTTAAACATCAAAATAAAGTGAACCAAGTTATTCTATGCATTTTTCTACCCCATTTACATATAAAGTTTATTTAAATCCGAGCTACGGTTATTTAGCTATGAAATAAATCATTTTAGCATGCCATTTATGCAAATTAATTCAAACAACACATTTAAACATTTTAAACATGGATGAAAGTGGCATATTATTAGACTACACAAATTTCTAAGCATTTTACATATTTAAGACATTTTAATATGATGCATGGTTGTGGAGTTATTATATGCATGATCTAGAGGGACTTTTTTGTAAAACAGTAAAACTCTGGATAAATAGACAAGTTCGCCCGGAACAGGGAAAAAACATGGCATGCCGAATCTGATGGAACTGGGCTGCTCACATTGGGCTTCAGAGAGCTGGCAAATCTGGGCCTGGTGCGGTGCGGGAGTGGCTGGAGCTGCACCACGAGGTGCGACCGGTCAACGGGGAGGCTGGACGAGGCGGGCGCTCGCTCTTTCTCGAGCGAAACGACAGCAGGCGGGGGCGCGATGCAGGGGACTTGGCGTGGCGGCGCGGCTTGATGCAGAGAAGACGATGACGCAGGAGGAACTCGCCGGCGTGGACGAAAAGATAGGGCGCGGGGATCCGAGCGAGGACGGTGTTCTCCGGCGAGGTGGCGTGCGGGCGGAGCTGAAGAAGGCAGCATCGCTGCTTGTTCTCCTCGGTCGAGGCCGAGGTAAAATGGGGCACGGCGGGTGGACTTGGCGCAGAGGAAGGAGGTCTGGCGGGGACTCGTGTCTCCAGGGCGTCGGATCTGGCCGGCGTCGAGGAGCTCCGAGCGGCGATGCCCTGGCGCTCCCTGTCCATGGAGAAAACAGACACGGGAAAACGAGGTAAGATTGGGAGGAGAAGGAAGGAAGAGGAGCAGGGAAGGAGCGGCGACGGGGTTGGCCTGCAGTGGTCAAGGCTGGCCGGGTGGGTGGCCTGGTTCGCGAGGTCGCCAGTAGCGCTTAGGAGGTGGTGGCCTTTCGGGCTCGAAGGCGACAGCGTGAGGTCAGGGCGCAGACGTCGGGGTCAAGGGGATCAAGGAGCTCCTCTCCTGTGCGTTAGCTTCTGCGAGCTAGGCGCCTGGTGGATCGAGGCAGAGGGGCTCGAGCATGAGCGATGGAGACATCGAGGGGAGACAATGTTGCGGGCTGGATGGATGGATTGGGTGGCGGTGGAAAACAAGGGACTTGGTCGGAGAGAATTTGGATCGGGAGGAGATCCCGAGGTGGGAGGTGGAGTGTGGCGGCGGCGATTGGATAGGGGAGGAATGGATGGGATAGCGTAGGGTTAGACTGATATATATATATATAGTAGGTGGGATAGAGTTAGGGGTCTTTGGACCCTCCGATCGTAATCGGGCGGTCCAGAATAAATAGGTTAGGTCGACCAAATAAAAAAACAAAGATGTATTAGGTATGTTTGGGGATTATCTAAAACCAACGGTGATGATTGAGCGGGTCGGGTTCAGGGCAGCTTCAGACATGGTTGCGAAGATGGTTGGTGGCAGGCAGAGAGGTTAGGTGGTTTGACAAGAGGGAATCGAAAACCCAGTTGGTCTCAGAACGGTCAACGAGGTAAAGGGAACGCGACAACTTAGAGCGGATGCAAGCTTTATGAAAACATGCAGATGCAATGCGCATGCGCATGATGCGATGATGAATGCAACAAACAAATAAATCACACGGCGAAACAACAAAATAGCTGGAAGACTTCTGGAGCGTCGGTCTTGGGGCGTCACACCCCGGGTGCCCGGGTCCTCAACCCCGGGTGCCTGCCCCTACCCCGCATGCCTGGAGCCACCCGGGGTGCCCGGACCTTGTACCCCGGGTGCCCGGCCTCCTCCCTACAGCCCCCAGCGGCCACCCGGGGTGCCCGGGCCTAGGACCCCCGGGTGCCCGGTCCTTCTTCGGATGGCTCCCTGACCGGTCCGGGTGCCCGGGCCACTTTACCCCGGGTGCCTGGACTCCACTGTTTTGCCTGCGTGCAAGTTGGGCTGCAAAGACCCTTGTCGGTGTCAAAACCGGTCGATCTCGGGTAGGGTGTCCCGAACTATGTGCCTGAGGATCGAAGGTAACAGGAGGCAGGGGACACGATGTTTACCCAGGTTCGGGCCCTCTTAATGGAGGTAATACCCTACTTCCTCCTTGATTGACTTTGATGAGTATAGGGGTTACAAGAGTTGATCTACCTCGAGATCGTAATGGCTAAACCCTAGATGTCTAGCCTGTATGATCTCGAGTGCCTCTATGGACTAAACACTCTGGTTTATATAGACACCGGAGGGTCCTAGGGTTGTACAAAGTCGGTTGACTGACTGGCCATACGCGTACTTGGTTTTGCACCTTCATACTACTCCTCCCTCCATCACAGTTTACAGGGACGCTTCATTATGATGCATTTCTCTCAATGCATTTACACCACCAGAGAGACTTTAGACGCGTTTGGTTTAATGCACAATTAATTAGGGCATGGTAACCGCAATCAAGTCCATAATTTTCTCTCCACGTACTGTACTACTACGGAGTTGAGTAAGTGCATGCATGTGTCTACCCGGGGTGGAAGCACTGCATGCATGTGTGTATGCATTATTCCCTCTAGTAATAGACACCGTGCTATAACTACCAATGCTATTTTTCAGGCCGATCGCTAGTCGCCTTGGTCCCACAGATTTATTTTCTTTTTTCTGAAGCGTGCTGTATAAACAGTGATGGATGGAGTAGTATGAGCGGATTCAAAGAAGAGCGTATTGATGGTTGCTTCTTGAGCAACTTACAAAGGGGAAAGGTGGGGCTTATGATTTGACTGCTCATTACTCACTATTAATGCGGCTGTGACCGGGCTGAGTCTCCCATGCGGTTGTGCACTACCCCTCGGTTCTTAAATATACTCCGAGTATTTGTCTTTCTAGAGATTTCAACGAGTGACTAGTCAAATATTTGTATTTTTAGAGATTTCAAATGGACTAGCACATACGGATGTATATAGACATATTTTAGAGTGTAGATTCACTCATTTTGCTCCGTATGTAGTCACTTGTTGAAATCTCTAGAAAGACGAATAGAATATTTAGGAACGGAGGGAGTACACATACGAAGCAAAATGAGTGAATCTACACTCTAAAATATGCCCGCTTTGAAATTTGTAAAAGACAAATATTTAGGAGCGAAGGAGTATAATTTTGTGCATGGCACATGGACCCGGATGATGAAGAGGCTTCGGCAATGCTATCAAGCTTCCATCATTTGTTTACATAATTGACGTACTATACAAATAATTTTCCAGTGACATGAAATTGTATAATGGTGTGAGCTTTGATTTTGTTTAGCGTGTCTTGCCATCGATGCTCTTTGAAACAATAAAAACTAACTTCCTTGCTAATGCATGTCAATTATTAGCATATCGAGCTAATAATTACATCACAACTGAAGACAGAGTTGTGAGAAGGTGATAAATTAAAATTGATCCATGCTTTCATTGGCGCAACGTCCCCCAGCTCTGTCTAAATCAACAAGGCATGTTGGGAAAAAGTAGTATGCGGAGCATGCAACATTCGATCATTTTGTGCAGTTCCACTAAAATAGAGCTGGCGTCCCTGTTCCAAAGATATTAAGTGTGATTACGATAATAGAGGACTGTTGATGAAACAATAAACACACAAATAGAAGCCGGTCACCATTGCAGTCTCTCTTAAGACTAACTAGTTGGAGAAGATTAGGCTCGGAGTTGGATGAGGAGGATAGAGCAAAACCAATCTCCCTTTTGTGCAACAAGACCGAAATGTAGAGACGTTGCCCGTGTGACATTTAGTACAACCGCACAAAACACTCTTAAGAAAAAAGTGATTTGTGCAGTTCACCAAAAGGTCGCAATAGCAACGAGGTGAAATGGATAGCCCTGTTTGCAAAAAAGAGGTAGAAAGGAAACAATTACTGGCCAATAACAGTTGAAGACACATGCGACGATAGAAAAGAAGCATATTCCTTCTCCTAAGGGAAGATAACAACACAGTTGTGTTTGTCTAAAACGGTGTGAGGACGAGAATGCAATATGGAAAGTACGTCGGACGAGCTACATTTTGGGCAAAGAACTATGGAAGATCCACATGCAGCGACGTGGGAAGACGGGCAGTGGAGCAAGGCCGGAGGCGATACCTGGAGGTCGTTGGGATGTAACTAGGTGAGCGGCGGCAGGCAAAATCTGCGAGCAGGTGGCGTAGGCCCTGCCGCACCGGAGCTTGGTCAGAGAGAACGGCGTGTACCACAGATCGGGACGTGCTGCCTCGGCGCCGTCGAACGGAGAAATGATGCACTTCCTCCCTTTCCCCCGGCGGACGGGATGCGGCCGGATCAGTGACCAACGGTGAGAGAGAGAGGCCACCACACTCCCTTTCCCCCGGCGGTCGGGATGCAGCCGGATCAGTGACCAACGGTGGGAGAGAGAGAGAGAGGCCACCGCAGCCTTGTGTGAGATACTCTGAAGAGCGACAAACCAGGCAGGCTCCATTGTATATAGTGACGGACTACCTTTTTCTCCATAAAAATCGTTTTATATTCTATGTATGTGCCATTAAGCGCTATAACTTTATTTAAAAATAACGCGGCAACGCGTCAAATCGAACTTTGTTTCGTGCACACGAGGTACACGACCTCCCTAGGTAAACAACCGCCACAGGCGTTCAAATTAGCACGTGGGCTGCCATTTCGTAAAGAAATGAGCTCCACCGTGTACCAGCTGGTGTGGCTGGGCACGAAGCGTGAAATGCGTGCATGGTGCACCTATTCTCTTCTTGTATACGTACACCACCTACGTGGGGTTGTGTGAGAGAGATACAAACCTAGAGAGATATAGTGTGTGGGTTCTTGAGAGTTTTTTTTTGGGAGAGGGTCAATCAAAAAATGTAACATATGCAATGTGTGTGAAATAGAGTCCTGGATATAACATATATATAGAGGGGGCGATCCACGAGAAGAGAGTGGAGGTATCATCGGCTTGAGGTGTCCATAGAATCGATGAGAGGGATGATGTGTGTGCGTGTGTGCGCGCGCGCGATCGATAAAGAGTGCCATCGAATTTGTGTGTGACCACGTCAAAGATATAGAGTGGCTGGCCTACTGGAACGTGAGATGGGACATGTGCAGTTTGTCTCTGTGGCGTGGATAGCTACCTGCAGCGCTCGACTATCGGTGTGTGGTGGGGGAAGAGGGAGGCCCAATTAACTATAGAGGTACAATGGCTGGTATATGTGTGGAGGAGGAGAGAGGCCTACCTCATGTATTAAGGAGATCGATTGGCTCATGTATTAAGGGAGATCGATCGGCATCCATGCATATGTGCAGGAGAGGAATAAGGTTGGGAGAGAGACAGAGCTAGAGTGTTGGAGGGGTGGTAGTGGAGTTGCTTCTAACAAATGGTGGGATAGGCTTGCTAGACAAGCGGAGGGCACGCCATAATATATATAAGAGAGGAGAGGGCTGCTTGTTGTCTGTGCACGTGCGTGTGAGAGACGGGCCAGGAGGCATGCACGAATGATGAGGGGGGATGATGTGGCTGTGGTAAGAAGACATAACTACATAGGAAGATCAATCGCCCTTTGTTAGAGAAAGGAGAGACATAACTTGTGAGGTACATCGATCGATGGTTGGGGTAGTTAAAGTCGATCTAGGTATATGTTGGGAGATCGATCAGTATGCATGCATGTGTGTGTTAGAAGCAAATGAGGCACGACGAGAAGGATAGAGAGAGAGAGGGATGCATGTAGGAGGTGGTACGAGAGGCATACTATACCGAGGAGGGTGGAGTGTGCGAGTACGAGAACAATGAAAAGAGTGGTGGGAGTGAGGCATGGACGGTGACAAGAGAAGAGGGGAAGCTCGTGTTTGTTCTAGGCACACCTGGCTAGAGAGGCATATCGAGCGATGTGTGCCGTAAAGAAGGAGCTGGGGGGCCTACACACACCGTGGGTGAACGACCTAAACTGAAAAGAGGCAATTTCTGCGATGGAGCTAGAGAATGCTTTGAGGGAGGGTGAGAGGGATGCGGGCGTGTGCATGCACAAGAGAAAGTTAAGCGCTAGCTACAAAGATAAGAGGGTTGTGTGGGTGTAAAATACAAATAGAGATCATATATACTTCATTCTAAAAGCGAATTCAGATATTTGAAGAATTTATCATAGTGTTTCAAACCCATTTAATGTGTGAATATATATAACGGTGATACACATGGTGTGGTTATGAACATGTTATACTACATTTAATATATTTTATCTCTACTCTTATAAAAAGCGGAGTTCTTGATGATGGTGTGCCTGCCATCACGCATTATAGGCCGTCCGATTTATATCTGGCGGATAGCAAGGAAACTATGATGGTTGAAGTTGGCAACAATCATGATTGTAGATTCTTATTGAAATAGAGAAACGAATTCAAATTTTGTTCGAATTGCAGCGGTAGTATAGACATTTGGAATGCACTAAAATGTTGGTATGAGTAGGTTACATGCATTATCTGACAAGCGAAAAAATTTAATCGGACATAACATGGATTCATACTCCCTCCTTCCATCTATATAGGGCGTAATGAGATTTTAAAGACCGCCTTTGACTATTGACAAGATTAATAGTACATGACATGCACAATGTGAAAATTATATCATTGAAAGAACCTTTCATAGACGAATTTAACGGTGTGCTTTGTGTAAGTTGCATGTCATATATCATTGCTCTAATATTTGGTTAAAGTTAGCATCGAAAAATGCATTAGGCCCTATATAGATGGAAGGAGGGACTAGCTTTGAATAGCATTTTTATAGTAAAACGAGGCAAGACTCTCTCTTTGTGTGGTGTGAATAGTTTTATTTTTTCATTTTCTTTTTGGTTGAGGGAAGTGCGAATTGATTTGGTGCATTACAAGTACAATATTACTACACGTTAGGCTTGTCCCTAAAATTCAACGCGCGTCTTGTTATATCCCGAAAATTCAGATATCGTGCTCCCAAAACTGGCGCCTTCACAACCCGCGCCTTGCTATCCCGAAATTACAACGCGCTCGAAAACTCCCTCCAGCTGCCAAATCCCGACACGCGAAATCCCCCTTCTAACCCTAAGCCAAAAGGGCCGCTAGTTCAAATCGGTGGGGGGTACTTTTGTAACACACCCTACATTTTGGATTAGCGCCTCCCTAAGTCATGCTTCACCCCCTCCCATCGCCCCCTTTTCGCCATTCGAAATCCCACGCCGCCATAACCTCTCCGCTCCAGCCGCGAAACCCCACCCTCCTCCATCCGCCATGTCACCGCTGCCCAGCCGGAGCCTCTTCCCCGACGACATCGTCCACCGCAACAGCTCGACGTCCCTCGTCCACCTCCCCGGATGAGGATCCGTCGTCCATCTCGCCGTCCCTTGATTCAGCCGCCCGTCCTCCACCTCCAAGGAGCTGCTCCGACGATCGCCTCGTCTATCGCGGCTGCTCCATCCCCACGGCGCCGCCTTAACCTGCTTCCACCGAACCGCAACATCCTCACCGACTCCTCGGACGAAGCCGAGGCCTACTCGGCGCCACCAAAGAGGTTGTACACTCATCGCATCGCACCTTCTCCTTAATTCGACCTCCCGGCGCCAACGGTGCTCCATCCCGTACCCCCATGGAGCGGCTACCTTGAAGCCGGCGCCACGGGCGACATCTCCATGGCGACTCTCCCCTAGTGCGAGGCCCCTTCGGCGGCGGCGTCCATACCAGCCAGATCTGCTGCTGCTGCTCCGGCTCTCGCTCGCTAGCTCGCGCTGCTGCTACTGCTCCCGCTCTTGCTCGATTGCTCGCTCACCCAGTTGTTGCTGCTGCTCTCCCCCTCGCTCATGCTGCTGCTCTGCTCCGATTAAGCCACACTTCAGTTGACTGAATCGACTTTTGGGTCAGTCGATTTTCAGGGGTTGGGGGGCTCGCCGGAGTTAAGGAAGAACCACCCGCAGCGGGGACGGGGGCTCGCCGGAGAGGTACCCCACTATCTATCTTAGGGTTCAGGGTGGAGGGGCGGGGGGCCTAGAGGGCTGGCCGGGGCGGCGGTGGCGAGTTGTTTCGGGGCGACGAGGAGGCTGGGCTGGCCAGTTCGGCCCGGTGGTGGCTGGCGGCTCAGGGGTGCAGGTTGAAGATGAACTGCATGCCCTCCCTAAACTACATGTCAAGTGCCTCTCTGCTACCATTGCGTTCGGTTTAAAGAGCATTCAGATTCCACGATGTGATTAAGTTCAGAGTCAATAGTTTTTACCTCATCTGTAGTCAGGTGGTTTTTGGTGATGTTAATTTTACATCCATTTTACATCATCTATTGGAGATGCTATTAGAATCCCACTTGAGATTGACAATATCTGTCTTGTGCTTCTTTAGCCTTGACGTCTTACGGCTCACCGGAGCTGCTCCAATGACAGAACGATCCATCACAACAGAGTAGTGCCCTGGACGCCATCTACTGGTTCCTCAGATCTTCCTCCACACCTCCGACAGCCACCTCTGCCTCAACTGCTTCAGCGACCAACCCAATGATGTTGAGGTCGACACGGCGATGGCAAAGAGGTCGTACACTTGTTGCATCACTTATTACTATACATTCACGTCGATCCATTAGGGCTATTTTGGTTAAACGGAAAAACGTCGATCCACTGGTTGTTACCATCACTCTAAATTTCTGCATGCTCTCCTTACATAATCTCACCATATTTTTTTCGTATGCATGTCAGATATTGTACACAGTCATGCTGAACATGTAGAGAAAAAGGAAAGAGTTTTGCGCGGCAATACAATGTCATGAGACATTGCTCAATGGTAGGTTCAATGGCAAACCCTCCCCACCCTTCTCCACATTGTAATCCAGAGGAAGATATCTGTTCTGAGGCGGATTCAGACGTCGTTGACCACTCCTATTTACCCCCAAGTTGTTTGCTCTACCTTGGCATGATGATGTTAGTCATATCATGCATATGTTGCCTTGCAGTGCCTACTTTTGACATCATATATGTCATCTGCTTAGTTTAGACATGTTACGTAATGCCACTGTTTAGTTTCTATATCATATATGGGAATTATGCGGTCTCATGTCTTTTAGCCAGCCATAATATATGTGAAATGTGCAATGCCATCCTGTTTAACTGTGCATCATATATTTGAATGATATCTTGCCCATCCTTTTCTTCATTACATTTCCATTTGTCGACAATGTTTGTACATTAAACTACTCTTCCCGTGAATCGGCCATTTGGGTGGGAGATGGAAAATCTGGAGTGAAAACAAGGCCTTCAAAGCGAGGCAGTGCTACACGTCAAGCGAGATCTCTTGTTGGGTCCCGATAGCTCCTCGAGAGATGGATTCAGAGACAGATGACCAGTCCTATTCCCCCACTGAGGTCTATGCTCTAACTTGGCATGGTTATACTGCTCATATCATGCATACGGTGTCTTGCATTGCATAGTTTAGACATCATATACACAATATTCAACACCATGTTCTTAGTTCAGACATCATATCGAATGCCCTCTATTTAGCATATAAATCACATATGTGAATTAAATGATGCGATCCTGATTACTTAGATAACATGTAGGTGAATTATGTCATGCGATCCTGTTTAGTTATTCATCATATCTTTGAATTATGTTATGCTATGCTATCCGGTTTAGATAGACATCATATATGTGAAATTATGTCATGCTATCCGCTTTAGTTAAACAATATACATGTCAACTATTTCATGCCCTCTTTTTTCACACTATCTATTGCATCTGTCTCATACAATGTCTGTACATTCAACTATGTTTCCTGTTTATCAGCCATTTGAATTGGAGTGGGTGATGCCGGCATCTAGCGGACTAAAAACACGGTCTTCAAATAAAACAGTGCTACCTCTTGGTGGAGATAGCACCCCAGTTGTACATGCACGAGAACCAGCCCTACCACACATAACCCAAACTCTCATGATTGTACCCCTCTGCGATGGACAGAGAACCAGCTTCACCCAATCTAACCCCAACCCCACCGATAGTAACCCAGTTCCTGTTGACACAAAGCACCATCTCCACCTCGAGCTCCCAAACAAGAGCGGTTAGTAAGGCAGCTCCAGGTGCCCAAAGGGCGGTAAAATCATGGCGAACCCCAACTCCAATTGGGGTTAGTACGCCTATTCCTGTGGAGGAAGCACAACCAGCTAGTCGTAGTTTAGCATCTATCGCATTTGATGTTATTAAATCGTATGTGCGTATCCTCCCATCTTGGAAATATTATACTGAAGATGAAGGAAAATGCCAGTTGCAGGTGTTTGTCTAGGAGTTATGTGTATGTAATGTTATTCATGACAATTACTTTGCTTCGTCCCATACATCCTACCTCCAGGATGGTTATAATACAGCAAATTTTCCCATTTTTCTCTATAGAGAAGGACCGATTTGGAAACTCAGGATGAGGTAACCTGTGCTAATACCTACGCTATCTTCAAGAATGCTTGGTGGCGATGTCGAATTACTCAAGAAATCGTACTTCACCGCAAAGAAACTCATCAAATTCCCTTACGTTCTCTGAGGCACATGTCTTTGGGCGATGATCGGGAACGCTTTGTTACTATCTTGGTCCCGAACCAAGAATGTGGTATGGTCTATGAGCTCATTTTCTATTTTTAAGTATTATATTCTTGCGTCTTACTGTACTCTGTTCATGTAGAACAAGTCCCTAAACCTGAAGAACAATTGTTCTAATTTAAGATTCCATTGCTATCATAGTTCAAAAAAGCGCTAGGCGTTAATTGTGCGTTTTGCCACCACCTTGCGCTTTACTGACCAAAGCGCAAGCTTATGCGCAGTTATGCACAGATTATGCGTAGTTATGTGCAATGCGTTTTGCCAACGCCTAGAGCCTAGGCGCGCTTAAGCGCTCGCTTAGGCACGCCTTTTTTAACTATGATTGCTTTGCTCTTGTATCACTATATTTACTCATACAAACTTATTTTTAAATTGAAGGATCCAATCGAAACTCCAATGGCACAACAGGTATGTTCACGCATGTTTCTTTAACTGGTTTGCTCTTATCAATAGCTCTGTTGATTTCAATTTCAATTGTGTATACAGTTGACTTTCATATCATGCACATTACTAGCATCACAACAGAGCCAATAGTGTTGTTGTACATGTAGACCCGTGGTAACCATCTGAAATCTTGTTGTGCCATGTAGTTTCCCACGCTTTGTATTCTTTCACCGCCGCTTTGTCTTGAACGATATGATTTGAACCGTGTCTCTATTTTGATTTGGCAAGACAATGCAGTGACCATAGGACATAGATATATGTTTGTTTGATGCTTTTATTATGTACTAGTACTTGGCAGTAGAAGACTTGGTAGTTTAATCCTATCCACCTTACGAATGAACTGGTTCACCGAAATGAGTTTCATATACTAGTACATGCTAAACTTGTTATGTGTCTGCTTGTTTCTTCTTTTAGAATCTTGACAAGAGTATTGGGGAAGAGTGCCTTATTAAGCAATGGTAAAGGAAGTAATGCGAGATAAGGTTCGGGATAGTGACACATCCTTGTTAGTCTCCAACAAAGGCGATAAAACAGCTAAGGAAGACTATCTTGAAGACAATGAGACAACCCCAAAGTCCTGTCTTGGTTTAGTGTTCGAAAGCATCGCCACTACCGCTTGCACAAGATATTCAAACTCATGGTGCGAATCAGTTCGGTTTCTTGAGTCTCAACTACAATTTGAAAGACATCGATCGGTTTGTCTTTGCGACAAGAAGCGAAGGGCTGCGGAAGTCCTGGAGCATTCAGATGCATACTACGGTGCAACGACAAGCGTTGGAGGATTTTAGCGCCAAACAGGACAAAGCTAATCAGCTTGCTAAGCTTATTGCCAACATGGTGGATACCTAGGATAACGTTTCTTGAGCTCTTCCGAAGTTGTTTGATTATGCTCTTGTTTTGCTTTGCCGCGTTTATTTGCACTTTGGTGGCCAATTTTGACGGCAAGTGTATGTAATGTCTTTGCTTTGTTCCCTATATTTGCCTTTGGTGGCGAACTTTGATGCCCAGTGGATGTAATATGTGTAATAACAGTAATAGGCTAGCGTTAATTGCTTGCTTATTTATTTCCTTATTGCCTTTTTTAGTTGTTTGCTTGTAGTCACTGCAGTTCTTTTTTCTGTTTTTTTCTAGTGGCCACAATAGCCTATTTTTGGTAACTAGGCCAAAATAATCATGGCAACACATGGACTGTTGTAACCATGGGCCTCCCCGCAGTTTGTATGATCCATGGGCCTTTGTCCAGCCGTAGGATCCATCGGCCTTCTATACGGGCCTTAGGGTCCATGGGCCTTCTACGGCCCGTAGGGTCCATGGGCCTTCTACGGGCCGTACGATCCATGGGCCTTCTATGGGCCGTACAATCCATGGGCCTCATACGGGTCGTAGGATCCATGGGCCTTCTACGGGGCGTATCATCATTTCACCAATCATGGGCCGTACTATTTGTGGACCATAATGGGCCGTTAATAGGCCGTATCTGATAACTCTATGAAAACAGCCCAACGGGTTTTTGACATGAAAACGCCCAACGTATTAACGGTCATAAACGGGCCGATTGTAACGACGGGCTAAATTTGGCCCACAAGCGAGAAAATAGCGATGTGGCCGTATGTAACCGAATCTCGCAAATGAGCCCAAGAATCAATGGGCCCCGAGAAGGCCGAAAGATAAATTAAATTTGAAGCGGCCCAATGAAATAACGGGCCGTTAATGGGTATAAAGTGATACCTTTGTTCATTACGGGCCAGTTTCACCATGGGTCGTTAATGGGCCAAGAGTTACAAAGGTCCTCATATGGGTCGAAAGAAGTCATGGGCCACACATGGGCCGGAAGTTAAAACGGGCTGAATCATATTGGACGGCCCAGATGATGCTACTGGGCCTAATTCGGATAGGGCGTAACGGGCCCTGGGTTAGCGGGCTGTAAATGGGCTATATGTGAACAAGCCGTTAACAGGCTTCAGGTGGCCGGCCCGCCACCTTTTGACCAAGTCAAACGGGCCGGCCTTTTCACAGGAATGGGCCTTTGTTGGGCCGTGCCATGTGTCGCCGTATCATAGGCGCCTTCGGTCCAATGAGCGGATGACATCTGTCCCAACGGTGAGCCGACACGTGTTTCCTCCAGCCAATGATGATTTTACACGTGGAAAATCCCCATTGGTCGGGGCTGTTAACAGGTTATCGGATCCAAAACCCGACCCGATAGCTTAACGGCGTTAAGATTACGGTGGATGCCATGTGTCACCACCCTTGACGAAAGCACTTACGTGACGCGCGATTTATTGTCATGGAAGTGGACACTTCTGTGATGATAATTTTGGTAATGTCATGGAACACTTCTACGACAGCACAGGTATGACTATCTTGATTCTGACATAAAATCGTCATGGATGTACATGCATGACAAAAAACGCGACCTACTGTGACAAATACGTATCATCACGGAAGTGTATTTTTTTTGTAGTGATGCTCGTCGTGATCATGCGGCGCACCTGACATGGGCTCGAATCCGTCGAAGATCAAATCTCTACGGATGTCGGCATTGTAGTTCAAATTTCCGAACCTGACCTGGTGGCCAAGGGCGTAGCTTTTGATATGCTCCAGATGGCCAAGCGAATTAGCCTGCAGTGCGAAGCCGCCGAATACGAAGATCTGTCCGGGGAGGAAGACCTCACCCTGGACCGCATCGTTACCGATGATCGAAGGAGCCATCAGGCCTTATGGTGACGACAAAGTGGAACTCTCAATGAAAGCACCAATGTCGGTGTCAAAACCGGCGGATCTCGGGTAGGGGGTCCCGAGCTGTGCGTCTAAGGCGGATGGTAACAGGAGGCGGGGGACACAATGTTTACCTGTGTTCGGGCCCTCTCGATGGAGGTAATACCCTACTTCCTTCTTGATTGATCTTGATGATGTGAGTATTACAAGAGTTGATCTACCACGAGATCGTAGAGGCTAAACCCTAGAAGCTAGCCTATGGTATGATTGTTCTTGTCCTACGGACTAATCCCTCTGGTTTATATAGACACCGGAGAGGGATAGGGTTACACAGAGTCGGTTACAAAGGAGGAGATCTACATATCCGTATTTCCAAGCTTGCCTTCCACGCCAAGGAGAGTCCCATCCGGACACGGGACGAAGTCTTCAATCTTGTATCTTCATAGTCCAACAGTCCGGCCAAAGGATATAGTCCGACTATCCGGAGACCCCTAATCCAGGACTCCCTCACACGCTCTAGAGCATGCTATAGTGCTCCCATGCACTGTAGCTCACCCATTCTGAGGGCATGTGAAAACCTTGGGTGTCGGGATGATGTCTCCCGAGGTGGCCTCGACGTCGGGGACATGCCTCGCTGTCGGGCCCCTCCTCCCTTGCCCTCCTTCTCCCTTTATAGAGCTCACCGAGCGTGTCCGATGACATTGCCCATGGTGCACCATCGCTTCCCTACAAATACCACTCACTAGGCCTCCCTCTTAGTTCGGCTCTCTCTCCCACTCTCCCACCAACCCCCCCCCCCTAGACAGCCCCGGTCTCTCTCTCCCATGCCCTCCATCCACCCCCATGACCGTTGCCATGCCGTCAGCCTCCGCCTAAATCCGTGCACATAGCTCCTCCTCTCCCCCTACAGCCACTTCAGGACATCACTGACATCATCGCGGGTCCCTGATAACCCATAAGTATAGGGGATCACAACAGTTTTCGAGGGTAGAGTATTCAACCCAAATTTATTGATTCGACACAAGGGGAGCCAAAGAATATTCACGAATATTAGCAGTTGAGTTGTCAATTCAACCACACCTGAAATACTTAATATCTGCAACAAAGTATTTAGTAGCAAAGTAGTGTGGAAGTAACGGTAACGGTGGCAAGAGTAACAGTAGCAGTTTTGTAGTGATTGTAACAGAAGTAGCAACGGAAGTAACTTAGCAAAGATCAATATGTGAAAAGCTCGTAGGCAATGGATTGACAATAATTATTGTGTCGGATGATATTCATCATGTAGAAGTCATAACCTAGGGTGACACAGAACTAGCTCCAATTCATCAATATAATGTAGGCATGTATTCCATATATAGTCATACATGCTTATGGAAAAGAACTTCCATGACATCTTTTGTCATACCCTCCCATGGCAGAGGGGTCCTAATGGAAACTAAGGGATATTAAGGCCTCCTTTTAATAGAGAACTGAACCAAAGCATTAGCACTTAGTGAATACATGAACTCCTCAAACTAAGGTAATCACCGGAAAGAATCCCAAGTATTGTCACCTTGGGGTATGCGGATCATAACTCGTAATAGGTGTCTACAACTTGCAAGATAGGATCAAGAACACAAATATATTCATGAAAACATAATAGGTTTAGATCTAAAATCATGGCACTTGGGCCCTATTGACAAGCATTATGCCTAGCAAAGTCATAGCAACATCAATCCCAGAACATAGTGGATACTAGGGATCAAACCCTAACAAAACTAACTCGATTACATGATAAATCTCATCCAACCCATCACCGTCCAGCAAGCCTACGATAGAGTTACTCATGAATACTCATGCACGGCGGTGATCATCAAGAAATTGGTGATGGAGGAAGGTTGGTGATGATGATGGCGATGAATTCCCCTCTCTGGAGCCCTGAACGGACTCCAGATGCCGTTCCGATGAAGAACTGGAGGTGGCGGCGGTTCCGTATCGTAAAAAGCGATGAATCCTTTTACCTGATTTTTTATTCACGAATAGGTACTTATAGAGTTGGAATTAGGGTCGGAGGAGCTCCAAGGGGCCTACAAGCCCACAGGGCGCACCCCCAGGGCTTGTGGCCTCCGGGTGGCCCCCTCTAGTGTTTGCAAGCATGGAGGAAATTTCAGCTTCCGGTATGTTTCTTTTATTTGTAACAATATCTTTCATATACTTATCATAAGGAGACATTTTCAGAATATCATTCAAACGCATACGCAAAAAGATAGTTCTAAGCATTTCAACAAAGCGCTCAAAATCCACATCATCCTTTTTCTCGGATGGTTTAGGGGGAAAGGGATGGGTTTATGAACCCATGGTTCTCTTTCTTTACCATATTGCCTATCAATGAAGTCTCTCTTATCATATCGTTTATTCTTAGGTTGTATGTTATCAAGATCAACAACCGGTTCTATCTCCACATCATTATCATTGCTAGGTTGAGCATCAACATGAACATCATCATTAGCATTATTACTAGGTTCATGTTCATCACCAGATTGCGTTTCCACATCAGAAATTGAAATACCATTTGGATTTTAGATGTGTCTATAATAGGTTCACTAGAAGCATGCAAAGTCTTATCACCTTTCTTTTTCTTTTTTAGAAGGACTAGGTGCATCAGTATTAATTCTTTGAGAGTCTTGTTCTACTCTCTTAGGATGGCCCTCAAGATACAAAGGTTCTTGAGTCATTTTACCTCCTCTAGTCATAACTCTAACAGCATGATCATTGGTCTTACTATTCAACTTATTCAACAAATCATTATGTGCCTTGAGAACTTGTTCTACTTGAGTTTTTACCATGGAAGCATGCTTAATAATAATCTTAAGATCATTAACAGTTCTACACGTATAGTCACCCAAGCAGTCAAGCATATAAGCATTACGTTTCAATTGTCTACTACATATGAATTGAATTTTTCTTGTTTAACAATAAAATTATCAAATTCATCCAAGCATTGACTAGCAGACTTATTATGAGGGATATCACCTTCATCAAATCTATAGAGAGAATTTACCTCTACTACCTGTGTCGGGTTAGCAAGATCATGTATTTCTTCAACATGTGGTAAATTCTTAACATCTTTAGCTTTAATACCTTCTTCCTTCATAGATTTCTTTGCCTCTTGCATATCTTCAGGACTGAGAAATAGAATACCTATTTTCTTCTGAGTTGGCTTGGGAGGTGGTTCAGGAATAGTCCAATCATTATCATTACTCAAAATATTATTCAATTGCACTTCAGCTTGTTCAACAGTTTGTTCCCTGAAAACACAACGAGCACAACTATCTAGGTAGTCTCTAGAAGCACCGGTTAGTCTATTATAAAAGATATCAAGTATATCATTTTCCTTGAGAGGATGATCAGGCAAAACATTAAGTAATTGGAGAAGCCTCCCCCAAGCTTGTGGGAGACTCTCTTCTTCAATTTGCACGAAGTTAAATATTTCCTGTAAAGCAGCTTGTTTCTTATGAGCAAGGAAATGTTTCCAAAGAAGTAGTAAATCATATCCTGGCTACTACACACACAACCACGAGCAAGAGAATTAAACCATATCTTAGCATCACCCTTTAACAAGAAAGGAAACAATTTAAGAATATAGTAATGGCGGATTTTTTCCTCATGAGCAAATAAGGTGGCTATGTCATTCAATTTACTAAGATATGCCACAACAGTTTCAGATTCATAACCATGGAAAGGATCAGATTCAATCAAAGTAATTAACTCAAGATCAACAGAGAATTTATAATCTTTATCAGTAACAAAGATAGTTGAAGTAGCAAATTTAGGATCATATTGCATTCTAGCATTTAGAGATTTTTCTTTCCACTTGGATTATAACTTCTTAAGACCATCTATATCCTTACAAGCAAGAAAGTTCCTAGCTACCTCTCCATCCATAACATAACCCTTAAGCATAACAGGCAATTCATATCTAGGAGAGCTAGGTTTAGCAGGTGTTTCAAAGTGTTCAGTTTCAATAATTTCCTAAATTTCAGAAATATCGTCATCTTTGGCATACTCAATAATTTTAGATCTAGCAAGTTGTTCATCAAGAAATTCACCCAGTGGCACGGTATTATCAAGCAAAGTAGTAGCATCATAAGCATCATTCATGGCAGAAGTAGCATCATCAGTAATGTTGGGGATATGATCCAGAGGTGTGACCCGCCCAGGAGAGGCTGGGTTACACCGTTGGCGACTTAGTATGAAGAAGGCCCAAGAAGGTCCAAGAAGATGAAGTGCGAAGACAGGTGGTGACTTAAGAGGAGGGCTTGGTGGAGGCCCAATAACTGGGGGTGTAAGCCGCCACATGGTAACTTGCCTGGTAAGGCAAGGCGACTTAGAAACCAAGCTGGTCACGTTGTGTGATCCGGCTCGGACTCTTGTAAGCCTCAGAGTTTCGACCTATGTATATAAAGGCGAGACCTGGTGGCGGGTTAACTGAAGAAAAAAATGATCGGTAGCTAGGTCAGGTGATTCCGCTCCCTTGTAATCGATATCCAAACAATACAACTAGAAGTAGGATGCATGCTTTTACCTCGTTGTGAGGGGCCAAACCTGGGTAAAGCTTGTGCCCTTTGTCCCGTTCAACCCCTTCAAGCTAACCTCCATTGCGATGGCTCCACACCTAAGTCCTTTGGCAAGGGCATCTGCCGTGACAAAACCACGACAAGTAACATGCAACATATCAGAATCAATAGCAGGTGTAGGTGTCGCAAGTTTACTCAAAACAGAAGGTGAATCAAGTGTAGAGCTAGATGGCAGTTCCTTATCTCCACTCGTAGTAGAGGGAAAAATCTTGGTTCTAGTATCTTTCAGATTCCTCATAGTGATCAATAGATATAAATCCCAAGTGACTCAGAGAATAGAGCTATGCTCCCCAGCAACGGCACCACAAAAAGGTCTTGATAACCCACAAGTATAGGGGACCGCAACAATTTTCGAGGGAAGAGTATTCAACCCAAATATATTGATTCGACACAAGGGGGGCCAAAGAATATTCACGCGTATTAGCAATTGAGTTGTGAATTCAACCACACCTGAAAGACATAATATCTGCAGCAAAGTATTTAGTAGAAAAGTAATATGGAAGTAACGGTAACAGTGGCAAAAGTAACATTAACAGTTTTGTAGTGATTGTAACAGCAGTAGCAACAAAAGTAACTTAGCAAAGATCAATATGTGAAAAGGTCGTAGGCAATGGATCGGCAATGATAATTGTGTCAGATGATATTCATCATGTAGCACTCATAACCTAGGGTGACACAGAACTAGCTCCAATTCATCAATATAACGTAGGCATGTATTCCATATATAGTCATACGTGCTTATAGAAAAGAACTTGCATGACATCTTTTGTCCTACGCTCCCATGGCAGCGGGATCCTAATGGAAACTAAGGGATAATAAGGCCTCCTTTTAATACAGTACTGGACCCATGCATTAGCACTTAGTGAATACAGGAACTCTTCAAACTAAGGTAATCACCGGAAAGAATCCCAATTATTATCACCTTGGGTATGTGGATCATAACTCGTAATAGGTGTCTACAACTTGCAAGATAGGATCAAGAACACAAATATATTTCATGAAAACATAATAGGTTCAGATCTGAAATCATGGCACTCGGGCCCTAGTGACAAGCATTAAGCATAGCAAAGTCATAGCAACATCAATCTCAGAACATAGTGGATACTAGGGATCGAACCCTAACAAAACTAACTCGATTACAAGATAAATCTCATCCAATCCATCACCGTCTAGCAAGCCTACAATAGAATTACTCATGCACAACAGGTTAGCATCATGAAATTTGTGATGGAGGAAGGTTGGTGATGATGACGGTGACGAATCCCCCTCTCTAGAGCCCCAACGGACTTCAGATCGGCCCTCTCGATGAAGAACAGGACGTGGCGGCGGCTCCGTATCATAAAACGCGATGAATCCTTCTCTCTGATTTTTTTTCTCCGTGAATAGGTACTTATAGAGTTGGAATTAGGGTCGGAGGAGCTCCAGGGGGCCCACAAAGCCTGCAGGGTGCACCCGAGTGTGTGGGCGCACCCGCAAGGCTTGTGGCCTCTGGGTGGCCCCCCTCTCGTTGATTCTTGCGCTAATATTTTTTTATATTCCAAAAATATTCTCCATAAATTTTCATGTCAATCCGAGAACTTATGTTTATGCACAAAAATACGTATCAATCCCTCCCACGCTCCATTTCCTCCTCCCCGAGGTTGCCTCGCCGTGCTTGAGCTTCGTCGTTGGCCTCGTCCGGCACGGCCAATGCCCACCTCGACCTGGACCTCCCCGGCCCGTGCGGCTAGGAGGAGTCGAAGCGGGATGCTCCGCTGAGCATGCCCATGCCTCGAGCGCCTCAAATGGTGGCCTACAACTCCGGTATTCGCCGTCCAAGCTGCTCCTCTTTGCCGCCGAGGTGTGTGCGGGAGATTGAAGACGACCATATGCTGGGGCCCTTGCGTCAGCGACCTAGCGGGCGGGCCCGTCCGGTTAAGTGGAAACGGCTTCAGCCGAACGCACTTCCCTGGCAGCGAATCGTGCCAAGCCGCCTTTAGCGTCACCCAATTTTTCCAGGCGTGCTGCTAAACCGGCCTAAATGCGCTCAGTAGCTAAATTCCGCCCAGTGAGCGCCGCCGCCGCCCAGCTCCAGCCCATTTTGGTAAATTCTATTCTTTTATTTTTCTGTAAATTTGTAAATCTCCCAAGTATTCAAATGAACTCCAAATTTGGTGATTCAAATTCCTAGTGGCCTCTAAATTCCTGATCTACCTCATGGCGCATCATGCACACTTCTCTAGAACACTTTCCTTCACACATATTTAATAAATCATATTTTCTTATTTTTGTGCTGAACTTTGGAAATTCACAAAGAGCCCATTTTTGGTCAAAATGCCATGATAAAATTCCTAGTGACTCCATAAATCAAGATCTATCTAATGAGCCATAGTGAATGATTTTACCGCACTTGGTTTTCACTGGATCTATGAAATAGGTCATTTATCCTCATAAGTCCACTTGAAAAATCCATAGGATATTCATTTGGAGTCCAAATCCAGTGAATCCAATTTCTAAATATTTCTAAAATCATGCCTTGTTTCATGAATGCCTTTGCTCATTTTACAAAAATACATTTCTATAGACTCCTTGCAAATCCATTAAATCCCTTGATTCCGTCATATTGAAATGTTCAAAATATCTATTGATCCAAATCCAATGAAACCACTCTAATTATTTTCATATAACCAGAGATATCCTAGAAAAGTCAAATCCCTATTTTCATAGCACTTTTATTTTCTGCCCTGTTGTGTTGCTTATTGTGGTTGCTTTCAGTGATAATTGACAGAATAGACGAAGTGCTTGGAGATGGATCAGAAGAGTTGAAGACTTTGCTGAGCCAGGCAAGCAACCCTTTGACCATGATACCCCTCTCTTGTTCATCAATAACTTTCCGTATGCATGATGATGATGTTGATGATGAGCTTGTTATGACCGTTGCATTGATGCATACCCATTGATACTTCCATGTTCGTAGCTCTACCTTGTGGTCAGAGATACGATGAGAAATACTTTATATCAACGCATGATTTTGCATCTTGATCATCTCTTGGTCACAATCTTTTGAAAACCCCATCTGGTGCCCCTAATGCCCATGGGTGATGTTGGAACTAGGTCACCCCTTGATGAAGAAGTGGTGTACCAAAGCAGGTGATTGTGTGTGTTTTCAAAACGGATTAGATTTAAGGTGTCTCAACCGTCCCAACCAAACATGTACGACACTACCCCTTATGGGACGGGGCAATTTTGATTACCTAGTTTGTGCTATCATGGGTGCCCACATTCTAGTGAAGGCAGTGGTGTGGTCACTCTCGGGACAGGATCGTGCTTGGATAGGCGGCCATGACTGTTTTTCTATAGGGCACCGGACACACCGTTGTTACCCCCGTGCATGTGCTATGTGTTGAATATGGGAGCATGGCTCCACATAATTAAACATGTGAGCATGAATGTGGCACGGGCGATGGTATCAATCGAGTGTACTCCATGCTAGTGGCATCAAGGGAAAGGTAGTGGTCGGGTGCTCACCCCGTGTACTTGAGGTACCGCAGGTCATGGTTGACACGGGAGTTCCCCTGATCTTGCTGGTAAAGTGTGCAACCTCTACAGAGTGTCAAACTATTCAAATAGCCGTGTCCACAGTCATGGATAGTTGGGTGGTGCTACTTAAACTATGTCTAAAATCCTTTCACACACTTGGTGAAGTACTTTGTTGATGTGATTCGTGAGAAGTCACGATAAGCTTGAGACTGAATTGTGTATAACTCTTTCTCGAGGTTGATGTCTGTAACCTAGCGATACATGTTACAGACATATTCATGACACCATTAAGTATTTATCATACTCGTATAAGAAAAAACATCTTACCACAGATATGCCAACATAGTGATATTGCCATGCATACCTTAATCTGTCTCCATTCATGGGTTGCTTGCGAGTATATTCAAACGTACGCATTGGCTTGTTCCTAGATATTTACTTGGCCAGGCATGGAAGAGTGGGAATTTGAGGAAGAATTCTTCGGTGATGAACATCCGAACTAGGATGCTTTCCCAGTCAGAATGTCTGTAGGGTTAAGACAGATGGCATGGGTTCTACTTGTCGATGAAGATTCTACTTATGTTTCATTTGATGTTCAGCCCTTGAGGCTTTATCTATGTAAGACTTGACCACAAGGGTCCTATTTGTGTCAGCCACTATGTAATGGATGTAAATTCTTGATATTTAGTCTGTGGTGTATAGTGCGTGTCGGTGTCAAAAACGGCCGATCTCGGGTAGGGGGTCCTGAACTATGCGTCTGAGGATCGAAGGTAAGAGGAGACAGGGGACACAATGTTTACCCAGGTTCGGGCCCTCTTAATGAAGGTAATACCCTACTTCCTGCTTGATTAACTTTGATGAGTATAGGGGTTACAAGAGTTGATCTACCTCGAGATTGTAATGGCTAAACCCTAGGTGTCTAGCCTGTATGATTTTTCTTTGCCTCTACGGACTAAACCCTCCGGTTTATATAGACACAGGAGGGGCCTAGGGTTGTATAGAGTCGGGTTGCAGAGAAAGGAAACTACACATCCGAACGCCAAGCTTGCCAACCACGCAAAGGAGAGTCCCATCCGGACATGGGGGGAGGCCTTCTATCGTGTATCTTTACGGCCCACCAGTCCGGCCCATGTCACATAGCCCGGACGCCCAGGGACCCCATAATCCGGGACTCCCTCAGTAGCCCCTGAACCAGGCTTCAATGACGATGTGTCCGGCGCGCAAATTGTCTTCGGCATTGTAAGGAGGGTTCCTCCTCCAAATACTCCAAAGCAGTTGAACAAGAGAACTATACCCGGCTCTCTATAACAATTAGAACCCTGAACCACAAGGGCAAAATATTTAAACAAAATAAATCATGTCCACTGACAACTTTTTCGGCGAGATGTCATGACTGGCCTCATTATTATTTCGAACCGTTTTAGCCTCTCGCTTCGCGTTTCGAGGCATGGCCCTTATTGACACGTCTTGTCAAAGCAGAGATCGTGTCCCATTATTGCGGGATTCTCGTCAATACGGGTTTGGGTAACCCAACCGAGCCGTTCGCACGACCCCTTGGGAATAAGCGAGTTTTAAGGCTTTTGAGGGAGCGCTTGATATTCACTGCCTTTATAAGAGGATAAGGACCCATCTTTTTACCTCACGCTTCTTCTTCCTCAGCCTTCCCATCCTCGAGCTCTAGGGCCCAAGCTTCAATCTTTTCCATCACCACCAAACACTCTAGCCATGTCTGGATCCGGCTCTCAAGGCAAGTGGGTGGCTTCCTCTATGACGGAGAAGGACATCAAGGAGCTCCGGGAGGCGAGGTACTTGATAGCAAAAATCACACACACGCTCCCTGCCAAAGAGCAAGTCATCCCCACTCCAGAGCCTGGTGAGAGGGTTGTGTTCATCCCTCACTTCCTCCACGGACTAGGGTTTCCCCTCCACCCCTTTGTTCGAGGTCTCATGTTTTATTACGAGATAGATTTTCACGATCTAGCCCCAAACTCCTTCCTCCACATCTCGGCATTTATCGTCGTGTGTGAGGCATTCCTCCGCATCCCCCCACACGTCGGCTTGTGGCTCAAGGCTTTCAACGTGAAGCCAAAGGTGGTCGACGGACAGCATGCGGATTGCGGCGGCACCATGATGAGCAAATTCCCCAATGTTACATGGCCCAGAGGTGCCTTCGTGGAGACCGTCAAGACATGACAGCAGGAGTGGTTCTACATCACCGAACCCCGCAACACCAAGTGGGCGGCCACTCCTGCTTTCATATCCGGACCCCCGCTGCGGGTTGCATCGTGGACCAACAAGGGTCTGGACTGGGGATCATCCAACGAGGTTTTGAAGCTGCAAAAGCGTATAACCATTATCATAGAGAAGGGCACCAGCCTCAATGACATGATCTAGGTGATGCTTATCCGCCGAACCCTTCCCGGCCAACGCCGGCCTCTCCGCATGTGGGAGTTCAATCCGGAAGGGCTGCGGACCCTGCAGCAGTTCTTTGGCACGACGCACGAAATGATCTGGAAGCTGCTCTTCAAGACTCAAAAGTCGTGGCTGCATACATCTGAGGACATCGGCCTCGACTACAATCATCCGGCTTCCCCGGTAAGTACTAAATTTCCGAACATAACTTAGTTCATCAATCAAAAGGGGTGTACTGAGAATCCACCCTATAACGAAATTTGGACAAAGAAGGCGGAGCGGATCAGGTGTCCTGCTCCACTCCCTGAAAACCCAGCTGATCCTCTGTTAATGAGGATGCTGGTCCCGGCGCCCTATCAGGGGCCGGAGAAGAAGGCCACAAGTGGCCTCCACCGTAAATGTTCTTGGGATGCAGTGTCCGAAGAGACCAAAACTCACTCCTCCCGTGAGGAAGATGAAGATGAAGAGGAGGAAGAGGCAGAAAGCAATTCTCCAAGAAGGGGAGGAAGAAGAAAAGGGCGGCCTCCGAAGACCTAGAGGCAGAGGCGACCAAAAGGGGGAAAATATCCCTCCCGGACGGCTAGGATTCGGACGTCGAAGCCATCCCGGAGTGGCGCCCCAGGACGAAGCCCCTTGCCGCATCGTAACTATACGAGGGTGCCTTCCATATACCCAATCATTATGGTTGTAATCCAACACACTGTATGGTGCAGTCTGGCCTACGATCTCCCCCAACAATCATCGGAGGGGAATTCTTTGGATCCGGGGATGATGGAGAGCGAGTCATCTCCGCGAGGCTCCCCGTCTATTGCCACGGATGACACCAAAGTGCTGTCCCGAAGGGCCTCTCCGGGCAACGGAGCGGTACAGGAGGCTACCAAAACAGCGTCAGAAGGTAACACCTAGGCTACCGAGAATGCGGGGAGTGATCCTCGAGGCAGCAGTGGGGGCCTTGACCGGTCGGCTGACCCAAACACCATTCTTGAAACCCAAGTGGCTCCGGAACCGAATAGGCGACCCCCTTCAAGGGAGAGGGGAGCACCTACTCTAGCGGCGACCTCCACTAATCTGGAGGCGCCAAACACACTGATGGAGGCACTGCAACGTGCTTCCATCGTGGAGGAGCACCGCACCCTAATGGGTGTGGTGGTTGAAAAGGTTCAGTCTGCCAAGAGCGGGCTGAATGAGGCCTTCACTAGCCTGCTAACAGGCTTCGAGGTATGCGATGTAATATTCCTGACCGCTTTTCATTATGAAAAATATGTCTGTATATAGATCGTAGCCCCTGAGACTCTGTTCGTCTTTTGAAAAAGAGCTAACAAAGGACCGATAATATTCGCAGGAGATAATGTACTTTCCTATTTTGAGAAGCAGGCTTCACTGTTAGCGACGACCGCCCACGCCACCGAAGTATCCGAGCTTAAACGTAAGCTGGGGCTGGCCGATGAGGATCTCGTCCACATCAATCAAGAGGTTTGATGAAGCGCAAGGTATGTTTCAGAATCTCTCGTTCATGCCTGTATTAATTTGCAGATTCTGAGTCGAAGCTCATGCGCTGCTATGCACATGGTTACAGGTAGTGCTGCTGCGGTCGAGACCCTTAGGGGCGAAATTGCCCAGGCCAAGGAGCAGGCAAGGGTGAACAAAGCGGCCGCTGATAAAGCGGCCGAGGTCTTGGAGTCCGAGCAGGCCGTCCGCCGCCAATACGAGGAGCGGTGACCGAAGTGGAGCAGGCGCTCAAGGACGCCGCCAGCAAGTGCGAGTCCCTAGAGGATAAGAATAAGGCCCAGGCGACCGACCTGGCCAAGGCCCTTTAAGAGGCCGAGGAGGCGCAGGCCGAATCCCGAGCGGCGCGCGAGGTGATCAAGCAGGCCGGACAGATAGAGGCTGGTAAGCCCTTTCTCTTATAGAGTAAATTTGGCAATCAGTAGTATGTCTTGCTCACTCGACTGTGGAGTGCTCTAGACGCCATTGCGGATGTTCCGAAGAGTGCCACCGACGCGGCGCAGTTCTTCCGGGCCCAGGAGGGGCACACGACGGAGAAGCTATTCTGGTCACAGTCATGGGCGCAGAGCGCCAAATACCGTTGAACGACCAGATGGCGCAGTGGGCCAAGCTGCATAGGATGTTCGGATTGGCATGACGTATGCCATAGTCCGGTTGTGGCAAGCCTAACCCGTCCCAAACAGCTATTTTGGCCTGGTGCAGCGACTCATTGACGCGCTGCCCTGAATTGACGCGGTCTAGCAGTCGTCATGTATAGAAGGTGTGCGGCTGGCCTTTGCCTGTGTCAAGATGCACTGGGTGAAAATGAAGGCCGCCGTCATGGCAGTTGAGGGTCCGCCTGGAGGCAAGGACCACCACAAGCTGGAGCACTATTTTGAGGACGTCCTGGAGGGTGCCCGCTTGATAGAGGGCCAATGCTCGAAGGACATCATGTTGGAGTGAATGTATCCGAACTGCCCAGATGTTGTATAAACCAAGGCTTTGTAATATATTTTATCTTGTTTATCTTTAAAGGGTTTTTCCTCCTGTGGGCCATTTTTATCCCTGAGAGTTTGCCAGTCGTCGGCTTCAGCCCCCACGTAGATACCGCGGGGGTGTTCGGGATAGCACATAACCACACTTGACCCAACGTCTTGGTCTGTGAAGGAGGTGTCAGTGCGGCGAACCAGGCAGTCGGACTATGTGGCTTTATTACTCTCACTTAGCCATATGAGTTTGACAATGGGACTGTAAGATAGCCCTGGTGCGTATGCAGCTATCCAAACTTGGATGCCTTTAGCGCATGACTGGAAAGAGACAGTCCTTCGTGTAATACGGAAGAAATCGCTAGAGATTTAGGAAGTCATCGAATTGCTGACCAGCTCTCGCCGCATAATGACAGTCAGTTTTCGGCTTTCTCTACTGAGGTGCTTGACCGGACGAATCAGAAAAAAAATCGCAGTAGTTCTCCCTTTACTATCTTATCCGAACTAGGGGAACGTAAGGTAGAAAACATAGGAGCCAGGCAACCCAACTAATGACTAAAGACATGATTCAGGGCCGATGCATATAATGCAGTATTCGGGACGCCGAAGTCTACTCTGAGAGTGTTCGGACTTTCTGTTTTCGCAAATATATATGGCTGAATAGAGCCCCTGGCGATTTAAGTCTTACTGAGGTGTAGATGCCAATCTGACGTAAAGGGGGGAAGCAGATTAAGAAATAAGCCAATACCGAACAAGGTTGGGCGAAACTGTTTCCATTATAGTCTGATTAGTACGTCAAAACATATTTTTACAGAAGACATCGTAAGCATCAAGGCTATTTTACATGGCAAGAACAAGGGAAAGTTGTATACAGGTCCTAAAAAGGAAAGATGATCTTGAAGATCCTTTGGGCACTCTGCCGCACGTCTGTGTCGCTTTTCACCTTGGTGTATGATCCTTTGAGAGGATAAACAATCGAGTATACATAAGGGGCCTAGAAAGGGGCCCTTGTTACCATCAGAAAGTGATGTTGGTTGTAAATAACCTAAAAAATAAAAAAAAAGGTGGAAAAATATGAAGGTCAAGATAGGGTCGAGCAGTACCATGGACTTCATTTTTAGTATGCCTCCGTCCTTGCCCATGGTATCTTTAGTGCGTCATTTTGTACGCGCGGTACGTATTCCGCTATCAGGTTGGGGCTTTGACGGAGGCCAAATTGCTAATCTAGCTCTGGACGAGCCGGACTATTATTCTGCAGGGTTGACCGGACTCGTTTGACAGTGTCCGAGGGCTTGACCGCCGATTTAGTTTTCGGCTCAATAAGGCCACCCTATACTTCGGTTGCGAGGGCCGTGGTATGCTCCTCAGTACGGAGGGAGCGCACCATGTTCCCATTAAGTGTAATATTTCAGCGGGGTCCAGGCATTTTGAGCTTTTAAGTAAGCATAATGCGGGACCGCATTG
Source organism: Aegilops bicornis (assembly GCA_021605145.1). Lineage (NCBI taxonomy): Eukaryota > Viridiplantae > Streptophyta > Magnoliopsida > Poales > Poaceae > Aegilops > Aegilops bicornis. The sequence goes on along the minus strand of CM038675.1, from coordinate 457,238,968 downwards.
AAGCGGGCAAAGGCGGTTCTCCCGAGGAGTGCATGATAACCACTACGGAAAGGGACGATGTCGAAGATCAAGTCTTCGCTTCGGAAGTTGTCCGGCGAACCGAAGACCACTTCCAATGTTATTGAGCCCGTGCAGCGGGCTTCTACACCGGTAATTACTCCTTTAAAGGTGGTTTTAGTGGGCTAATTCTTGACGGATTGATGCCCATTTTGCGGATAGTGTCCTGATAAAGTAGGTTAAGGCTGCTGCCGCCATCCACAAGGACTCGCGTGAGATGGAATCTGTCGATAATTGGATCCAGGACCAATGCTGCCGAACCTCCATGACGGATACTAGTCGGATGGTCTATGCGATCGAAAGTGATCGTACAGGCTGATCATGGTTTAAATTTTGGCGCAACTGGCTCTATGGCATAGACGTCCCTTAGTGCGCGCTTTTGCTCCCGCTTGGGGATGTGAGTGACATAGATCATGTGCACTATTTTCACCTTGGGGGGAAATTTCTTTTGTCCCCCTGTGTTTGGTGCGAGGCTCTTCATCGTCGTCCTCGCTGGGTGGCCCTTTCTCCTTGTGTTTGGTGTTTATTTTACATGCCTGTTTGAAGACCCAACAATTTCTGTTGGTATGGTTGGCAGGCTTGTCTGGGGTGCCGTGGTTCTGGCAAGGCCGATCTAGTATTTGGTCCAAACTGGATGGACCATCTTTTGTTTCCTTTGAATGGCTTCTTCTGCTGACCGGGTTTAGAGCCACTGAATCTGGCATTGACCGCCGTGTCTTCGGTATCTTCATTGTTGCTTCGACGCTTGTGTTTGTTGCGTCATGGCTTGCCGTTGCCATCTCTGGCTTCAGAGGTACCGGGGTCGCTAGTGCTATTGCTTCTACGAGCTAACCAGGTATCTTCTCCCACGCAAAAGCGGGTCATGAGTGCGGTGAGAGCTGCCATTGACTTCGGTTTTTCTTGGCCGAGGTGTCGGTCGAGCCACTCGTCACAGACGCTGTGCTTAAAGGTCGCAAGGGCTTCGGCGTACGGACAATCGACAATTTGGTTCTTTTTAATTAAGAACCTAGTCCAGAGTTTCCGGGCTGACTCTCCGGGTTGCTGGACTATGTGACTGAGGTCATGGGCATCTGGGTGCCGAACTTACGTACCTTGGAAGTTATCTCTAAAGGGATCTTCCAAATCTTCCCAGCTATCGATGGAGTTTTTTGGGAGGATGTTCAGCCAGTGCCGAGTTAGTTCCTTTAATTTTAGCGGGAGGTACTTGATGGCATGGAGATCATCACTGCGAGCCATGTGGATATGGAGAAGAAAATCTTCAATCCATACTGTGGGATCTATCGTTCCATCGTATGATTCAATGTTCACGGGTTTAAACCCTTCTGGGAACTGGTGCTCCATCACCTTATCAGTGAAGCATAAGGGGTGTGCGGCGCCTCTGTATCTGGCGATATCACGACGCAGTTTGGATGAAGTCCGTATGCGGTTTTCGGCCTGGGTGAGGTTGTGCTTGTCACGCCAGGCCTGATGACCGTCTTATCGCGTTGGAGCATGCCCCATTGATCCATAGATTGATCTGGTCTGACCGGCTCTTCTGTCCAGGTACTTACGTAGGTCGTAGGTGTAACCCATAGCTGCTACCTCCTTGCCTCTATGGCGGGGAGGTGCGGGCTGGTGTTCCGTGTAAGTGGCCACTCTGTCCCTCCCACATGGTGGTCGGTCAGGTTCGTCTGCAGCTTTATACTTTGGCGGTATTGGCTCAAGAGCCTCGTCGTTGAATTGTGGTAGTAGCTTGCGCTTCGGGTAGCTCTTTGTTGGGTGTTCGAAGCCGTATTCTTGACTGCCGGGACTTTAGTCCATCGTCATGAGCGTATCCTTTTCGGCTTGGAGCTGTTGCTGCTTCTTTTTTAGGCTTCTCGCCGTGGTGATTAGCTGGCACTCAAAGCGCTCCTGCTCGAGGGGTTCCTCTGGCATGATGAAATCTTCGTCGATGAGGCTCACGTCATTCTCGAAGGTCGGTAGATAGTTACTATCCTGCGACTCCTCGTTCCCAACCGGATCACTGGGGTTAACTTGCCCCTCCTCCCAATCATCATGTTGGATGTTGGTTCGACGGGGGCTTCGGGGTCTTCGGTGTTCTCCGGAGTGTTATTGTCTCCGGTGCCGGCTTTGCTGTCTTTTCCACGACGCGATTTTGAGCGGCGCCGTTGACGTCGACGCTTTGGAGGTGCCTCAGCAGGCTTGTCCTCAACTGGATCCTTCCTGGCATCGCCGTCATCCTCTTTGGGTGTCCCACCATATACACGTCATATGTGGAGGTGGCCGTCCAACGTCCGGAAAACGGAGGGTCTTGGCCTTGTTCGTCTCCAGCATCAGCTCCAAGTAAAGTTACCGATGGAAGTGGACGAAAGAGGGGATGCCTTCCGGGGCATCCCCAAGATTTGAATTTTTGGTGTCCTCGGATTATCTTGGGGGTGCCATGGGCATACCCAACCTTAGGCTCTTGCCACTCCTTATTCCATATTCCATCAAAAAATTTCACCCAAAACTTGAAAACTTCACAACACAAAACTCAACAGAAATCCCGTAAGCTCCGTTAGCGAAAGAAAACAAAAGACCACTTCAAGGTAATGTAATGAACTCATTCTTTATTCATATTGGTGCTAAACCTACTGTATTCCAACTTCTATATGGATCATAAACTATTTTACTAGCCATAGATTCATCAAAATAAGCAAACAACACACGAAAAGCAGAATCTGTCAAAAACAGAACAGTCTGTAGTAATCTGCAACTAACGCATAATTCAGCCAAAATAGGACGACCTAGGCAATTTTTTTTATTGATCATCAGCAATTGGAATCACTATTTTATCACGTTCTGGTGATTTTTAACAATCGTTTGCGTGAACCAAAAGTTTCTGGAAATTACAGCAAGATCAAATAACTATCATCCAAGAAGATCCTATAGGTTTAACTTGGCACAAACACTAATTAAAACATAAAACCACATCTAAACAGAAGGTAGATGGATTATTTATTCCTAAATAGAAACAAAAACAAAAAATAAAAAATAAAATTGGGTTGCCTCCCAACAAGCGCTATCGTTTAACGCCCTAGCTAGGCATAAAAGCAAGGATAGATCTAGGTTGTGCCGTAGTAATAAGATAGATCAGTGAAACTCATTTCATACTCCCTACGTTCGGCAGCAAGTTTTCTTTGAGGCAAGCAAAAGTAATCAAAAGGGCTAAATTTAATAGGGCAAAAATCCCCAAGATCAATTTTAGGAGGTATAGGCTCCTCTTTCAGCCCTTCGTATTGCACAACCAATTCATCATTATAAGCATTCTTTTGACAGAACCTTGTGAGCCTATACTCAAGAGAGTATCCTAGCTCATTATTTAGAATAGCCAAATCATCGTTAAGTTCAGAGATTCTATCAATTAAAACATTGGTAGGCACCTTTTTTCTAAGATTTTCATTGAAAGCAACATAGTCAATAGATTGAAAACGCATTATTTCTTCTTGATCAAAGAGGATAGATTCTATGGGAGGACGGCCAGCGTCCACCCTATAATGCGCAAAGATTTCCTTGGCCTCTTTTATTATAAATCTGAATTCATGAGTCAAAAAGATTGTAGCGGCACGCTTAACAGAGGAATGCTTGATATTAGAAAATTCTAGGAAAATCCTTTGTATGGAAGGATGCATATGCATAAATTGCCTTTCAAGTTCAACGATAAGCATGGCAATAGCGTCCGTAGGACTACTAGTTCTATGGAGAATAGAACTGCCCATAGAAGGCAAAGCACCGGCACAAGTAAAGAAATCTTGAATAACTTCTTTTCCAATAATATTACCACTACCAATTCGAAATCTTTTTGAATGCAAGGTAGGGGGTTCTTGACCGAACATCAGAATTTTCCATGTTATTATTATTGTCCATATCGGCAATAATTTCCCCAATTTCAGACATAACGACAAGCAAGCAAACTAACACACGAGCAAACAGAAAAAGGCAAGCGAAAAGAGAGGAGGAGATTGGGAAAGAGAGGGCGAATAAAACGACAAGGGTGAAGTGGGGGAGAGGAAAACGACAGGCAAAAGGCAAATAATGTAATGTGAGGGATAAGGGATTGTGATGGGTACTTGGTATGTTGACTTTTGCGTAGACTCCCCGGCAACGGCGCCAGAAATCTTTCTTGCTACATCTTGAGCTTGCGTTGGTTTTCCTCGAAGAGGAGAGGATGATGCAGCAGAGTAGCGTAAGTATTTCCCTCAGTTTTTGAGAACCAAGGTATCAATCCAGTAGGAGGCCACACGCAAGTCCCTCATACCTACACAAAACAAATAGCTCCTCGCAACCAACGCGAATAGGGGTTGTCAATCCCTTCACGGTCACTTACGAGAGTGAGATCTAATAGAGATGATAGATAATATTTTTGGTATTTTTGGTATAAAGATGCAAAGTAAAATAAAAAGCAAAGTAAAAAAGCAAAGCAATAATAAAGCGTAGGAAGATTAATATGATGAGAATAGACCCGGGGCCATAGATTTCACTATTGGCTTCTCTCAAGAGCATAGGTATTTTACGGTGGGTGAGCAATTCTTGTTGAGCAATTGATGAAATTGAGCATAGTTATGAGAGTATCTAGGTACGATCATGTATATAGGCATCACGTCCGAGACAAGTAGACCGACTCACCGCATCTACTACTATTACTCCACTCATCGACCGCTATCCGGCATGCATCTAAGTATTAAGTTAATGAAAGCGAGTAACGCCTTAAGCAAGATGACATGATGTAGAGGAATAAATTCATGCAATATGATAAATACCCCATCTTGTTATCCTCGATGGAAACAATACAATACAGGCCTTGCAACCCTTTCTGTCATTGGGTAAGGACACCGCAAGGTTGAACCCAAAGCTAAACACTTCTCCCAATGCTAGAACTACCAATCTAGTTGGCCAAACCAAACGGATAATTCGAAGAGACTTGCAAAGATAACCAATCATACATAAAAGAATTCAGAGAAGATTCAAATATTGCTCATAGATAATCTTGATCATAAACCCACAATTCATCGGTCTCAACAAACACACCATGAAAAGAAGATTACATCGAATAGATCTCCGGGAGAGGGGAGAACATTGTATTGAGATCCAAAAGAGAGAAGAAGCCATCTTGATACTAACTATGGACCCGAAGGTCTGAGGTAAACTACACACTCTTCATCGGAGAGGCTATGATGATGATGTAGAAGCCCTCCGTGGTGTAATCCTTCCGTGAACTCGAACAGGACCCAAGATGGGATCTCGTGGATCTGAGAAAGTTCTTGGCGGTGGCATTAGGTTTTGGCTCCGTGTCGATCTGTTGAAGTGCGTAGGTATATATAGGAGGAAGGAGTATGTCGGTGGAGCTTTGGGGTGCCCACGAGGCAGGGGGCGCGCCCTAGGGGGGGCGCCCTCCACCCTCGTGGCCGTCTCCCTCCTTTCTTGACCGAGGGTCCAAGTCTCCCGGATCTTATCTGATGAGAAAATCACGTTCCCGAAGGTTTCATTCCGTTTGGACTCCGTTTGATATTCCGTTTCTTCGAAACACTGAAATAGGCAAAAAACAACAATTACAGGCTGGGCCTCCGGTTAATAGGTTAGTCCCAAAAGTAATATAAAAGTGGAAAATAAAGCCCAATATAGTCCAAAACAATAGATAATATAGCATGGAGCAATGAAAAATTATAGATACGTTGGAGACGTATCAATGACTTGCGGAGAGTTCCAACAATAAGAGATCCAAGGTCACTTCACGCCAAGTAAAGAAGGTCCCGGCAGGTCTGGCTAGCGTTGATGGTATTTTCACTATCAACGCCACCCTTGATGACAAATAGGAAAGCACGCTCCTTGCCTTCCTACGGGCGAATATCGATGTGTTTTCCTGGCAACTATCTGATATCCCCAGTGTTCCCAGGGAGGTAATCAAGCACCACCTTGATGTCTGCCCACACGCTCGACCTGTCAAGCAGAAAGTTCAGAAGCAGGCCTTGGAGAGGCAACAGTTCATTATGGAAGAGATCGAGAAACCTGAAGCAGCTGGTTTGGTCAGAGGAGTGCTACATCCCACATGGTTGGCAAATCCAGTAGTAGTCTGAAAGACTAGCAGGAAGTGGAGGCTTTGCATAGATTTCACATATCTCAACAAAGCTTCTCCGAAGGACCCATTTCCCTTGTCGTGCATCGATCAGATTGTGGATTCCACTTCAGGCTGCGATGTGCTCTCCTTTCTAGATGCATATTCTGGGTATCACCAAATCTTCATGTCCAAGGAAGACGAAGAGGAGACATCGTTCATCACTCCATGTGGTACGTACTATTTTATATGCATGCCACTTGGATTGAAGAGTGCCGGGTCCACTTTTGCAAGGGCAATCCAGATTGGTTTCGAGCCACAACTACACAGAAACATTGAAGCTTATATTGATGAACTGGACTCCGGAAGAAGATGCAGCTTTGCGCAAGTAGAAGACCTACTTGTCCTCTGTTCCTACCTTGGTTTCATCCAAGCCACAAAAGCCATTGCTGCTATACTTAGCGGGAACCAACCGGGTGGTTAGTGCAGCCTTGGTGTCATAGCGGGAAGTGGACGAAGCAGAGAGTGAGCCAGGACCAGCAGAGCTAGAGAGAGAGATCTGGACCAAAGTGAGCACGACAACGAGAGCAACCCCAAGGACACGGCAAAAAGAAAGTGGTACATCACGCAGTGTACTTCGTCAGCTCCTTATTACAAGGGGCTGGATCGAGGTACTCTGGCGTGCAAAAGTTGATCTTTGGTCTCATCATGGCCTCAAGGAAACTGCGCCACTACTTCCATGCCCATGAGATTACGGTTGTCACTCATTTCCCCTTGCAAAGGTGATGTAGGGTGCAACCCTATATGGCCTATCTTTCACGAAAGGATCGGATCCCCCGATGAACACGAAGAACACAAGGGGAAAACACGAAGGGAAAGAGAGGAAACACTCAAACCAACAAGATATAGTCACACATATGCTAGATCCGAGTACAGATAGAGATCACAGGGTCCAAATCCAACAAGGGACGATACATAGGGTAACCGATTCTTCTCCGTGAGGAGGTCTTGAGGTCTTCCCGCAATGGGTCTTGAATCCAAGTGGATCTTCTCCGAAGAGGTGTCGGTTCCTCGCAGTGGAGTAGATCCGGATGGATGAGCGAGGCTCTACCTCACATATGAGCTATCACAACGCTAAACCTAACTAGGAGGAGGAGGGGGTCTATATATAGTGCCAGCCCACGAAGGGGTAAGTGAGAGGGGGGATACATGGGCCCTTGGCCGATCTCTGCGCACAAGCAGGTGCCGGATGTCCGGGCTGGGGGCCGGATGTCCGATGGCTCACGAAGAGCCGGATGTCTAGGCCTCTGGCCGGATGTCCGGGATGGAATTTGCTGGCTTCGGTTGCATTCTGTGATGAGGGGTCGAATTTCTGGGCGAAGAGGCCGGATATCCGGGGCTTTGAGAGGAGCCGGATGTCAGGGGTATGGTGCCGGATGTCCGGGCTGTTGGGGTCGCTTCCGGAGCTTTCTGGATAGCAAGGGGCCGGATTTCTGGGGGTCGGGCCGAATGTCCGGCTGAAATTGGATGTCCGACGTAATGATTAGCTCTTCTTCCTTCTCCTTCCTTCGCTCCCGCACACATTTGGCCTTGGTCCTTGGGCTCTCCATCATCTAATCGGGTGTACCTGAGTATGCACAAGTTCCGCGCTTGAAGTAGCATCCATGTCTTACATGCATAAAGGGAAGATTGGGAAAGGAGCGATTTCACCTTAGGTCCAATGGCGTATGCTCGAGTGTATATGGGGATGATCATAGGATGCTCCGCATCATCTCCCCTCCATTGCGAAAGATCTGACCTTGGATTGTGATCCTCATCACCATGGAAATGGTAGTCGTGGATGAACTTGTAGTTGGACGGAGTTGAAGACATTTCGCAATCCAAGTACTCCAATGTGTCACCGAAGTGGTATACATGCAAAAAGAGCAAACACAAACAACACTCGGAAACACAATGGTTAGCGCACACAAAGTGTCCATCATGTAAGAATGAGTCTGTGCGGCAAGATTGTTTGTGACAAAGCACATGAAGCTTAGTAAGATGATATAGAATGATATGCAAAGCATTCATTGTGCACACAAATGTATTGTGAATGTGATCAATGCAACCACGGTGCAAAATGATGTGATAGTGAGACGGTTTCTCAATAGCATGAATATGGTAATGGATGATCAATATGAATAAGTTATCATGCAATTGATGGGAGGCAATATGATCATGATGTATGAATATGCCATCAAGAAAGATCACAACAAATTTGCTCAGAAAATGCACAAGCTCATATATCATGGATGACATGGGAATAGATGTAAGAAGACAATCATAATGCAAGTCAATCCATGCATAAGGTGCAAATTTGTGGTGAGTATGATATGTCCATCGAGCATGACATGTGGACACACAATCAACAAATATGGAGGTGTTGGTGCAATGTGTCAAATGAGTGTTGATGTACCAATGCTCGATGTCGTGGCATGAGTGGAAGTCCGAAGGTGCATACAATAAGGCCAAGCGCTCCTCAACTTGAAGATCCAAAGGGTCCATCTCCAATGTCACTCCTCCGTTCGCGAGATATATCATGTAGACAACAAGAAGGAGGGAACAATGAAAGAATGGCCCATCCAATATGCGTATTTGAGAATGGCTCAAAGGGAATGAGTTCACCTTTATGAGGATGTATAAGTTGTTGGTGTTGCACATCATATACGCCTTTCACATAACTAATATGTTTCGTGATGGAAATGCCTTGAGAATCCTTCAAAATCAAAGAACATGACAAACACTCAGAAAGACAAATGAGGTTAGCGGCAATGCAAAACCTATCATTCATGGGGTGGGATACCCAACAAGTGTTTTCATTATACTTAACATAATAAAGGACAAGATGTGGCATGGTATGAAAGCATATGATGCGACTTCAACCAAAGACAAGAAGGTCAATCAAACTAGCATGCATCACAAGTAATATGTCCAAGTCTCCAAGATCAATAAGCATAGCGAGTTGGCACTCAATACAAGGTGATATGAGAGATGCAACTAATGGAGACAAGATACATATGGTCAAGATGAATCAAGTGAGAGGCATGAACATATATGTCATCAACCCAAGAAAGCGAGTACGAATGGAACATGGGTGATGCGACAAAGCAAGCAATCATAGTGATCAAGTCAAGCAAGCTAGTAGTGCGAAGGTGCAACGTACTAGAAGTAATCATGGCAATCATGTCATGCGTGCAAATAGTGAGCATATATAATGCACATGACATATCACAAGCATGAAAGCAAGATATGAGTAAAATATCATCAATGTATTGGCGAGAGGCCATATGTAAATAGCAATGGGACATCATGACTCTCCCAACACAACAATCATCAATAGCATGAGGTACAAGGAAAACATGGTAAAAGAAACAAGGATCTCCACCAAGCATGCAAATACACATAGAAGTTTCATAATGGTGTATCATGGGTAAATGCAAGGAAGGGTCACAATTGCATGGCAAAGATATAGAAATGGGCCTAAGATGCAAAGTGAACACGGTGAAATGAGCATAAGGTGACAAGTGGTAAATAGCCCATAGCCATGTGAGAGCCAAGTAAAATAGATGTGCGTAGTCGTTGCGCGAGAGAACGGTGGTAGAACAATCCACGTGATCCCAAATCATCCTTGCTCTCGAGAGCTCGTTTCGTCAACTCTTGGGACTGAGAGGTTGACGAGTATATGTGAGTACCTACACAAAATAAAGACAAAGGGAAAATTGTGTGTGCGTGGTATATGTACACATCATCCATCATGATATAGATGCTCAAATAAATGAGATGCATGATATAGAAACATGTCATCCATCATGAGAGGTTTTTTATTATGTATAGCGTAATGGAGACTCAAATTATGTAATTCATCATGAGAAATATGTAGAGCATTGTTACTCATGGAATGCGTATGGTGCACGCAATTATGGGAATCACACAAAGTATGGAATGCATCAAGATCTCCTAATATATATGAGGAAACTATGGGGGTCTCCTCATGAGCATTTGTAGAAACATCACATGGAGAATATTGACAACATCCGAAACAAAGCATATTTGGAACAATGTGATCATGGCATGGTATAGTAAATGAATTACGCAAATAATGTAAAGGAAGCATAGCAATATCATCACATGAAAAACAAAATCCAATGACCATCATCTCGTCATCTATGCCATAAGTGCAAATGGGATTTATTTTAATGGGACATGCATAGTTACTATGTTGAGATTGAAATGAAGAAATATGGGAGATCTCACTCATAGCATATTACAAGTTCAATGGATTGTCAAACATGAAGTGACCAATAGAATTTTCACATGATATCCTATGGAGCATAGCATCACAACTAGGCAACTCAACATGCTCATCATCATATTCATCATAAATGGGTAAGTCATGACATGAGGAATTCACACTAGCATGAAGCATGGGTGGATCAACATCATGCATGCAATCATTTGTGAGATAGTCCGCTAGTGGGACAAGAGAAGCACCATCACCTATGTTACCTTTGGAGCGTCGCTCATGTGTTGTAGGTGAGTTGTCGAAGACCAAGTCATGATCATCTTCATCTTGATGGAACCATGTGGGTGGTGCATCATCTTCCACCATGGCCATCGGTTTCGCCATTGGAGGGATGGACTCATCGAGGGTAGGCATGTCGTCATGTAGGAGACCTAGCACCAAAGAAAACACACTCGGAGTAGAGGTTAAGTTGTTAGAAATCATAGTGGTCTCACGCGCCCTCTCAACTACCTCACTCACTAAGTGTTGTGGCTCACTCACTCCCTCTTGGATGCTCTCACTCGTATGGATTGTGGAGTCACTCAAATGGCTCTCAACCTCACATAGGATGTGTGGCATGCTCTCATGTGTGGGGCTAGTGGTGGTCACACTTATCCTCTCATAGGAAATGCACTCAATGTCACATATGGTGGAGTCACTCATATCACTCATGGTGGGGTGTCTCTCCTCACATGGGAATTGGGGCATATCTTCATATGTGGGTGTCGGAGTGGTGTTGGTGCAAATGTCTTTATGCTCAACTCCTATCGCCACCTTGGTTGAAGGGATAGCCCCATGCTCAACCTCCTCATCCATAACGCCTCCAAAGATGAATGCCGTAGGAAGTGGCAAAGCATCACTCTCCTCCGAGACCATAGATAATGTCTCATGTGCGATCCTGTAGCTTGACTCGGAGTATGAGTTCAATATGGGCGCCGTCTTGATGTTGTTCAAGAGGTTCATGCTCGTCGCCCTAGTCAGATGGGATGACCCTAGCTCGTCCTTCTTGTCGCTGTCTTGTTGTTGGAGGCCCATATGATGTGGCACCTCATAGCTCGTCTCCATGATCGAAAGGCATTTCCCATGCTCAACCTTCTTCCTTGAGGGGCTTCCGAAGATGGAAGTGACGCCCTCGCTCATAGGTGGTCGCCTTGTTGTTGAAGATGTTGATGTAGGCGAACTCATGGGAAGTAGGCGAAGATGCCATACGTCGAAAGGTGAAGATGCCTTGATAGCACTTGGTGAAGATGCCAAAGTGGTGGTGGTAGCCGTAGCTCCGTCTTGGTGGTGCTTGTCTCGTGTTCTTCTCTTTTGCTCTTGAAGCTTGTCCTTGGCGTGAAGTAGGGCTTGTTGGGACTTGTGCATTTGCTCTTGGTGAGCATCTTCATGTTGATGATGTTGTTGGCATGCTTGAGCTCGTAGTAGATGTCGTTCGTCGTGGTCGTGCACATGATGCTTGGAGGTGACTTGCCCTTCATGACGATGTGGATCAAAAACGTGATGGTGGTCACCATGGTGATGTGGACATGGATGACTTGCGCTTGTATCAATTTTGTGCTCCGAAGACTTGTGACTTGAATGTTTCCGCCTTGAGGATGATGAAGGGGAAGAACGGTTTATCAACAAGGTCCAAATCTCCTTCATCCTTTCATCTTCCTCCTTTTGTGCGGAAAGCTTGTTGTCGAATTAGTCTCTTGTATGTGCTTCGGAGTGTCGTATGTCGATGGCGAGGTCGTCGATGCACTCCCGCAATCTTGATTGTGCGCCTTGCATTTGTCGTTGTAGATCGAATATTGACGATTTGGTGATGTAGTTGTTCGCGCCATCGTTGTCGTGGAAGACCGGAGATGAAATGCCTTGCCTATCCATCACAAGACTTGAGCAAATATGAGTGGGAGACAGAGAAGAACTATACCAAATGTACCTTGACCGATGTTGAAGATGGATCAATGATCACTCAATAATGTAACAAGGAAATATCACAATTGGTACGGATCTCGTTGATTTCTTACACCTACACAAGTAAGGCTTATGGTGGAGCTTGGTGAGGATACTGGCACAAAAATTTGATGCAAAATGTTAATAAGAGTCAATAATGTTGAAAGAGATTCACAAATTCGCAAGTGAAACAAGTAGACCAATAGCAATAAATGGCACATGGAAACACACACACAGATAGATAAATGGGGTCGTGCAACCAAGGAATGAGCTCAAAATGTGGAATCCACGGAAAATGCTCTTGTTGCACAACTCTAGAGAGACGCTAGCACGATTTCTCAATAGGCGGATACGACACTTGTGCACAACCTATAGGAGATAAAAATGCAACGACTTCTATTCCGCCTCTCAAGATGATCCAAGATGATCGGATATGACAATCTTATATGCAATGTGGTATGATGCTATGGCTCTTTCTTACAAGCTCTTTGGTTTTCTCTTTTGCTTAAAAGCTTATTCTTTTTTTTGTACGACCACTTTGCGAAATGCACAAACCAACATAGCAATTGTGTATATGCGGGAACAATCTTGTGACACAAGATATGATATGATGATACCAATATGATATGGTATGTATGCAATGGAAGGTGTAGATCACTAATGTGCACAAGTAACGTTGCCGACAATACTCAAATGGAGTCTCAATAGGCAAGTGACGCAAAATGGGCTCGGGGTTATCAATGCAATTGCAAGGAGAATATACAATGGTGTCGTCGAGGTTACCGTACTTTGTATGATGACGACCTCGTGGCGATGATGAGTGGAGGTATTCTCGATGTCGAACTGTTCCTAGTTAGCCGAAACACCCTAGGAAACGGAAAAAACCGCGAACTCAAAATCTCAAATGTCAATTTTCAACTGGTGGTAGCGGAAAGCGGTGGTGGTTTTGCGGAAGCTCAATGGGAATGCGGAAATGCAATAATGGGTTTTGAGTACGCAATGCAGAAGTGGAGGGTAAGGTGGTGGACTATACACGGTGTCGAGTTGAAGTTGTCGTCCCTAAGTAGCCAAAACACCTTAGGAGACGCAACTCACAACACAAACAAAATTGGGTTAAGTTGGGTTGGCGGAAGTGTATGGTGGGCAAGCCTATGCGGAAGTTATGGTGGTGGTTGATGAAGAAGCAACCGTCCCTAAGTAGTCTAAACACCTTAGGAGACTCGAATCACAACTCAAACGACCACAAATTGAATGGGGAACAAAATGGGTTAGGTTGCGGAAGTCGGTGGTGGTTATGCAGATGATATGGTGGAAGCCATAGGCAAAGATGCCAAAGTATCAAAAATTTGATGGATTCAAATGGTGTTGAAACCTATCTAGAGGGATAGAGGATAAAATAGCTACTCAACGAGCTAAAGAACGCGAAAATCGGACTCCGGATGTGAAAGTTATGGTCAAAACGGTGAAACACGGGAGGCTGAATTCCCAGGGGTCGGAAATCCGGGGGCTGGGTCCAGAACTGTGCAGATTTTGTGCTCCAGGAGCCGGATGTACGACTTGGGGCCCGGATGTCCAGCCCGACGTTTCGAGATCGGGATTTGGAATTCGAAACTCGATTTGGGGCGGAAAATGATGATTTCGGGAGCAAAATTGGAGAGATTTCGTTGATGGAAGGTGGGGAAACTTGAGGAGATTCTAGATCCACTCAAAACCAAGCCAATCCATGGATCAAATCAACAAAACATCATCAAACCAACAAATCACAAAAAATTTAAAATTTGGTGGCTATTTTTGGTGGGGATTTTCGAATTTTGGACGAAATCAAGCAAAAGAAGGCTAGAAAAAGATGGGTGGGGGTCGATCTTTCACGAAAGGAGCGGATCCCGCGATGAACACAAAGATCACAAGGGGAAAAACATGAAGGGAAAGAGAGGAAACACTCAAACCAACAAGATATAGTCACACATATGCTAGATCCGAGTACACATAGAGATCACACGGTCCAAATCAAACAAGGGACGATACATAGGGTAACCGATTCTTCTCCGTGAGGAGGTCTTGTGGTCTTCCCGGAAGGGGTCTTGAATCCAAGTGGATCTTCTCCGAAGAGGCGTTGGTCCCTCACGGTGGAGTAGATCCGGATGGATGAGCGAGGCTCTACCTCACATATGAGTTATCACAATGCTCACCCTAACTAGGAGGAGGAGGGGGTCTATATATAGTGCTAGCCCACGAAGGGGTAAGTGAGAGGGGCGATACATGGGCCCTTGGCCCGAGCATTGCGTACAAGCAGGTGTCGGACATCCGGCGGCTCACAAAGAGCCGGATGACCTGGCCTCTGGCCGGATGTCTGGGATGGACTTGGCTGTCTTCGGTTGCATTCTGTGACGAGGGGTCGGATTCCGGGCGAAGCGGCCAGATGTCCGGGGCTTCGAGATGAGCCGGAAGTCAGGGGCATGGTGCCGGATGTCCGGGCTGTCGGGGTCGCTTCCGGAGCTCTCTGGATAGGAAGGGACCAGATTTCCGGGGGTCGGGCCGGATGTTCGGGATGGGGCCGGATGTCCGGCCGCTGTAACAGCTGGCTCTTCTTCCATCTGCTTCCTTCGCTCCCGCTCACACTTGGCCTTGGTCCTTGGGCTCTCCATGGTCTACTCGGGTGTACCTGAGTATGCACAAGGTCCGCGCTTGGAGTAGCATCCATGTCTTACATGCGGAATGGGAAGATTTGGAAATGAGCGGTTTCTCCTTAGGTCCAATGGTGTATGCTCGAGTGTACATGGGGATGATCATAGGATGCTCCGCATCAAAAGGATACCCCGAAACCCGGAGGCTACCAGCAGAATAGTGGAGTTGGCTTTGGTGTTATCCAGTTTTGATTTGAAGTCTGAGAGCACGTCAACTATCTAGAGCAGGGCATTGGCAGCGTTTATTTCAGAATGGACGCCAACCCCTGATGAGGAAGTACTAGAGGCGATTATCCTGTCAAGGAATCGCCCCAAGAATGGATTATGTATTTCGATGATGCCTTTTCCCTACAAGGTGCATGAGCTGGCGTACTTCTTGTCGCCCCCACCAGGGAGCACTTGAAGTACACCGAATGCATTTTGCCCGGGAAGAGGCAACCAACAATACAACAGAGTATGAAGGGCTCCTTCTTTGGGCTCGTGGATTGCTGCGAAATTGGGAATTAACAAATTGATCATTTGAGGAGATTCACAGCTCGTGGTGAGACAAGTCAACGATTATCAAAGCCCATTGTTGGAGGCATACGTTGAGGAAGTGAGAAGACTGGAGGAACACTTTGACGGATTGCAAACAGAGCACGTACCCCGTGCAGAAAACAACATAGCTGATCACCTGTCAAATTGTGCTGCGCAGAAGCTTCCTGTGGAACCAGGGACTTTTTGTTCTCCATCTTACTCAACCCTCCGCATCCCCAGCAAAAATGGCCCAGAAAAAAAGAAAGTTGGACTCCTGTAAGCCTCTCCCAGTAGAGCTGTCCGCTCCTGGCAGAGACCCTGTCGGAAACAACTCCTCGCCACCTGCCGGACCGCACCCTCCAGCCGGGCCCATGGTCCCCGCGAACGAGGAATGTGCCCCCGTAGTAGAGGAGGTGCCGCTAGTCCTTGTTGCCAAGCCCAGGCCCCAACATGGGCAAGGCACATAGTCCACTTCCTCCAAACCGGATAGCTTCTGCTCAGTCAGCTATCAAGTTCTTGAAAGAATTGGTGTGCCGCTTTGGAGTCCCAGCAAGGATCATTACCTACAACGGCACCCAGTTCATGAGCCGCGCCTTCATGCAATATGTTCACACCCTCGGATGCAAGATCTCATTTGCCTCTGTTGCACATCCCATGAGCAATGGGCAAGCTGAGAGGGCGAACGCTAAAGTGCTGCAAGGATTCAAGACGAGAAACTTTGATACGCTGCAGAAGCACAGCAGGCGGTGGATCGATGAGCTGTCGGTAGTTCTCTGGTCCTTCAGAACGACACCAAATCGAGCTACCGGGCAGACTCCCTTCTCCCTAGTCTATGGGGCAGAAGCAGTTATCCCCACGGAACTCATTTACGGGTCGCCTCAAGTGCTTTCCTCTGATGAAGTAGTGGAGGATCAGCACCGGCGTGATGACGCTGTGCTACTCGAGGAGAGTCGTCTCCGGGCTGCTACACGTTCTGCACACTATCAGCAAGCCCTACGTCACTATCATAGCCGCAGGGTTCATGCCCGGTGTTTTAAGGAAGGATACCTTGTCCTTAGGCGCGTTCAGTCCTCCAAGGGTACAAACAAGTTGACGCCGAAGTGGGAAGGCCCTTACCGGGCAGTACGAGTCACCACACCTGGCGCAGTCCATGTGGAGACCGGAGATGGCATTAAATTGCAAAACTCATGGATAATTGAGCATCTCCGTAAGTTCTACCCGTAAGGCGCGGCTGTCGGGCCGTGCCCGGTAGCCACCCTTTTGTACATGCCTTGCCTCAGTTGCATGTAACCCCTTGTACAAAGCCATGGCGATGACCCTGAGCAAGAGAGAAATAAACGAAGCGCTGGGGGCCCCCAACCAAGTTGCATGCATGCATAAGTATTCCAAGATCATTGCATAAGCATTTCATGAGCATTTGCATATGCATATAAATAGGATCGCATCCTGCATTTATTCTCATCTGCATGAAGCTACAGGTTCCTGCCGTGAACTTGGCTTCAACAAGGACTTGAGAAGATAGCCCGGCAACGCGACCCCCGGCAAGCCAAACAGATAAGTCCTACCTCTTTTCCATAAGTGTTCTGTCAGCTGAAACTTGTGCATAAGAAAACCTCACCGCTCTTCGAAACTTAGGTGCTCCCACCCTGGCTCGAGCGTTGTTTCGGCCAGGGTGGTCGTAGTGGCCTTTGATGGAAAAGAGATGGCGGGGGGGCTGGTCCCTTTATTTTTTTCCCGGGAGGCCCAGGTCCCCAGCAACAAAATAAAAAGGGTACCGGCAGGATAGCCTGCTGAGGAAAATTCGTTTGTTTAAAACAAAGAGGCATCTCACCTCTCCATGGACATATACGTGCACGGGTTCCCGGAAAGGTTCATCTTTTTTAATATGTTGATCACACAAGTGCAAGCATTACAGAACACAAACATGGACACGAGAGATTACATTATTTGAATTAAAAGTTGGCAAATGCCTACAGATTTAAGATTGAAAAAGATAAGTGCTTCATAATGCCATTTCTTGTCCCTCTCCTTCTAGGAACGGCGGTCGAAGGCGAGGAGGGCAAAAGGAGTGCCTGGGAAGAAGCCCAGCCTGTTCCCGTCGGGCTCCAGGAGAGGTAGCCTGACAGGGGCGGGGGAGCACCAGGGAACGCGTCGATGGAATGCATGATGGAGGCGGCCTGTCAGCCGCCGCCACCAGAGCCAGCAGGACGCGGTAGGGCTAATGGAGCTGCAGCCTGAGAGGAAGCCTGTCGGGGTCCAGTTGGAAGGCTGCTGGAGGATGCCGGGAGGCACCATCTCCACCCCTGCATCCAACTCCCCGGCACATCGCATTGCCGGGAAGGATATGCAGGTGCAGATGATGGTGCTGTCGCTGATGAATATGGTGCGGGCGGCACTCAGCTGGAGTCAGATTCTTCGCCCTCCCGCCCGCTGCCGTTGTCCTCGCCGTCACTGTCCTCGTCACTTTCGCTTGAGAAGGAGATTTCGTCGTTGGTTGAGCTCTCTGTGCAGCACCCTAAGAGACCTCCTGAGTGCCCGAAGATCTTGACAAAGAGCGGGCCGCTCTCCATTCATTTGAACTAGAGAACATGCCCCTCCGAGAAGCCGTGGGCTTGAGCGAAGGTCTTCCAACCACGACGGAGGTACATCACATGAGGGGCCGGGAAGTCGACATCAACCCACATACCGCCATTCCCAAAGCCCCTCATATGCAACCTCAGAGCGCGTGGATGTCCGAGCTTCTTCTCCCACGCGAATGGAGTAGGGAGGAGAAGGTGGCCGCACGGAGGTTTGTACATCCTGATGATGAATTCTCGAGGTTAATCCCTGTCATGGCCTTCAATTGGAGGAAGAGCCACCAGCAGGGGCACAACCAAGGGGCCGACCCGCCCTCCTCTTCCTCGAGGGCGACCTCGGCCTTTCCCTCTCCCTCCTCCTCTAATGGAGGGCTCCACCGCCACAGGATCCAGAGGAGGAAGGATGCGTTGTCGAGTAGAAGCCCTCATCGCCAACGCTAGGACGCCACAGTGCCCTCGCTCCCTCACCATGACTAGGAGGGAAAGGTTGCAGAGGGGAATAAGAAGAAGCATGTGTGAGGAAGCACTGCCCTACCCCTCTTATAGGAGGACGAGGCAGGGGGCTGACCTCTCACGCAGGGAATGGCTGCCCCACTCCTCCAATGCGGCATCCCTGCGCCTTCTGCCACTCTAAGAATCAAGGCCGACCCTATGCTCCAACCATCGATGCCCGGTTTTCGACCATGTCACTCGTACCCGCGCTCCCCGCATCCACCATGTACCACGCCCAATGCATGTAGAACACGTAGGAGGTGCGTGCAAAATGGGAGGCAAGTTGGATGGAAGTTTCCGCCCCGTGATCGTGGGGCATGGGCGATCCGTGGGCCATGATCAAAGTTTTTCCACAACATTACGTGTGACGTGCGAAGAAACCGGAAACCGGCCTAGACTCAAGGTTAATGAAGAAACAAAGAAAACTCCAAGAGGCCAACCTCTTCAGCACCCCTGCCTGTGCACTTATTAGGGCCTACCCCGATGACACTCGGCAACGCGATCGGGGCAGGCCTGGGGGCTTCTGTTGGTGCAACAAACCCTGGGTCTGTTGCACAGACTGTGCACAGGCACGGGAGGAGATTAGATGCACCAACCTAAGTCAGAGCGCAAGGAATCAAGAGCATCAAAGGACCAACATGCGGATCAAGAGGACCAAGATCAAGCCACAGAAACAAGATGCCACCAGGAGAAAAGCCTCCCTTGCCGAGCAGGCGAGCTCGACAAGCACGGGGTCACCCCGGGATGAAGACGTCCAAGGCTTCCTGGCAGGGCAAAACCACCTCACCCAACCACTCTGCCCCGACCCACATCGTCAATCAAATGCAGTGTCAAGCCGCAAAGTGACTGAGTGGTAGCCATTTGCCACATGGCAGCCTCTTTCTATAGGAAATGCCTACAGATGACACCCATCCTGCAACGTGTCAAGCTACCAGGCGTGGAGCTGGAAACATAGCCCAGCAAGGCTTGCCGGGCAACCAATGACGTGACATTAAGCAGTGCATTTAATGCACCCTGTCAGCCTGCAGAGTTAGGTATGATAGCACTGTTTGCTATCTTATCAGTCCATAATGACTGTTTTGCCATTGTGGTGACCCCTTAATCTATAAAAGAAGGCCCACAACAACCTTAGAAAGGGTTGGAAGGTTGAACAACACACCCACCCAGACGTGAGTAGCCACTGCCGCCCCTGCCAGGCAAGTGTAGTACGCTCAACCACCATTCTTCCACCATCAATCCACCAAAGTAGGAGTAGGGTTTTACGCCTCACGGCGGCCCGAACCTGGTTAAAATCGCCTGTGTGATTGCTACCACACATTCTTCTACTCTTTGTGCAATGCAACATCCCCCCTACCAAACCGGCAAGGGGCCCTTGGTCCCAAAGGTGGCCGTGGTTTCCCACGACAGTCTAGTTAATAGAGTAGCATAGCTTCCTTCTCCCTTGAGTAAATTGGATCTAGTAGGACGACTATGATCTCTAGCCGAGGTCCTTGGAGTAAGGAATTGACTTGATCCGGTGATATTGATGGTAGATTGATGATGTTACGATGATGACTTGGAAGAACAAGTATGAATTATCGTAGGACATGAGATTTGGATTAAATAGGTGATCCTAGTGGAGTATAGATGCTAAGTAAGTCTACATGGTTCAGAGTAAATTGGATTTAGACTGTTGATCTCGATCATGATACCATGTTTCTTGGTTGATAATAAACTAGGGATATAGGGTTGTTGTTATATTTAATTCAAGGATATACATGCACCTGACCTTGGAGTTTACTTGACCATGATTGTCGCGGGATGTCCGCGGCCACCTATGGGACCGGGTGGCCACTTGCTGGTTCGGCGTGGGAACATCGCGTTGCACAAAGAGCAGATCAGCGCACGGCAGCACGGCAGAGAGCACACAAGCAATTTACCAAGGTTCGGGCCACCGCGTCTGTCGGATTTCGGGTTCCGGCAGACCCTCTAGGTTCGAACTCTGGGGTGCACGCGGAGATCTCACCCCCTACCTACCTGCACCTCTTCGCCTCGCAAGGATCTAAACTACACAAAGAGCAACACAAGGGACACAAGGTTTCTACTGGTTCGGGCCACCATTGTGGTGTAATACCCTACTCCAGTGTGTGGTGTGGTGGATTGCCTCGGGGGCGATGATGAACAATACAAGGAAGAACAAAGGTCGCAAGGGTGCATTTCTTGGCGGTCTGACGAACTGCTAGGGGAGTTCGGTCGCTCTCTCTCTCTCTAGATTGCTTGACCTCTAGCTGCATTGCGGATTCCCGATCCCTCTACCCTGTGGGAGGCTAGTCCTATTTATAGGCGAGAGGCCTTGGGCCTCTTCCCAAATATTGAGCGGGAAGGGCGCCAACAATTGGCCATTTTGAAGGGGAACATCTAGTACACTTATCCTGACTAAAGTTGGTCCTCGCCTGTCAAAGGCTCTGACGGTGACGCCGGCTTGGGCTCCACGATGACCTCCTTCCTGCCATTGTGATGGTCTTGGTCTTGTTGCACCAAAATGGTTGCCTTTGCTTGATGCTCTCGCCTGCGCTTGCCTCCTTTGCACCAAAGAGGAAATGAGGACACTGCTGCAGTGGCGCCCTCTGGCGCCCTCGGTCGTCATGGCTTGCGTCATGGGCACCTCGTGAGGTACCCGCCTTGATCTCTCCGCCTCCTCACGAGCCCTGACGAGGCCGTGCTCGAGGAAGCTTCTGTCGTCCGCCCATGAGGCTTGGCCCATCGCGAGGGTCTTGAGCTTGTCTTGATGAAGATGGGCCGTGTTGGGCCACCCTTTGAGCCACGCCGCAGCCGCAGCGAGCAAGTCTGGTATCCCGTTCCCGGAACGCCGACAGTAGCCCCCGGGCCCAAGGCGCGCTGGACTTGGCTGACGAGAAGCGAAGGGGCAAGTCTGAGCGCTTGGCCCTAACAGCCTGGGCCTTTCGGCGCCAGCGTGGCGGTTGATTGGACATGGGCGTCTCTGCTTCCACACAACGCCTCGGCGACTGCACGAATTGACAAGTCCCTGCATGCAAAGCGGGTCATGATTACCTTTGATCGTGGAGGTCGTCGGTTGGCCTTCCCCGGTTATAAGTACGGAACAGCGCGTGCCCTTCCGGTCCATCTCTTCTTGCTTCTCCTTCTTCTCCATCCCTTGCTCCACTTTGCGGAGGGCGCCCGGCAGGAGGTGTCGAGGCCCTGGTACGAGCGGCCACCGCCAGGGTTCCCGCTGCCCTTGTATGCCTGCATTGAAGGCCCTGAAGGAGTTGTCGCCGAGCGCCATGGACGTCGCCGCCGTCGGCGCCGTGAATCACGCAGATGCGCATTGTTCCCCCGGAGTCCATGCCGAGGGCTCCTCTAGAGTTTGTGCTCCACGCCGTCATGCCTCCTCAGTCTTGGATTCGCCTTCCTCCCTCCTTCGCCTTCGCGATTCCGCAGAGGGGATCTCTGGAGCTCTGGTTGCAGCACGCCGGCTGCAGCACCCTTGCGACTGAAGCGGAGGTCGCAGTCGTCACTCCGGGCAAGGTCTTCATGACTCGAGGCTGGGGCGAGATTGCCCGGGTCTGCAGAACGAGGGGCGCCCTCGTGATCCACCTAGAGTACGATGTCGCTTCCATGATGTTCTTCAAGGTCTTCGATGCGGAAGAACGCCGACTGGAGTGCTGCCCTGAGAGAGGTGGTCGGGGCCCTGCCGCGGCGAGGACCAGGCTCGTCAATCGCTCCCTCAGCAGCTCCTCAGGCGGCGGAGGCGTCGGAGGATCCAGCGACTCCATCGAGCTCTTCGCGACTCCGGAGACGAGCGGCAGCGACTGAGCCCCGAGCTTGCGTCGCTCTCGGGCGAAGGCGGGCTCGTCAGGCCGTCGCCGCCTCTGATCTGGATGAGGTTGGCGCCGGTGCCTGATGGCTCACTGTTGATGATGGCGTCTCTTGCGGAGGCGCGTGTAGTTAGCGTTCTTTAGGATCTTCTCCCTCTGTTCCCTGCGAGGAGTCGAAAAACGCGCCCCGTGGGGGCTTGTAAGGTGCCTGTGGTTCTGTTTGTTAATATGATCCTTGTCGTGAAGTAGTGCGGGATGCTCATTCCGTCTTAGCTCAGTTCCTCCTTTCGAACCTAACGAGAGCTTGATGCCCTGGGCCGACAGGTCCCAGTCCCAAGGTAGGCTTCAGCCGTCGCTGGTATGCCAGGTCGCGATGCCGTGGTAAAGTCCGGGAGGTGAGCGGCCCGGGGTCCAGTAAGAGCCCCCAAATCGCGATGCTCAGGAGGTCCCCTTTAGCGCTCAAGCAGCCATCGTTCGGTGAGAAAGGAGCGCGACGTTGCAAACACGGGATTGCCTTAGGTGCGAGGTTGGTGCTGCGATAGCTAGTGTTTCCAGAGGATGACTTATCTCGGGAGTCAGGAACCGCTTCCTGGTGCGGCGTTAGGTCCGTGCATTGGCACACGAGGAGTTGCCTGGCGAGGTCCCCGCGTGCCTCTTCCCTCTCGCCTTTACTCCCCTTTCTGCTCTACATCCTCGGGTCCCGGCCCTCGAGCGGGGCTCAGCCGCTGGTATGCTGTGTCGCGATGCCGTGGACAAGTCGGTGAGGGTGAGGGAGAGCCCGATGAGGAGCCCATGAGTCGCAATGCTCAGGTACCCCACCTTTAACGTGCAAGCGGTTCGCACGAACGAGAGTGAAGAAGACGCTGTGAGGGCCTCGCCTGGCGCTGCTCCTTGAAGAGATCCTGCAGGATCATCACAAGAAGAACAAGAGTTCGCCATGACAAGCGACGGTCAGCCGTTGGTTGCTCTGGAGGGGTGACGAGCCTTTGAAGGCTTGACGAGGTGGCGCCATGCGGCTGCCGCAGCCGAGCTCGGCCATTCAGTTTATGTCTGCGTTGTAGGGATGGACCCATGCGCAAGCGTCGTGCCGTTGGGGAGCAGCTCCTTCAGTTGGTGTCAATCGAGCGGGCGACTAGGTCAAACACGTTAATCACGAAGGAGCAAGTTCATTTAGATAGGTGCAGGGAAGGCAGACATCGCTGGGTCCGGCCCGAGCGACTTGGGGATGATGCAGCCCAAGGGGCGCCCCCAATAAGGTAAGCTAGAAACACGAAGCAAAAGGGATACATGCCGCAGGGACGGACCCACGCGGCCTGGGAATGATGCAGCCACAGGCGCTCGGTGAAAATGAAACTCGAAGGATGTCACCTGATAACGTTGAAGACGAAGGGATGCTGAAGTAGCGGACGTCCTGGGCTGCGGAAGCTGATCTTCATGAGCCCCCAGGCCCAGGAGCCTCGGGAGGCTCCAGAGGCGCTGGTGGCTCCTCGCGGACCATCTACAGCTCCGCCAGGACTTCGGAACGCCTGGCCTCTTGAGCCTCCAGGATGCTCCCTATGAGGCGCTGGCGTGTGGCAGCCTCCTTCAGCAAACCGTAAGGCATGTGAACGTAGCTGTGGGGTGGACCTTCACAACACCCCTGTGCGCGAGGGTGAGGCGCTCTCGAGAGGCGGCTCGGTTGAGCCCTGGTATGTCGATGCAGACGCAGCCCACCATCCACGCCTGGATGGGGGAGCTACTGGCGGAGTAAGCGGCGGCTGCCACTCATGACTCTTGACTCCTGCAGCTCTGAATGATCTGGCCGACGAACTCCGAGGGTTTGGCCCTCCTTGCCTCGCTCCTTCCTGAGGGAAACATGCTTTGAAACACGCCTCCAAGTGGTGCCCAAGCGCCTCCCTCGTGATCTTAGCAAGGTCGGTGGCCCTCCACGAGAGAACCCCCGAGCCTTGCTCGAGGAGGGCGCCGGGCACGCCTTACTATGCGACAGAAGGAGGTGCCCCCTGAACAGGCGCGGACCCCGAGGGGCCTGCCTCCCGAGGGGCCGGGCCATGCGATGTCTTCTTCTTCTTGGGAGCAGCCTCGGGGAGCCTCCCGCTCCTACGATCTGGGTCTTCAAGTGATGCGGCTTGAAAAGCACGCTCCAGGGAGCACACTGCGTCCCTCTCTTCACAAGGCACCGTGATGACTCCGCCGCTTCCCGGCATCTTGAGGACGTTGTAGCCGTGATGAGTCACGGCCATGAATTTGGCCAGAGCTGGGTACCCGAGGATGGCATTGTATGGCAGGCGAATGTGAGCGACGTCGAAGTCGATGAGCTTCGGTCTTGAAGAGTTGTCGCGCGCCTCAAGGTGACAGGAGGCGGACCTGCCCAATCGGAACTGTGGAGCCATCGGTGACTCGGAGAAAGGCTTGGTTGGCTGAAGGTGATGGTAAGGCACTTGGAGATTGTTGAATGTCTCTACGGACGGGACATTGAGCCTGCTCCGCCATCGATGAGGGTCTGGTGACTTGCACGTTCGCGATGATTGGGGAACAAAGCATCGGGAGGACTCGGCCGTGGGCGCCAAGACTTGAGCTGATCCGTGAAATGAACGTGATGGCGCACGTTGACCACACGAGAGGGCGCATGGCTTCGAGCTTGGGGAGGACTGCATTCACTTCGGGCGAATCGCTTGAAGATGCGTTGGGAGGCTGGGGCTTGAGCTCCGCCCAGATTCAGCGATTCGCGACGACTCGGAAGCCCCCAGCCCCTCGTCGATGATGGTCGTCGTTTCTCCGTGGCTGCGGTGGCAGAGGAGGGAGGCCTGCGTTGCCTTGCGGGCGATCCTCGCGAGGCTGATCCTTCCAGCCTACCTCGCGAGGCTGATCCTGCCAGCGGTCCTCGCGAGGTCGGTCGCGCCACCCTTGGCGAGGGCCACGGTCTTTCCAGCGTCCTGCGTTTCTTCCTCCTCCTCAGCCGTAGCCTCGATCACTGCGGTCGGGGCATCGACCGATTCGCCCTTCTCGCACGGCTCGGAGTTCTTGACATTCGTTGGTGTTGTGGGTGTGGAGGTCGTGGTACACGCAGTACCGCTGCCCTTGGAAGACTTCGGTGATCCCCGCCTCGCTTGGTGTCCGGTTACGCCATGAGCACGGCCCCCTTGCGCTTCACGTCCTTGACCTTGGGCTTCTTCTCTTCGGGTCTGCAGCCGGCAGCTCGAGGAGGAAAGGCATCCTTCCTCAGCCACAGCGCACTTGGTCGCCAAGTTGAACAGCTCCAAGGACGTGCACATGTCTTCATGCTTCGCCAGCTCCTCCTTCATCTTGACGTCACGCACACCGTCGGAGAAGGCTGAGATGATGGCCTCCTCGGTCACCTTGGGAATCTTGAGGCGTGCGTTGTTGAAGCACTGGATCTACTTCTGCAGGGTCTCTCCTGGTTGCTGCTTGATGCGGCGCATGTCGCTCCTGGCGGGAGGCTGGTCGCGAAGTGCCTTGGAAGTTGGCGATGAAGCGGGTGCGCATCTCGTCGAGTGAAGAGATCGTGCGAGCTGTGTTCGAGGAGCCAGTGCGGGCACCATCTTTGAGGGCCATGGGAAACCAGTTTGCCATGACCTTCGCCGTCCTGATGGCGGCCGATGCCCAGCTCGTGAGAGCTGGAGGAACTCCGCAGGGTCGGCCGTGCCGTCGTGGCGAGGAGGCAGGTCTGGCTTGAACTTACCGGCCACGTGACGCTGCGTTGCTTTCGGCGGTGAAGGCGCGATAACTGCGGTGTACAGGAGGCCTTTGGTGACGAAGGGCTTGGTCTTGTGGGTCCCCATGCGCTGCCGCTGGGAGAAGCGCGGGGTATTGGCGTGCCAGAGCAGGAGCGCGGTCGTGACGGGTAGCTTCTTGGGGGCGAGGGACCTCTTGACAGCTCTGCTCTTGCTGCGCTGGTGCCGGACGGAGTGGGTTCCGCACAGGGGCCACGTGCCTTGGGGCCAAGGCGCCTTCTTGAGGGGGAGGAGGCGGAGGCTCCCCGGAGCTTCGTCGCCCGCGCAAGGCGGGGCGCGGTGCAGTGAGAAGGACGGCGCGGGGGAGCCCCCTGCGGCACGGACGAGCTCGGCGACGCGGGTCGAGCCACTCCTCGTGAGACGTGCCGACAGGGCGGTAGCGCAGAGCTCATTTGCCGCGATGAGCGCGGCTCGAGCCTCCATGGTAGCGCTGGAGCGCGAGACGAAGAACCACCGGGGTGAGCGGCGGAGATGGCGATGCGGCCGTCTCGCCTCACGGACGGATGTCGGGGCGATGCTTGCTGCTCGTTCCCTTGAGGCGGTGGCGGCGTTGGCGAGCAGCAACGGGAATGGCGAAGCGGCCGCCGACGGGGCCGTCTGGCGATGCGGTGGCGAGAGCGGCGGCTGGGCGCGGGCCCGACGAGCTTCCGACATGGATGCGATGGGCGGCGAAGAACAGGCGGCGGAAGGCGGATTCGGTGCACCCTACAGCGGCGCCAAATGTGGGATTTCGGGTTCCGGCAGACCCTCTAGGTTCGAACACTGGGGTGCACGCGGAGATCTGGCTGCGGCTCTGCTAGCCCTGCCAAGTCCTGCTGGCCCTGGTGACGGTGGTTGACGGGGCCGCCTTCCTCCATGCTCTCAATCGGGGCGTTCCCTCGCGCTCCCATTCCCTTCGGGCTACCTCTCCTGGAGCCCGATGGGAGCGGGCTGGGCCTCCGCCCAGGCGCTCCTTCTGCCCTCCTCGCCTTCGACAGCTGTGCCTAGGAGGGGAGGGACAAGAAAGGGCATTACGGAGCACTTATGTTTTTTCAATCTTAAACTAGTAGGCAATCGCCAAATTATGATTCAAATAATGTAATCGCTCAAGTCCATCTTTGTGTTCTATAATGCTTCTACTTGTATCAGCATATGAATGAAAAAGATGAACCTTGCCGGGAACCCGTGCATGTATATGTCCATGCAGAGGTGGAGTGCCTCTATAATGTAAATAAACGAGTTTTCCCGGCAGGATATCCTGTCGGCACCCTCTTTGTCTGCCGGAGAGCTACGTTTGCCGGGGAACAGACAGAGGGGCCAGCCCCCTGCCAACTCCTTTTTATCAAAGGTCACTGCGACCATCCCGACCGAAGCAACGTTCGAATCATGGATGGGAGCACCTAAGTTTCAAGAGAGAGAGAGGTGAGGTTTTCTCATGCGAAGTTATAGCTTTACAGAACAAAACACTAATGGACAAGAGGTAAACTTATCTGTTTGGCTTTGCCGGGGATCGCCATGCCGTGCAATCTTCTCGTCCTTTGTCGAAGTCATGTTCACGGCAGGAACCTGCAACTACACGTAAATGAGAAATGAATGCAGGATGCAATCCTATCTATATGCATATGCAAATGCTTATGCAGTGATCTGGGTGTGCTCGTGCATGCATGCTATCTTAGTTGGGGCCCTCCTACAACACTTCTTTATTTTATCTTGCACGGGGTCATCGCCACGGCTTGGTACAAGGGGTTACATGCAGTTGAGGCAAGGCCTATACAAAAGGGAGGCTGCCGGGCAGCCTCGCACCTTACGGGTAGTACTTACGGAGATGCTCAATATTCCATGAGTTTTGCAACAATGTGCCATCTCCGGTCTCAAGCCGGACTGCGCCAGGTCTAGTGACTCGTACCTCCCGGTAAGGGCCTTCCCACTTTGGTGAAAGCTTGTTTTTTACCCTTGGTGGACTGAACGCGCCTAAGAACAAGGTCACCTTCCTCAAAACACCGGGCATGAACCCTGCGGCTGTGATAGCGACGCAGGGCTTGCTGGTAGTGTGGAACACCCGTAGCTGCCCGGAGACAGTTCTCCTCGAGTAGCACTGTGTCGTCACACCGGTGCTGATCTTGTGCTACCTCATCATACGCAAGCACTCGAGGGGACCCGTAAATGAGTTCCGTGGGGATAACTGCTTCTGCCCCGTAGACCACGGAGAAGGGAGTCTGCCCGGTAGCTCAGTTAGGTGTCGTTCTGAGGGACCAGAGAGCTACCGGCAGCTCCTCGATGCACCGCCTTCCGTGCTTCTACAGCGTATCGAAAGTCCTTGTCTTGAGTCCATGAAGCACTTTAGCGTTCTCCCTTTCAGCTTGTCCATTGCTCCGGGGGTGTGCCACAGAAGCGAATGAGATCTTGCATCCGAGGGCATGAATGTATTGCATGAAGGCGTGGCTCGTGAACAGGGTGCCATTTTTAGTGATGATCCTTGCCGAAACTCTGAAACGACACACCAATTCTTTCAAGAACTTGATAGCAGACTGAGCAGACACCTTTCTCACGGTAGTCACTTCCATCCACTTTATAAACTTGTCGATGGCAATGAACAAGAATTCAAAGCCCCCGATTGCTCAGGGGAAGGGGCCAAGATTGAGCCCCCAGACGGAAAATGGCCATGATAGAGGGATTGTCTGAAGGGCTTGGGCAGGCAGGTGTGTTCTCTTGGAATGGAACTGGCAGGCTTCACATGTCGTGACGAGCTCAACTTCATCTCGGAGGGCTTTGGCCCAATAGAATCATCGCCAGAATGCTTTCCCAACTAATGCCCTTGATCCATTGTGTGAGCCGCACATTCCTCTGTGAATCTCAGCCAGCAGTTCCTTTCCATCCTACCAGCAGACACACTTCAATTTCACACCATTGGGCCTTCTTCTGTACAGAGTGTCATCGACAAACTGATACATACTGGCCCTCCGGGCTACTTTCTCAGCTTCATCTTTGTCGCGGGGAAGTTCTCCCGTTTGGAGGAAGCGGACGATGTGCCTTTCCCAAGTTGGAGCCTATGGCTCGGCAACGAGGACTAGTGGCACCTCCTCGGCTGTGGGAGCACCAGCCTGATTCACGGGGTACATAGGCCCGACTGGAGGGGGTGGTCCGGTAGGCTGTGAGGAGTTGTTTCCGGCAGGGTCTGTGCCGGGAGAGGGTGGCTCTGCCGGGAGAGGCTTACCATAGTCCAACTTTCTCCTTTTCCGGGCCATTATGGCTGGTTATACGGAGGTTTGAGAGAGATGGAGAACAAAAGTTCCTGGTTCCACAGAACGCTTCTGCGTAGCACACTTTGACAGGTGATCAGCTTTGTTGTTTTCCGCACGGGGTACATGCTCTATTTGCAGCCCATCAAAGTGCTCCTCCAATCTTCTCACTTCCTCGACGTGTGCTTCCATCAATGGGCTTTGATAATCCTTGTTGACTTGTCTCACTATAAGCTATGAATCTCCTCGAATGATCAACTTCTTAATTCCCAATTCTGTTGCAATCCTGAGCCTGGCAAGGAGCCCTTCATAGTCAGTTGTATTGTTGGTGGCTTCTTCCCGGTCAAAGTGCATTCAGACACGTACTTTAAGTGCTCCCCGGAGGGGGCAACAAGAAGCACGCCAGACACTGCACCTTGTAGGGAAAAAGCACAATCAAAATACATGATCCATTCTTGGGGTGATTCCTTGCCGGGGAGAGCTGTTTCTGTCACTTCCTCATCAGGGGTTGGCATCCATTCTGCAATAAACTCTGTCAGTGCCCTGCTCTGAATAGTTTAAGTGCTCTCAAACTTCAAACCAAAGCTGGATGCCCACTCCACTATTCTGCCAGTAGCCTCAGGGTTTCGGAGTATCCTTTGCAGCGGAAAACGAGTGAGAACCGTAGTCTCAGGGGCTTGGAAGTAGTGGCACAGTTTCCTTGAGGCCATGACAAGGCCAAAGATCAATTTTTGCATGCCAGAATACCTTGATCTAGCCCCTTGTAACAAGTGGCTGATGAAGTATACTGGGCGCTGCACCACTTTCTTCCTTGCCGCGTCCTTGGGGTTGCTCTTGTTGTCGTGCTCACTGCTGTTTTGGTCCTTTTCTGACTCTGCCGTGACTTGGCCATTTTCTGACTCATCCACCTCTCGCTGTGCTACCAAGGCCGCACTGAAAACTTGGTTGGTTTCCGCCAAGTAAAGCAATAACGGCTCCTGGGGTTTGGTTGCAACCAAGGTAGGCACAGATGATAGGTAAGCCTTCAATTCTTGCAGAGCTGCATCTGCTCCCGGGGTCCACTTCATAGGCCCTGCTTTCTTCAAAATTTTGAAGAACGACAGGGAACGCTCGGCAGACTTGGAAATGAATCTACTTAGCGTGGCAAAACATCCCGTCAAGCGCCTTACATCCTTAACTGTCCTTGGTGCCTGGATCTGCTCAATGGCCTTGATCTTGTCGGGGTTGGCTTTAGTCCCCCGATGGGACACGAAGAATCCAAGTAGCTTGCCGGAGGGGACTCCAAATACACACTTCTCCGGGTTAAGCTTCAAGTTGATCTTGTGCAGATTAGCATATGTCTGTTCCAAATCCTGGATAAGGGTGGCCTTATCCTTGGTTTTGACCACGATATCATCCATATAGGCCTTTATATTTCCATGCAACTGTGGTTCAAAACCAATCTGAACTGCTCTTGCCAAAGTGGACCCGCCACTCTTTAAACCGAAAGGCATGCGGAAAAGCATTAGGTACCACAGGGAGTGATGAATGATGCCTTCTCCTCATCTTCTTTAGACATGAAGATCTGGTGGTATCCAGAGTATGCATCCAGAAAGGACAGAAAATCGCAACCTGAAGTGGAATCCAGGATCTGGCCGATGCTCGGCAAGGGGAATGGATCCTTCGGGCAAGTCTTGTTGAGATCTGTGAACTACTGCCGCTCCAAGGTCTGCTTCCGTACTTTTTGCTTGACGGGTCGGGCGTGTGGGCAGATAGCAAGGTGGTGCTCGGTTACCTCCCTGGGAACACCGGGGATATCATATGGTTGCCAGGCAAACACATCGATATTCGCCCACAGGAAGGCAACGAGCGTGCTTTCCTATTTGTCATCAAGGGTGGCGCTGATAGTGAAAGTACCATCAACGCCAGCCAGCCCTGCCGGGACCCTCTTCACTTGGGGTGCAGCAACCTTGGATCTCTTGCTGTTGGAACACTCTGGCACGTCGTCAACGGGTGCCGTGCACTCGGAGGGGGCACGCTTCCCGAACTCCTTGTCAGAGGCCCTACAATCCCTCTTCTTTACTTTGCCTTCCTTGGCGGGAGCTGATCCTGCTGCAGCTTCTGCTTTGACTGCATCCTGGTACATCTTATCTACGCAGATAATTGCATCCTTCTCATCTGATGGGATAGTGATGACTCCTAGTGGCCCAGGCATCTTCAAAGTGTTATAAGCATAGTGAGATGCTGCCATGAACTTAGCCAGGGCCGGGCGTCCCAGAATCCCATTGTACGGCAGGGGGAGATCAACCCCATCAAACACAATCTTCTCAGTCCGATAGTTCATTTCTCCCCCGAACGTCACCGGCAACGTAATCTTCCCCTTAGGATGGCTCCTGCCTGGATTGACTCCTTGAAATGTGCCGGTAACCTCTAGCTCTTCTTCTCCTATCTGAAGCTTGTTGATGACTGCCGAGGAAATCAGATTCAATCCGGCCCCGCCATGCACTAACATCTTTGTGACATTGAGGTTGCAAATTGTTGGGGAGACCAACAATGGCAAACATCCTACCACAGTGGTGCGGCCAGGGTGATCCTCCTCATCAAAGATGATGGCGTGCGGGACAACTTGAGCGACTTCCGGGCCTCTGGCGCTAGTTCCACAACATTGACCTCTTATGCCCATCGTTTGAGTTGTCGGTGAGAGGTGTGCAAAGATGCAGCTCCATCAATGCATAGGGCGTCAGTGGCCTTCTAAAATTCCTGCTCACTAGTTTCCTCTTCATTCCCTTCGTCACTCACATCATCATAGATTTCCTTCTCTTGGCCCCTGGCGGGTTTTCCTTGGTTCCAAAAGGGTTTGCTGGGGCAATTTTCTTCACCACCTCGGCCCTTACCGCCAGCAACGTTTTGACCTTTCTCCTTATCACGCTTATCATACTCTGCTCTCTGTTTCTTGACGAGCTGCTCAACCTGATAACACTCCTGAAGGCCGTGGCCTTTGGTTTGGTGGATCTTGCAGTACGGGCCACCACATTTCCTGGCTTTTTCCGTGGCAGTGGCTTCCCGGCAGGTAGCGCATGCGGCAACTTCCTTGACGGGGGCCTCAGCCTTGGCCTTCTTGCCGGTACTAGGTGTGCCCGAACCTTCCACAGTCGTCACCGCCTTATCTCTTGGCTTCTTGCTGCACTTCTTGCCCTTTCTCTGACTGGTTGACTCATCCTCTGAATCCACATTGATGCAATCCTCCTCTCCGGGCCACTTCCTCCCTTCCTCCATCCGAGCACACTTATCCACCAGTGTGTATAGCTCCTTCACAGTCTTGGGCAACTGCACATTCATCTTAGAACGAATGCGACGGTTGCGCACATTAGACTGGAAGGCTGCTATAACGGCTGCCGGATGGATATTTGGAATATTTGTATGAACTTTACTGAATCTCTGTAAATACTTATGGAGGGTTTCTCCTTCCTTCTTCTGGAGAAGCTGCAGGTCGCTGGGTCTGCCAGGCTCTTGGTGGCCACCGGTGAAGGTACCGATGAACTCGTGGCATAGATCTGCCCATAATGAAATGGAGTTCTCCGGCAGGTGCATCAGCCAAGACCTCACATTGGACTTGAGGGCCAAAAGGGAAGTAGTTGGCGAACACCTTCTCATGTCTTCCCCCGGCAGCCTGAACACCGATGGTGTATATGCTCAGGAACCTTGCTGGGTTGAACCTCTCATCATACTTTTCGGGTATCTCTGGCTTGAACGTGCGAACTGACGGCCAAGGACTTGCCGCAGCTCTCATGTAAAGGTGGGGCAGCCGACCTCGAAAGGTAGGCACCCGCCAATACCGAGCGCAGGCTCGTTGATGTTGAGGCCGCCGCACTCGTCGGTCTGGCAGAGGTCGTCGTGGCGCCGATCCAAGGCGATGCACACGTCTCCCCGCCGCCTATCCCCCGTGGCTCGGCGTTGGCCTGGATGTGCTCGAGGGTCATAAGAGGCCATCAAGACGTCGTCGGGGTCTTGATTCTGCTGCGCCCGCGTCGCCTGCCATGGCGGGGACTGCATCATGGGGACAGCCCCCTCCATTCGGCCAGCAGTGCGTACGGTTGCTGTCGCTTGGGGAGGTCGTGGCGGGCTAGTTCGTCGTGAGCCCCCAGCCTCAGCGAAACCGAGCAGGCTCTGGATGGTGGCACACCACTCGTCCATCTGCTCGGCTGCCGGTGGAGACCTCAGTAGGAGCTGAGCTCGCGCCATAGCCTCCGTGGCTGTGCTTGGCGTAGCGGTTGATGATGTCGACCGCACCGTTGCCTGGCTCCTCACGGTGCCAGTGGTGGTGTCGGCGGTAGTATCATGTACGCACAGCGGTGGAACGACCACCTAGGTTGCGGGGTCGCGCGGCAGTGGTGCTCGGGGGGTCAGCGGCTCCGTCGAGCACAGAAGTCTGGTCGACTCGTCCGAGAGGAGACACACGGGCCATGGTCGCTCCCATGGTGGGGCGGTCGAAGGGCGATGGTTCGCCCTAGACCGAGCACCATTGCTGAGGTTGTGCCAGTCAGTGGGAGGAGAGGGTGCAGACGGAGTGACCACCTCGCCCGCACCTTGTGGAGCATGACCACCAGGGCGCTGCTGATGTTGTTCTCCTCCGACATCTCCAGCCCCCATATCGGCCGCGAGGGGAGCGGTGACGGTGCCACCTGCCCCAGTGACGCCCCCAGCAGCGTTCACGTCCTCGCTCACCTCCGAGGCCTCTGAGGCACTTGAGGTCACGGGCGGCGGAGCCTTCGATGTGGACGGATGGGCCGAAGGGCCGGACTTCTTCTTCTTAGGCACCATGGTCGGTGACGTTTTCGAAGATGAAGATGGCGATGAACATGACATGTTGCGCATGCTTTCAGGTTCGCCAAGCGATCCCCTACCTGGCACACCAAAGATGTCGCGGGATGTCCGCGGCCACCTATGGGACCGGGTGGCCCCTTGCTAGTTCGGTGGGAGGACGTCGCACTGCACAAAGAGCAGATCAGCGCACTACAGCACGGCGGAGAGCACACGAGCAATTTACCCAGGTTCGGGCCGCCGCAAGGCGTAAGACCCTACTCCTGCTTTGGGGGATAGATGGTGGAATGAGTGTGGTGGTGTGTAGTACACTTTCCTGGCAAGCGTTGCCTCGGGACCGCAACGTCTATGCACGTACGGTTGCTTGCGTTTGTCAACTTTCCAACCCTCTAACCCCCCTACGAGTTCCATGGGCCTCCTTTTATATATTAAGGGGTCACCACAGTGGCAAAGTGGTCATTATCCACTGATACGATAGCAAACAGTGCTATCATACTTAACTCTATGGGCTGACAGGGTGCATTAAATGCGCCACTTAGTGTCACATCACTGGTTGCCCGGCAAGGCCTGTCGGGCTATCTTGCCAGCTCCACACCTCTTCTCTTGACACGTCGCAGGACGGGTGTCATCTGTGGGTTTCTTTTGTCGGAAATGGCTGCCATGTGGCGAATGGCTGCCACTTAATCATCTCGCGGCTTGGCACCGCACTGATTGACGACGTGAGTCGTGTTGGAGTGGTTGGTGGGGTGATTCTGCCCCCGTGAGCCCCGGCAGGCTCTGCCGGGGAGTCTTGGTTGCTTGCTTATGGCGGTGGCCTCGCCCCTTGCCGGGCTCGCTTGCCCGGCAAGGGAGGCCCTTCTTTTGCCGATATCTCACTCCTCTGGCTCTACCTGGGCCTCTCTGAGCTGCATGTTGGTTCTTTAAATCTCTTGGTTCTTCGATCTTCGGCTGGAGTTGGTGCTTCAATCTTGATCTTGTGCCTATGCACAGTTGGCCAACAGACCTAGGGTTCGTTGCATCGACAATGATAATAGAAAATTTGTGGATATGTTGTGATAAGGTGGTTCTTTCTAGATTTTGCGAATTATAGGAACTCTAGAAAATTATGTGGAACACCATAGATATTGGTTTTGTAATAGTAGTGGATCCTGAGACGATTGATGGATTGATAAACTACTGAATTGGATTCATAGTAAGGAAACAAGATCTTGGATTGGTATAATACGTGTTTCCTTGGCATAGAGATGCAATACTTTAGACCTTGGATTTATTAGCCGAGCACTCGGATTGTAGTGTTTCATTCAAGCTTACTAGTTTGTATACTCCACCCTAGGATTTTTACATAGGGATGCTAACGAGGTGGTTATCGATGACACAGGTGATTTTGTTTAGTCCTTCTCTCGAGAATAAGGGAGGTATGAATAGCTTGAATGATGTTTGGAGATGAACTATATGAGATAATTCTTTCGATGTAATAAGATGATTTTTTTTTAGGTTTAGACATGACAGTTGACATCTAAGGACTGTGCTCAAGAATGAGGTGATAAACGTTCACTCCCATCCTAGAATCCTTCAAACCCTTAAGCTTTACCTAGCCACATCATGGTCGGATCATGACCATGAGCTTTCACTCTAGGTCGAGAAGACCTTGTCCAACACTCAACTGTGACCACCACCAGTCCTGCTTATAAGGAAGGTGGACAGAAAGTGCTAGATTGCAAACGGATCACAGATTCCTAGACAAATAACTACCCAGAACCAATGCCCCAACCTACTTTATGTACCTCGCGAACAAGGTCTTCATGGAATACTTGGACACGTTGGGTGTAATCTTTATTTATGACATACTTGTCTACTTTGAGACGCAAGAAGAGCCCTCAGCCTATCAGAGAATGTCTGGAGACTGCCATGACAAGGCAGAAGAGCTATGCTGACCTTCATCATCGAGAAGTAACTTCCGCATCGAAGACCATGCGTACCTACAAGTCACTTGCCTCAAAAGGAAGAAAGGGTTTCCATGACAATGGAAAACCCACACCAAGATTCATTGGTCCCCACAGATCGGTCCCCTTTTGAGATCACTGCAAGACGAAGAGAAGACGACTACCAGTTGGAGTGGCCACCTGATTTATCCAATGTGCACAACCTTTTCCATGCATCACAACTCCATAAGTGTTTCCAACTTCCTGACAAGCCTAATCCCTACAAGGACATCGATCACCGAGCCATCTACCTCCATCCCGATCTAACCAACCGCGAGAGACCCGTTGGCAACCTGGATCAAGCAAAATGTCATACACGAAGCTGCACCATAAAGTACTTCAAGGTTCAGAGGAGCAACCATACGGAAGCAGAAGCAACCTAGGAGCGTGAGGACTACCTCAGATCCGAGTTTCTTTATCACTTTAAAGCCTAATTTAGGAAACTCGGGGACGAGATTATCGTAAGGGAGGTAGGTCTGCCACACTCTGATTTTCATGCCACAACACTTACCCTAATAAATCATGATAAAATGTGGTTTAACAAAAAACTTTTGAGTGTTTTGGTCTTTGCTTTGATTTGGATTTTTATGCTATTTTGAAGTTCTTTAAAAGTCATATAGTAGCTTCCAACCCCATACTTGTTCCTCTTGCTCCAAAATCTTGCCCAATGATCATGCCACGTTTATAGGCCATAAAAATATTTTCTTGCAAAAATAATTTGGCCAAAAAGTATTTTCTAAATTAGGTTTTCCAAAAACCCCTGAATTGAGACTTGAACTACAAGTACTTAATTTAGGGTGTGAAAAATCTTTCAAAAGGTATATTTGACTCCTATTAGATGTAGGACTCCCATAAACCACAAAAATATAATTTTAAAATTTATATTGCTATTTTATTTAAAGAATTTTTTTAAGGCCATAAATGGTCTTTAATATGTTAAAATTATTTTAATGTTTCAAAAATATTTGAATTTTTTGGGGAAGCTTATTGTACATATATTGTCCATATATAAGAGTTTCAACACATGGTCATGTTCAAAATATTGGTAAAATCCCTCAAATACCATTTTTGGATATTTCAAGCTTTTGAAATATTTACAAAGAAAATATTCCAATAAGTCCAAGAAAATTCTATGATGTAAAAAATGCCATATTTGATGATCTTGCCAAGCCTCATGTCTTGAAGAACAAGATAACTCCACCAAAACCCTTCATAACCACTTCTTTTCATTTTCTACTTTGAGAAACTTTACATTGCCAAACATGTCGAAAAGCTCTCAACCTTGGTAGACATGCTAAAATGGTCTAATGATTCATCTAGACCAAGTGGTGCATCAAGGAGAACCAGTTAACTTGACCAAAGCTTGCCAAAACTATTTCTGTCCATTTCTAGGGTTTGAAATAATTACATTGCCAAGTTTCTCCAATTGAGCTACAAATTTGCACACTAGCTCAAAATTATACCAAGCTCATTCCTGTTAAATTTCAAAGCCATTCGATTCCTCTAGATACCTCAATTCATCATCAAACACCTTCTGCAATATTTTTGTGATCAATGATTCAAGCCCAAAAATGGATTCTCCTTTAGCTCAAATATTTACTAGAGCTGCTCCTGATCACCCTCTACCTCTGGTAAAAATTGCAAGTCCATGACTATTGGGGGGTCAAAACCCCATTTTTCCTCCCTGGACAGCTAGTTTCTCTCTCTCTCTCTCTATCTATCTATCTATCTACCCCTCTCTCACTCCAGTCACTCCCCTAGGCATCCTAGGCATCCGAAGTGATCCTGACATTGTTTACTAACCCCCAGCAAGCGTAGACATAAGTGGACATGCCTTAGACAGATAAAGTATGACACGACATGCTGGGAGCATGCTACAGTGCTCTCATGTAGTGTAGCTCACCCATTCCGAGGGCATGCGACAACCTTGGGCGTCGAGATGATGTCTCCCAAGGTGGCCTTGACGTCCCGGACAAGCCTCGATGTCCTGCCCCTCCTCCCGTACCTTCCTTCTCCCTCTATAGGGCTCACCGGGTGTGTCTATGAATGATGCCTACGGTGCACCATCGCCTCCCTGCAAATACTCCTCCCCGGGAATCCCTCTCGGTTCGGCTCTCTCTCCCACTCTCCCACCACCCCCAGACAACCCTGCTCTTTCTCCCATGCCCTCCATCCACCCCTATGGCCCGAGCCATGTCGTCGGCCTCCACCTAAATCATTGCTCGCAGCTCCTCCACTCCCCCTAAAGCCACTTCAGGACATCACGGACATAACCGCAGGTCCCTCCTACGCTCCATTTCCTCCCGCCGAGGCTGCCTCACCGTGCCTGAATTTCGCCGTCGGCCTTGTCCACCACGTCCGGCGCCCTCCTCGGCCTGGACATCCCCGGCCCGTGCGGCTAGACGGAGCTGAAGCGAGACGCTCCCCGAGCTCGCCCATGCATCGGGCGCCTCAAACGGTAGCCTACAGCTATGGCAATCAGCGTCGGAGCTACTCCTCCTCGCGCCCGAGGCACGTGCGAGAGGTTGAAGACGGCCTGCCGCTGGGGCCCGTGCGTTAGCGACCCTGCAGGCGGGCCCATCCATTTAAGTGGAAACGACTTCGGCCGGATCCGCTTCCCTGCCTGAACGCATACTTGGTGAGCACCTTGGCGTCAACCCCTTTGCCCGTGGTGGCTGAGCTGGTAGTCCCCAAGACGCTCTCCGCTAAGTTCCACCAGTCGTCTTGCCGCTGCCCATATCTAGGCCATTTTGGTAAATTCTTTTATTTTTCTTTTTTGTAAATTTGTAAAACCTCCGTAATGTTCAAATGAGCTCCAAATTTGGTGATTCAAATTCCTACTGGCCTCTAAATTTCTCATCCACCTCATGGTGCATCATGCACATTTTCCCAGAACACTTTGCTTCACACATATTTAATAAATCATACTTTCTTATTTCCGTGCTAAACTTTGAAAATTCACGGAGAACCCATTTTTGCTGCAAATGCCATGACTCAAATTCCTAGTGACTCCATAAATCAAGATCTATTTA
The DNA here is from genome assembly GCA_021605145.1 of Aegilops bicornis. Lineage (NCBI taxonomy): Eukaryota > Viridiplantae > Streptophyta > Magnoliopsida > Poales > Poaceae > Aegilops > Aegilops bicornis. Next base: position 457,199,715 of record CM038675.1, on the reverse strand, counting down.
ATGAGCCATAGTGAACATTTTTACTGCACTTGGTTTTCACTTGATCTATTAAATAGGTCATTTATCCTCATAAGTCCACTTCAAAAAATCGATAGGATATTCTTTTGGACTCCAAATCCAAATACAATTTAGAAATATCTCTAAAATCATGCCTTGTTTCATGAGTGCCTTTGCTCATTTTACAAAAAGACATTTCTGCAAACTCCTTGCAAATCCATTAAATCCCTTGATTCCATCATATTGAAATCTTCAGAAATATCTATTAATCCAAATCCAATGAAACCACTTTGGTTATTTTTCATATAACCAGAGATATCCTAGAAAATTCAAATCTCTATTTTCAGAGCATTTCTATTTCTCTGCATTGTTGTGTTTTTTATTGTGATTGCTCTCGACGATAATTGACAGAATGGACGAAGTGCTTGGAGATGGACCAGAAGACTTGAAAACTTTGCTGAGCCAGGGCAGCCCTTTGACCATGATACACCTCTCTTGTTCATCGATAACTTTCCATATGCATGATGATCATGTTGATGATGAGATTGTTATGACCGTTGCATTGATGCATACCCATTGATACTTGCATGTTCATAGCTCTACCTTGTGCTCGGAGATACAATGACAAATACTTGATGTTGACACATGATGTTGCATCTATGCCATGATCATCTCTTGGTTACAATCTTTAGAAAAACCCATCGGGTGCCCCTAATGCCCATCGGGGATGTTGGAACTAGGTCATCGCTTGATGAAGAAGTGGTGTACCAAAGCAAGTGATCGTGTGTGTGTTTTCAAAACATATTAGATTTAACGTGTGTCAACCGTCCCAAACAAACATGTACAACCACACTGCCCCTTCTGGGACGGGGCATTATTGATTACCTAGTTTGTGCTAGCATGGGCGCCCGCATTACTAGTGACGGGAGTTGCGTGGTCACTCTCGGGACGGGTTCGTGCTTGGATAGGTGGCCATGATTGTTTTTACAGGGCACCGGACACACTGTTTGTACCCTCATGCATATGCTATGTGTTGAATATGTAGCGCAGCTCCACAGATTTAAACATGTAAGCATGACTATGGCATGGGGGATGGTATCAATCGAGTGGATTCCAAGCTGATGGCATCTAGGGAAAGGTAGTGATCGGGTGCTCACCCCAGGTACTTGAGGTACCATGGGGCGTGGCTCACACGGGAGTTCACCGGATCTTGTGCTAAAGTGTGCAACCTCTGTAGAATGTCAAACTATTCGAATAGTCGTGTCCACGGTCATGGACAGTTGGGTGGTGCTACTTAAACTATGTCTGAAATCCTTTCACACACTCAATTAAGTACTTTGTTGATGTGATTCATGAGAAGTCGCGATAAGCTTGAGACTGAGTTGTGTATAACTCTTTATCGAGGTTGATGTCTGTAACCTCTCGATACATGTTACACACGCATTCATGACACCATTAAGTATTGATCATACTTGCATAAGAAAAACCATCTTACCACAGATATGCCAACATAGTGATATTTCCATGCGTCCCTTATTCTCTTTACATTCATGGGCTGCTTGCGAGTACATTCAGACGTACTCATTGGCTTGTCCTTGGCTATTTACTTGGCCAGGCATGGAAGAGCAGGAATTTCTGGAAGAATTCTTCGGTGACTAACATGAGAACTAGGACGATTTCCCAGTCAGAATGCTTGTAGGGTTAAGGCAGATGACATGGGTTCTACTTATCGACGAAGCTTTCCGCTGCTTGTGTTTCATTTGATGTTCAGCCCTTGAGGCTTTATCTATGTAAGACTTGACCATAAGGATCCTATTTGTGTGAGATGCTATGTAATGGATGTAAACTCTTGATATTTAGTATGTGGTGTACAGTGAGCATTGATCCTTGGTATCACAGTGCACATGTAACTGGTGGCTTCGACTATGTAAGTCGGGGTCCCCGCAGCTAGGCCAAACACTCAATACTTGTGCTGATCCTAAAGGAGTAGGCAAGCAATCCTCATACTGGGGAGGGAAGACCAGGCGTTGGTGGCATGTTTGCCGTGTATGTGGTGCGACAAAAGAAATAAAGTAATGTGGCAGAGCAAGATTGTGCGGTAGCAACCACAACGAGTCATGCAAGATCTCGTGCACTATAATTCATGCAAGCCATAGCCAGCCCAACCAGTCTGTTAGTGGATGAAAGTTGACATAGATCACCTGAAGATTAACTTGGACGAGGTGTTCCAAGCGGCTGACTGGTGGATGGGGTTTTGTAATCAGAGACAGTGCAGGGATGTCCGAGGAGCAGGAGTAGGAAGGATTCCCAATGATCGCAGTGCAGTGCTGGAAGTAGCGACACACTAGGGAATGACGAATATCTACATCCAGCCCAAATGTAAGAATCTAATAAACGCCCTGCAAAACAATGATTGCGACGGGGCACCTAAAAGCATTCTATATAGAGATATGTGCTAGTTTATCCACCTCAATTCTAGTACAATTATTTACACGCATGGACCTCACGCGTGCAATAAAGTAGCATAGGAGCTTGTCGGTATGGGAAGCGAAAGACATGATTTATGTTGTCGTTGGTCAGAGGAGGGAAAGTTTGTGGTTCTACGGGAGAACCTAAGTTTAGGTCCAGCTCCAGCGCATCCTTAGATAACCAAGGACAGGGCCTCCAGTTGCCTGTTGTCGGCCATCCCCATGGCCAAGGACATGGTCGTGTTCATACCTCTGCACCACCACCATGGCCACTTGGGAAGCCAGTACCCATGGCTCATTTTTCGCGATGACGTTTGCGCCCGCGGTCTTGGATTTGGCTTCGGGTATAACCATGGTGGTGAAATATCGGTCTTCTTTTAGGACGCTCTTGGCCCATCTGACACGGAAGATCGGCACCTTCTCTCCAGCGTAGCTCAGCTCCCAGGTCTCCTCGATCCTTCCGTAGTATCTGTCCTTGTCCTTACCGGTGTAGGATTCCATCGTTACCCGGAGTTACGATAACCATCGCTCTTCATGTCCTTGTCCTCGGTGTAGAATGTGTAGCCGTTGATATCGTGACGCCTCATAGGTCATCAGGTTGTGCTCGGCGCCTGTGACAAGGCGAATATGAGTTGTTCTTCCGGTAGAATCTTCATGTAAAGGTGCAATGTAAGCTTCGCTTGAACCAACACGTGAAACATGAGTTGTGCTCTTTGAGTATATCTCCGTCCGCCCTCCGTTGGCCTCGATCATTGCACGTCTTCTCAATAAAGGTTTTGTGCTCTACCACCCAAGGATCGACCACGTCTATGTGTTGTAGCGCGACTAGGTTTGCTCTTTCAAAAGTCGTGAGTCGACCCTCGTAGTCGACATGCATTTCGCGGCGACCCTCACGGTGACCCCATCGAGCGAGCCTGCCGAGGTGCTCGATGACGGGCGGACCAACGGGGTTCTCGATGCCTAGATAATTCGTGCGATGGGAGATGCACTCTTCCGCCGAAAGCCTCGGCTATACTTCCCTCTGGTCGTGACATGTTCCGAACGGATCCTTTGATGACACCAGTCATCCTTTCGAACGGCATCATGCGCCATTAGTAGTTTTGCCAAAAAGTATAAAAATAATTTTTATACTAATGGTACCGTGGCACAAAGGCGCCATTAGTAGTTTAAACTACTAATGGCGCACTAACATAGTGCGCCATTAGTAGGTTTGCAAAAAGTAAAAAAATTATATACTAATGGCGCCTTGTGTCTTGGTCGTGCGCCATTACTAGTTCTAACTAGTAATGGCGCACTTTGCCATCCTCGCCATTAGTTTGTATGGAAAAATGGGGAAAAAATCAATAGTAGTGGCGCACCGTGAGCACGGTGCGCCATTACTGTCTTCCACACTAATGGCGCACGAGCAACCGGTGCGCCATTAGTATATAGTAGTGGCGCACTACTTACCTGGTGCGCCATTAGAATCAGTCCTATCTATAGCCCTTTTCCTAGTAGTGCGCGGGGCAGGCCGCAAGCCAAAGCTCGATCTCTCAGATTTATCAGCACTGCAGGGACGGACCCGAGCACACGCGTCGTGCCAGCGTGTGTATCCCCCGTTGTGGGATGAGCAAGAGGTGGGTTAGCAATGCGCGGAGGCCGAGAAGGGCGATTCCATGGACAACGAGACAATAGAGTAAAGTCAATAACCATGGTAAAAGAGGCAAGCATACTGGTCTGGAGTACATAAAATAAAATGGTGTAGCCGCGGGACTGGACCTTACGGTTTGAGGATGATGCTGCCCGAGGGGAGCCCTCAATTGAACAAACCAAAAAGCGTCACCTGGGCCGCTGCTGAAGAAGTGCTGGAGTAGCTGAAGACATGTGCTGCAAAAGTTGCTCCTCACGAGTCGTCCAAGTCTTGAGCCTCGTGAGGCTCCGGAGGCTCGCTAGGGTCCATGGCCTCCTCCGATAGGATCGCCTGGTGCTTGGCCTCGTGAGCCGCCAGGGTGCCCCGCATGTAGCGATGATGCGTGGCAGCCCTATTCAGCAGACCGAAAGGCATGCGGACATAGCTGTGAGGAGGGCCCTCGCACCGACCAACATGGGGTGGCCAGAAGAGCTCCTGAGACGCGACTCTATTAAGCCCTAGGATGTTGACGTAGACGCGCAGCTCGCTCCCCTCGTCGGGGGCGGGAGCTGCGTTGGGTGGTGCGGGGCGACGCTCGACTCGCATGGCTCTGGCCTCCTGAAGCTCCTTGATTGCCTTGGTGATGAACTCCTCAGCCAGGCGCCTCGCGCCCTGCGCTATCCTCGCGAAAGCGCGCGTTGATGCACGTCTCCACATGGTGCCCGAACGCCTCCCTCGTGACGCTGGCCAGGTCAGAGGCCCTCCAGAGGAGAGCCCCTGAGCCTAGCCTGAGAGGGGCTCCGGGCACGCCTTCCTATGTGAGAGGGGAAGGTTCCCAGTTAGTGGGAGCGGGCCCTGAAGCACGATCGTCGGGCGCCCCGTCCTCCTGAGGACCTAGGCGGAGCAGCTGCTTCTTCTTCTTGGGGATGACCTCAGAAGGGTAGACGGCGCCCGCATCATCTAGGTTCTCGACCGCCGCAGCCTGGTAGGCGCGCTCGAGGGAGCACCCCGCATTCTTTTCATCATAGGCGACCGTGATGATGCCTCCCCTCCCTGGCATCTTAACGACGTTGTAGCCATGGTGAGTCGCAGCCATGAACTTAGCCAGGTCCGGATACCCCAGGATTGCGTTGTAGGGGAGGTGAATGTTGGCGACGTCGAAGTCGATGAGCACAGTGCAGTAGTTGTCATGCTTGCCAAAGGTGACAGGGAGGCAGATCTGCCCTATCGGGATGATGGAGCCATCGGTCACTCCCGAGAAGGGCTTGGGAGGCTGAATCAGGTCCTACGGCACCTGGAGCCTGTCGAACGTCTTGACGGGGAGGACATTGAGTCCCGCATCACAATCGATGAGTGTCTTGGTGACGAGGACGTTGCTGATGGTAGGTGAGCAGAGCATCGGGAGCGCGCCGGCAATGGCCGCGCACTTGAGCTGGTGATAGAGGCGAGGGTGTCCCGATCTTTCGATGAGATGATAACTATCGATTTGGTGGAGACGACTTTGACGATCCGACTACAAACGTGCACGACGTTGCGCCTTAGCAATCGCTACACCAACTCCGAGAGGTGATGGACCACGCGGAGCACAATCAACCTGACCACGAAGGTCTATTCCTGCAAGCAATCGAAAAACAAGCAAGAATATGATAAAGCAATCTGAATATTGCGAGTATATATGAAGTATTGATAAAGGTGGGGATCCGTAAGCGGTCTTGGTCTGGTCGTTGGACACAAACGAAGTACCACGAAGTTGCAATGGCTAACTTTTAACTAAACAAATCCCAAGGAAAAAGCTACTAGATGGATCTACTTATATAGGATCAAGGGGTGGCGGCCAAGGAGGTGGTAGGACGTCCCAAGGCAGCCTAAAACAAACCCTAGGTCGTACAAGGCCAATGGGCCCAAGCGGAGGTGACGTAACACCTTTGGACTTGTAGTTTGACTCGGATTCTGCTGCAAAGATCAGATTGTTTCGTCCATAACTCAACGCTCGGACGAATTTGAAGGTGAATCCAATTGGGTTGGAAGGTGCACGAAATCTATTTTCCAACAAAAAAGAATCACCCAATTTGGAGTCCGGATGAAAAAGTTATTGACGTTTTGAGTCAGGTATGTCTGCAGTAGTCCGAATCTGAGTCCGTAACGTGAGAGACTTGGACTCTATCTTCTCTTGGTCCAAAAGTGACGTGAGAGGACTTTTTGAACAGCACCTAAACTTCTCCTTTTCCCTTATCTTCATATGTGTATTGTACAAATGTCCCATACACCTACAATTAGACAAAACACAAAAGTATGTGATGTATTTTTGTTCTGGATAACATAAATAGATTATTGAATAGTTTGCACTAGAAATCACCTGACAAATATGCATGTATGCAATATTTTTGGTCTTATCCAAGGTAGTCATGTCCTCATCAGCTGGTCAATAGAGTCGAAGGTGATGGCGTACTTGGACCACTTGAGCGGACGCGTTGCCTCAAGCTTGGGGTGGGCCGCGTTCACCTCTCGAGCGAACTACTTGAAGATGCAATGGGAGGCAGGGGCCTGAGCGCCTCCAAGGATGCAAGCGATGGCACAAGGCTCTTCGAAGCCCCCGGCCCCATCATCTTGGTGGTGGTCGTCGTTCCTCCTTGGTGGTGGCGGCAGCGGAGGAATGCCAGCATTGCCCTGAGGGCGGTCCTCACGAGGTTGATCCCTCCAGGGGCCCTCGTGAGGCTGGCCCTGCCAGCGATCCTCACGAGGCTGATCGCACCAGTCATGGTCGGGGTCGCGGTTGTCCCAGCGTCCCCCACCTCGGCCTCCTCCATGGCAGTAGCCGCGGTCGTTGCGCTCCGGGCACCATCCAAGGCGCCCGTCTAGGATGGCACTGAGCTCTTGGCAGTCATTTCTATTGTGGTTGTGCACGTTGTGGAAGACGCGGAACGGATGGCTGCCCTTGGAGGACCCCAGGTGGTCGCAACCGCGCTTCATCTCAGGTTCGGCCGCGAGCATAGCTGGACCCTTGCGCTTCACATCCTTAGCCTTGGCTTTCTAATCTTATGGGTCGGCCTCCGAGAGCTCAAGGAGGGATTGGCGACCTTCCTCGGCCCTCATGCACCTAGTTACCAAGTTGAACATATCCAGGGCCGAGCATAGGTCCTCATGTATGGCGAGCTCTTCCTTCATTTTGACGTCCCGGACGCCATCAGTGAATACCAAAATGATGGCCTCATTCGACACCTTGGGAATCTTGAGGTGAATGTTGGTGAAGCGGTGGATGTATTTGTGCAGGTCTCTCCTGGCTGCTTTTTGATGCGCCGCAGGTCACCCGTAGCAGGTGCGCGGTCGCGAGTGCCATGGAAGTTGGCGATGAAGCACTCTCGCATGTCTTCCTAGGAGGAGATCGATCCCGCGGGGAGGTTCAGGAGCCACAAGCGCGCGCCATCCTTGAGGGCCATGGGAAACCAGTTCGCCATGACCTTCTCGTCGCCATTGGCTACCTCGATGCTTAGCTTGTAGAGCTAGAGGAACTCGGCAGGGTCAGGGGTGCCGTCGTAGCGTGAAGGGAGGTCTGGGTTGAACTTCCCAGGCCAGCCGACGCGGCGCAGCTCCGGGGTGAATGCACGGTAGCCTGCCACGCTCACCGGAGCCTGGTCTTGGCGCTCATGCACCGCCGCCTCTGGTGGCACGCGTTCTTGACGTGGCGGTGATGGGAGCGCACGCGCCTCTCCTTGGGGCTGCTGCACCACCTGGAAGCTTTCTTCGTTGTGCGCTGGTGCCCTGCGCAGCGGGTCACACCGGGGGCCTCACGCCTTGGCTCGAGGACGGCGTCTTGCCTGGGAGGTGGAGGAGGCACACCGTGGGCCACGTCGCCCGTAAGAGGCGATGGGGGAGGCAGCGAGCGGGATGGTGCAGGGGGCTCTCCAGCGGCGGTGACGAGCTCGGCGATGCTATCGAGCCAGTCCTCGTAGAGGTCATCGGTCAGGAGATAGCGCAGAAGCTCGCTCGCCATGAGCAACGTAGCCTGCGTGTTCACCGGCCAACGACAAGCATGGGAAGATGAAGCAGCCGCCGAAGTCAGCGATGGAGTGGCGGTGCATCCATCATGCCGCAAAGAAGGCTGCAGTGATGAAACCTGGTGCTCATGGGCCGCGTGGCCGGTGGCGGCGTTTGCCGTAGGCGATGGGGAACGACGGGGAGCGCCGCCGCCTCCAAGCACTGTCTGGGCGACGCGGGCAGCGTGGGCAGCCCAACGCTCAGCATGAACTCGACGAGTGTTATCCATGAGGACGGCGGAACGGTGGCGAATCGACGGGCGGAAGAGAGGCTCCAACGCACACCTACCTGGCGCGCCAAATGTCGGATTCGGGGCTCCGCAGGCCCAAGAAAGATTCGAACTCTGGGTGTGTGCGAAGAACTCAAGCTCCCTAGTCTTCCAACTCGTCGATCTCACGGCCTAGCTCAATAAAAGGGAAAGGAAAGAGACACGGTAGTTTACCCAAGTTCGAGCCACCTTGTGGTGTAAGACTCTACTCTTGCTTTTGTGGTGGATTAGCCTCGAGGTGGGCTGAGGATTAACTAATATAGGGGAAGAACAACCTCCGAGGTGTGTTCCTGTGTTTGTGCGAGCTGGTGAGGGTATGGATGGTCTGATCGATCCTCCATTTTCTCTCTCTCCCCCTATGTCGCTCTCTATGGTGATGACTAGGCTATATTTATAGTGTCCTTGGTCCTCTTCCCCCAAAATGAAGGAGGGAAAGGATCCCACAGTGGCCAAATTCGAAGGGAGACAACTACTACATCCTATCGCGATGAAAGGTGGTCTTCACCTTCAAAGCTTCTGGCCATGACGGTGTGGTGGGCTAGGCGATGACCTCCTTCCTGTCGTCCTGGCGGTGTTTATCTTGTAGCACGGAAATGGAAACCTTTGGCCGATTCCTCGGGACTCCGCGCCTATGCTTGCCTCTTTAGCACCAAAGAGGAAACCTGTTGTACTGCGCCCGCTGGCGCCCGCCTGGCCTTGGTTGTCATGGCTTGCGTCACCTTAACCTCACGAGGTGGGCGCCTACATAGGAATCTCCACTTCTCAGGAGCCAGCCTAGGGAGGCCACTCCTTCTGGAGTCTTGGTGTCGTCCGCCTCGCGAGGGTCTTGTGTTGTTGATGCTAAAGACGGGTCGTACCAGGTCGCCGATGGAGCCATGTCATGGCCCGTCGGCAAGAAAATCGGGGTACCCCGGTTCCCAGAACACCGACAGTTTGCTACTTGAAGATTCGAAAGTCGTCGAGCCTCAGGAGGCACCCTATTGGCTGCAAGGTTAGGAAACCTCCGGAGGTGCCACACCTCACACTAGCCCCTGAGCGTGGATTGGTTGCTGCTAGTATGTCGCGTCGCGGTGCCTGGAGGCACGGACTCAAGAGGGTGTGTGTGCCCGTAAGCTCGCTTGAGAGCGTCGCACGAGGATTAAGATGCCAAAGGCTGGGGCACCAAGGCTTTGGCAAGGTGTGTTTGCGGGTCGTCCCGACGCACACACCAAGCCCAGCCCCCACGCGCGCGATGCACGAGGAAGAGCAACGTGCAACTGTCACTCTTCCTATGGCAAGACCTGAAAGAGTGAACGTTGCAAGGAGAAAAATTTCCCAACCCTTTCAAATAAAAGATGCGAAAGCTCCAAATTTCATTTCAAGACATTGCAAATCAGCTATAGAAAACAAGCAAAAGAACAGCCATGTCCGGCACCTACACTAGTCTTCTGGTTTTCCCACTAGCGCGGAGCATGGGGCCTCCACTAGGACGTGGGTGGGAGCCCCCGTGAGGCCCAGGGGCGGCACTCAGGATCCTCCGGGGTGTGCACAACCCCAACTCATTATTATGTGAGAGTGTCACGAGCGGAGACTGGAGAGGCGCATGGCCTTGATCATGGATAGAACTTTCGGAGGTGCTGGATGTTCAAGGCATTCTGGATGGGGACCCCGTCCTGCGTCTCCAGGCGCGTGGCGCCAGGCCTGGAGACACGGGCGATCCTGAACGGGCCCTCCCAGATAGGCGACAGCTTCTGAAGCCCCTCCCTGGAGAGCACCCGCCTTAGGACGAGGTCACCCGCCTGGAGGGTCCTGGAGCGGACGCTACGGTAGTGATACCGCCGCAACGCCTACTGGTACCTCACAGCATGGAGCGAGGCCTGGCGGCGGCCCTCCTCCCCTAGTACGAGGTCCATCCCCCGTGAGGCATCCTGGCATGCCTCATCAAACGCCAAGACCCATGGTGAGCGAGGTTTGACTTCATGATGGAGGACCACCTCAGTCCCGTAGAAGAGGAAGAATGGGGTCTTGCCCGTGGGCTTGGTCGCGGTGGTGCGGATGGACCACAACATGAACTGGAGCTCATCAAGGCCATCCTCGCCACAGGCCTCGAAGTTTCTTCTTGAAGCTCCTCGCCTTAAGGGACCCTCGGGACCTCCGCGTTGGCGGCGCTTGGCTTGGCCGTTGCTCTGTGGGTGTGCCACCGAAGCGTAGCATATCTGCTTTCCAAGGTTAGCACAATATGTTTTGAAAAGGTTGCTCGTGAACTGAGAGCCATTGTCAGTGATGATACAGTTGGGGACCCCAAAGAGGCTCATGAGGCCCTTGATGAACTTGATGGCTGAGCCAGCCGGGACGGTGCGCACGGGCTCCACCTCTGCCCACTTGGTGAACTTGTCAATGGCGACGTAGAGATAGCGGTAGGCCCCGGCCGCTCGAGGGAACGGGCCCAGGATATCCATCCCCCAGACCAGAAACGATCACGAGAGCGGGATGGTCTGGAGGCCCTGAGCGGGCTGGTGGATCTGCTTGGCATGGAACTGACATGCCTCGCAAGATCTTAGCAGCTCAGTGGCGTCGTTCAGCGCTATAGGCCAATAGAACCCGCTGCGGAACGCCTTGCCCACGAGGGTGCGCGACCAGGAGTGATGCCCGTAGTCCCCGCTGTGGATGTCAGCCAGCAGCTCAGCCCCCTGATCCTTGGAGATGCACCGCATGGAGACGTCGTTTGGGCGCCTTCGGTAGAGCTCGCCGTCCTGGATGCAGTACGCGGTGGCCTGGCGGGCCACACGTTTTGCGTCTTCCACCTTCTCTGGCAAGGTGCCTCGGAGAAGGTACACCTTGAACTCCTCGGTCCAGCACCCCTCCTGAGGTTTGAACGCGTGGACCAGGCGGGCCCCCGAGGTCGGGCCGCAAGCTGTGGCGCCCAAGGAGGGTGCCATGGGCGGCTCCTCCCGAAGCAGCGCTGGTCCTGCAGTGGGGGAAACTGCCGATGGCTTGAAGAGCCGCTCCTCGATGATGCCAGGCTTCTGGGGGTCGCGCCGGGACACCCTCTTGGTGATGTCATCGGCCTCCTTGTTCGTGCCACGCAGTACGTGATACAATTCCAAGCCCAAGAATCATTTCTCAATTTTGCGTACCTCTTCAAGGTATGCCTCCATGTGTTCATCTTTTGGCTTTTATGCCTTGTTGGAGAAGTTAACGAGGAGCTGGGAGTCACCCCTGATGGTGAGGTGCCTGAACCCCAGAGCCTCCATGGCCTTGAGGCCGGCAATCAGGCCCTCTTACACAGTTGTGTTGTTGGAGACCTTCTCGCCATTCTGAAAGCAGAGTTGCACGACATAGTAGAGCTGGTCGAGGGTAGGTGAGATGAGCACGGCTCTAGCCCCCGCACCCTGGCGTGCGAACGCGCCGTCGAAGTACATGACCCAACCATCTGGTGCTTCATCTCCGGGAGTGAGGGAACGTCAGTCCACTCTGCCACAAAGTCAGTGAGGGCCGCACCCTTGATGACTCTGGTGGCTCTGAACTCCAGCTGGAACGCCTGCAGCTCGATGTTCCACTTAGCAACCCTTCCCGCGGCGTTGGAGCCCCTTCTCCAGGGGGTATGCAGAGACAACCTTGATGCGGTAGCCTTGGAAGTAGTTGCGCAGCTTCCTGGAGGCAACGAGGAGCGCGAGCAGGTGCTTCTGTGGCATGGGGTAGCGTGCACGCGCGTCATGTAGCACCGTGTTGACGAAGTACACGGGATGCTCGATGAAGGAGGGGACATCGATGACGTCCTGTCCCTCTTGAGACGAGGGAGCCTCGGAAGCCTTGCGAGGGGTAGCCGGGACCTCAGGGGCGCCGTCCTGATGCTGCAGTGTCGTGGTCGGGCGCGGGGCGCTACGCCGCACACCCGCATCCACGCGCTCTTCCCGAACCGCTGCGAGTGCCATGCTGGCTGAGTGGGGTGTGGCGGCCAGGTAAAGCACCAGGGTCTCAAGAGGACGAGGTGCTACCATCACCGGCGGGCTGGTGAGGTACTTCTTGAGGTCTTTGAAGGCCGCCTCGGCCTCCGGAGTCCATTCGAACGGGCCCTTCTTCTTCATCAGTTTGAAGAACAGGAGGGCGCACTCACCTTGCTTGGAGATGAAGCGCCCGAATGAGGTCACGTTACCCGCGAGCTTCTGCATCTCCTTTAGGGTTTGCGGCGGGCTCATCCTTTCTACCGCCTTGATATTCTCTGGGTTAGCATCGATCCCTCTGTGTGACACCAGAAGACCCAGCAGCTTGCCGGACGGGACGCCGAACACGCACTTCTCCGGATTGAGCCACAAGTACACCTTGCGCGGGTTGGCCAACGTTTCTTCCAAATCTTCGACAAGGGTCCTCGTCTCCTGCGACTTGACCACTATATAATCAATGTATGCCTCGGCATTACTCCTGAGCTGCCGGCCCAGGGCGATGTGCATCAATCGCTCGAAGGTCACGCCGGCATTGCGCAGACCGTACGACATGCAGGTGTAGAAGCACACCCCGCACGGGGTCAGGAAAGCTGTCTTCTCAACACCCTACACCGCCATATGATTTGGTGGTAGCCCGAGAAGGTGTCTAGGAAGTACAGCAAATCGCACTCGGTGGTGGAGTCGACGATCTGGTCGATGCGTGGAAGGACGGGTCCTGAGGACAAGCTTTGTTGAGGCTCGTGAAGTCGATGCACAAGCGCTCCTTCCCGCCCTTGTTGGAGATGATAACTGGATTCACCAGCCAATCTGGATGCCGCACCTCTTGAATGACGCTGGCCTCTTGCAGCTTGTGGACATCTTGGACGATGAACGACTGCTTCTCCGGGCGCGCGCCGGGGCACACCATCAAGTGGTGCTCGACCACATCTCGTGGGATGCCGACCAGATCCGTTGCCTCCCATGCAAACACGTCCTTGTTCGCATGGAGGAAATCGACCAGCGTCTCCTCCTGGCCCGGGGGAAGGCCAGCACCTATGGTGAAGGTGGGGCCGGAGCCTCCGTCAACGATCGACACCTGCTTCGTCTCGGCAAGGTCTTGGTAGAACAACTACTTTTTCCTCGTGGTCGCGACCTCTGGGACCTCCGGAGCAGTTTTGGTGCCTGGCCGCACCCTGCCGCAGCCTTGTAGGTGAGCTTGAGGACAAGGAGTGCATCCCGGGCATCCCCCGCCACAGTGAGGATGCCGCTGCTCCCTGGCATCTTGATAACGTTGTAGCTAGGGTGTGTCACTGCCATGAACTTCGCGAGAGCTGGGTATCCAAGGGTGGCGTTGTATGGGAGTCTGATACGGGTGACGTCAAAGTTAATGAGCTCGGTGCAGAAGTTGCCGCGCGTGCCGAAGGTGACCGGGAAGCGGATCTACCCCAGCGGAACGGCGGAGCCGTCGACCACCCCTAAGAAGGGTATGGTTGGGGCGAGCCGGTCGTAAGGCATATGAAGCTGATCAAAAGCTTCCACGGAGAGGACGTTGAGGCTAGCTCCGTCGTCGATGAGGGTCCTCGTGACTGCAACGCTACTGATGGTGGGCGTGCAGAGCATGGGGAGCGCACTGGCGCCGACCGTGGTCTTGGGGTGATCCCTGAAGTAGAAGGTGATGTCGGTCTCAGGCACTGCCCTAGTTGGAGGAGCCCCCCACTGCGGCCGGACGACCCCCACTTGCCAGAAGAGCTGCTTGGCGTGGCGGCTCAAGGCCGGTGTCTGCGACCCGCCGAGGATGGCCGCAACAATGTGGGGCGCCGGTTCTGTGTAGTGCGTGATGAACAGACCGCGCAACTCCTCCTAGGTGGCCACCGAAGATTCCGGCAGGTTGAGGAGCCAGGAGCGCGGCATACCCGTGAGATCCATAGGGAGCCAGTTTGCCATGAACTTGTCGTTGCCGCCCGCTGCCCAGATGGCCTATGCGTGCACTCGGAGGAACTCCATGGGATCCGCGGCGCCGTCGTACCGTGGCGGCAACTCCGGCTTGAACTCCAGCGGCCAGCACACCTGCTGCAAGGTGGGGGAGAAATCTCGTAGGCCTGCGATGCCCTGGAATGCGCCTGGCGGCCCGACTAGCGGAGCAGCATCTGGCATGGGAACCATGCGGCGTCGGCGGATCGCAGCTGGTGAGGAAACGAACATTCGTCACGCCCCTACCTAGCGCGCCATATGTCGGATTGAGGGCTCCGCAGACCCAAGAAAGGTTGGAACTCTGGGGCGTGTGCGAAGAACTCGAGCTCTCCAGCCAACCAGTTCGTCACCCCAAGGCCTAGCTCGATGAACAAGGAAGAAGATGGACACATCAATTTACTCAGGTTCGGGCCACCTAGTGGTGTAAGACCCTACACCTGCTTTGGGGTGGGTTAGCCTCACAAGGGGCTGAGGATGAACTAGTACAAGGGAACAACAACCTCGCGAGGTTTGCTCTAGTGAGGGAGTGAGTCCCGGATCCTGTTTCTTGGTGGTGGCTAACCTATATTTATAGTGGCCTCGATCCTCTTCCTCGGAAACGAAGGCGGGAAGGGATCCCACAGTGGCCAATTTGAAGGGGGACAAGTTGTACGTCTTATCCTGACAAAAGGTGGTCTTCACCTGCAATGCTTCTGGTCGTGACGCTGTGGTGGGCTCTGTGATGACATCCGTCCTGCCGTCCTGGTAGTCTTTGTCTCGTTGCACAGGAATGGAAACCTTTGGGTGATTCCTCGGGAACCCGTGCCTACGCTTGCCTCCTTAGCACCAAAGAGGAAACCTACTGCTCTACGCCCATTGGCGCTCGCCTGGCCTTGGTCGTCATGGCTTGCGTCACCTCAACCTCATGAGGTGGGCACCTGCTAAGAAATCTCCGTTACTCAGGAGCCAGCCTGGGGAGGCCGCTCCCTCTGAAGGTCTCGATGTCGCCCGCCTCGCGAGGCTTGGCCCCTCGCGAGGGTCTTGTCTTGAAGGTGTTGTAGATGGGACGTACCATGCCGGTGATGGAGCCACACCGTGGGCCACGGGCAGGCAAGTCTGGGTACCCTAGTTCCCAGAACGCCGACAAACTTTGGCTCCATCATGAAAGTTTGGGACCTAATTATTAATGGTCTTCTTGAAAGTTCATCTAAGGAAGATCAGAAAAAGAACAAGGAAGCCAATACTAATTTCAGAGGTTGTGTTCTACGTGTCCTTGATGGGCGTTTGTGTGATGTGTATATGCACATTGAATATGCTAAGGAGCTCTGGGATGCACTGACTAAGTTCGATGCAACCAATGTAGGCAGTGAAATGTACGTCATGGAGAGATTTCATGATTACAAGCTGGTGAATAACCGTTCTGTAGTTGAACATGCTCATGAAATATAGTGCATTGCAAAAGAGATTGAATTCCTCAAGGTTGTGTTGCCTGACATATTTGTGGTTGGCTGCATTATTGCAAAGTTGCCTTCTTCATGGAGGAACTTCACACCATCTCTCAAACATAAGAGATAGGAGATATCAGTTGAAAACCTGATAGCGTCTCTTGATGTGGAGGAGAAAGCTAGGGCAAAGGACACGAGTGATAGAGGTGGTGAGATTTTGGCTAACACTAACATGGTGCAGAAGAATCATCACGTCAAGAACAATAGCAAGAACAAGCCTCAGTTCAATGGTCCTATCAATACTACTTCCTTCAAGAATAATAATAAGAAGAAGGTGGTGAAAAAGATGGGCTCAAGTGTTATGCCTGTGGAGCGCTCGGCCTCTTTTCCAAGGAGTGTCCTGACCGCGTGGACAAGAGAGGGGAAAATGGCACAAAGAATGTCAACATCGTGACTGTGATGGGTATGGCAATTTTCCGATGGTACTTTCAGTCTTTTAGTCTCCATGTTGGTGGATTGATACAGGTGCTAATGTTCATGTATTTGCTGACATATCTATGTTCACTTCTTATTAGGTCGCTCGGGATTCTTCCATCCTAATGGGTAAGGGATCACATGCTACTATTCGTGGTGTTGCCACGGTAGATCTGAAGTTTACTTCGGGGAAGATCGTGCAGCTGAGGAACATGCAGCATGTCCCTACTATGAACCAAAATCTTGTTACGGCTCCCTTCTTTGCAGAGATGGATTTAAAGTAGTGTTTGAGTCCAATAAAGTAGTTGTGTCAAGATTTGGACAATTTATTGGTAAAGGCCATGAGTGCGGAGGGTTGTTCCGCTTTTCACTTTCCGAATTTTGCAATAAGTCACTAAACCATATTTGTGGCAATGTTGATTCAGAGGCAGATGTTTGGCACTCTTGCTTATGTCATGTTAATTTTGGTTTACTGTCTCGGCTATCCGGTTTGAGATGAATTCCAAATTTCACCATTGCCAAAGGTTCTAAGTGCCCTAGTTGTGTGCAATCAAAGCAACCTCGGAAGCCTCACAAGACAACCGAGGAGAGAAACTTGGCACCACTAGACCTCATGCATTCTGATCTATGGGAGATGAATGGTGTATTGACAAAAGGTGGAAAGAGATATTTCATGATGTTAATGGATGATGCTACTAGGTTCTGCTATGTTTATTTGTTGCAAACTAAATATGAAGCTTTAAGCTACTTTAAATTCTATAAGGCTGAAGTTGGATATCAATTAGAGAGAAATATCAAACGTCTTAGGTTAGATCATGGTCGGGAGTATTTTCCCCAAATATTTGATGAATTCTGTGAGGAACATGGTATTATTCATGAGAGGACGCCTTCCTACTTGCCCCAATCAAACGGGGTTACTGAGAGGTAAAATCGTACGTTGACTGACTTTGTGAATGCTATGCTGGAGACTGCTGGTTTATCTAAGGCATGGTCTGGGAGGCTTTGTTGACTTCATGTCATGTCTGAATAGAGTTCGAATAAAGAGAAAAGCCCTTATGAGGAGTGGGTTGGGAGAAATCCATCACTTTCATATTCGCGCACTTGGGGATGTTTGGTGAAGGTCAACATTCCAATTCCAAAGAAACCCAAACTCGGATGAAAGACAGTGGATTGTATCTTTCTAGGCTACACTCCACTAGCGTTGGTCACTGTCGGCGTTTTGGGAACGGGGGTACCCAGACTTGCCTGCCTGCGGCCTGTGGCGTGGGTCAAGGGGTGGCCCAGCACGGCCCACCTTCATCACCACAAGCTCAAGACCCTCGCGAGGGGCGAAGCCTCGTGGGAGGACGACAGGAAGCTTCCTCAGGCATGGCCTCGTCAGGCTGGCTCACGAGGAGGCGGAGAGATCAAGGCGGGGTACCTCATGAGGTGCCCATGACGCAAGCCATGACGACCGAGGGCGCCAGGAAGGCGCCAGCCCGCGCAATGTCCTCATTTCTTCTTTGGTGCAAAGGAGGCAAGCACAGGCGAGAGCATCAAGCAAAGGCAACCATTTCGGTGCAACAAGACCAAGACCAACACAACGGCAGGAAGGAGGTCATCGTGGAGCCCAAGCCGGCGTCATCGTGAGAGCCTTTGACAGGCGAGGACCAACTTTAGTCAGGATAAGTGTACTAGATGTTCCCCTTCAAAATGGCCAATTGTTGGCGCCCTTCCCGCTCAATATTTGGGAAGAGGCCCATGTCCTTTGCCTATAAATAGGACCAGCCACCCACAGGGTAGAGGGATCCGGAATCCAGAACAGAGCTAGAGATCAACCAATCTAGAGAGAGAGAGAGAGAGAGCGATCAAGCTCCCCCTAGCAGTTCGTCGCACCGGCCAAGAACAGACCCTCGCAAGGCTGTTCTTCCCTGTACTGTTCATCATCAGCCCCTGAGGCAATCCACCACACCAGACACTGGAGTAGGGTATTACACCACAATGGTTGCCCAAACCAGTATAAACCTTGTGTCCCTTGTGTTGCTCTTTGTGTAGTTTTACATCCTTGCGAGGCGACGAGGTGCAGGTAGGTAGGGGTGAGATCTCCGCGTGCACCCCAGAGTTCGAACCTAGAGGGTCTGCCGGAACCCGAAATCCGACATTTGGCGCGCCAGGTAGGGGTGCGCCGGAATCCGCCTTCTGCCGCCTCACGCCCCGTCGCATCGTCATCGTCATGTCCGGCGACCCAACGGGCAATCCTAATCCCTGGGCGGCCTGGCCCGCCCACGTGGAGCCTCTTGCCCCAGGCAGCCTCAACTCCATGCCCCAGGCAGCCCACGGTCCGCAGGGCGCTGCGGGCCGCGGGCGACGCGGTCAGGCAACGACAGCTCTCACGCCGTGGCAGGCGCGGTCGGCGTCGAGGGCCTCGAACCACGCCGCGGCCACGGCGCCGTACACCCGACGAGAGCAGGCGAACTCAAGGGCCACGCTCATGGTGGCCCGAGAGCTACTGCAATGCAGGCTGCTGGAGGGCGGCCGCAACGTGCTGCTGGAGCAGGTGGCAGAGCTCCTGGGCGGGCCACGCGGAGGCCCCACGCACGCCCGCGCAGCTCCAAGCGGACTCCAAGGCCACTCCAAAGCCAACCAGGCCGTCAAGACCGGGCTAGCAGCGGCGCTGCCTCCGCCCCCGGCCAGCGAAGGAGGACTCGCCACAGCCCACGGCTCCAGTGGGCCACCGCGCTACCACCCCCAGGTGGGCGCCTCAAGCAGGGCTGCATGGCACACGGGGCACTACGGTGAGGCGTTCGGGATGGCGGCCCCGGAAGAGTACGGGCCCAACATGATGGGTCAAGGGCACGCGCAGGAGGACGAACATGGCTCGCTCCTCGGCCCAAGCTGGGGGGACGAGGCACCCGAAGTTGAGCTCTTCCAGGAGCTCCGGGAAAGCCCCATCGACCGCGCCGGAAACAACGATTATCGGGTACCGCTAATTCCTCAGGAGTAGGCATACGCTAACCATGGATCGCAGGAGGTACAGGTCGTCGCAGCGGATGGCTGCCCCAATCCTCAGCTTTCCTACCCCTCAGGAGGAGGGCGCCGGGGCTGCAGGAGAGGGGCCGAGAGCCGGCATCACCACCGCAGCGTTCGGAGCAAGGCGTCCTCAGGAGGTAGGCCCTCTGCCGGGGAGGTGCCTCAGGGTCTACCCCCGGCAGAGGACCCGTGGTCGTCGGGGGAACCGCTGGCGACCGCTCTACCCCATTGGCGGCGTCCTCGGTCTCCGGCCGTCGTCGATGGCACTAGAGTGTGGCGCAAGGCGGGGCCCTCGTCTGGGATATGAAGCAAGGCTGGTACCTGTGAAGAAGGCCCAGTGCCTGTGAAGCTCGCCGCCCCGTGACACTCTCACGTAATAATGAGTGGGGCTGTACACGCCCCGGAATCTCAGGAGCGCCGGCCTCAGGCCCTGAGGCTCCCTCCCACGCCCATTGGCAGCACTTAGCTCCGCGTTGGTGAGAAGACGTCCAAGACTAGACTAGGTGCCTGACGCGGCTTTTCTCTGCTTTTCTTGATTTTCCCCTTGGCTGTCGCTTTTTCCCCCGTTTGGATTTAAGTTGGATTTGAGCTTGCGATTTGCGTATGTTCGGGGAAGGGGTGTTTAGTCTCGTTCGAGCAATCTCTGGCGTTCTGGTTACCACTTTGCCTCAGCTGCCTCCCCTCGTGAGCCCCTCGCGAGCCGGGTCAGGCCTAGCATGCGTGCAGCTCGGACCGCCATCGCCGCGCCCTCTCAGGAGGTTCTCATCACAGGTTCAATGGGCTCGTTCAGGAAGCACTCGGAACACCACAGCCCTCCGTAGGCTATCTCGGGGCCCACACGGTTCGAAGGTAAACAAGCCAGCCAGCTCGTCGCAAGGCCAGCCACTTGGCGCAGGCGTACAGGTGATATCGCATCTACTAATACGCTGGCTGCAAGTTTTTACACGAGGGGATCCCCCTCCCAAAATGCTCTTACAACCTTCGTGGCCAAGCCGAACTCTATCTGCAGGATAAGAATGCGTAGAAAGACGCGGTCAATCGGATAAATCCCCCAATGCATCCTCAAGGTCACCTCCTGAATCGTCGCTGGCGTCGCTGGCCTCGCCATCGCCCTCCGCGTCGCCGTCAGCGGCGTCAAGGCCGTTCACCACGCCGCCTTCATCTGCAGCCACGACCATGCCATCGTCGTCAGTAGCGAAGGCCCTGACAAGGGCATCCATGTTGTCTTCCACCCAATGCGCCAGGTCGTCCCGGACGGCCTGGGGTACTAGGGCAATGGCGGCATTAAAGTCGAAGTTGGGATCCATGTCCCGAAGATGGCTGAAGACGCGAGAAAAGGCACGCCCGAGCAGGGCGCAACTCCTCTCCTCCACCAACCTATTGGCTCTACCCGACCGCACCTCCAGCTACGTCACCACATCAGTGAAGAACTGGAGGTTACCAGCATAGTTAACTGCATGAGGCTCGCCAACGGCCGCCTCACAGATGTTGCCCAATGCCGTGTTGGCTCTTTCCCGGAGCGTGCGGAGCATAGGGCCATGCTCGTGCTCCAGGATCTGCCGCTGGCATATCTCGTCCTCGTTCCGCCAAGAACGGCCTCGACCGCGTCCACGGCACGACGAGAAGAAGCACCTCGGTGCAGGAGGAAGTCAGCTCCTCCTGCGCCACGCCAAGGGCGGCCCGAGAAGCGTCAGCCTGCCGCGTCACTTCATCCAGCTTGGCCCTCAGGGCGGCGGTCCTGCCTTCCGCTTCGGCCTTGATCAACCCCAGCCTCTCCTCGAACTCGCGCTCGAGGTTCAAGCGGGCCGCCGCCACCCGGCGATCAACCTCTTCCCGGACTCAGGCCTCCCGCGCAGCGACATCGTCCTCCGCCTGCGTCCCCAAGCGCTCCCTCGTCTCCAGCTGCTTAAGATCGCGGGCGCGCTCGGTAGCTTCCAGCGTCAGTGCCTCCTCACGTCTCCAGAGCTCCGCCTGGTCAACCGAAGCCCCCTTCATCGACGCAAGGGCCGTCTCACGCAGCTCCACCTGCTACTCCAGGGAATTGCTCCAGGCCTGGAGCTCCCGCGCCCGCTCCTCCGCCGCCTCACGGCGCCGGTCAGCCTCCCGGGCCTCCCGTGAAGCCGCTAGCGACACCTCGGCTTTCTCATTATCGAGGTCACGCTGGTGGCGCGCAAGGGCAACTGCCACCTTCAGCTTGCGCCTCTCTTCAGCTAGGCGCAGGCCCCCAGCTTCAAGGCACGCGTCTTCGTCAGCGAGCTCTACACCAAGCTGGCTCACTGCGTCAGCCGCCCTCTGGAGAAACCCTTGGCGAAGGGCACGGCACTCCCGGCACGCTCGAGCACGTATTCCGCGTCGTCCTCCGCCCCAGGTGTGCGCGGGGGGCCGCGAATCAGCACTCCCCCTCTAGGCAGGGGGCTGGGGGCTGGCGCCCTCGCGATGGCCGGGCACGCCTCGCCAGAATCCCGGCCTAGAGCCGGCTCGTCCCGAAATGAAGAACGAAGGGCCGACCTCAGCCAATCGCCGTCCACGACCAGTCGAGGAGCCCAAGGCAGGATGGCTATACCCCGGGACAGCTCGTGAAGGAGGGTCGCGAGGTGCGCAGAACCATGATGCGCCACAGGATGGCTCACCTCTCCGACCGGCCTCACCACGAGGGCAGTGCTTGAGCTCGGAGCGCTTGGGGACGATGGAGAGGGCGAGGCATGGGGGGATGGCTCCTCAGCCATCTCCGTGAGCTCGGCGGGAAGGGCCCTGCAAAGCGAGGATCAGCCGAAGCAACAGGAAAATAAGGAACTAGGAAAGGAGAAGGCTTACTCATCAATGGCGAAATACTTCCTGCGCTTCAGCAGGCGGCAAGGGTAATCATCACCCAAGGCCTCCTTTGATGAGGACATCAATACCATTGTTACACCCACAGCCCCTGCGGCTATACATACTGGACCAATTACTAGAGCTCGCGCACGCCAATTGAATTATCAGGTACTTTCGTTTCTTGGTAACGATTCCAATGTTCATGAGAATATGATGCTGCCTAAATTGGATACATTTGTTTTGCTTACAAATGAAGGGCCTACCGTGGACAAGAAAGATGAACCTTGGAGCAAGTTCAAGCATGGAGATGTTGGCATGCAAGAGGAGAACAAGAACGGAGTTACAAGTGATGATTCCAGGACTTTGAAGCCACCCTAATGAGTGCATGAGGCCTTGGACGAAATATACAAGATGCCACTTCATAATATGCGTCCATAGGCTATTCTAGGTGTGCGTCACCTTATTATTGGGCCAGGCCCATGTAATTTCGAAATACTTAAGTATAGGCTGTTTTTAGAGTCCGTATGTGTGGGGAAACAAGAGTTAGGGTTGATTTCGGACCCTCCACCAAGGGCCACGAAATTCCCCCCTCTTCCTCCATATATACAGCCCTTAGGGCACCGTTTAGACCTGGGGGTTTTGTTTAGATTAAGAGTCGCCATAGCTGCAACTTCGCGTACTTCGTTTGTGTTCAACGACCAGACAAAGGCGTCACAGAACCCCACCTTGATCAATAAAGCTTTCATCTTATATTCGCAATATTCAGATTGCAATCTCAGTTTCTTGCTTGTTCTTCGATTTGCTCGCAGGAAACAGGCCCTCGTGGTCGAGTTGATCGTGCTCCGGCGTGGTCAATAACCCTCGGAAGTTGGTTTAGCGATTGCTAAGGCGTGACGTCTCGCGACGTTCGTAGTCGGATCGTCAAGGTCGACTCCCACGTAAGCGATAGCCACCATCTCATCGAAACATCGGGACACCTTTGCCTCTATCAAGTGGTATCAGATTTACAGGTTGTTCGGGGAGATTTTACAGTTATCCGTAGTTGAGATCGAGTCTGTTCTTCATACCTATAGTCCACCAAAAAGCCACAAAAAAAATTAGGGGTAGTTCATCATATCCGAACCAATCTGAGCCTTTGCATAATCTCTTTAGGGTTTTGCTTTGTTGAATTTGCGGTTGCATCGTCGTGTCTATTTGCTGGTCTTATCGTCTAGTCTTTTAGAGTTTCGAAGTTACGGTCATAAGTTGTCACGCCGCCACCGCACCATCATCATCGCCTCGCCACCTACCATCACCGCTCGAATCCGTATCCATATACCACCACCAATCCGTGTCCATATACCACCACCGATCCATATCCATATACTACCACCGCTACCACCACCGCTGCCATATACCACCACCATATATCCACCACCAATCCGAGTTCTTCTCATATTATGTTTGTTGTCGAGATCCATCTAGTTTCCGATTCGTGTTTCCTTGCCGGAGTAGGTTTCGAAAAAAAGAGTCCGAAACCACCCTCCGTTTAGGCCCAAAATTGTCCGAAAACGCACTTGTCGAAAAATTTTCTGGCTATCCTGTTTTTAAGTGTTTCTAAGTGTATTGAGACAGTCGCCGTTATAGAAAGTTTTTTTTGACCCGTTTCCAGTTTTTGGGTCCGGGCAGTAAAAAAAAAATATTGGTCGAAAAAAATTTCGTGCCCATCCTGTCAGTTTGACCTCGGAAGAGTTTTGAGACACTCGCCATTATAGTGATTTTTCGCAAAAAAAAAGAGCGAAAAAGAAAATCCAGAGTGTGCTTTTCCCTTGTTTACGTGCAGCGCCGTGATTTTGTTAGTGTTCTAGGCTCGCGTCTCTAGCACGGTCTAGCCTAGGACCCGACAAGATCTGCGTCGTTGAGCGTTTATTCAACTTTGCATCTCTGAATTGATTATTGCTGACCCTTTTTGCTACCATATTATAAGCCTTCCCAGCTCCACATACATCTACATCGTATGCGTTTGACTCTCCCCGGTAATCGCTCTATCCAAGCTTTGAGAGTTTTGACTACATCGGTTGCCGATCACCGCTTTCTTCTTTGGGTAAGAACTGGTAAGAATTTGAGATTTGCTTGACGGATTTGTATCGTCCACCACACAACCACCACCACTTCCTAGTAGTCTGTCGAATCATATTCTTGTGTGTTTCTATTCTTGCTAACCATGGCAGGATCACAAGCCGATTTAGACCGACCGGGAGAACATGACAAACAAAAGCGCTACATGATAAGTTTCAACAAATGATGAGTGGGCAGGTGGACGATGT
Organism: Aegilops bicornis; assembly: GCA_021605145.1. Taxonomy (NCBI): domain Eukaryota; kingdom Viridiplantae; phylum Streptophyta; class Magnoliopsida; order Poales; family Poaceae; genus Aegilops; species Aegilops bicornis. Next base: position 457,175,441 of record CM038675.1, on the reverse strand, counting down.
GCTAAATAGATTTGAAGAGGCCATGGAGAAGATAGATGGCATTGAGAAGGCGTCAAACAAAGCTCGATAACAAGTTTAATGAATTGCTCGCGTCTACCACCACCACCACCGCGGCACCTAACGCACCTCTACTACAACAACAAGGACTACCTCCACATCGCTTGAAACAGCCCTCCGCCGAAGCTTCCCGTGTCCCTCTTCACTGGCCAAGCTGCTGGTGCTTCTTGTTGATACTTCTGTGGCTCCTGCTGCTGCGGTGGGGAGGATGATTATGTGAGAGATTACGAGGATGAGGTTGATCAACATCGAACTACGTGCAACCACCGACACCACAACCACCGTGTCGTCCACATGCAAATAATGGCAATGTTCGGGCTCCCCTTCAGTGCGAGATCATGACCATCTCCCTAAACTGAAATTGAATATTCCACCATTTGAGGGTAGATATGTTCCTGATATATATCTTACTTGGGAGTTAGAAACAGAACAACGATTTACATGTTTACAATATCCCGAGGAGAGACGTGTTCCTGCTGCTTTGTGCTTTCACTAGCTTTGCATGTGTTTGGTGGTGCGAACATTGTAGATTATATCCTGTTCCAGCCTACTTGGGCTGCTTTGAAAACTGCTATGCGTGCTCGTTGGGTTCCACCATATTATCAACGTGAATTACTTAAAAATTGCAGCGCTTAAGACAAGGAAAAAATTCGGTAGAAGAATATTATCGGGAATTACAAAGCTGGCTTGATTAGATGTGGTATTGATGAGGAGAATGAAGCTATGCTTGCACGTTTTCTGGGTGGATTAAATAGAGAGATTGAGACCATTCTAGACTACAAGGATTATAATAATATCACTCGATTAATCCATCTTGCTTGTAAAGCTGAACGTGAAGTGCAGGATCGACAGGCGTTGGCGAACTAACTTTTCTGCAGTCGACCTTCATCATGGACACCACGTGCATCATCTACTTCCACACGTTCTACTACACCGGCACCTCCGTCGGCTGCCACCTCCAACCGTGATACAAGAAAGGTGCACAACCACCACTATTCCGCCAAGAGCACACTGCGGGCCTACCAGAGCTCTTCTTCTTCCATGGCGTCAACATGGCACACAAGTGATATTATTTGTAAATGCGTTGTAAGGGAAGAGGACATTTCTTGAGAGAATGCCAATCTCAGCGTGTGATGATTGCTACCGAGGATGGTGGGTATGAGTCCGCTAGTGACTATGATGAAGAGACTTTGGCTCTTATTACACATGAAGAACACGGTGGAGATGATTACGATCATGACACGCAATACATGGCTGCTTTGAAGATGCCGATGTGTATGAATGTTTAGTTGCTCAACGTGTTTTGAGTGTGCAGGTTACACAAGCTGAGAAAAATCGGAGACATAACTTGTTCCATACAAAGGGAGTTGTGAAGGAACGTTCTATTCAAGCGTCATCATAGATGGAGGGAGCTGCAACAACTTGGCTAGCATGGATATGGTGGAGAAGCTTTCTCTCACCACAAGACCACATCCACATCCTTACTACATCCAATGGTTCAACAACAGCGGCAAGGTTAAGGTAACACGTCTTTGTTCGTGTGTATTTTAGTATCTCTACATATGCTGATTATGTTGATTGTGATGTGGTACCTATGCAAGCATGTTCCTTATTACTTGGTAGACCATGGCAATTTGATAAAAATTCTGTACACCATGGTAGAAACAATCAGTATACTCTTGTTCACAAGGATAAAAATATTACTTTGCTTCCTATGACTCTGATTCCATTTTGAAAGATGATATTAATAGAGCTAATAAAGCAAAACAGGAGAAAAATAAGAGTGAAAATCAGATTGTGGCAAAAGAATTTGAGCAACAAATGAAGCCTAATAATAAACCATCTAATGTTGCTTACGAAATTAAACTGAAAAGTGCATGTTTATTTGCCACCAAATCTGATATTGATGAGCTAGATTCTAGCAAATCTGTTTGCTATGCTTTTGTGTGCAAAGAGGCATTATTTTCATTCGAGGACGTGCCTTCCTCTTTGCCCCTATTGTCACTAACATTTTGCAGGAGTTCACGGCGTCTTCCCACAAGGCGTGCCACCGGATTACCACCTATTCGAGGGATTGAGCATCAAATTGACTTAATTCGGTGCATCGCTACCCAACCGCGCACCATACCGTACCAATCCAGAGGAGACGAAGGAGATTATGCGTCAAGTACAGGAACTGCTCGACAAAGGTTATATACGCGAATCTCTTAGTCCTTGTGCTGTTCCTATTATACTAGTGCCTAAAAAGGATGGTACGTCGCGTATGTGTGTTGATTGTAGAGGCATTAATAATATTACTATTCGTTATCGTCATCCTATTCCTAGGCTAGATGATATGCTTGATGAATTGAGTGGCTCTACAATATTCTCCAAAGTTGATTTATGTAGTGGATACCATCAAATTCGTATGAAATTGGGAGATGAATGGAAAACAACATTTAAAACTAAGTTTGGATTATATGAGTGGTTAGTCATGCCTTTTGGGTTAACTAATGCACCTAGTACTTTCATGAGATTAATGAGCGAAGTTTTACGTGCTTTCATTGGACGATTTGTGGTAGTTTACTTTGATGATATACTGATTTATAGCAAATCTTTGGAAGAACATTTGGAACATTTACGTGCTGTTTTTAATGCTCTACGTGATGCACGTTTGTTTGGTAACCTTGGGAAGTGCACCTTTTGCACCGACCGAGTATCTTTTCTTGGCTATGTTGTTACTCCACGTGGAATTGAAGTTGATAAAGCCAAGATTGAAGCTATTGAGAGTTGGCTGCAGCCCAAAACGGTCACACAAGTGAGGAGTTTTCTTGGACTCGCTGGTTTCTATAGGCGTTTTGTGAGAGACTTTAGCACCATTGCTGCACCTCTCAATGAGCTTACAAAGAAGGATGTGCCTTTTGTTTGGGGTACCGCACAGGAAGAAGCCTTCACGGTATTGAAAGATAAGTTGACACATGCTCCTTTACTCCAACTTCCCGACTTTAATAAGACTTTTGAGCTTGAATGTGATGCTAGTGGAATTGGATTAGGAGGTGTGTTATTACAAGATGGCAAACCTGTTGCATACTTTTACGAAAAATTGAGTGGGCCTAGTCTGAACTATTCTACTTATGACAAAGAATTATATGCTCTTGTTCGGACTTTAGAGACATGGCAACATTATTTATGGCCCAAAGAATTTGTTATACATTACGATCATGAATCTTTGAAACATATTAAAAGTCAAGCTAAACTGAATCGTAGACATGCTAAATGGGTTGAATTCATTGAGACTTTCCCTTATGTCATTAAACACAAGAAGGGTAAAGAAAATGTTATTCTTGATGCTTTGTCTCGTCGATATACTATGCTTTCACAACTTGACTTCAAAATATTTGGTTTGGAGACCATCAAAGATCAATATGTGCATGATGCTGATTTTAAAGATGTAATGCAGAATTGTAAAGAAGGAAGAACATGTAACAAGTTTGTTATTAATGATGGTTTTGTGTTCCGTGCTAACAAGCTATGCATTCCTGCTAGCTCTGTTCGTCTTTTGTTGTTGCAGGAGGCGCATGGAGGAGGCTTAATGGGACACTTTGGCGTCAAAAATATGGAGGATATACTTGCTACACATTTCTTTTGGCCAAAGATGAGACGGGATGTTGAGCGTTTTGTTGCTCGCTGCACTACCTGTCAAAAAGCTAAGTCACGACTCAATCCTCATGGTTTATATATGCCTTTGACTGTGCCTAGTATTCCTTGGGAGGATATATCTATGGACTTTGTTTTAGGTTTACCTCGAACAAAGAAGGGAGGGATAGCATATTTGTTGTCGTGGATAGATTCTCGAAAATGGCACACTTTATACCATGTCATAAAAGCGATGATGTTAATGTTGCTGATTTGTTCTTTCGTGAAATTATTCGCTTGCATGGTGTGCCAAATACTATTGTTTCAGATCGTGATACTAAATTTCTTAGCCACTTTTGGAGATGTTTATGGGCTAAGTTGGGGACTAAACTGCTTTTTAGTACTACTTGTCACCCCCAAACCGATGGACAAACTGAAGTAGTCAATAGAACATTGTCTACTATGCTTAGGGCTGTTTTGAAGAATAATAAGAAAATGTGGGAAGAATGCTTGCCTCATATTGAATTTGCTTATAATCGTTCATTGCATTCTACTACTAAGATGTGCCCTTTTGAAATTGTGTATGGCTTCCTACCTCGTGCACCTATTGATTTGTTGCCTCTTCCATCTTCGGAGAAGGTTAATTTTGATGCTAAAGAACGTGCTGAATTGATTTTAAAAATGCATGAGTTAACTAAGGAAAACATTGAGCGTATGAATGCTAAATATAAACTTGCTTTGGAGATAAGGGTAGAAAACATGTTGTCTTTGCACTGGAGATCTTGTTTGGTTACATTTGCGTAAGGATAGGTTTCCTAAATTGCGCAAATCAAAGCTAATGCCACGTCTTGATGGTCCATTTAAGGTGTTAGAGAAAATAAATGATAATGCATATAAACTTGAGCTGCCTGCAGATTTTGGGGTTAGTCCCACTTTTAACATTGCAGATTTGAAGCCTTATTTGGGTGAGGAAGATGAGCTTCCGTCGAGGACGACTTCATTTCAAGAAGGGAGGATGATGAGGACATCAATACCATTGTTACACCCACAGCCCTGTGACTATACATACCGGACCAATTACTAGAGCTCATGACGCCAATTGAATTATCGTGTACTTTCGCTTTCTTGGTAACGATTCCAATGTTCATGAGAATATGATGCTGCCTAAATTGGATACATTTGTTTTGCTTACAAATGAAGGGCCTACCGTGGACAAGAAAGATGAACCTTGGAGCAAGTTCAAGCATGGAGATGTTGGCATGCTAAGGAGAACAAGAACGGAGTTACAAGTGATGATTCCAGGACTTTGAAGCCACCCTAATGAGTGCATGAGGCCTTGGACGAAATATACAAGATGCCACTTCATAATATGCGTCCATAGGCTATTCTAGGTGCTGCGTCACCTTATTATTGGGCCAGGCCCATGTAATTTTGAAATACTTAAGTATAGGCTGTTTTTAGAGTCCGTATGTGTGGGGAAACAAGAGTTAGGGTTCATTTCGGACCCTCCACCAAGGGCCACGAAATTCCCCCCTCTTCCTCCATATATACAGCCCTTAGGGCACCGTTTAGACCTGGGGGTTTTGTTTAGATTAAGAGTCGCCATAGCTGCAACTTCGCGTGCATTTCGCTTTGTGTTCAACGACCGGACAAAGGCGTCCACGTAACCCCACCTTGATCAATAAAGCTTTCATCTTATATTCGCAATATTCAGATTGCAATCTCAGTTTCTTGCTTGTTCCTCGTTTGCTCGCAGGAAACAGGCCCTCGTGGTCGGAGTTGATCGTGCTCCGGCGTGGTCAATAACCCTCGGAAGTTGGTTTAGCGATTGCTAAGGCGCTGACGTCTCGCGACGTTAAATGGTCGGATCGTCAAGGTCGACTCCCACAGAAACGATAGCCACCATCTCATCGAAACATCGGGACACCTTTGCCTCTATCATCCTTTCTCTTCCGTAGAGCCTCGAAGTCCACGCGGAAGCGGCCCAGGAGCTCGGCGTAGGGGTTAGCCTGCGATGAGGAAGAAGCACCAAGGTGACCAGCGTCATGGGCGTCGTCCTGGCGCACGCCGCCAGTCGCCTCACCAAGAAGGGTAGCCGGGGCCTCAGGGGCCTCTGCCACGGGAGCCGCGGGACGCGGCTCAACGCCTTCAGCCGCAGCAGTGCGGGCCTCAGGAGCTGCCACCTCAGGAGTGCCGCTTGGCCGCCGTCCCGGCGAAGGCCCCTCGACCTCCGGTGGCCCTTGCCTCCTGCTCCACCACTCGAGGAAGGACCGCCGTGGGCAACTGGAAGGGCAGTCACCACAACTAGCTTCTCACGAGGTCCCATGAGGCCTGCGGGGCGCAGCCCCCATTCGTCGAAGTTGGGCATGTGCTTCATGAAATCACCCCTGTTCAAGCAAAGGTACAACAGGGCACCCCCTTGCCGGATGCTGCCAGGGGAAGGGTCCCCAGTCAGGATAATGAGAACCTTCCTCAGCACTTCAGGTGTCAGGTCCTTCTCCTGGACCCTCATGCGGTCCTCACGCCCGCCGAAGGCCCACATCCGGCGGGAATGGCGCTGGAGAGGGGCAATGCGGCATAGGAGGAACTCATTCACCACCTTGGGCGCCGTCACGCCGAGCGCCCTCAAGTACGCGAAGCGATGCCAGACGAAGACGAGCCGGGGGCTCGTGAGCCTCTCCTGGCCCCAGCCTGAATTGGGGATAGCGGGCAATGTTGGCTCCAAAAGCAGGGGGCTGGGCACCCCGACATCCACATACAGCCACCGCTCGCGGAATCCAGACGCTGGCGGAGGAAGGCTGGAATCAATCCCTGAAGTCGCTGTTTCTGGTGCGGCAATGAAGCTCACGCACCCCGAGCACTGGGTGGGGTCGCAGAGGCGCAAAGAGAAGAAGTGGCACAGCAAGGCAACTGAAGGAGGGATGCCCATCATCGCCTAGCAGACAAGGGCGAAAACGGCAGAAGAGTAATGGATTCGGGACCCAAATGCATCATATGGATCTGGTAATGGGAAAGCACAGCGTTGAAGAAATTGGAAAAGGGGAACAGTCCATACAGGGCATCGGCGAAGTACCGGACCTCGGTGACTATTCTGTGAATGGAGAAGTGAGACGCGGGCCAGACAGTCGTCCTCCCGCACTCGTTGAAGATAGTGGCGAGGGCAGAACCGACCTTGTCCAAGCCTTCTCGGTTGAGTATGATCTACCGATCGACAGCAGGAGCCGTCGGTGATGGCGAGCGGGACGGAGGCACATGCTTTTTCCCTTTCCCCTTCTTCGTCGGAGCCATGGCGACAGGAAGGGGGAGGATTCGAGATTGGATTGGAAGCGGAGACTGGAGCTCGAGAGGAGGAAGAGCAGGAGACGCTCGAGCGGCGAGAAGAGGGATGATTGTGTGCAACCACGGGTCCACCTAGCTGGGTGCAAAATAAGGAGGCGTGGGGGAACAGGGACGCCCACGTCCAATCAACCGCCACGCGGTGCCCGAGGCCGCAGGCTGTTAGGGCCCACGGCGCTCAGACTTGCCCTTCGCTTTCCTCGCTAAGCCAAGTCCAGGCGCGCCTTTGGGCTCGGGGCTACTGTCGGCGTTAGGGAACGGGTACCCAGACTTGCACACTGCGGCCTGCGGTGTGGCTCAAGGGTGGCCCAAAGACGGCCCACCTTCATCGGCACAAGCTCAAGACCCTCGCGAGGGGCCAAGCCTCCGCAGAGGCGGACGGACAGGGAAGCTTCCTCGGTACAACCTCGTCGGTGGCTCGCGAGGCGGAGAGATCAAGGCGGGGTACCTCATAAGGTGCCCATGACGCAAGCCATGATGACCGAGGCGCCAGGGAAGGCGCCCGACCCAAGATGTCCTCATTTCCTCTTTGGTGCAAAGGAGGCAAGCGCAGGCGAGAGCATCAAGGAAAGGCAACCATTTTGGTGCAACAAGACCAAGACAAACACAACGGCAGGAAGGAGGTCATCGTGGAGCCCAAGCCGGCGTCATCGTGAGAGCCTTTGACAGGCGAGGACCAACTTTAGTCAGGATAAGTGTACTAGATGTTCCCCTTCAAAATGGCCAATTGTTGGCGCCCTTCCCGCTCAATATTTGGGAAGAGGCCCAGGGCCTTTGCCTATAAATAGGACCAACCACCCACAGGGTAGAGGGATCCAGAATCCAGAATAGAGCTAGAGATCAAGCAATCTAGAGAGAGAGAGAGAGAGCGACCGAACTCCCCCTAGCAGTTCGTCGCACCGGCCAAGAACAGACCCTCGCGAGGCTGTTCTTCCTCAGACTATTCATCATCAGCCCCTGAGGCAATCCACCAGACCACACACTGGAGTAGGGTATTACACCATAATGGTGGCCCGAACCAGTATAAACCTTGTGTCCCTTGTGTTGCTCTTTGTGTAGTTTTAGATCCTTGCGAGGCGACGAGGTGCAGGTAGGTAGGGGGTGAGTTCTCCGCATGCACCCCAGAGTTCGAACCAAGAGGTTCTGCCGGAACCCAAAATCCGACAGTTATAAATTTTTAGTGGTTAAATCCAAGGTACCTGATATGCATGTCGATAATATTATGGAATCCCATGACACAACATTTTTTGAGAACATGTCTCCTATGAAAGATATGCATTGCATTGCTAGAATTTCTTCTGAGATAATTCTTGAATCTAGTACATCAAGTGATTATTCTGAACAACAACATGAACAACCACACGAGATATTCCTTTAGAAGGATGACAATGAAGCTCCTAAACGGAGTAAGATACATAGGATTCGAAGATCCTTTGGTGATGGTTTCATTGTGTACCTTGTGGACAATACTCCTACGACCACTGCAGAGGCATTTGCATCTCCTGATTCGGATGACTGGGAAGAAGCTGTCGGAAATAAGATGGACCTAATTCTTTCAAATGGAACATGGGAACTATCTGAGAGACCATATGGTTGTAAGAGAGTTGGCTGTAAGTGGGTGTTCAAGAAGAAACTAAGGCCTGATGGTACTATTGAGAAGTACAAGGCACTGCTTGTAGCCAAAGGCTGCACCCAGCGAGAAGGCGAAGATTACTTTGACACCTATTCACCTATTGCTAGACTGACAACCATTCAGGTACTGCTTTTCCTGGCTACCTCCTATGGTCTTATAGTTCATCAAATGGACATGAAGACATCTTTCCTTAACGGGGAGTTGGAAGAGGAAATCTATATGGATCAGCCTGATGGGTTCGTGGTAAAGGGTGAAGAGACAAAGGTGTGCAAATTGTTAAAATCTTTGTATGGGCTAAAACAAGCACCTAAGCAATGGCATGAGAAGTTCGACAGAACTTTGACTTCTAAGGGCTTTATCATAAATGAGGCTGATAGGTGCGTGTAGTACCGCCATGGTGGGGGAGATAGTGTTATTTTGTGCTTGTATTTTGACGACATACTGATTTTCGGTACAAGCATGATTGTGATAAATGAGGTCAAGTCTTTTCTATCGAAGTGTTTTGATATGAAAGATCTGGGAGAAGCTGATGTGATTCTGAACATTAAGCTTATTAAGGATGAGAGTGGGATTACCCTAACACAATCACACTATGTTGAGAAGGTCTTGAGCCATTTGGGCTTCATTGATAGCAAGACTTCTCCAGCACCTTATGATCCCAGTGTGACTCTACGAAAGAACAAGAAAATAGTGAGAGATCAATTGAGATACTCTCAAATTATTGGTTTGCTCATGTACCTTGCAAGCGTGACGAGGCCTGGTATCTCTTTCGCTGTGAGCAAGTTAAGCAGGGTCATGTCAAACCCGGGTAATGATCATTGGCATGCACTTGAAAGGGTGGTGCACTATCTGAACAGTACGATGAGCTATGTGATTCACTATTTAGGGCACCCTACTGTACTTGAAGGATAGAGTGACTCGAACTTGATATCAGATGTGATGAACTCTACGCCAAAAGTGGATATGTATTTTTTTCTTGGACGTGGCGCAGTGTCATGGAGGTCTTGTAACAGACCATATTGACGAGGTCAACCATGGGAGTAGAACTTACTGCTTTAGATACAGCCACTGTTGAGGCAGAATAGCTGCCTGAGCTCTTGATGGACTTGCCGGTGGTTGAGAAACCTGTACCAGCCATCCTCATGAACTGTGACAATCAAACATTGATTGCCAAAGTGAACAGTTCTAAGTATAACGCGAAGTCATCACGACACGTCAAAAGACGATTGAAGTCTGTTGGGAAATTGAGAAACTCTGGAGTAATTACTTCTACGTATATTCACACAGAAAAAAACCTGCCAGATACCTTTAGAAGGGACTATCACATAATGTGATAGAAAATGCACCAAGGGAGATTGGTACGAGACCCGTGAGTGTTACACCATAGTGGTAACCCAACCTATGTGATCGGAGATCCCGTGAATTAGGACCTCGGAAGAACAAGCTAGTTGTTTAACTGAGGAGAGTATCTAGTAAGCCCCTCTAAGTGAAGATGCATAACTCTCAAAGAGCTATAATGCAGGTTGGCAACATGCCTTAATGTGTTTATGATGACTACTGATAGCAAAGATGCTCCTACCGAGCATTGTTGAAATAACACACCTATATGAGTCTGACTTTAACGTCGCAGTCTATGAAATTTGGGTGATCTCTAGTAAACTCATTAAGAGAACATGGAGTACAACATATATGCTCCACCCACGGGGTACACTACTGGCAGCCAAGTACTAGTTATGACTTTGACTGAAGTTTGTTGGCACAGAACTTGCAATTCAAGGCATAGTACATTGTTCAAGTTGCTAATTGATGTAGCTTAAGCCTCTTGGCAGAAGTTCAACTTAATAGTCTCTGCTGAAACAATGGTATATAAACAAGTAGCGAGGATTTGCAAATCTTCAAATGGGCATTTGAGATCTGGTGGTGGATTGTTAGAATATTGGGCCCATTTATGGGGCAGCCCAAAAGGCAATTTCTGAAATTTCAAAGGCCCATGTGTGTGAGTGGGAAGTTTAGTCCCACCTCGAAAGTTGGAGGAGTTGCACACCACCTTATAAGGTGGAGTGTTGTAGCACTTGTAAGTGAGTGAGAATAAGAGAGTCTCTCTCGCACTCCTCCCACTCCTCCGCCGCTCGCTCGTCTCGACTCGACTCGACACATCGCGATCGCATTTCGTGAATTCGAGCCTCGAGCCGAGACAAATTTGTCTTTATTTTTGCTGTTTTGGAAAACCGAGTCTGGAGTCCGAATCTGGATTCATGATGCACGCGTCACAGCTTAGTCGGTTCGGGTCGCTCCCACAATTGAATCGAACGTGCGGCGTTGTCCTCCTAGGTTGCACCCTTTAGGGTTTTCCAAACTGCTATAAAAGGACATGCTGCGGGCACCACAACACACACCAAAACTAACCTAGGTTTTGCCACATCTCGTTCCTTGCGCCGCCATAGTCTTCTCTAGCCGGAGCGCTGGTGTGCACCGGCGAACGGGAGAGCAGGCATTCGAAACCACTCGCCTTTGTGATCCTCTATAGGAGAGGGCGAATTAGGTTTTTGGGAAGCACCACGCGTGACTGCTCATTGTCTTCATCACGGCTCGCCTACCGTCCAGGTCGGACGATCTTGCTCGTCGTCTACAACATCGTCTTCTTTGACCTGTGTCCACCAACGTCGTCATCAACAACATCGCTGCACCAACGGCTGCCTCATCTACAAACGATCGGTATAACTGCAGTGTCCCAGTTCGTTGGTCAAACATGTTTGCATGTTTCATGTTTTGCGACGTTGTGTTGCCACTGTTCATGTTGTTTAGTGCATCTAGTATACTTGAGATTCATATATTAGTAGTTACAATCGTTATGTTTAATATTTTAGAATTAATCATGGAAATGGTGCTTAATTATTCATGCATGGTGTGATCCCCTGAACCCCTTGCATCCCTTCAGAGACAAAACAACATGCCCCTTGCATGCGCCATGGCGACCATCTCTCTCCACTGACTCCTCACCTGCCTTGCCTCACTTCCATTTGCCTCCCTCAATCAATAAGTCTAAGGTGATCCAGATCCAGTGCAAGCCCGATCTTGACATCGACAAAATCGTATTCCATCGCTTCTCCTTGAGATTGACGGCCACCAGCAAGCTGCAACTCAGCCTCAAGAACAACAACAACTTCTATTTGGGGCTCATCATCCTTAGAGTACGAGATGTGTGTCAGCGACAAGCTACGGCTAGCCTGCTGCTGCAGCCGTGTGCAACTAGCAGAGAGAATCCACCAAGAAGAGAATAAGGGAACTATGAAGAGGGGAAAAGAGGAAGAAGAAGAAGAAGAAAAACAAAGATTCTCTAGATTCATGCATAATTCATTGAAGTTGTTCTCCAGATTCATGAGTATTCATTCAAGTTCTCAAGTTGAAGTCAAATTTGTTGGCTCCACTTCAATGGTAACATCTATGTAAAACCTAGATGATAGTTTGATGTTTAGATCAGAACAAATCATACTCAGTAGATGCTATTGGAATTTAAAAAAGTAGGTTTAATTGAGAATTGTGACTAATTCATTTACAATTTAGGGCTTTACAAAGGAACTGATTTTGGTCAATTTGAATTAGAAGCTTTTAAAATTATAAGAAAGAACAAACATGTTGTGTGTCAGTTTTACCTAAGTCCAGATTTTTGTTTGCATCAATGAATATATTTCGATGGAGAATGAATTTTGCGCTCATCATGCTTCCACTGTGATATATGTGTCAACGACACCTCCATCGCCAATGCCAAGCTCACTGAGATCACCAAAACCGACAAAGAGGGGATCACCATGATAGAGATCCCCATCACATTCAGACCCAATGATCTAGGATCTGCAGTCTGGACATGATCAGCAGATCAGCCAGCACATCTGCACACCAACTAGGGGTAGATCAATGGGGCATAAGCAAAGTGGATAGAACCGCTTCGTCTTACTAAGGACCACAACAAGCACAAGAATTATATACCGCTCTCATTTGACTATCACATTTACATCTTTCTTGTTGTTGTGTGGTTATCATATACTCCCTCCGTAAAGAAATATAAAAGCGTTTAGATTACTAAAATAGTGTTCTACATGCTATTATATTTCTTTACGGAGGGAGTACTAATGATCAATTTAGTATTGTTTTGATTGTTGAAGAAGTAGCTCAGGGCCAAGCATTTTTATGCAGCTTTTCAGCTAAGGTAGTTCAAAAGCTGAATTATTACTCTTTCTTGAACTTTGAATGGGCATAGCGCTAGAAATAGTACATGACCAAATAATGATTTTGTGTTGAAGCTTTATACCATCTTCTGTGTTTTTTATTTAAAAAGGAAATTTGTTTATAATCTCTAAGAAAATAGACCAACGGGTGGTATTTTAATTGAGGTAGAAGGTGTGGAACACTAAACTGAGTCTGCTAAATAAATCAGTGTGATCAATCTCGCCTGCGGTGTTCGAACCCTGGTTTGCCGAGAGAAACCACAATGCTCTAACCACTAGACTAGGAGCCCATCAATCAATATGAATATATTGTGTCTTTTTATCGGTTGAAAGAGAAATGCATGTGTTTATTTGTTAATTGAAGCTTCACCATGCCAGTGGTTGATAACCTTATATTTTCTATATGTTCTTTTTTGTTTTGAAAACAACGATGGCCTGCCTGAACGATGTTGTGCGTGTAATTATTAGGCCAGCCTTGGACAGGAAGCACCAAGTGCTAATTGTGCATATGTGAGATTTTCCTTTGTATTAACAGTTTTGTGGTTCCGACACGGATATGTTGGTTTGCCATGTCATAAAGATTATTTTGTTTAAATTCATATATTTTTCCTACGATATTATGTTTCCCAGTACTGTAGGAAATCATCAGGCCTCCATCGTGATGATTTTTTTGGGATGCAACCAAACTTCTTTCTGAACCCGGTAATTAGATTCAGGTTACTATGAACAACTCTGGAACCTGACCTCTTCATTGGCCTTGCTTGGTGGCAAAGCAAATCTTCTTTGCCAGTCTTGTTCCTGACGTCCAAAAGCGACAAACTTGTCAGCCTTGCTTGCATTAGCAAGAGTCCACTAACCATCTTCTTGGTGGCAAAGAAAATCTTTTTTCTAGACGTTCAGGTAGATCTAATGAGGGCAGCTTATTGCTCTCAAGAACTTTTTAGTCTCAAATGGTTGTCTTCCATTCTAGCCACCATGTCAAAAGGGATTCTTGATTATCCTAACATTAAGAGCTACTCCAGTAGGTAGAGTGGACACCATGTACACACCACTGTAATGTAAACTGTTAAGAATTAATGCAACCATTTGATTTTCACTAGGTGCTATGCTGTTTATTGTACCTTTTGGATACTATAAAAGAAATGTATACTATCTGTCGCGGGATATCCATGACCACCTATGGGACCAGGAGGCCCCTTACTGGTTTGGCAGGGGAACATCGCGTTGCACAAAGAGCAGACGAGCCTACGGCAGCACGGCAGAGAGCACACAAGCAATTTACCTAGGTTCGGGCCGCTGCGAGGTGTAAAACCCTACTCCTTCTTTGGTGGATTCATGGTGGAATGGTGTTGGCGAAACGTAGTACACTTGCCCTGCAGGGGTTGCCTTAGGGGTGTAGCGACTACGCGCGTACGAGGGTGTGGGTTCATCAACTTTCCAACCCTTCCTACGGGTGCCATGGGCCTCCTTTTATAGATCAAGGGGTCACCACAATGGCAAAGTGGTCATTTCGCACTGATATGATAGCAAATAGTGCTATCATACCTAACTCTACGGGTTGATACGGCGCATTAAATGCACCGCTTAGTGTCACGTCGTTGGTTGCCCGGCAAGGCTTGCCGGGCTATCTTGCCAGCTCTGCACCTGTTCTCTTGACACGTCGTAGGACGGGTGTCATCTGTGGGTTTCTTCTGTAGGAAATGGCTGCCATGTGGCGAATGGCTGCCACTTAATCATCTTGCGGCTTGACACCGCACTGATCGACGACGTGGGTCGTGGCTGAGAGGTTGGTGGAGTGGTTTACCTACACGAGCCCCGGCAGGCACTGCCGGGGCGCCTGCTTCTGGGGATGGTCTCGCCCCTTGCCGGGCTCGCCTGCCTGGCAAAGGAGGCCCTTTTCTTGGCGATATCTCGCTCCTCTGGCTTAACCTTAGTCTTGCTAAGCTGCACGTTGGTTCTTCGAATCTCTTGATCCTTTGAGCTCTGGCTTGGGATGGTGCTTCAATCTTGCTCTTGTGCTTGCGCATACCGCCAATGCACCTGTGGTTTGTTGCACCGACGAAGCCCCGTGCTGCCCGACAGCTGCTAAGCGTCGTTGGGGTAGGGCCTAATATGTGCACATGCATGGGTTGCTTGAGGAGGCTGGTCTCTTGAAGTCTTCTTAGCTTCCTCATTAGTCTTGATTCCAGGCAAGTTTCCAGTTTCCCCACGCGTGGTGTAAAGCCAATAATGGTGGGGCCGCTCCAGTGATGACTCGTGAATGACTTTAACGCACGGGTAGAAACTGCCAATTTACTCTTCCTACAGCGCGCCCTTATCCTTGGCCACGTATACTGCATGCCGCGCGGGGTAGGTAACGGAGGCGCATGGCGCGGGAGAGTATCATGGTGAGGGCCCGGTCGTCTTGAATTGGCGGAGGAGGACGGTGGGCGCCGGTTGATGGAGCAGTTGCCCTCTCCCCCCGACCTATAAAAGGGAGGGGCGAAGGAGGGCGGAGTCATCCATCTTTGCATTCCTCCCCTTCTCATCTCTCGCTTCTGCTGGCTATGTCGAAGAGAGGGGCCTGGGGCCAGCCCCGGGGCTCCTGCTTGGGGCTATTGTTGCCTCATGTTGGTGTTGATGTTCAGGGAGTGGGCCTGGTCCTTGGCGCGGCGAACTTTTCGGTTTCTTTGAGGCTCGGCCGGGAGGCAGGGCTGGAGATTGTTGGTAATCCTAGCACTGCCCCTCCCGGAAGTCTTGGGGTTGATGTCGACGAGAGGCGCACCTTCCTGCTAGCCAAGGTGGGGAGCGACGCGCCTCGAGTTCTCTTGGTAGCGTAGCTGGGGGTTCATGTTGAAGAAGACGCCCCTCCTAGCCCGCCAAGGCGACCGTAGCATCGCATGCCCGTTGTGGGCGATGCCGCTACCGTTTCTGCCTCTCTTTTTTTGTTGGCGGGCGACGGGCCTTGCTCGTCACCTTGCGCAGCTCCTGGGTGTGCGCCATTTGTGGACCACAGCGGGTGGCCGTTCCACTGGTCCATTCATCGCCTCCTTTTTCTAAGTGCTCCTTTTATTCTTCTCTCCCTCTTGTCTCAATCTCCTGGGGAGGAGGAGCAGAGAAAGGAAAAGAGGAGTTATGGGGCACTTATCTTTTTTCAATCTTAAATCTGTAGGCATTTGCCAAATTTTAATTCAAATAATGTAATCCCTCGAGTCCATCTTTGTGTTCTGTAATGCTTGTACTTCTATTAGCATATGAATGAAAAAGATGAACCTTGTCGGGAACCCGCGCATGTGTATGTCCATGAAGAGGAGAGGTGCCTCTTTAATGTAAATAAACGAGTTTTCCCGGCAGGCTATCCTGTCGGCACCCTCTTTGTCTGCCGGAGAGCTACGTCTGCCGAGGAACAGACAGAGGGGCCAACCCCCCGCCAACTCCTTTTTACATAAGGCCACTGCAACCATCCTGAACGAAGCAACGTTCGAGTCATGGATGGGAGCACCTAGGTCTCAAAAGAGAAGCGGGGCTTTCTTATGGAAAGTTTTAGCTTTACAGAACACTAATGGACAGGAGGTAAAACTTATCTATTTGGCTTGCCGGGGATTGCTGTGCTGTGCAATCTTCTCATTCCTTGTCGAAGCCAAGTTCTCGACAGGAACGTGCAACTTCATGTAGATGAGAATGAATGCAGGATGCGATCCTATCTATATGCATATGCAAATGCTCATGAAATTCTTATGCAGTGATCTTGGTGTGCTCATGCATGCATGCAATCTTAGTTGGGGCCTCCCTACAGTGCTTCTTTATTTTCTCTTGCACGGGGTCATCACCCCGGCTTCGTACAAGGGGTTACATGCAGCTGTGGCAAGGCCTGTACAAAAGGGTGGCTGCCGGGCAGAGCCCGACAGCCGTGCCTTATGGGTAGTACTTGCAGAGATGCTCAATATTCCATGAGTTTTGCAACTAAGAGCCATCTCCGGTCTCCAGATGGACTGCGCCAGGTCTGGTGACTAGTACCACCCGGTAAGGGCCTTCCCACTTTGGTGACAACTTGTTTGTACCCTTGGCGGACTGAACGCGCCTAAGTACAAGATCTATAGAGATAGATCAAGACGCTTGATAAGTTTTTTCAACAAATGCATGCCTTGACAAGATTTTGAAGTAGTTCAAAATGGAACAGTCAGAGAAGGAGTTCTTGCCTGTATTGCAAGGTGTGAAGTTGAGTAAGACTCAAAAACCCGACCACGACAGAAAATAGAAAGAGATTGAAAAGTCATTCCCTATGCCTCAGTCATAGGTTCTATAAATTATGTTATGCTGTGTACCAGACCTATTGTGTAGCACGCCGTGACTTTGGCAAGAGGGTACAATAGTGATCCAGGAGTAGATCACAAGACATCAGTCAAAATTATCCTTAGTGGAATAAGGAAATGTTCTCGGTTATGGAGTTGACAAAGAGTTCGTCGTAAAGAGTTACATCGATGCAAGCTTTGACACCGATCTGGATGACTCTAAGTCTTGATCTAGATACATATTGAAAGTGGGAGCAAATAGCTAGAGTAGCTCCGTGCAGAGTATTGTAGACATAGAAATTTGCAAAATACATACGGATCTGAATGTTGCAGACCCGTAGACTAAAAATTTCTCTCACAAGAAAAACATGATCACACCTTAGTGCTCTTGGGTATTATCCACATAGCAATGTGAACTAGATTATTGACTCTAGTAAACCCTTTGAGTGTTGGTCACATGGCGATGTGAACTATGGGTGTTAATCACATGGTGATGTGAACTATTGGTGTTAAATCACATGGCGATGTGAACTAGATTATTGACTCTAGTGCAAGTGGGAGACTGAAGGAAATATTCCCTAGAGGCAATAATAAAGTTATTATTTATTTCCTTATATCATGATAAATGTTTATTATTCATGCTAGAATTGTATTAACCGGAAACTTAGTACATGTGTGAATACATAGACAAAACAGCAGTGTCACTAGTATGCCTCTACTTGACTAGCTCGTTAATCAAAGATGGTTAAGTTTCCTAGCCATAGACATGAGTTGTCATTTGATTAACGGGATCACATCATTAGAGAATGATGTGATTGACTTGACCCATTCCGTTAGCTTAGCACTTGATAGTTTAGTTTGTTGCTATTGCTTTCTTCAAGACTTATACATGTTCCTATGACTATGAGATTATGCAACTCTCGAATACCGGAGGAACACTTAGTGTGCTATCAAACATCACAATGTAACTGGGTGATTATAAAGATGCTCTACAGGTGTCTCCAATGGTTTTTGTTGGGTTGGCATAGATCGAGATTAGGATTTGTCACCCCGTGATTCGGAGAGGTATCTCTGGGCCCTCTCGGTAATGCGCATCAGTATAAGCCTTGCAAGCAATGTGACTAATGAGTTAGTCACAGGATGATACATTACAAAACGAGTAAAGAGACTTGCCGGTAACGAGATTGAACTAGGTATTGAGATACCGACGATCGAATCTCGGGCAAGTAACACACCGATGACAAAGGGAACAACGTATGTTGTTATGCGGTTTGACCGATAAAGATCTTCATAGAATATGTAGGAAGCAATATGAGCATCCAGGTTCCGCTATTGGTTATTGACCGGAGATGAGTCTCGGTCATGTCTACATAGTTCTCGAACCCGTAGGGTCCGCACGCTTCACGTTCGGTGACGATCTGTATTATGAGTTTATGTGTTTTGATGTACCGAAGGTAGTTCGGAGTTCCGGATGTGATCATGGACATCACGAGGAGTCTCGAAATGGTCGAGTCATAAAGATTGATATATTGGATGACTATATTCCGACACCGGATGAGTTCTGGGGGTCACCGGATAATTATTGGAGTGCCGGGGGGTTATCGGAACCCCCGCGGGAACTAATGGGCCAACATGGGCCTTGAGAGAGAGAGAGAGGAGGGGGCCTTAGGGCTGGCCACGCCCCCCCTTGAGAAGTCCGAATTGGACAAGGAGGGGGTGGCACCCCCTCTTTCCCTCCCTCTCTCCCTCTCCTTCCTTCCCCCTCCTAGTAGGACTAGGAAACACTACAAAAAAAGACACATCCTTGACATTTTAGGCCGAACGAAATTTTTTCTGTCATACTTATGACACTTCTATGACGATAATTGTGACAAAACCCGGTATCATCATAGACGTGGTGGGCTCCTACTTCTATGACAAAAAATCATGATAGAAAATGGGCTTTTTGTCCTGGGCGGGCCGGAGACGCAGCTGGATGACACTCTTTGGGCCGTCCATGACGGAAAAAACCGTGGTAGAAGCGAGGGCGAGGAAAATATCAGGGTGTTCCTGGTTACGGTGGGTGGTCGGGGCCGAGCGATGCATGGAGGTTTGCGCGTTTCTCTCATAAACTCACACGCGTGGGTGCGAGGCATTGGGCTCTAACTGAACCCGAGCGATTGCACTGCAGGATGCGCGTTACTGAACTCGAGCGATCGATCGATTGCTGTTTCCTGAACCCGATCGAGCGATTCCTTCGCTACTGCTGGATGAACAGGACCCCGTGGTGTTGCCTCTCGATGAACAAGACCCCGATCGATCGAGCTGGTTGGGGCTGGATGAACAGGACCCCGTGGAGGGCTGGATGAACAGGACCACCCCGTGGAGGGCTGGATGAGCGATGAGCGGTGGAGGGCTGGATGAACAGTAGCTTTGTGGAGGGGTGGTTGAACAGAGCCCGTGGAGAGGGCTGGTTGAGCGATGGCAGGTGGAGTAGCGCGCGGTGGAGGCTGGATGAACAGGAGCCCGTGGATGAACAGTCGCAGGTGGAGGCTGGAGGAGGTCGACGGTGCATGAACAGTAGCCCATGGAGGCTGGAGGGGGTCGACGGTGGAGATGAACTGTAACCTGTGGAGTCTCGTTTTGCGGTATGCCACACCCCTCCCGATGAATAGGACCCCCGTTTCGACCGTAGCACTCCAACACAAGTCTGTTTCCTCTGTTTTGCGGTACGCCACACCCATCCCGATCAACAGGACCCCGTTTCGACCGTAGGAGGTCCAACACAAGTCCGTTTCCTCCGTTTTGCGGTACGCCAGACCCCTCCCGATGAACAGGATCCCGTTTCGAACGTGGCCGGTCGAACACAAGGCCGTTTCCTCCGTTCTGCGATATGCCGGGCCTCATTTCCATCGGCTGTTCCGTCCAAGCCCTCCCGATGAACACGACGACGCATTTCGTTCCGACCCAGCCGGTTGGCTCCCCATGAACACAACGACGATGTTGTTTCACCGTTCCGACCCAACCACATATGCGCGAGTAGGCGTTCGAGACCCCGCCCGTATGTACGTACGTAGCCGTATTTTCTTTCTTGCACACTGGCCGCTATACGTACGTGTACATGCTACGTGTGCGCCTCTACATCGACTAGTACGTGAACGTTCGCGACTAGAATGACAACGCTACGTATGCTTCGACCAGGTGGTTCGCGATTGTCAGGCACTTCCTTCCATGCAAAGATGTTGCTAGTGGGTCCCAGCAGTCAGGGGGCGAATCGTTGGTTTTGCCCGGACGCACTTCCTTGCGTGCGAAGATGTAGCTGGTAGGTCCCAGCAGTTAGGGGGAAACATTTTTTTCACGAAATACGGTGGCCCGTCCAGTGGGTCCCCGCTGTCAGCTGCAGAAATAATTATTTTGCGCGTAATAAGGAGGCACTTCCTTGCGGCTGCCATGGACCCAACCGTATCGGCCTCTCCACGTCTGATACTCTTAGATGGAAGTCGATCGTTGACCACATTGACCACGCCGCGCCGAGAGCACCAAGGCGGTGGACGACGACAAGGCCTAGGAAGGGGACGACGCGAAGCCAGGGAAGACACGACAGTTGATGCCCACACGGAGAGGAGTACGAGGGTTCACTGGTTCGGCTGTGGTGTGAGGCTGCCGTCGCCGCAGAATAACAGGGAGTGTGGGTGAGTAGAGGGATGGCCTGGCCAGCGGTGGGAGTAGTAGGGGGCGGTGAGGCCTCCGCGGCATCCCAGCCAGCCACGGGAGGCAGGAGCACGCGGCACCACCGGCGCTGGTTTGGGCGGCTGGAGCAAGAACCCCAAATGTTGAAGAAGCACTACGGTCGTTGGATGGACATCATACGGTCACTGGAGCTAGAATCATTCATATATTGACTACGTTGACAAAGCCCTCCGTACCCGTCAACTTAGTAGGCCCACAAGTCAGCCTCCCACTGTGGTGGGTCCCAGCTGGCAGGGGGTATTCATTTTTTTGTGCACAATAAGGAGGCACTTCCTTGCGTGCGAAGATATAGGTTGGTGGGTCCGACCTGTTAGCGGAGGGAACGTTTTTCTCGCGAAATACAGAGGCCCTTCCGGCGGGTCCCAGATGTCAGGTGGAGGAATCATTATTTTGCGCGTAATAAGGAGGCATTTCCTTGTGTGCGATCGTGGACCCAGTTGTCAGCCTCTCCACGTACAGTCCACTTCCGATGGATGTCGTTCATTTACCACGTTGACCACGCTGCACCGAGAGCACCAGGGCGGTGGACGATGCGAGGCCTACGAAAGGAACAACACGGAGCCGGGAAGACACGGCAGTGGCTGCCCACACGATGGAGAGTACGAGGGTTGACTGGTTCGGCAGCCGTCGCCGAAAAATAACAGGAGGTGTGGGTGAGTAGAGGGATAGACAGGCCAGGGATGCGAGTATATGATGGGGCCATGAGGCCTGCCCGGCAAGACCTGACCCGCCACGGGAGGCAAGCGGCGGTTCCGATGGCGCTGGTTTGGGCGGTTGGGGCAGGAAGATCAGAGACTGAAGAAGCACAATTGCCGTTAGATTGACATCTAACGGTCTGACACTGGTAGATTCGATTGTTGACTAAGTTTCTTTTTTGAGAAACCTTGTGTACGCATGAACTTAGTAGGCCCACAAGTCAGCCTCCAAATCTGTGGCAGACAACATAGAGCCCATTTGTTATTTTTTAATAATTTGCATCCCGTTTGCTAATTCTGAAGTAATTTATTACATCCCATTTTCTGCCCAGGACCATAGTCAAAAAGATCAACCTTATTTTGCATATTCCGGTGGAGTCTGAACTTTTGTAATCCTGAAATGATCAACATTTTTTAAGAACTTATTGATTTGCCAAAAAAATCATTTTTTTGTAAGAAAATAAGACGTGGGACAATTGAGTTGGTTTAAGGGAAAAACAGTGGTAAAAAAATCAGCGCTGGGAGGGAAAACAACAACAAAAATAAGGATGTAATATGAAAAGGGAATTTTATGTATTTTCAATATAACGATACGTGTATATGAACTAGTAAAACTACAGGTAGAGATTAGAAAACGGATGTAGGACATGCATTTCAAGAGGAAAATAGAACTGGGCTGTGTGTTTGATTCAGTAAAAAAACTGCCTGCAGATGTTGTAAGACAAAACATAACTAACACTAGCGGGCCAGAGGCCAGCAGATACCTGCTGGATCTTTGTGCCCCGTTGTTGTCATGGGATGGGCCTCTTAAAGACGAAACCAAGCCTGGGCAGTCTACAACCCAGTTGAGACTTGCTCGACCTAAGAAAACAACATACGTGCTCGATGGCGAGAGAATTCTGCAAGAAATGCGGTGATAAGCTGGGATGCATCAGGGATATTGTTTTTTCATCGTTATAATAAGTGCATGCACTTGTTTCGAAAAATTTGGAGAACTGGGAATTCGAACGGCAGGTGCTTATGGTACCCATCAAATAAAAATCAGGTGCTTGAAAATTCGTTTCAAAACAAATGATTCAACTTTATATCCACGTCGACCCTCGGCATGATGGTTGGAAGAAAATGCCATGTTCACACCAAAAATCGTTAACAACAATACCAACTTGCGGACGACAAGGTAGTACAAGTACCAATACCAAACTAACTTATAATCTTTTTACTCCCGTCCCTAGTGTTCATCTGGTAGAAAATCTTGCAGAGGACCAGCTCCCGCTCCTTCTCTTGCTCCAGGAGCCCGAGGTGGTACTGGTGCATCACCCAGTTGGTCCTCTGCTAGTCGAAGTTCTTGTTGGTGTGCAGCACCAGAACCTTTTTGGTGCCCGTCTACCGGCCATTGACCATCACCGGCAAGGTATTGCCGGTGTTGTGCCACATCGCGTGCATGCCGCACTCCGACTGTATCTTGCGACGCGTCCACGTGCCCCTTTTGAACACCCTAGAATTGCGCTGGAAGAAATGCTTGCTTAGGCCACTTAGTGTGATATCTGCAGTATTTTCGAATACAGGTTTTAGTGTACGTAGTTGGCATTTTCATAACATCTTTGGCATGTTGCAGTCACTTGTTTCACTTTTTATTAACTGTCAAATTGTAATTGCTTCACTAGGTCTGCGTCTAAAAAGAAAAATAGAGCTATAAACAAAGGAATCTGTTTGTGCAAGTAGAGCGGTCGATGGTGTCTTACCTGGAAGTTTCTCAGGATGGGTGTAGCATATGCCGTGCTCGCTGTCGATGGTTGGTATGAATAAATCGATGAGAGGGTGAGATCTCGCGCTATCAGGACTCACTTTGGCCTGAAGGTTCTCGATCAGCTCCTGATCCGTGGGATCCAACTTGACGCCAGCCGGCAGCACGGGCCAATCCTTCTTCGACTTGCGTCAGTTAATTACAGTTATATGGTACTCAATGTATGATCAATCGACTGTTTTAAGTGAATGATGAAAGATTTCAACAGATAAGTGGTACTCCAAATCTGAAGTCCAGAATACCCGAAAACACCGCCGGGATTCTTGTGTCACCTCACGCGCAGCGTGTTGTCACGTCAATTCAATGTGTGGACATGATGAATAATTTGACCGACGTATACTAGTACTGCTACTGTACTACTTACTAGCCGTATTTAGTGTCACATTTTAACCATAGGTTTAACTAACAAGTACGCACTGGAAGCCTAATTGATATATATATATATATATATATATATATATATAGGGTGGGTCTATTATGATAACACCCCTTAAGACCTTATTCTACTAACACTAATTCTTATTCTGCTAACACCCACCCGTGCCCATCCCCACCTTGTTCCTTCCCGAAACACCTGCACCCAACCCCCCGATTCCCCACCTTCTTCCCCGCCGGGGCCCCCGACCCCCACCTTCTTCCCCGCCGGCCCCCCCCAATCCACCTTCTTCCTTGCGCCCCCCCCCACAACCCACCTTCCTTGCACGGGCCCCCGCACCCCCACCATCTTCCTCGCTGGGATCCCCCACCCCACGCACCGGCCACCGTGGTCTCCACCACCACCTCCAGATCCACCTCCAAATCCGGGCCACAACCGCCGTCGTCTTCCCCTGTCTCTCGCCAAAGCACCCCGCCGCCGCCACCTCCTCCCACCTCCCTCCACCGCCCCGATGTGCCCTCTCGCCTTTGGCGCCTCCTGTGTGGATCCAGCCCCGCCGCCCTAGCCACCTTCCTCTCGCCCCCATCTTTGGGCCTCAACCCGGCCTTGTAGGCGCAACTCCGCTTCGCTTCACCCACCCCCTCCTCCCGATGCACATCTTCCCATTGATGGATCCGGGCGGAGCTGTCCCTCCCGCGGTTGAAGGAGACGGGGTCGAGGTGCGGACGCTGCTGACCCCCGCGTGCTCCACCGTGCAGGCCGCCCCACCTCTCTCCGTCGGCCGACCACATGCTGCCATTGGGGGTCGCACCACCCCTTCCCCGCGCCGAGGTCACCGTGGCCCTCTCCTTCCCAGATCCGGTGAGCCCCCCATGGCCCTCTCCTCCCCAGATCCGGTGAGCCCCCCGGCGGCTCCATCCACCTCTCCCTCCTAATCTGTTGCGGAGCACATTGAGCACGCATCTTTACTTTGGCGTGCGTGGCATGGGTGCTGCAGTTTGCTGCCTCCCATGTAGCAGCACACCGGCGGGCAACATGCAGTTCCCTGCTCCCTCGACGGCACTTTGGCAAGTGGTTCAGATGACGCCCCCGAGCTCCCCTTCCCTCCTGGCCATGAGAGAACGGGCGTTGTGCTGCAGTTCTCTCCATGTGGGGATGCAGCACAAACCACGAGCAGGAAGCTGACGATACATCGGTGGTTCGCGTGCAATACACCTCCTGTGACAAAAAATGATGCAGCTCAAAAAGTTCAGTGATGCAGTATGCACTACTCATTGATGCAGTGCGGTTCCAATAAACAACATGTGGCCATGCAGTACGGTTGGTGCCTGCGTGATGTTCCAAGAAGCAGAGCGCGGAGATGTAGTCTTGTTGCCGTCGCGTGCGATTCCCAGGTGTGGTGGTGCTGATAGTTTTCTTGTGTAGCTCGTTTTCTTATCTAGACACCGTCTTGTTCAGCAACAAAAGAAGGTTTGCTTATTTTTTGTCCTACAGTTCCGTTCGCCGAGCTTCTCTTGTGCGATTCAGAGGGACCAAAAAAACAGGTTTTTGTTTCAATAAAATCTACGTGATGTGGGACTTTTCAGTTCAGTGGTGACGACACCATGGCGAGTGAGAGGACGGCCTCCACCCCCAAAGTTCCTGTGCAAAATTCTTGATAAAATAATGGTACACTGTTGTGTTAAATGCAGTCTGAAGCACCCTGCGTGCAATTTGGTTGTTTTCAGTTTTGTTTGTTTTGTAGTCTTGAAGTGCACTACGCTATGGGAGAGCTCCGGTGCACGTTTTGTTGTTCGATGGGTGTGTACATGTTTCTACGTATGATTTTATTGTTGTTCGGGCATTGCATTCAAGCGATTTTGGGGTGGTGCACTTGCAGTCTGGTGCGTGGGCAGACGAAGTCCTTTGTGGTTCGCTCTGAGAAACATTGATGCAGTACACTTACCTCGTCTCAGCAGTCAGGCAGGAAAAAAAATGAATAATAATGGTGCAGCTCACTAACCTCAACCGTGCAAACTTACAAAAGCATTTTGCAAAAAAATGCAGTACACTAGCCTCGATCATTTAGTTTGAACGTATTTATAAAAAATTAGTTGGAAAACGACAAAAAATTCATTCAGTGCACTTTAATTTGTGTAGCGGTTCACTTTCCCTTTGATCTGCACTGCACTCATCCCACAAGGTACCATGTGTTTTGTGTTTCATATAGATATTAGAAAAAAGTTAGAAAAAGGACGAAAGAAATCATGAAGTTCACTTGGACATCTGATGCAGTGCAGTTTTTCCGTCTGAAGCAGTGCGTTCTTTTGTCTGATGCAGTACGCACGTTGATTTTGACGTCGCAAAAAACAGTGTCCGCATTTCGTTAGAATCAAAATTCCTCTTAAATCGTAGGGAATCGGAGAGAGTATTCTACATTAAAAAGTTGCGCCTCGTTGATATCTTTCCAATGGCGTATAATATGAATCATTTCGACCAACGGTTTGTAAAAATTTCGCGAAAAACGGCCACTGCCTCTCGTCATCAGCCGCACGATTTTCAAAATCAACTAAAAACCATAAGGAATCTCAAACAAAATTCAACATATGAAAGTTGCGCCTCGTCTGTAGCTTTCCAACGGCGTATCATACGCCTCGTTTCGACAAATGGTTCAAAAACTGGAGCTAAAACAGTACCGAAAATTGAAAAAAATTTGAAGAAAAATGTAATTCCGCGATTTAGTAAATTTGAAACTGCTCTTAAACCACAACGAATTAGAAAAATTAATATATATTGAAAAGATGCACCTCGATGATATCTTTCCAACGCCGTATCATTTGCTTTATTCCGATGAGCGGTTTAGAAAAAATCACGAAAATACGCTCGCTGCCACTCGTCATTCACCGCACCGTTTTTGAAACTGCTCTTAAACGGCGAGGAATCTCGAAAAGTGTTCAACATGGCGAAGTTGTGCCTAATCCATAGCTTTCCAATGATATATTATACGCGTTGTTCCGATAAGCAGTTAAAAAACTAGAACGAAAACAGTACCAAAAAACAACGCGTCTAGTTTTTTTCGACATGAAGTTCACTCGCTTGAGTTGCGCAGCACACTTGGTTCAAACAATGACGTGCACTTGCATTTAGCGTGCAGTGCGGAAGTGTTATCAGAATAGTTATTCTGCTAATATTAGCAGACTAGACGGGCTGTATATATATACTGCATAGCATCTCCATCATCATTATCAGTACATCCTGCACAAGTGAGTTAGGATGCACTTGATCCCAGAAAGGTATCTATCCTTCAAACCAGAGGAGTGCTTCAAACTAACAACATTACATAATATCCAACAAAAGAGGGTCGTGCTACAGCAGCAGGATACATGGCTCACTCTAGATATTAGTAC
The DNA here is from genome assembly GCA_021605145.1 of Aegilops bicornis. NCBI lineage: Eukaryota > Viridiplantae > Streptophyta > Magnoliopsida > Poales > Poaceae > Aegilops > Aegilops bicornis. The sequence continues at coordinate 457,148,313 of CM038675.1, read as the reverse complement.
GAATCAAGTTGTGCATATTTGCTGTTGGCATGAACCACATCGCCGCATGTTAGGTTTGCAAAAGCCATCCATCGCATGGAAGCTTGATGCCTTTCACCTGCTTGAAGATTATCGGCAACAAGCTGTGTCGACGAATCTCTGGATATGGTGATTCATGAAACCCATGGTATAATGTGTAAACACAGTCCCCCTGGCGAATGGAAGTTGCATAGCACGGTAATCATCGCTGGTGATATGATCGATGATTGGTTGGATGATCGGATAATTTAGCCCGAGGAACATGGAATGGTTGCCGAGGCTGTAAAACCCGCTTCCAGTTGAATACGCCTGGCCCAACGGAGCTGGGATCTTTCTCGAACATGAAGCAGCCATAGCTATCAATGTCACGAACGCCCCAGGCATTGTACTGCAGGTGGTTTGATGTAATGGTTTGGTCAATTTGGTGCGTGCGAATGAGCATCAAATGACCGCCGTCAGCTTAACGAGCGATAAACCACCACCCATCGGCTGGTATGATTCCAGGTCCTGGAATCATGAAGGCCAACGCATTTGCGTCTGCTGCAACAATTCAAATTGGAGACCAAAAGGACAAAAATAAACAATCATGTTCAGAGTATGTGTGGAATTAAGATTATTATAAAGTGACACATATCATAGACAGAGAATTGCAATGCCATGGTCATAATCATACCCCAAGTTAAATAAATAAGCCAATGGCTTTCATATTCTAGCAATATGTCATGGTTCAAACATCATTTAACAGTGAGAGGAAAACAGCTATGACAGAGCCTATTCACATTCTACCATAGCACTTACTAGTACTGTTCTCCTATCAACTCTAAGCAATAACATGTGTTGTTATAAAAATCTTAGAAATGAGAGTAACATATAGCAATCATGATGTTATGCTCATAATATCTATTCTAACAATCATTACATGCCAATTGTTCTCATAACAACTCTAACAATAACATCTGTGGTCATAAAAATCTAGGAAATGAGCAGAACATATAGCAATGATGTGGTTATAGACATACTATCTATTCTAAATTTGTAACAATGAAGAGGCAGTCGTATTCATAATGTAAAGATGAGATGAGATAGAACAATCACACGATGATAGATTCCACCAGCATAGGCAGCCAATCTGTGCATCGACCGCGTAAACGATGCCATCGTGCACTATAGCATCAGACAGAAATGTTGCCTCAACAGCGGGGTCGACGATGAGCCATAACCATGTATGGCGACCAGATTCTAGATAGACTATTCCCATGTTGAACAAGGCAATGAGCTTGTAATCCATGTAGTCTTCGATGGTGTGGGCGCCATGATTACAACTTTCAGCAAGCAGGAGGTCGAGCCAAAAGCTTGGCGTGTCTCGTCGCGTAGTAGCCGTGGAGTGTCCGGCGGGACGCGAGGCTCGATGGCGGCGGTATCCAATGATGGAAGGGTGATCGCTCGCTGGGTGTAGATATCCACGAGACGCCACGGACTACCGGATTGGTGGATGAGGACAATCCAGTTGGCCTTCATGCCCGCCCAGTAGTGGCCGCGCATGAAGGACAGGTGGATGGGTAGTGGTAGCATGTCTAGGGGCACCACGTCAACCTCCGTAGGATCGTCAAGTCGGTGTCTGGGCCATCTGCGAGGATCGGGCATCAGCAAGCAGGGTGTCTTGAAAAGAGCGGTGATTGCGGGCGAGTAGGCGATGCGAAGACACCGAGCATGCGGCAGACGGATGGTCTTTGAGTAGGTCCATACGATTATAGATCTGCTCCAGGAGAACATCGGGGAGGGAATTCCAATCGCGGCTCTGCGTGTCAGTCGGTTCTGCCATTGGTGTTTTCGGTGCCTGCGAGCCAGCGGGGAAGTGGATTTGGGCGAGCAAACGAAGAAGCTTCTCCTCGTGTGGCCGAGCAATGAGTGGGGGGATATGGTACGCGCGAGCTACCAAGGAAGATAGCGCGGGCCGGCAAGCAGAGAGCGGGGGGAAATGGTGTGCGGCCGACGATGGGGAAGGGAGGAGGAAGAAGAAGAGAGGAGGAAGAAGAGTGGATGTCGGGGAAGAAAGTGCATTAAATCTCAATTTTGCTAGTACTACTACCAGGATATACCGTCCTTCGGAGTGTAAATAGTTACATCGATGACATGTGGGTCTACCACAAGAGGGCCCATATGTCAGTTAATGGAGGACAGAAGCGTGCTCTACTGGCAAACATGATGGCAATACCGGGTAAGGCTGATTTAGTAACACCAACACACTGGTTCAGCTTATTAATTAAGTGTCCCATCTGCTGCAGCGTGTATTGTCACTTCACTGTGAAGACTAGTTGAATAGTTCTCTCTGACCGAGATGGGTAGTAAAGGATCGCGAAGACTTCCTTTCTACAGTATCCCTATGCCTCTACTCTCACTTCACTCATTTTGCTCCGTACATAGTCACTTGTTGAAATCTCTAGAAAGACAAATACTCTGTATTTGGGAACAGAGGGAGGATTTTACTCCGTGTTGGGAACAGAGGGAGTATCGCCATATGGAGGGAATAGAGGAAGCTTGAAATATGAACATGTCAATGGGAGGGAGTAAGCCCCATGCATGCATGCATGCAACATGCAACACTCACACGTACACTTGGACGTACGCAACACTCACGCACCCATGTGGCACACAACACACGACGCAACACACACGCTCACGCTCAAGTGCTCAACCTACTCCCTACGTCCGTGAAAGACTGTACATTTAGAGATTTACACATTCACCAGGGCATAATTAACGCCCAAAAGTAGCAGACTTATGTGTGCATGTGACCATTGAGAGAAGAAGATTAAATGAAGGTCGTTGCATGCTGTAATTAAGGATAGATATGTAGCCTATACCTAGAGCACAAGTTGGTGCATTAGTCAATCAATATAGATTCAGATTAAAGGCTAAATGCATTGGAAGTGTAGATGTAATACACTCTTTGTTTTTTAGCTGATTTCTTTGCTCTGCCAACTGACAGGTGGGACCCAGAAACCAGGTGACAGTTTAACCAGTCAACAAAGTGCCATGTCAACTATGTGGCCGGTCAGTAGGGTGCAATACGATGCTCTACGATGAGCTAGTGATCGTATAATCACCGCAAAACTATATATGGTGACCATAAAGAGCGTATTATTACATACGTTGACCGCCAGTGTATTTTTCCCGTTTCAAATTAAGCCATAGTAACCGGAAAGGACGCAGTATGGACTAGTACTTGTACTACTTTGATGTGTTTCGTCAACTCGCCGAACGAGGAGAAGCTTGCTTACTATGCCTCTCCCTCGCCCACGCGCGCGGTGGTTCGCAGGACGAAGAGAGGATTTTGACTACAGCACCCTCTCCCTCTCCCTCTCCCTCGCCCTCGCCCTCGCCCTCGCGGTGGACGTGCAGCAGTTCAATCGGTGTCAGATTGCCAGAAGCATATTGTACTATAGTATCATCATTGTTGGACCTTCCGAAGAGGCGAAGAGCCAAGTGCAAGGTTCACACGAGTACGAACTGTTGAACCTCCCGAAGAGGCAAAGAGCCAAGCGCAAGGTTTTATAGGAGTTGTCGTCCTAGTAGGAGTGTACTACAACTATAGCGAACGATGCTACTGTATGATGCCGCCACGTCACGTATATCCAAGGCTGTGCCACCTTTTTTTCTCAAAGAGCGTGTTGGAGCCCGTGCAACAACCACACAAGTTGCACGTACACATAACACATTTACTGGTAATAAATTATAAAGGACAAATGCCAGTATGCCACACAAGTTCATATCCAATTCAAGTGATAAATCTGTGCACGACTAGTCTACATATATTCACAGCGCTACCATTCACAATTTACCGTACTCCACTTACACGTTATAGATGGGCTACATGTCCTCCTCCAGGTTCCAGTCCCAGGTGTTCTTCATGGATGGCACGATCCATAGCGGTGGAGCAGCAGGAATCATTGTCGCGACTTTCTAGTCCGGTTCCACATGATGGAGACTCATCCAAGCTGAAGCGGCATAAATCAGGGATAGCGTGTCCCAGCATGTCGTTCATCCGGCGGTGCGCACGAAAGACACAACCATGCTTCATGAACGGAAGGCCTTCCGTGTCGTGCACGAAAGGTGGCATCCACTTCACAATGGGGTAGCTGTCCGCAATGAAAAGCGAGTACTCTCCAAGAGTGTTCCTCGGCACCCACGTAGCATCACGGGGGTCAAACTCGGCGCCGTTCATATGGTACACGCGGCATCTCAGATCTGGACACATGGTGACGTACATAGTTAAGGTCCATGCATAATAATGTTGTGCTCAAATATGGCGGTCAGTAATACTGTGCAGCAAATAGTACTACTCCGGTATAGAGGAAGTAAAATAACTGGCTTATTATATATAGCCACTCTTGGCTACATGGATGAGATAGTAAGACATGGAAAAACAAAAATGGTGGCAGCTAGTGGGTTCAAGTCTTCAAGGGCCTAGCTAGCTATATGTGTCCTCCAAGGTAGAAAGTACTCCTACTAGTACGTAAGTAGAGTACTAGTACAACAATGAAAGAGAAGGCGAGAGGGTTAAAAAATGGAATACCTGGGTAGATGGTGACGGTCCGATCGTGGTAGATTGTGTGACCACGTTGCACATGAGTGGTACCGTGGGTAACGATTGCTAAGATAGTTGATCCCAATATGCCAAAGTTAGCTACAAGGTTCCAGGTTAGACCGAATAGCGGATGCAAATGCACATCCAGGATCGGCGATCTTATTTTGATCGGGGGAGGACTGGTCCCTGCAAAATAATGGAGTACCGTTAGGGATGCAAATGATGGTTTGTGCATTCCGTTTGTAATCTCCCGTACCATAGGATGGCAACCAGATGAAACAAGTCCCCTGGCTTGTCACCACGAAGATGCGGCCTAGGTGGCGCACGGGGTCTTCGAACGTGTAGGGGTACAAATCTGCCGCCGCCAACATGCGCATGACCTCTGCCGTTCTTGCCTCTTGCATTGATGGCAATCCTTATGTCGAACAACTGCGATGAGATAGTAATCGTCAGCAGCGTCGCTTTGTCGGCGGGTCCGCATATTGCTATATTCTTCATTCTCATGTAGGCATCATCATACGTATTCAAGCCAGCCACGGAAGGCCGATCCCAATGGTGGAGAAGGGGTCTACGGAATGGCCGCCTTTGCTGTGGATGTTGTGCAAAATGATGGTGGTATCCGGGAGGTATGCAAGCCAATCTTCGTTGGCACCGACCCAACCTATATATAAGACGGTGGGCAGCGGAGAAATTACGGGATGGAAATGGAATAACTAAGTACTACATGATCAAACTCCATTACTGACCTGCTCATCGGACAAAATCCGACTACCTCTCAACGTCGGCAACTCTAGCGGAGTCAACGTGCAACCATGGCCAGGGAGCGGTGGACTGTTTGAAGGATTGTCCCATAGAAGAACCTTCTCCTCGAGGACACGTGGAAGACCAACAAGCATGGCCTTTTCCCAAACCTGTTTAAGCACCGTCTTGAAAAAGTTGGTGCAGGAAGCACCGAGTCTTGCGGCGGTGAGGACGTCCGAGCGGCGTGCGATTTCTCCCAGCCCTGACGAGGAGGAGAACCGCCTGGCAAATCCATGGGAGCAGCGACGAACTGCCTTCTCTTGAGGGAGGGAACTGGCGAGGAGGAGATAAGAGCATAGTAACTGAGGCCTCGTCCCTTCCAAGCGTAGATCGTTCCTTAGCGAAGGGGTGAGGCTATTATTTACTACTAGTAGTAGCATTATGGGACATTATGGGATTGCATTATCTTGTAAATAATAGCACTAGTAAGAATTTTTAGTCACTAGCAAGTAGTTTTTGGCGTGGAAGAAATTATTGGTATGATTATGCTATTTTTTGTACACGCCAAATAGTGTCAAAAAACATCTTACATAATGTGACGGACGAGTACGTATTGCATCAGAGCGATACTAGTACTACTTTGTCAACTAGTAGTGCGATGTACTGTACTTCTAGTATAGTGCACCAGTTTTGAACTCTTGAATCTCAGGGCCAAGGAGCTACAGTTGGAAGTGAGGGTACTACTATTCTCTAGAACCATCGCTGTACTATCAATGCAGGGAAAGTACACCTGCATAGTGGCCTAGTGGGTACTCTTGGTGCTCTATTCAGCCGCTCCTCTCACATAGTTGGCCTACTCGACTGCTCCTCTCACGCACACACTAGCAACCTGTTTATCAGCGACGATTACTGCGGGGGCAAAACATTTGAGTTATTTGATATAGCGAGACTAGGCTTTTGGCTTCCATTTGTGGAGGTGTAATGGATCTCGTCAAACTTTATTAGTAGTTCCTTCTTTACGAACGAGATGAAGCAAAGCTTTTGCCTCCGTTTTAAAAAAAGAACACGTCAAGAAGAATTTCTTTTATAGTAGAGCCGATAATGGAGTGAAGTCCATGCGTGCAACGCCACAAGCTACAGAGTAGTAGTAGAGCACTTTACATACAGAGCCATATTGCACAGTTCTCAATGCCCCGCCAGGCTTTTCCGGCTCCTCGGGCTTAATTCGGAGGCGCTAGTTTGAATATGCTACTAGCTGATGAGGAAGCTGAAAGCGAGGTCCGGCTAGGGCGAGCACGCGAGCCACGAGATGCTGGGAAGGAAAACCCGTTCACGTGGCTAGGCTATCCAGTGCACCCAGATTGCGGTGCCGCACGTCCGTTTGACTTCAAAACTCAAACTACCCGTGTACAATATTGGCTCGCAGCGAAGTTACTATTTAAAAAGGCCGCCGTGTGTTCGGCCGGGATCGAACCCACAAAACGAGGTATACACTCCCGCGACCACTAGTAGTACTCGTTGGAGTACAACGCAACCCAGAATCGCCTTTTGTCGCTAGTAGTACATTGTTCCATACAAGAAACCCCTAATAATGCAAGAAACCACTAATAATGCCAAGAAACTACTACCACTTGCATACGTGGCAGACTTAAGATAAGACTACCTTATCAACCATTGTACATCCTCCTACCAACCAGCCCTACCAAGAAACGACTACTCTACAAAGTGTCGTTATAGGCACGTTTCAACCCATGGCAATGTGGATACATTTGTTGTCAATCTAACCCTGCCATCCAAACACTAGTTTTGTTAGAGTTAGTTCAGGGTTAGAATCTAGCATAAACTCGACTTAGAGTATCCAAGCAGGGCCCATATACTTCATTAAGTCAACGCCTTCTATTCGACCAGGTGTTATGACTTGTGCGACCTACATGTCCGTCTGCACAAAAATCCCCGAGTGACCTCCTACCTCCGGCCCGTCCACCTAGTCATTCTCGGCCTTGGGATGCAGCTACCGCCGCCGGCAGAAGGCGAGGTCAAAACCGCCGGCAGTGCGGAGCCCGTCTTGCGGCAGCCCGGATGCCAGCTCCTTCCGGCGCTCGCGGCCGCTAGCTAGCCAAGTTAGCTCCGTGCAGCTGCTTGTCTTCAAGGTTTGCTAGCTAGATTAGCACGGCGGAGCGGCGGCTTGCTCGCGCGTGCCGCTCTAAGGCCAGCCATCTGGCTCGAGCGAAGGCCAGCGCGACAGCTTGCTCGCTCGAGAGTCACGCTCGGGCCAGCCTGCCAACCCGTCTGCGGAGGCTGGGCGTCCGGCCCGTCCGGCGTGAGCAATGGCCAACTCGCTCATCATCGGTGTCACCGACGAACACACATCAGTACTGTTTGAAATAATGTTCAGGAAAAATAATGATTTGAGGGGGAATAACATGATAGAAGGTTAGATGTGGGTCCCTCGTGTCAATGGTCAAACAAAATGTGTTGGATTAAGATGCCTCTGTCGGATTTCGGGTTCCGGCAGACCCTCTAGGTTCGAACTCTGGGGTGCACGCGGAGATTTCACCCCTACCTACCTGCACCTCGTCGCCTCGCAAGTATCTAAACTACACAAAGATCAACACAAGGGTCACAAGGTTTATACTGGTTCGGGCCACCACTGTGGTGTAATACCCTACTCAAGTGTGTGGTGTGGTGGATTGCCTCAGGGGCTGATGATGAACAATACAAGGAAGAACAGCCTCGCGAGGGTATGTTCTTGGCCGGTGCGACGAACTGCTAGGGGGAGTTTGGTCGCTCTCTCTCTCACTCTCTCTCTAGATTGCTTGACCTCTAGCTCTGTTCTGGATTCCCGATCCCTCTACCCTGTGGGAGGCTAGTCCTATTTATAGGCAGAGGCCCTGGGCCTCTTCCCAAATATTGAGCGGGAAGGGCACCAACAATTGGCCATTTTGAAGGGGAACATCTAGTACACTTATCGACTAAAGTTGGTCCTCGCTTTGTCAAAGGCTCGGCAGGTGGCGCCCGGCTTGGGCTCCACGATGACCTCCTTCCTGCCGTTGTGATGGTCTTGGTCTTGTTGCACCGAAATGGTTGCCTTTGCTTGATGCTCTTGCCTGCGCTTGCCTCCTTTGCACCAAAGAGGAAATGAGGACACTGCGCGGGCTGGCGCCCTCCTAGCGCCCTCGGTCGTCATGGCTTGCGTCATGGGCACCTCGTGAGGTACCCCGCCTTGATCTATCCACGTCTTCGCGAACCAGCCTGATGAAGCCGTGCCTGAGGAAGCTTCCTGTCTTCCGCCCCGCAAGGCTTGGCCCCTCGTGAGGGTCTTGAGCTTGTGCCGATGAAGATGGGCCGTGTTGGGCCACCCTTTGAGCCACGCCCTTGAGGCAGCGAGCAAGTCTGGGTACCCCCGTTCCCAGAACGCCGACAGTAGCCCCCGGGCCCAAGGCGCGCCTGGACTTGGCTTAGCAGAGAAGTGAAGGGACAAGTGCGAAGCGCCGCGGGCCCTAACAGCCTGCGGCTTCGGGCGCCGCATGGCGGTTGATTGGACGTGGGCGTCCCTGTTCCCCCACGCCCAGCTAGACGGACCCGTGGTTGCACACAGTCATCCCTCTTCTCGCCGCTCGACCGTCTCCTGCTCTTCCTCCTCTCGAGCTCCAGTCTCCGCTTCAATCCAATCTCGAATCCTCCCCTTCTCGCCATGGCTCCGACGAAGAAGAGGAAAGGGAAAAAGCATGTGCCTCCGCCCCGCTCGCCGTCGCCGACGGCTCTTGCTGTCGATCGGTCGATCATACGCAACCGAGAAGGCTTGGACAAGGTCAGTTCTGCCCTCACCACTATCTTCAACGAGTGCGGGAGGACGACGTCTGGCCCGCGTCTCACTTCTCCATTGACAGAATAGTCACCGAGTGCAGTGCCGCCCGGCGCCCTGTGGGCGGGACTGGTTCCCCCCTTTTCCAATTTCTTCAACGCTGTGCTTTCCCATTACCAGATCCATATGATGCATTTGGGTCCTGAATCCATTAATCTGCTTGCCGTTTTCGCTTTTGTTTGCGAGGCAATGATGGGCATCCCTCCTTCAGTTGCCTTGCTGCGCCACTTCTTCTCTTTGCGCCTCATCGACCCCACCCAATTATGGGGTGCATGAGCTTCATTGCCGCACCAGAAACAACGGCCTCAGGGATTGATTTCAGCCTTCCTCCGCCCGCGTCTGGGTTCCACGAGCGGTAGCTGTATGTGGATGTCGGGGTGCCCAGCCCCACCTTTGAGCCAACATTGCCCGCTATCCCCAATTCGGGCTGGGGCGAGAGGCAGCTCATGAGCCCCGGCTCGTCTTCGTCTGGCATCGCTTGGCGTACTTGAGGCGCTCGGCGTGGCGCCCAAAGGTGGTGAATGAGTTCCTCCTATGCCGCGTGCCCCTCTCGGCGCCATTCCCGCCGGATGTGGGCCTTGGCCGGGCGTGAGGACCGCATGAGGCTCGGGGAGGAAGGACTGGCGCTGAAGTCTTGAGGAAGGTTCTCATGATCTGTTGAGGGCCCTTCCCTGGCAGCATCCGGCAAGGGGTGCTTTGTTGTACCTTTGCTCGAGCAGGGGTGACTTCGTGAAGCAAATGCCCGGCTTGACGAATGGGGCTGCGCCCTTGGCAGCCTCATGGGCCTCCACGAGAACCAGTTGTGTTGTTGCCCTTCTAGTTGCCCACGGCGGTCCTTCCTCGAGTGGTGGAAGCGAGGAGGCAAGGGCCACCGGAGGCTGAGGGGCCTCACGGGGATGACGACGCCAGGCGGCACTCCCGAGGTGGCAGCTCTGAGGCCCGTGACCGCTTCTTGTGACTGAAGGCGTTGAGCCACGGCCAGCAGTTCCCGTGGCCGAGGCCCAGTGGCTCCGGCTACCCTTCTTGGTGAGGCGGCCGTGGCGTGCGCCAGACCCAGCGCGACGCTGGTCACCTTGGTGCTTCTTCCTCGTCGCGAGCTGACCCTGCTGAACTCTGGGCCGCTTTTGCATGGACTTGAGGCTCTCCGGAAGAGAAGGGAGGCCTTGGGTGATGATTACCCTTGCCGCTTCTTTGAAGCCTTGGAAGTATTTCGCCATTGATGAGTAAGCCTTCCCCTTTCCTAGTTCCTTATTTTCCCGTTGCTTTGGCTGATCCTCGCTCTGCAGGGCCCTTCCTGTCGAGCTCACGGAGATGGCTGAGGAGCCATCCCCCCAGGCCTCGCCCTCTCCACTATCTCCAAACGCTCCGAGCTCAAGCACTGCCCTTGTGGTGAGGCCGGTCGGAGAGGTGAGCCATCCTGTGGCGCATCATGGTTCTGTGCACCTCGCGACCCTCCTATGCGAGCCTTCCCGGGGCATAGCCAGCCTGCCTTGGGCTCCTCGACTGGTCGTGGACGGCGATTGGCTGAGGTTGGCCCTTCGTTCTTCATTCGGGGACGAGCCAGCTCTAGGCCGGGCTTCTGGCGAGGCGTGCCCGGCCATCGCGGGGGCGCCAGCCCCTAGCCCCCTGCCCAGAGGGGGAGTGTTGATTCACGGCCCCCCGCGCACACCTAGGGCGGATGACGACGCGGAAGACGTGCTCGAGCGCGCCCGGGAGCACCGTGCCCTTCTCCAAGGGTTTCTCTAGAGAGCGGCTGATGCAGTGAGCCAGCTTGGTGTAGACCTCGCTGACGAAGACGCGCGCCTTGAAGCTGAGGGCCTGCGCCTAGCTGAAGAGGCGCAAGCTGAAGGTGGCCGTTGCCCTTGCGCGCCACCAGCGTGACCTCGACAATGAGAAAGCCGAGGTGTCGCTGGCGGCCTCACGGGAGGCCCGTTCCCGGGCCGTCGAGGAGGCCCGGGAGGCTGACCGACGGCGTGAGGCGGCGGAGGAGCGGGCGCGGAAGCTCCAGGCCTGGAGCAATTCCCTGGAGCAGCAGGTGGAGCTGTGTGAGACGACCCTTGCGTCGATGAAGGGGGCTTCGGTCGACCAGGCGGAGCTCCAGAGGCGCGAGGAGGCACTGACTTTGGAAGCTGCCGAGCGCGCCCGGGATCTTGAGCAGCTGGAGACGAGGGAGCGCTTGGCGACGCAGGCGGAGGACGATGTCGCTGCGCGGGAGGCCCGAGTCCTGGAAGAGGTTTATCGCCGGGTGGCGACGGCCCGCTTGAACCTGGAGCGCGAGTTCGAGGAGAGGCTGGGGTTGATCAGGGCCGAAGCGAAAGGCAGGACCGCTGCCCTGAGGGCCAAGCTGGATGAAGTGACGCTGCGGGCTGACGCTTCTCGGGCCGCCCTTGGCGTGGCGCAGGAGGAGCTGATTTCCTCCCGTGCCGAGGTGCTTCTTCTACGTTAGCGGGTGGATGCGGCCGAGGCCGTTGCGCGGCGGAACAAGGACGAGATACGCCAGCGGCAGATCCTGGAGCACGAGCATGGCCCTATGCTCCGCACGCTCCGGGAAAGAGCTAACACGACCTTGGGCAACATCTGCGAGGCGGCCGTTGGCGAGCCTCATGCGATTAACTATCTTTGGTAACCTCCAGTTCTTCATTGATGTGGTGACGCAGCTGGAGGTGCGGTCGGGCAGAGCCAACAGGTTGGTGGAGGAGAGGAGTCACGCCTACTCGGGCGTGCCTTTTCTCGCGTCTTCAGCCATCTTCGGGACATGGACCCCAACTCCGATTTTGATGCCGCCATCGCCCCAGTACCCCAGGCCGTCCAGGACGACCTGGCGCATTGGGTGGAAGACAACGTGGATGCCCTCGTCAGGGCCGCCGCTCACGACGGCGGCACGGCATGGTCGTGGCGGCTGATGAAGCCGGCGTGGTGAACGGCCCCGACGCGGCGGCGGCAGCGGAGGCGATGGCGAGGCCAGCGACGCCAGCGACGATTCAGGAGGTGACCTCGAGGATGCATTGGGGGATTTATCCAATTGACCGCATGCTGCTCCTGCTTTCTTATCCTGCACAAACAGAGTTCGGGCTTGTACGAAGGTTGTAAGAGCATTTTGGGAGGAGCCCTCGTGTAAAAACTTGCGATTAAGCGTGTTAGTAGATGCGATATCACCCGTACGCCTGCGCCAAGTGGCTGGCCTTGCGACGAGCTGGCTGACTTGTTTACCTTCGACCCACGTGGGCCCGGAGATAGCCTGCGGGGGGCTGTGGCGCTCCGTGTGCTCCACTGAGCAGGCCCATTGAACCTGTGATGAGAACCTCCGAGAGGGCGGTGATGGCGGTCCGGTCTCAGACGCATGCTAGGCTGGCCCGGCTCACGAGGGGCTCACGAGGGGAGGCGGTGAGGCCAGTGGTAATGAACGCGAGAGATTGCTCGAGCGAGACTAAACACCCCTTCCCGAACACACGAAATCGCAAGCTCAAATCCAACTTAAATCCAAGCGGGGAAAAGCGGCGGCCAAGGGAAAAAGCAAGAAAAGCGAGAAAAAGCCGCGTCCAGGCACCTAGTCTAGTCTTGGATGTCTTCTCACGGTAGCGAGCTAAGTGCTGCCACTGGGCGTGGGAGGGAGCCCCAGGGCCTGAGGCCGACGCTCCTGAGACTCCGGGGCGTGTACAACCCCACTCATTATTACGTGAGAGTGTCACGGGGCGGCGAGCTTCACAGACACTGGCCCTTTTTCATAGGTACCGGCCTTGCTTCATATCGCCAGGCGAGGGCCCTACCTTGCGCCACACTCTAGTGCCATCGACGACGGCCGGAGACCGAGGACGCTGCTGATGGGGTAGAGCGGTCGCCAGCGGTTCCCCAACGACCACGGGTCCTTTGCTGGGGGTAGGCCCTGAGGCACCTCCCCGGCAGAGGGCCTACCTCCTGAGGACGCCTTGCACCGAACGCTGCGGTGGTGATGCCGGATCTCGGCCCCTTTCCTGCAGCCCCCGGCGCCCTCCTCCTGAGGGGTCGGAAACTGCGGGATTGGGGCAGCCGTCCGCTGCAACGACCTGTACCTCCTGCGATCCATGGTTAGCGTATGCTTGCTCCTGAGGAATTAGCGGTACCCGATAATCGTTGCTTCCGGTGCAGTCGACGGGGCTTTCCCGGGGCTCCTGGAAGAGCTCAGCCTCGGGTGCCTCGTCCCCCCAGCTTGGGCCGAGGAGTGAGCCGTGTTCGTCCTCCTGCGCATGCCCTGGATCCATCATGTGGGGCACGTACTCTTCCGGGGCCACCATCCCGAATGCTGCACCGTAGTGCCCCGTGTGCCACGCAGCCCTGCTTGAGGCGCCCACCTGGGGGTGGTAGCACGGTGTCCCACTGGGGCCGTGGGCCGCGGCGAGTCCTCCTTCGCTGGTCGGGGGCGGAGGCAGCGCCGCTGCTAGCCTGGTGCTGACGGCCTGGCTGGCGTTGGAGTGGTCTTGGAGTCCGCTTGGAGCTGCGCGAGCGTGCGTGGGGCCTCCGCGTGGGCCGCCCTGGACCTGAGGTGGCAGTTGGGTGCAGAAGGGGTGAGCCCCCAATGCGGCGAAGCCCAGGAGCTCTGCCACCCGCTCCAAGACGCGTCGCGGCCGCCCTCCAGCAGCCTGCATTGCAGTAGCTCTCGGGCCACCGTGAGCACGGCCCTTGAGTTCGCCTGCTCCCGTCGGGTGTATGGTGCCGTGGCCGCGGCGTGGTTCGAGGCCCTCGCCGCCGACCGCGCCTGCCGTGGCGTGAGAACTGTCATTGCCTGACCGCGTCGCCCACGGCCCGCAGCGCCCTGCGGACCGCGAGCTGCCTGGGGCATGGGGTCGCCCGGGCGAAGCGGCTCTGCGTGGGCGGGCGAGCCACCCGAGGATCGAGGGTTGCCCGCTTTGGTCGCGGACTTGATGATGATGATGCGACGGGACGCGAAGCGGCAGAAGGAGGATTCCGGCGCACCCCTACCTGGCGCGCCAAATGTCGGATTTCAGGTTCCAGCAGACCCTCTAGGTTCGAACTCTGGGGTGCACGCGGAGATCTCTCCCCCTACCTACCTGCACCTCGTCGCCTCGCAAGGATCTAAACTACACAAAGAGCAACACAAGGGTCACAAGGTTTATACTGGTTCAGGCCACCATTGTGGTGTAATACCCTACTCCAGTGTGTGGTGTGGTGGATTGCCTCAGGGGCTGATGATGAACAATACAAGGAAGAACAACCTCGCGAGGGTCTGTTATTGGCCGGTGTGACGAACTACTAGGGGGAGTTCGGTCGCTCTCTCTCTCTCTCTCTCTCTCTCTCTCTCTCTCTCTCTAGATTGCTTGACCTCTAGCTCTGTTCTGGATTCTCGATCCCTCTACCCTGTGGGAGGCTAGTCCTATTTATAGGCAGAGGCCCAGGCCTCTTCCCAAATATTGAGCGGGAAGGGCGCCAACAATTTGCCATTTTGAAGGGGAACATATAGTACACTTATCCCGACTAAAGTTGGTCCTTGCACTGTCAAAGGCTCAAGCAGTGACGCCGGCTTGGGCTCCACGATGACCTCCTTCCTGCCGTTGTGATGGTCTTGGTCTTGTTGCACCAAAATGGTTGCCTTTGCTTGATGCTCTCGCCTGCGCTTGCCTCCTTTGCACCAAAGAGGAAATTAGGACACTGCGCGGGCTGGCGCCCTCCTGGCGCCCTCGGTCGTCATGGCTTGCGTCATGGGTACCTCGTGAGGTACCCCGCCTCCTCGCGAGCCAGCCTGACGAGGCCGTGCCTGAGGAAGCTTCCTGTCATCCGCCCCGCGAGGCTTGGCCCCTCATGAGGTCTTGAGCTTGTCTTGATGAAGATCGGCCGTCTTTGGGCCACCCTTTGAGCCATGCTTGAGCCGCATGCGAGCAAGTCTGGTACCCCATTCCCGAACGCCCGGCGGCCTCGTCAGCACGGACGTGTGGGCTAACCCTGTCATAAATGGGTTTAAACTAAGCTCATCGGTACTCCCTCTCTCCCATAATATAAGATGATTTTGCAAGCTAAACTAGCTTGCAAAAACGTCTTACATTGTGGGACGGAGGGAGTACTAGGTAGTAGTTTTTGGTGTGGATTTAGAAATTTTGGGTATGTTTTTGCTATTTTTTGTACAATAGATTCTTCCTAGGGCTGGTTGAAAGTGGTAGTTTTTTTGTTAAATACTCTACATATTGTAAGCAGGAGTGAAAGTTAAGCTTTGGAACCCAATAAGCAAGGCTAGTTACAGAGTGCATATGTGTACATGATTGAAAGTAAATATCAACCATGAGTGACTAATATCTTGATGGAAAACTCGAAATGATGGAATACTAGGAAAAACAATTGCATGGTTGGAAATACTAGCAATGTTCATGTGCGTTGCAACGAATCATAATTAGAATAATACTTATACACAAACTTGATACAAAACACTCTAATTTTGATATGCATATATCACTAGAGATATATTGTGTTTCAATTATAATATATTCCTTGGGCTGTTTTGGTGAGGTCAGGGAGGGATGTGGTTGGTTTTAAGATACTAATTATGGGTTTTTCTGCAAATTGGTAGACAAGTGGGATGTTGGTGAGAAAAGGCAACAACTTACCTCACAGTCGTTAGATGTAGATCTAATGGTCACAAATGACGGATCGCAGACACACCATCATCACCAACTTAGTCTTTTATAGGAGTACTAGCAAGATCCGTGCATTGCACGGAACATCAAGATGCATTTTTTTTATAAAACACTTGTTGTGATTGACCCATGCAGGAGTAATCCCATGTGTAAAAACTAATGATATCTCGAGAAATAGGAGGTAAGGTGAAGAAGAGTGGGGCGTGGTGGTGATTGGTGGTCGGACTGAGTGGAGGCACGGGGATTGACGACACCGGCAGTAGCCACCAGGCTAGTTTGTTCTAGAGGCTTCCTTTGTTAATTGCTCAATAGTGAGGTTGTTGGAGAGAAGGATGCACGAGGGAAGGCCTTGTCTGCAAATGTGGAGAGGGGTGCGGGTATCTTTTAGTTTAATTTCCATCCATCAGATATAGATCGGAGGTCTATATTACAAGATGGCACGCGTACCATCATCACCAACTCGGTTTCTTATAAGAGAAGAAATATAAGTATGGAGATACAAACGTATTATCGATACTTGTTTCCATAAACTAGCATCTACATTCTATTCAACGCCTCAGCATGTGGGGCCTTAGCACAATGACTTCTCGACTGTGTAAAACAAAGGTTTTCCCGTCGCCGATAAGAAGGGGTTGACGGCAGCGTGCTTTTTGGCTTGCTCTAGTCCTTGTAGTCATACTAGGTGGTCTAATACGTGTAGATTTATTCTTTTTCATGTCTCGTGTTCGCCGTACTGCCACGACTGTTGATGAATAGATGGTAAGTTATTCAAGGGGAAACCCTTGTTGAGCGTGTTTGCGAGAGAGATAGAGACAGTGTGTGTGTGTGTGTGATATGTCTAGAGACTGAGGCAAGGATAACAGATTCTTTGTGTCTATGTGTGTGGAGGATAGAGAGAGGCATGTACATGGGGCTTTGTATTGTGTAACGTGGAGACACATATACATAATTAGAGAGTGAGTGTGTGAGATACACATGCGGACATGGGGAGAGATGAGGATCCAGATTAATGGTTGTTTGTGAGTGTCTGTGTGTGTTTGTGTGCGCGTTTGTGTGTGAGAGGGAGTGTGTTTGTATGTGGAGTAGAGAGACCACTAATGATGTAAACCTAGTATAAGGGAAGGGGGAATGGTGTGACATGTGTAGTAGCGGGATAGCATGGGTGCGGGCAGGTGGAGCAGACTATTTGGAAGAGATAGAGTGTGTGTGTGGGTGTGGGGTGTGAGAGCGAGAGAGAGAGAGAGAGAGAGAGAGAGAGAGAGAGAGAGAGAGAGAGAGAGAGAGAGAGAGAGAGAGAGAGAGAGAGAGAGGAAGAGAGGGGGCGTTTGTGTCCATAAATGGCGTATAGATAGGGAGACAATGTTGATGTTGTTTGAAATTGGCCTATGTCACGGAGGCGCAAGGGAAGCGAGTCATCGTGTGTGTGATAGGGACTTCATGAGAGATCTAGAATAGATGGTGTAGAGAACAATGTGCGAGATCGAGAACGATGATACATTAGGGAGCTATGGAAAGAGTCACGACATATATGTATCTGAGGGAAGGAGGCTGGGCGGGTCCGCATGTGGGAGAGATAGAAAGAGGAGAGTGGTGCACAAGGAGAGCAGGTGTGCTTGTTTCTTTGTGGGGTGGTGTGTTAGGTGAGTGTGCGAGAACCACATAACTAGGTAGATATACGTTTGGGGTCGACGTTTTGTGTGTATGGGAAAGATACACTCTACATAGTGCATGTGCTTGGGAAAGAGAGATGCCGGGAGACCTAGCTAGAGAGTGGGGGAAGAGATGTGTGCATGCCCAAGAGACAAAGTGATAGAGATCTATATCGGGGTCCGCACTTTAGAAGAGAGAGGGGTGTTAATGTGCTCGTGTGTTGGTGTTTGGGGGAGAGAACGACTTATCTTTGTGTGTGTGGGGGGGGGGGGTTGGCTTCATATAAAGAGTGAGGTGTCTATATTTGAGGGACATCAGCGTAATTGAAATATACATGGTCAATAGTGTGTGCACTCATGGTTGATCAATTTGTTTCACAGTTTGGACTATGCGATAACGATACTTTTGAACATGTGTGATATACCTTGATGTACCAGAATTACAAACCTAAGATTGGAATTTTGGAATTCGACCCCACCATTAGCTTTTGTAATTCATTTAAATGGAGGTACATTTTTTAAGGCCGGATTTCGTGATTTCAGATTCATATATCAAACCTAGAGATATACACATACGGGCATGTTCAAACTTTATAATCATCCACTTTATTCATACACATACCCATTTTTGCTTTTGTCGTCATATTTAGGATAAACACATTTGGAATTTCATTTGAATTGGACCATATGATGGTATTTGCTTGTAGTAGCTCAATGATCCATATTTGAATTGAATGGACAATCTAAGTTTCGAGTTGGAGATATTGATATTCAAAACTTGTACTTTTTTGCGTGCAAAACAAACAAATTCTTGGCCATGATATCATAGTCGGCCGTGCAAGAGGAGAATATAATTGCAGGCGCCAAAAGCTTTCAAACTTCCTGCTCACATCAAAATATCTCGCGCCCGAAAGTTTAGCCCTACGGTATTCCTGTTTTACCCCTGCCACATGAACGGAAAAGGGTTGTTTTAGTAACTCCATTGCTTTCCCTTCATTTCCCCCAACATTCTTCCCCAGAGCCCCTCCCCTTCCCCTCCCCTACCCCCCCAACCACGGCAAGCCGCCGAATTTAGTCCTCCGCCGCAGTGGTGGACCTCACACCCCGACGGATCTACCTTCTGCACCTTGGAACCCCCAACTGCCAACTCACCACTTCACCGGAGCCGCTTCAGCGACTGGCTTGTCCACCGCTCCAGATCTCCTTGACCGCCATCATGGTCCACCGCACCGGATCTACTTAACCAACGCACTCGTCCACCATAGTGTATGCCCTTCACTGACTCCCTCGTCCGCCCCTTCGCTGGCCCTTCATACAAGCCCTCGTCCGCTGCAACAGATCCGCCTCATTGAAAGCCTGGCATAACGTGCCCAAGCCTTCGTCCCATTGCACGGACCCGCTCCACGGATGCCATATTCAACTCCACCGGCCTGCTTTACCCGGCGCGCAGCCTCATCGAGTTAATTTGATTTGTACTCCTTCGGTTTTAAACTTTATCGTGCAGCTGTTCACTTACCACAGATGAGCTTTCTTGTATGTTGTGGCGCCGCAACCTTCAGCGACAATGACGGCCCGGCTTAAACTCAACCGCAACACGAGCACCATCGGCGATCCTTAGCTATCAAGTATGAAAAGCGATACCCATACGCCGCCGAGAATCGGTACTATTATCCAACGGCCGACGCCACGTTCACTTTCTTAGCATAAGCACCGCACCTTTGAATTTCTTGAGGCATCATTCAGTTTTAGAGGCGTGTTATTACGCTTGCACCTGTAGGGCCATACTTACAGCGTTGAACATGTTACATGTGCTAAATTACATACGAGTGCACATATTGTTAATATGCTTTAGTTTTGTCCTAAGTATTCTTGTGCTTCCTAGATATCACGCCTACTATTTTACTACTTGAATGCTATATTTATGATAATGGTGTTGTTCTGATGCCACCTGTTGGTTCCATCAGACTGCTTAATGTTCTCTATGCTTAATTACACATCAGCAAACTAGCATGTGGTTCCGCTGCTTTTTGTTTGTTTTACCCTACATTTTCTGATGCTAGCTATTACATCACTACTCCGAGCCTCTGTTCATTACTTATTTGTGTGTTCTTGATCTTCACATGTTGCATGACTAATTTTGATGCTTCTATTAATTATGGAGCTACCAACCCCATCAAGCAAAATATTTGTTCTTATGGGGCTGGCACCTCGAACAAGCATAAAAATAGAGGGAAGCAGATATATTTTCGTGTATGCACACACCCTTCTTTAATTAGTTTAGATGAACCATTGATGATCAATTTGGACCAGTGCATGCGATTAAAATTAATTTTACCTAAATAGAGGGTGCAGAATAAACTACTACAACTAGAATTGCAACCACGGGATCTTGTGATATCTTCAAAGAACATTGCAACAAAATAGCGAGGATTCACAACAACATATGGTAAGCCAGTGTGTTTTAGTACATGTGAAATGTAATGCGAGTGGGCTGCTTTCTTGGCTTGTGCCCTCAACTTGTAATCCTACAGAATTGCAAATAGTTCGGTTATGCCTTTCTTTGTATTGATTGATTCGAATGCTTGTTTATTGTAACAGCTATACTTGAGTTGGCCAATATGTCGTGATTACTGTTGTACTATCGTAAAGAAATGCATGCCTAGTTCATTTGAGTCCTTAACTTTTCCTCTAAACTTCATCACAAGACTGTCTTTGTAGTTTATATGAGGCCACACTGTTAAGTACTTTCTCAGATTATTTCAACTGCTTAGATGCCTTGGCAACTTAAATATAGCGGTGGTACACTCCCTTTCAACTTTCATCTTACCATTTTAATTTATTTTCGGCTGATGCTGCTTTGAACCATTTAAATATAGCTTGCCATGCTCGGCATTCGTATGTCGTTTACCATGTAAGCTTACTGCCTGGATCATGCAATAACTATCTCTTACTTATGTCCAGTGGAAACCTTTCAGGATGCCATTCACACTAGGACACAATGTACATCCCCAGAATCTATTTGTGGAAGCAGTGTGCCATCCATGTTACCAGATGGTAGCAGTTCAGAGGCAACACCGCTGGAGAGCAGTCTGAGCACATATATTATAGTTCTTGAGGCTCTACTAGAGGCAGAAAGAGATGGTGTGGCTGCCATGAATGAGGTAATCTTTATCTTGAGGCTGGAAATTATGGAATTAGCGGCACGCATTATGCAAGCAACCCAAGAATTGGAGGAAGTAAGAATGTTGCACTTGAAGACGGAGGAGGTCCTGCTGTTTCTACTATCTGAAGCCTAGGGTAATCCCGATTCTTCTTTAGATACCCGTTGAAATTGTCATTAGATTACTATACTTGCATGTTGTGTCATGTCTCCGAATGGATTATGTTGTAAGACCCCCTATGTTGTCCATGTGTTGTAATGATCCGAATTTTTTAGGCGAGGTAATCCTCAGTACTTGTATGATTGACATAAGGTGAACTATTTTTCGTGTGAGCATATTGTATTGGATGAAATAACTGTTTGACTCAAAGTGTATCCAACCTACTGAATTCGAAAATCACTGCATTTCTAAATCATAATCATATATAAAGGTGGAATAAATCTTTGTTGTGGTTTTGAAGAAACAAATAATCTGTGGATATTTGTAATCGAGTACAAATTGGATTTGAATTTAGTTTGACAGGGCCCATGGAAAATGCGAATGCTAATTCTCCCAAGTTTTGAACGAAGCGGCTAAACACCCACTGTAATTTGTGGGATGCCCGAAGCAAGTGTTTGCAAGATGGAAATTACTATCTACCCCTGACACATACATCCTTATCGACCGGATTTACACTGCTGTCGATAGGGGTAGACTATTAACTTCAATCGGGGCGTGACACGACGGCTCTGAGCCCATTCGAGACACGGTGGGCGTAAGCGTGGTGACAAAACACATTTGATTCAAGCTCGTCTGAAAGACATGTGTCTCTCCCTCCATTTCCCCATTCATATAGGTGGGCGGCAAAACAAACTCTCCTCGTCCGAAATCGATGTAGGCTAATATTTTAAATAGGGGCAGATGTGTAACTTCCCTCAGACGTGACACAACCGCCCTACCTGTAAGCCCCATTCATACACCGTGGGCGCCAAACATGGGCGGCAAAACACCCTCCCCTTGCCCAAAATAGTTGCCGGCAAATATTTGGGAGATGCGAGATTACCGTCCTATGCCCAACCGATGCGATGTCCAAAATTTTAAACGGGGGATAAATTCGTAACTTTCCCACATTTCAGAGAAGCGTGTCCCAAAGTTTGAGATCCCCCCTCCCCTCCATTTCCCCATTCATACACCGTCGGCGCCACAACAACCTCCCCACTACGGCCAGCCTCCTTCGTCCGCCACCCCATCCTCCACCTTGCCAGAGCCGCTACCCCTACCCCGTCGTCCACTGCAAGGGATGGAAGTCTCTCATCCACGGCGCTGACCAGGATCCTTTCATCGCGTCCTCTCGCTTCATCGCCGCCGTCTTCCACCTTGCTGTTGCCGCGTCTACGACCGCCTCGTCCATGGCAACATGATTTATCCCCCAACCCGGCTGTCTACCGTGTAAAGTCTTCTTCCCCGCCGCCGACAGCCATCGCACCCGCAGTACCCTCAACGTATCAGTAGAGGCCTACACGGCGTCGCAAGAGAGGTGGTACTCTTCCATATGTGCTTAAGTTATTGATCTCACCTGGAAAATAGATCGTAATTTGTTTACTGTACTTTTCTTGTCCGTACCAAATCATAGTGGCTAGTTGAAAGCAAACATTGGTTGCGAAGTAGCTTTGTCCGGTTTGCACCTTACATTCCGCCATGGCACGGGCACTATACTCGTAAAGCTTATGGTTTCCCCCCTTTATATTCACTACCATCATCGTAGGTGCTTCGTGTCGTGCTAGCATTGCTACTCAAGACCTCAACCCAAAGCTTACGTGTTGAAATACGAATATGATATGATGCTCATATCACTAAAATGGAGAACGTTTAATTGGTCACCTAATGTTCCTATATTTGTTTCTAAAAGCATGTGCGCCACCCACTGGTCCAGCTAGTTCAAATTTCCTAAATTTTCTCTTGATGCTTACGGTTTTCCCCATTTATCTACTCTACTATGATCTGCATAGGTCATTTCTGTCGTACTAGCATTACTCCACCCTTCAAGCTAAACAACACAACACTCAAAATTCGAAAGCTTAGTTGATAGAGGCAAAGGTGTCCCGTCTTGCGATGAGATGGTGGCTATCGTTTTGGATGAAGTCAACTTTGACGATCCGACTACGAACGTGCGAGGATGTCGCGCCTTAGCAATCGCTAAACCAACTCCGAGAGGTTATTGACCACGCCGGAGCACGATCAACCTGACCACGAAGGTCTGTTTCCTACAGGCAAACGAAGAACAAGCAAGAAACTGAGATTGCAATCTGGATATTGCGAATATAAGAGGAAAGCTTTATTGATCAAGGTGGGGTTCTGTGACGCCTTGGTCTGGTCGTTGAACACGAACGAAGTACGCGAAGTTGCAGCTATGGCGAACTTTAATATAAACAAAACCCAAAGTCTAAATGACGCCCTAAGGGTTCTATATATGGAGGAAGATGGGGGAATTTCGTGGCCCTAGGAGGAGGGGTCCGAAACCAACCTTAACTCTTGTTTGCGACACATACGGACTCTAAAAACAGCCTATACTTAAGTATTTCGAAAATACATGGGCCTGGCCCAATAATAAGGTGACGAAATTTATAAAGTGGCATCTTGTATATTTCGTACAAGGCTTCATGCACTCCTTATGGTGGCTTCAAAGTCCTGAAATCATCACTTGTAACTCCGTTCTTGACCCCCTTGCGCATGCCATCATCTCCCTGCTTGGTCTTGCTCCAGTGTTCATCCCTCTTATCCATGCCAAGCCCTTCATTTGTAAGCAAAACAAATGTATCCAATTTAGGCAGCATCATATTCTCATGAACATTAGAATCATTACCAAGAAAAAAAGTACCTGGTAATTCAATTGGCGTGCGCGAGCTCTAGTAATTGGTCCAGTATGTATAGGAGCAGGGGCTGTGGGTGTAACAATGATATTGATGTCCTCATCATTAGTTGTTCAAATATGATTGTGATATGATACTGATATTAGTCAACAGACACATTTAATTGGTTAGCTAAAGGTCCCACTTGAGTTTCCAAATGCGTGTTGCGACATATAGAGAGACAACAGAATTGCATTTCTTTGTCACTTGTTGACTGTACTTTCTTGTCCAAACCAAATCTTAGTTGTTATTTCAAAGCAAACATCGATTGCTAACTACCCTTTGCGCGGTTTGCAGCTTCAGATCTGCCATCCCACTGCCACAGTCAACACTTTACTCATCATGCTTATGGTTTCCGCAACAATTTTTTTTCAAAAAAAGTCTACAAATGGTCTAAAAACTGCCTAGCAAGAATTTTCCAGACTTTGTTTTTTTTAAACTTGAACTATTTTTCTACTGCGGGTAGCAAAGAAGCTGGGGAGTCTGACTTGGTCACGTCTCGCAGTATCATGTGATCTGGAACTCGAAAATAAAGGAACAAATATTGGACTCGAACTAGGACTGGTGGCGGAGATGAATCTGGTGGAACTCGGACTGATGGTGGCGATGAATCTGGTGGAACTCGGACTGGTGGCGGATATTTGTTGCAGGTGGACTTGGATTGTCGTGATGGCGCTGGATAGGTGGTGGCGTATATGGACTCGGATTGGCAGCGAATATGTAGTGGTGGTATATGGCAGCCGCGATGAAGTTGGTGCGGTGGTGGTATACGGCAGCAGCGATGATGATGATGCGGTGGTGATATATGGCAGCGACGACGTGACAACTTGTGAACAGAACTGGAAACTTTAAAGGACTAGACGCTAAGACCAGCAACTTGACACAATGATGCAACCGCAAATTCAACAAAGGAAATACAGAAAAGATTATGCAAAGGCTCAGATGGGTTCGGACAGGATGAACTAACCCTAATTTTCTTGGCTTTTTCGTGGACTGTAGGTATGAAGAACAGACTCGATCTAAACTACAGAAAACTATAAAATCTCACCGAGCAACCTGGAAAACTGATACCACTTGATAGAGGCAAAGGTGTCCCGTCTTTCGATGAGATGGTGGCTATCGTTTTGGATGAAGTCGACTTTGACAATCCGACTACGAACGTGCGAGGACGTCGCGCCTTAGCAATCGCTAAACCAACTCCAAGAGGTTATTGACCACGCTGGAGCACGATCAACCTGACCAGAAGGTCGGTTTCCTGCTGGCGAACAAAGAACAAGCAAGAAACTGAGATTGCAATCTGGATATTGCGAATATAAGAGGAAAGCTTTATTGATCAAGGTGGGGTTCTGTGACGCCTTGGTCTGGTCGTTGAACACAAATGAAGTACGCGAAGTTTCAGCTATGGAGAACTTTAATATAAACAAAACCCAAAGTCTAAACGACGCCCTAAGGGTTCTATATATGGAGGAAGAGGGGGGGGGGGGATTTCGTGGCCCTTGGAGGAGGGGTCCGAAACCAACCTTAACTCTTGGTTCCCCACACATACGGACTCTAAAAATGCCTATACTTAAGTATTTCGAAAATACATGGGCCTGGCGCAATAATAAGGTGACGCAGCACCTAGAATAGCCTCTGGACGAAATTTATGAAGAGGCATCTTGTATATTTCGTCCAAGGCTTCATGCACTCCTTATGGTGGCTTCAAAGTACTGAATTCATCACTTGTAACTCCGTTCTTGACCCCCTTGCGCATGCCCTCATCTCCCTGCTTGGTCTTGCTCCAATGTTCATCTCTCTTATCCATGCCAGGCCCTTCATTTGTAAGCAAAACAAATGTATCCAATTTAGGGGCATCATATTCCCATGAACATTAGAATCATTATGAAGAAACGAAAGTACCTGGTAATTCAATTGGCGTGCACGAGGTCTAGTATTTGGTCCAGTATGTATAGCAGCAGGGGCTGTGGGCGTAACAATGGTATTGATGTCCTCATCATTAGTTGTTCAAATATGATTGTGATATGATACTGATATTAGTTAACAGACACGTTTAATTGGTTAGCTAAAGGTCCCACTTGAGTTTCCAAGTGCATGTCGCGACATATGGAGAGACATCAGAATTGCATTTCTTTGTCACTTGCTGACTGTACTTTCTTGTCGATACCAAATCTTAGTTGTTATTTCAAAGCAAACATCGGTTGCTAACTACCGTTTGCGCGGTTTGCAGCTTCAGGTCTGCCATCCCACTGCCACGGTCAACACTGTACTCATCATGCTTATGGTTTCCGCAACAATTTTTTTCGAAAAAGTCTACAATTGGTCTAAAAACTGCCTAGCCAGAATTTCCAGACTTGATTTTTTTTAAACTGGAACTATTTTTCTACTGTGGGTAGCACAGAAGTTGGGGAGTCCGACTTGGTCACGACTCGTAGTATCGTGTGATCTGGAACTCGAAAATAAAGGATCAAATACTGGGCTCGAACTAGGACTGGTGGCGGAGACGAATCTGGTGGAACCCGGACTGGTGGCGGCGATGAATCTGGTGGAACTCAGACTTGTGGCGGATATATGTTGGAGGTGGACTCGGATTGTCGTGATGGCGGTGGATAGGTGGTGGCGTATATGGACTCGGCTTGGCGGCGAATATGTAGTGGTGGTATATGGCAGCAGCGATGAAGTTGGTGCGGTTGTGGTATACGGCAGCAGCGATGATGATGATGCGGTGGTGATATATGGCAGCGACGACGTGACAACCTGTGAACACAACTCGAAACTCTAAAGGACTAGACGCTAAGACCAGCAACTTGACACGACGATGCAACCGCAAATTCAACAAAGCAAATACAGAAAAGATTATGCAAAGGCTCAGATGGGTTCGAACAGGATGAACTAACCCTAATTTTTTTTTGCTTTTTCGTGGACTGTAGGTATGAAGAACAGAATCGATCTAAACTACGGAAAACGATAAAATCTCACCGAGCAACCTGTAAAGCTGATACCACTTGATAGAGGCAAAGGTGTCCCGTCTTTCGATGAGATGGTGGCTATCGTTTTGGATGAAGTCGACTTTGACGATCCGACTATGAACGTTCGAGGACGTCGCGCCTTACGAATTGCTAAACCAACTCCAAGAGGTTATTGACCACGCCGGAGCATGATCAACCTGACCATGAAGGTCTATTTCCTGCAGGCAAACGAAGAATAAGCAATAAACTGAGATTGCAATATGGATATTGCGAATATAAGACGAAAGCTTTATTGATCAAGGTGGGGTTCTGTGACGCCTTGGTCTGGTCGTTGAACACAAACGAAGTACGTGATGTTGCAGCTATGGCGAATTTTAATATAAACAAAACCCGAAGTCTAAACGACGCCCTAAGGGTTGTATATATGGAGGAAGAGGGGGAATTTCGTGGCCCTTGGAGGAGGGGTCCGAAACCAACCTTAACTCTTGTTTCCCCACAAATCTGAGACTCTAAAACAGCCTATACTTAAGTATTTCAAAAATACATGGGCCTGGCGCAATAATAAGGTGACGCAGGACCTAGAATAGCCTCTGGACGAAATTTATGAAGTGGCATCTTGTATATTTTGTCCAAGGCTTCATGCACTCCTTATGGTGGCTTCAAAGTCCTGAAATCATTACTTGTAACTCCGTTCTTGACCCCCTTGCGCATGCCATCATCTCCCTGCTTGGTCTTGCTCCAGTGTTCATCCCTCTTATCCATGCCAGGCCCTTCATTTGTAAGCAAAACAAATGTATCCAATTTAGGCAGCATCATATTGTCATGAACATTAGAATCATTACCAAGAAACGGAAGTACCTGGTAATTCAGTTGGTATTCACAAGCTCTAGTAGTTGGTCCAGTATGTATAGCAGCAGGGGTTGTGGGTGTAACAATGGTATTGATGTCCTCATCATTAGTCGTTCAAATATGATTGTGATATGATACTGATATTAGTTAACAGACACATTTAATTGGTTAGCTAAAGGTCCCACTTGAGTTTCCAAATGCATGTCGCGACGTATAGAGAGACAACAGAATTGCATTCCTTTCTCACTTGTTGATTGTACTTTATTGTCCATACCAAATCTTAGTTGTTATTTCAAAGCAAACATCGGTTGCTAACTACCCTTTACGCGGTTTGCAGCTTCAGATCTGCCATCCCGCTGCCACGGTCAACACTGTACTCATCATCCTTATGGTTTCTGTCGTGGTTTTGTCACCGCAGATGTCCTTAGTGTCAGTACTTAGGTGCGAGGCCAACGCATCTATGTGGTAGCTTGAGAGGGGTTGAGCGGAATCGAGAGATGCAACAACAGACAAGGTTTTAGACAGCTTCGGGCCCCGGGAAACACCATCCAGTAATAATCCTACATGCTGTTTGTGGCTAGGTCTCATTATGATCATCAGAGAGTCGACGGTAAACCGGCTCTTTGTATCTAGCCCTAGAGATTGTCTCTTCTTGCATGTCCCTCTTTGGGGAGCCCTGCCCCTCCTTATATATGTTGAAGGGGCGGGTTACATGTAGAGTCCTATTAGGATTAGGACTAGTCTATCTCTAATACAAACCGGATACAAGTCCAGGTCTTAACTCCTTGTAAGACAAATATTCCTCATGCCTTTCCTCTTAAACCAGCCCACGATAACATGAGCCGGCCTTCTGGGCCTTGGGCCTTGTCACCGTCTGTCCCGCCCGCCGGGTTACCAGTGAATCATAAACACCAGTCAGGTTGCTTGTAAACCGTCTGGTCTGTGCGGGTCGCCGGTGAATCGCCAAGTGTCAGCAGGGTCTCAGATAAACCACCAAGTCCGGCCGGGTTATACTTCTGGCCGGTTTAAGGCGCGGGGTATATCCCCGACAGTTTTCGCAACAATTTTTTTTCGAAAAAGTCTACAAATGGTCTAAAAACTGCCTAGCCAGAATTTTCCATACTTAGTTTTTTTTAAACTAGAACTATTTTTCTACTGCGGGTAGCACAGAAGTTGGCGAGTCTGATTTGGTCACGACTCGTAGTATCGCGTGATCTGGAACTCGAAAATAAAGGAACAAATACTGGACTCGAACTAGGACTGGTGGCGGAGATGAATCTGGTGGAACACGGACTGGTGGCGGCGATGAATCTGGTGGAACTCGGACTGGTGGCGGATATATGTTGCAGGTGGACTTGGATTGTCGTGATGGCGGTGGATAGGTGGTGGCGTATAAGGACTCGGATTGGCGGCGAATATGTAGTGGTGGTATATGGCAGCGGCGATGATGTTGGTGCGGTGGTGGTATATGGCAGCGACGACGTGACAACCTGTGAACAGAACTTGAAACAATAAAGGACTAGACGCTAAGACCAGCAACTTGACACGACGATGCAACCGCAAATTCAACAAAGCAAATACGAAAAAGATTACGCAAAGGCTCAGATGGGTTCGGACAGGGTGAACTAACCCTAATTTTTTTGGCTTTTTCGTGGACTGTAGGTATGAAGAACAGACTCGATCTAAACTACGGAAAACTATAAAATCTCATCGAGCAACCTGGAAATCTGATACCACTTGATAGGGAAAAGGTGTCCCGTCTTTTGATGAGATGGTGGCTATCATTTTGGATGAAGTCGACTTTGACTATCCTACTAAGAACGTGTGAGGATGTCGCGCCTTAGCGATCACTAAACCAACTCCAAGAGGTTATTGACCACGCCGGAGCATGATCAACCTGATCACGAAGGTCTGTTTCCTGCAGGCAAACGAAGAACAAGCAAGAAACTTAGATTGCAATTTGGATATTGTGAATATAAGAGGAAAGCTTTATTGATCAAGGTGGGGTTCTGTGACGCCTCGGTTTGGTCGTTGAACACAAATGAAGTACGCGAAGTTGCAGCTATGGCGAACTTCAATATAAACAAAACCCAAAGTCTAAACGACGCCCTAAGGGTTCTACATATGGAGGAAGAGGGGGGAATTTCATGGCCCTTGGAGGAGGGGTCCCAAACCAACCTTAACTCTTGTTTCCCCACACATACGGACTCTAAAAATAGCCTATGCTTAAGTATTTCGAAAATACATGGGCCTGGCGCAATAATAAGGTGACGCAGCACCTAGAATAGCCTCTGGACGAAATTTATGAAGTGGCATCTTGTATATTTCGTCCAAGGCTTCATGCACTCCTTATTGTGGCTTCAAAGTCCTGAAATCATCACTTGTAACTCTGTTCTTGACCCCCTTGCGCATGCCATCATCTCCCTGCTTGGTCTTGCTCCACTGTTCATCCCTCTTATCGATGTCAGGCCCTTCATTTGTAAGCAAAACAAATGTATCCATTTTAGGCAGCATCATATTCTCATGAACATTAGAATCATTACCAAGAAATGAAAGTACCTGGTAATTCAATTGGCGTGCGCGAGCTCTAGTAATTGGTCCAGTATGTCTAGCAGCAGGGGTTGTGGGTGTAACAATGGTATTGATGTCCACATCATTAGTTGTTCAAATATGATTGTGATATGATACTGATATTTGTTAACAGACACATTTAATTGGCTTGAGTTTCCAAATGCATGTCACGACATATAGAGAGACAGCAGAATTGCATTTCTTTGTCACTTGTTGATTGTACTTTCTTGTCCGTACCAAATCTTAGTTGTTATTTCAAAGAAAACATCTGTTGCTAACTACCTTTTGCGTGGTTTGCAGCTTCAGATCTGCCATCCCACTGCCACGGTCAACACTGTACTCATCATGCTTATGGTTTCCACAACAATTTTTTTTCCAAGAAGTCTACAAATGGTCTAAAAACTACCTACCCAGAATTTTCCAGACTTAGATATTTTGAAACTGGAACTATTTTTCTACTGTGGGTAGCACAGAAGTTGGGGAGTCCGACTTGGTCATGACTCGTAGTATCGTGTGATCTGAACTCGAAAATAAAGGAATGAATACTCGACTCGAACTAGGACTGGTGGCGGAGATGAAGCTAGTGGAACTCAGACTAGTGGCGGCGACGAATCTGGTGGGACTCGGACTGGTGCAGCTGGACTCGGATTGTCGTGATGGCGGTGGATAGGTGGTGGCGTATATGGACTCGGATTGGCGGCGAATATGTTGTGGTGGTTTATGGCAACGGCGATGAAGTTGGTGCAGTGGTGGTATACGGCAGCAGCGATGATGATGATGCGGTGGTGATATATGGCAGCGACGACGTGACAACCTGTGAACAGAACTCGAAACTCTAAAGGACTAGCCGCTAAGACCAGCAACTTGACACGACGATGCAACCGCAAATTCAACAAAGCAAATGCAGAAAAGATTATGCAAAGGCTCAGATGGGTTCGGTCAGGATGAACTAACCCTAATTTTTTTTGGCTTTTTCGTGGACTGTAGGTATGAAGAACAGACTCGATCTAAACTACAGAAAACTATAAAATCTCACCGAGCAACCTGGAAAGCTGATACCACTTGATAGAGGCAAAGGTGTCCCGTATTTCGATGAGATGGTGGCTATTGTTTTGGATGAAGTTGACTTTGATGATCCGACTACGAACGTGCGAGGACGTCGCGCCTTAGCAATCGCTAAACCAACTCCAAGAGGTTATAGACCACGCCGGAGCACGATCAACCTGACCACGAAGGTCTGTTTGCTGCAGGCAAACGAAGAACAAGCAAGAAACTGAGATTGCAATCTGGATATTGCGAATATAAGAGGAAAGCTTTATTGATCAAGGTGGGGTTCTGTGACGCCTTGGTCTGGTCATTGAACACAAACGAGTTACGCGAAATTGCAGCTATGGCGAACTTTAATATAAAAAAAACCCAAAGTCTAAATGATGCCCTAAGGGTTGCATATATGGAGGAAGAGGGGGAATTTCGTGGCCCTTGGAGGAGGGGTCCGAAACCGACCTTAACTCTTGTTTCCCCACACATACGGACTCTAAAAATAGCCTATACTTAAGTATTTCGAAAATACATGGGCCTGGCCCAATAATAAGGTGACGTAGCACCTAGAATAGCCTCTGGACAAAATTTATGAAGTGGCATCTTGTATATTTCGTCCAAGGCTTCATGCACTCCTTATGGTGGCTTCAAAGTCCTGAAATCATCACTTGTAACTCCGTTCTTGACCCCCTTGCGCATGCCATCATCTCCTTCCTTGGTCTTGCTCCAGTGTTCATCCCTCTTATCCATGCCAGGCCCTTCATTTGTAAGCAAAACAAATGTATCCAATTTAGGCAGCATCATATTCTCATGAACATTAGAATCATTACCAAGAAATGAAAGTATCTGGTAATTCAATTGGCATGCGCGAGCTCTAGTAATTGGTCCAGTATGTATACCAGCAGGGGCTGTGGGTGTAACAATGGTATTGACGTCCTCATTATTAGTTGTTCAAATATGATTGTGATATAATACTAATATTAGTTAACAGACACATTTAGTTGGTTAGCTAAAGGTCCCACTTGAGTTTCCAAATGCATGTCGCGACATATAGAGAGACATCAGAATTGCATTTCTTTGTCACTTGTTGATTGTACTTTCTTGTCCATACCAAATCTTAGTTTCTATTTCAAAGCAAACATCGGTTGCTAACTACCCTTTGCGTGGTTTGCAGCTTCAGATCTGCCATCCCACTGCCACGGTCAACATTGTACTCATCATGCTTATGGTTTCCCCATTTTATGATGACCATGATCAGCCTACGTGGTTCGTGTCGTAATAGCACTGCTCCACCCATCGAGCTAAACAAGCTTAGTTGTACAAATTCATATCTGATATTATGCTGATATTAGTAAAACTAAGAGATGTTTAATGGGTCAGCTAAATGTTCCTACTTTAGTTTCGAAATGCATGTGAGCCACATATGGAGAGCCAGAAAGAATAGTATTTCTCTGTGTGCTCTGGTTCATCATGGGTGGCCAACCGACATTGTATTGAATGAGTGTAATATCTTCAATATGCTTGCTCTTGTGCTCTTCTTTAAGATGATCCTCTTCTTTTGTGGTCGACTGGTCAGGTCGAGTTGTTCTCCCTTAGTATATTTTGAATCTGTCAGGTCAGGTCGACTTGTTCTTCTTTACTATATGTTGAAGATGTCATCTGTGAAGTGTCATAACTTCTTGAGCTCTCATATTTTGAGTAGTAGGCCACATTATATTAATGCACACACCAAATTACAGCATGCATGGCATCTCTTAAAAGAATTGCAGAGATAGCACAAAGGGGTTTACAGGGAGGCAGTATTGGATTAGAATCACTTCTCATTACAAAGATAATCTCACTTGTTTTTATGTTTTCATGCATGTCAGATATTGAACATTATCAAAATGAATATGAGAATGGGCGCACAAGAGGAATATTGCAGAACAAACCACTGGCTAACAAAATTGGCATGGTGGAGGATGGCCTATCTTATTCACCCATCAAGGTGCTTGCTCTAACTTAGCAAGGTTGTATTGGTCGCACATATTTTGCATCTGACCTCTTGCATTACTTCTACTTTGTTACACCATCTGCTTAGTTTAAGCATCATATATGAGTATATGCCATACCTATCAATTTTCTGTACTTATTCCATGTGTTGTCATACTATGTTTTTCCAGTCAAATATTGTTCTTTCGTAATAGATGTCCAAAAGGAAGAGGGTGAGTGCACATCCTCAAGGAGTACAAACTAGGTATTTGGAAAAGGTAGTGATACCTGTTAAATCAGATAGATCAGCAGCCACAGAAAACACAGGCCCAAATGTACCACACTTTACCCCTACTCCAGTCGCCAAACCCCTATTAGAACTGCTGGGAGCCCAACGTCAGGTACTGTCTATGATATCAATTCAAAATTTGAACTCCTAAATTTTTGCATGTGCCTTACCTTCTCTCTTTTATGAAAACTAATTTCAGATGAATCTCCTTGCTCAAAGGATCATACGATCTCACAACAATACTGGGCTCTGCATTGCTCTTGTCAGTACCTCTCTGCCTTTTGCCTTGTAAAGCTGTACTTAATTAATTGCTATTTGATTGTGTATCATCAGTCTGCACCTGAGCTTCATTATCCTCTGTTTCACCCAATATTATTTGATCTATATTTACTCTTTGCAAAATGTAGAATAATGGCAATGCTTATAAAGAATTTTCTATGGGGAATTTATTGAATTATCCTTCCATCAACATGGAGAAGGGCTTTGTCCAGCCCATGTTAACATGTAATGTAAGATCATCCTTCTCAAGCCTTCAAACTTTGTTCTAGCATAGATTTGGATAGGCATCATTTCCTCCACTGCTGTTTGCTTTGCTGTTTACATCTGATTGGATGTTTGCAACAACTACCAGTTTCAAATTGTAGTTGTAAAAACATGTTCCTTATCTTGAAACAGATCCATTTATTTGCTTATATAATTGTGAAACCTGTTACGTGTCTCCTCGTTTCTCTTTCAGAGTAGTATCTCTTATGCCAGGCAGAACTTTAGGGAAGATAGTGAGCCAAACCATCTTGAGGACAGTGAGATGACCCCAAGGTCCTGTCTTGATGAAGACAATGAGTTGAAGCTACTCACCAGCAGGTGTGAGACAACCTTGTAGGATTGAAAGTATGTCTAGAGGGGGGTGATTAGACTACTTGACCAAATAAAACTTATCCTTTTCCCAATTTTAGTTCTTGGCAGATTTTAGCAACTTTGGACAAGTCAAGCAATCTTAATACAATTCAAACAAGCATGCAAAGAGTATATGAGCAGCGGAAAGTAAAGCATGCAACTTGCAAGAATGTAAAGGGAACGGTTTGGAGGATTCAAACGCAATAGGAGACACGGATGTTTTTGTCGTGGTTCCGATAGGTGGTGCTATCATACATCCACGTTGATGGAGACTTCAACCCATGAAAAGTAATGGCTGCGCGAGTCCACGGAGGGTTCCACCCACGAAGGGTCCACGAAGAAGCAACCTTGTCTATCCCACCATGGTCGTCACCCACGAAGGACTTGCCTCACTAGCGGTAGATCTTCACAAAGTAGGTGATCTCCTTGCCCTTACAAACTCCTTGGTTCAACTCCACAATCTTGTCGGAGGCTCCCAAGTGACACCTAGCCAATCTAGGAGACACCACTCTCCAAGAAGTAACAAATGGTGTGTTGATGATGAACTCCTTGCTCTTGTGCTTCAAATGATAGTCTCCCCAACACTCAACTATCTCTCACAAGATATGGATTTGGTGGAAAGAAGATTTGAGTGGAAAGCAACTTGGGGAAGGCTAGAGATCAAGATTCATATGGTAGGAATGGAATATCTTGGCCTCAACACAAGTGTAGGTGGTTCTCTCTTAGAAAATGTAAGTTGGAAGTGTAGGTTCGTTCTGATGGCTCTCTCAACGAATGAAGAGGAGGTGGAGGGGTATATATAGCCTCCACACAAAATCTAACCGTTGCACACAACTTGCCAATCTCGGTGGGACCGAATTGATAAACTCAATGGGACCGATTCAGCAAATCTAGTGACCGTTAGGATTTTCGGTGGGACCGACATGCAACTCGGTGGGACCGATATGGTTAGGGTTAGGGCATAACGTAATCTCGGTGAGACCGATTACACAAACTCGGTGAGAGCGATTTTGGTAATAAGCTAACCAGAGAGTTGGTCAGGTAAACTCGGTGGGACCGATTCGCTCATTTCGGTGAGACCGAAATGTTACGAAAGGGAAATAGAGAGTTGACATTGCAATCTCGGTGGGACCGATCGCTCATCTCGGTGGGACCGAAATGTTACGAAGGGAAACAGAGAGACTACAATCCCATCTCGGTGACACCGAGATCCCCATCGGTGAGACCGATTTGCCGGGTTTGTGGTAGTGGCTATGACATCTGAACTCGGTGGCGCCGGATAGAAAGAATCGGTGGGGCCGAGTTTGACTTTTGGTTTAGGTCATATGTGGATGTGAGAAAGTAGTTGAGGGCTTTGGAGCATATCACTAAGCATTTTGAGCAAGAGCCTCATTAAGCTACACCTCATCCCTCCTTGATAGTATTGGCTTTTCCTATAGACTCAATGTGATCTTGGATCACTAAAATAGAAAATGTAGAGTCTTGAGCTTTGAGCTTGAGCCAATCCTTTTGCCCTTAGCATTTTGAGGTGTCCACTTTTCTCATCCATTCCATGCCAATCATTGAGCTTTCCTGAAATATTAATCTTGAAATAGTATTAGCTCAATGAGCGATATGTTGTTAGGAATTACCAAAACCACCTAGGGATAGTTGCACTTTCAATCTCCTCCTTTTTAGTAATTGATGACAACATATAGATCAAAGCTTCAACAAATGATAATAAGAGTGAAAAACATTGTCTCTTTGAGAAGTATGTGAAAAGCAAGAGCTCCCCCTAAATTTGTGCATAGATTAAGATTTGCTTTGGACAACAAATGCACAATGAGTTAGGATTATGGGTTACTCTTCCATGTCACATACATCTTGGTGGAGCGCTCAAAATGATAATAATTAAATACATGCACTCATCACCAAGCAAAGTGAATGATCATATGGGGATATAAAAGGATAATGTCATCCAACAAGCATTAAGGTAGTATATGATCAAACACATGATCATCCAAGTATCACACAAAAGCATAAAGTATCTCAAACAAGCAAATAACAAAGTTCAACCACCAAAAAAAACAAGAGAGAACAAATAACAACACTCTCTCTCGAAGCCTATGATCTATACATTTTCTCCCGCTTTGGCAACAAGTTACCAAAAAGTTCATAAAATGCATAGTGCTATATCGACTCTCAGGCTTGGTCTTCAGGTGGTGGTGTAGATAAAACTCCAAGGATGAAGGCATCAGTTGATGTAGCTGGATATGGTGGAGTGGGTGCTGGAGCTGGTGGCACTAAAGTTGTAGCTGGTGCAGATGAAGTTGCTCTGGTGTCTGGAACTGCCATTGCAGCAGATCTCTGTCCTCTGGGCACTCTAGCAAAAGCATCAGTGGTAGACTTGCCCTTCTTCTCCTGCACTTCATCCTGAAGTTGCTCAACAACTGACTGTATCTCAGTGACCTTCACATCTAAATCATAGAACTTCTGCTCCATGATCCTCTCCAAGCTCTCCTAGTTTTGAGTCAGGGTGGCCAATCCCTTCTCAATCCTCAGAGTGGAGGCAATCAAGTAGCCAAGCTGACCTTGCTTGCTCTTCAGAAGATACTGAGATGGCTCATCAATGGTTGGCATCTTTGCAGCCTTTTCAGTCCTTGCCTTCTCGCTCTTTGCTTGTGGTCTTGTGATGGAAGATCATCTTGAGCTTGTGTCCCTTTGAAAGAAGTAGGATCAAACTTCTCTTGCTGAGGAACAAACTTCGTCTTGGGTTATTGATCTTCTTCCCACTCAACTCCATTGGCATTGAACTTTCATTCAAAACCAACACCTTGGTTCTTCCGGTGCCTTCCTTGCTTGCGTACAATTTCCTCGAATTACTTACTCCTGGCAAGACTCTTGTAAACACCTTTCTCTATAATTCCCTTCAATAAGCTATTTTCTTGCTCAAGTGTAACTTGGCTAAGAGAATCATTAGTGGAATCAAGAGAACTACTAGAAGCAACAACATTGGATTTAGCATTGTTACTAGAGGAAGAATCTTTCTTGTTCTTGTTACTAGACTTGACTTGAGGCATGTAAGTGGATAAGAGTAAACGCTTGGCAATGTAAGAACTTTTCTTGCGAAGATCATCATTGATTGCCTTTAAGAACTCATGATCTTGCTCAAGGTTGAGCTTTTCAAAACGTAATTTCTCATGAGTCCTTAAAAGTTCTCGATGATCTCCTAAGATAGTTTCATGAGCTAACTTAAGAGTGTTTAGTTCTTTAGTTGGAAACTCAATCTTCTCGTTATCATTGTCGTTCGTTTTATCTTGATTAGCATGGTTAATTGATGTTTCATCATAGTATTCATCACTAGAATTGTCAACAAGTAAATCATCATCACCTAACAAGTCATCTTCATCACTATTGAAATCAACATACTCGGGGTGTGATACCTTTGGGCCTTTAGCCATGAAGCATCTTCCAAGTCCTTCATTTGGTGAATCAAATATGTTGTAGGAGTTGGTTGACACAAGTGCTAGACCGGCAACACCTTCATCTTGAGTATATTCGGAGTCGGAGTGATAGCTTCTCTCGGAGTGATTGTCGGAGTTGGAGCGGATACCCATTCACCAACATGAGCTTGATGTCTTCGTTTAGTGTAGCTCCTTGATGACTTGTCCTTCCTTTCGAATCCTTGCTTCTCGGGGATGTTCTTCGTTCATAACGATCATCTCTACTCCTTCTCTCTTGATGGTGATTCTTCTCTTCTACTTCTTC
The DNA here is from genome assembly GCA_021605145.1 of Aegilops bicornis. Classification (NCBI taxonomy): domain Eukaryota; kingdom Viridiplantae; phylum Streptophyta; class Magnoliopsida; order Poales; family Poaceae; genus Aegilops; species Aegilops bicornis. The sequence goes on along the minus strand of CM038675.1, from coordinate 457,110,458 downwards.
TTTTTGGAGAATCTTCTCTTCTCTTGTAGGGTGTCGTACACTCATTGGAATAGTGTCCAGGTCTTCCACAATTGTAGCAATTTCGCTCTCGACTAGAAGATCTTTTGTCATTGTAGGACCTTGACTTGCAACTTCTCTCTTTGCTTCTAATCTTGTAGAACTTGTTGAAGTTCTTCACCATTAGGCTCAATTCTTCATTGAAGGTTTGTTTCTCACTTGATGATGTGGGAGCTTCACATGAGGCTTTGTAAGCACCACTTGACTTGTTATGGAGCTCCTCCTTATCCTTGAGTGACATCTCATGAGCAACAATTCTTCCAATGACTTCCGTTGGCTTGAGATCTTTGTAATTGGGAATCATTTGGATCAATGTGCATACGGTATCATATTTTCCGTCCAATGCTCTTAGGATCTTTTTGATGATGAATTTGTCGGTCATCTCTTCACTTCCTAAGCCAGTGATATCATTTGTGATAAGAGCAAGCCTAGAGTACATTTCAGCGACACCTTCACCATCCTTCATTTTGAACTTGTCAAGCTAACTTTGAAGCACATCTAACTTGGATTCCTTGACGGAGTCGGTACCTTCATGCATATCAATAAAAGTATCCCAAATTTCCTTTGCATTCTCAAGACGGCTGATTTTGTTGAATTCTTTGGGGCACAATCCGTTGAAGAGGATATCACAAGCTCGAGCATTGTATTGCAGCATCTTCAACTCTTCCGCGGTAGCTTCACGGTTCGGTTCTCTCCCATCAAAGAATTCACCTTGCAAGCCAATACACACAATAGCCCAAATGGTGGGGTTATGTCCAAGAATATGCATTTTCATCTTATGCTTCCAACTAGCAAAATTACTACCATCAAAGTAAGGACCTCTACGGTGGTAATTTCCCTCGTTAGACGACATACTCTCGTAGGTTGTGAAACCAAGGCTATGACTACCAAAAGCTATGGAAATCAAAGCAAATGGAGACCAAAGCTCTAATACCATTTGTAGGATCAAAAGTATGTCTAGAGGGGGGTGATTAGACTACTTGACCAAATAAAACTTATCCTTTTCCCAATTTTAGTTCTTGGCAGATTTTAGCAACTTTGGACAAGTCAAGCAATCTTAATACAATTCAAGCAAGCATGCAAACAGTATATGAGCAGTGGAAAGCAAAGCATGCAACTTGTAAGAATGTAAAGGGAATGGTTTGGAGGATTCAAACGCAATAGGAGACACAGATGTTTTTGTCGTGGTTCCGATAGGTGGTGCTATCGTACATCCATGTTGATGGAGACTTCAACCCACGAAGGGTAACGGCTGCGCGAGTCCACGGAGGGCTCCACCCATGAAGGGACCACGAAGAAGCAACCTTCTATATCCCACCATGGCCGTCGCCCACGAAGGACTTGCCTGAGTAGAGGTAGATCTTTACGAAGTAGGCGATCTCCTTGCCCTTACAAACTCCTTGGTTCAACTCCACAATCTTGTCAGAGGCTCCCAAGTGACACCTAGCCAATCTAGGAGACACCACTCTCCAAGAAGTAACAAATGGTGTGTTGATGATGAACTCCTTGCTCTTGTGCTTCAAATGATAGTCTCCCCAACACTCAACTCTCTATCACAGGATATGGATTTGGTGGAAAGAAGATTTGGGTGGAAAGCAACTTGGGGAATGCTAGAGATCAAGATTCATATGGTAGGAATGGAATATCTTAGCCTCAACACAAGTGTAGGTAGTTCTCTCTCAGAAAATGTAAGTTGGAAGTGTAGGTTCGTTCTGATGGCTTTCTCCACGAATGAAGATGAGGTGGAGGGGTATATATAGCCTCCAAACAAAATCTAACCATTACACACAACTTGCCAATCTCGGTGGGACCAAATTGATAAACTCGGTCGGACCGATTCAGCAAATCTAGTGACCATTAGGATTTTCGGTGGGACCGACATGCAACTCGGTAGGATCGATATGGTTAGGGTTAGGGCATAACGTAATCTCGGTGAAACCGATTACACAAACTCGGTGAGACCGATTTTGGTAATAAGCTAACCAGAGAGTTGGTCAGGTAAACTCGGTGGGACTGATTCGCTCAGTTCGGTGAGACCGAAATGTTACGAAAGGGAAACAGAGAGTTTACATTGCAATCTCGGTGGGACCGAAACGTTACGAAGGGAAACAGAGAGATTACAATCCCATCTCGGTGACAACGAGATCCCTATCGATGAGACCGATTTGCCTAGGGTTTGTGGCAGTGGCTATGACATCTGAACTCGGTGGCGCCGGATAGAAGGAAAGTTCGACTATTGGTTTAGGTCATATGTGGATGTGAGAAAGTAGTTGAGGGCTTTGGAGCATATCACTAAGCATTTTGAGCAAGAGCCTCATTAAGCAACACCTCATCCCTCCTTGATAGTATTGGCTTTTCCTATAGACTCAATGTGATCTTGGATCACTAAAATAGAAAATGTAGAGTCTTGATCTTTGAGCTTGAGCCAATCCTTTTGTCCTTAGCATTTTGAGGGGTCCACTTTTCTCATCCATGCCATGCCAATCATTGAGCTTTCCTGAAATATTAATATTGAAATAGTATTAGCTCAATGAGCTATATGTTGTTAGGAATTACCAAAACCACCTAGGGATAGTTGCACTTTCAAACCTCTGTGCAGTCGGTGCCTCAATCAGTTCGACTTCTTTAGTCTCAACTTAAAGCGGAAAGGCTTGCTTAAGCTCAGCTCCGACTTGAAGTCAGGGATGTAATGAAGATGTCAAAGGACTGTCTTGCACACCATCATGCCATACAACTACGGGTGATGCATCTATCTTTGACACAACTGAGGTCTAATCATCTTGTTCGGCTGTTTGGGGGGCCCGACCTGGCCAGGCCTAGTGCCTTCTGAAGTGCTCTCAGTTTTGTATATTCTTTTGTCAGCGCGTTTATTTGCACTGGTGGCGAACTTTGATGCCCAGTGGATGAAATATGTGTAATAGCCTAGCATAAGTTTGCTGCTTATTTATTTCCTTGTTGTCTTGTTTATTTGTTTGCTTGTAGTCAATGCAGTTCTTTTTCCGCAGTTTGCTAGTGGCCACAATAACCTATTTTTTAAAACTAGGCCACAATAACCATGGGCTACATATTTACTGTAGTGACACTAGGCCTCCTACGGGCCGTAGAAACAATGGGCCTTCTACGGTCTGTAGAAACGATTGGCCTTCTATGGGCCGTAGAAACAATGGGCCTTCTACGGGCCATATCATCAATGGGCCTTATACGGGTCGTATGATCGATTGGCCAATCATGGGCCAAAAACAGACCGCATTATGGCTGTAAATGGGCTAGAGTTGGAGTCGTCCGTTCATGGGCCGACCATAACGGGTCGTCGTTAATAGGTCGTATTTGATGACGCTATGAAAACGGCCTATTAACGGGCCACAAACGAGCCAACTGTAACCATGGGCTGAATTTGGCCCACAAGCAGAAAATCACAGTAACAGGCCGTAAGTAACCGAATGTTGGAAATGAGCCCAAGAATAAATGGGCCCTAAGAAGGCCGAAAGAAAACATGGGCTGCAAACGACCCAATGGATTAATGGGTCGTTAATGGGTATAAAGTGATACACTGTTCATTACGGGCCAGTTTCACCACGGGCCGTTAATGGGCCAAGAGTTACAAAGGGCCTGATATGGGCCGAAAGACGTCATGGGCCATACATGGGCCGGAACTTAAAATGGGCTGGAATCATATTGGACGGTCCATATGACGCTACTGGGCCTAATTCGGATAGGTCATAACGGGCCCTGGGCTAGCGGGCTGTAAATGGGCTATATGCGAACAGGCCGTTAACAGGCTTTCCGTGGGCTGGCCCGCCACCTTTTGACCAAGTCCAACGTGCCGGCCTTTTCACAGGAATGGGCCTCTGTTCGGCCGTGCCACATGTCGACGTATCATAGGTGCCTTTGGTCCAATGAGTGGATGACATATGTCCCAACGGTGAGCCAACATGTGTTTTCCTCCAGCCAATGATGATTTTACACGTGGAGAATCCCCATTGGTCGGGGCTGTTAGTGGGTTATCGGATCCAAAACCGGACCCGATAGCTTAACTGCATTCCGTTACGGTAGATGCCACGTGTCGGTGACCCTTGACGAAAGCACTTCTGTGACGCACGATTTATCGTCATGGAAGTGGACACTTCCGTGATGATAATTTTGGTAATGTCATGGAACACTTCTACGACAACACAGGTATGGCTATCTTGATTCTATCATAAAATTGTCATGGATGTACATGCATGACAAAAAACGCGACCTACTGTGACAAACACGTATCATCATGGAAGTGTTTTTTTGTAGTGAAAGGAGGAATCCTACTCCTACTAGGAGGAGGATTCCTCCCCTCCTTGGTGCGCCTATAGGGCCGGCCGACCTCCCCCTTGCTCCTTTATATACAGGGGAAGGGGGCACCCTAGAACACACAAGTTAGCCGTGTGCAATGCCCCCCTCCACAGATTTCCACCTCGGTCATATCGTTGCAGTGCTTAGGCGAAGCCCTGCGCCGGTAGCTTCATCATCACCGTCACCATGCCGTCGTGCTGACGAAACTCTCCCTCGGCCTCAGCTGGATCAAGAGTATGAGGGGCGTCACCGAGCTAAACGTGTGCACATTGCGGAGGTGCCGTGCATTCGGTACTTGGATCGGTTGGATCGCGAAGACGTTCGACTACATCAACCGCGTTACTAAACGTTTCCACTTTTGGTCTACAAGGATACGTGGAAAACACCCTCCCCTCTCGTTGCTATGCATCACCTAGATAGATCTTGCGTGTGCGTAGATTTATTTTTTTGAAATTACTGTGTTCCCCAACATATCGAGCCCCCAGACCGAAAATGCCCATGATAGAGGGATTGTCTGAAGGGCTTGGGCAAGCAGGTGTGTTCTCTTGGAATGGAACTGGTAGGCTTCACATGTCGTGATGAGCTCGACTGCATCTTGGAGGGCTTTGGGCCAATAGAATCCTTGCCGGAATGCTTTCCCAACTAATGCCCTTGGTCCAATGTGGGAGCCGCACATTCCTCTGTGAATCTCAGCCAGCAGTTCCTTTCCATCCTCCCGGTAAACACACTTCAAATTCACACGGTTGGGCCTCCTTCTGTATAGAGTGTCATCGAGAAACTGATACATACTGGGCCCTCTGGGCTACTTTTTCAGCTTCATCTTGGTCGCCGAGAAGTTCTCCGGTTTGGAGGAAGTGGACAATGTGCCTTGCACAAGTTGGAGCCCGGGGCTCGGCAACGAGGACTAACGGCACCTCCTCTATTGCGGAGTTGTTTCCGGCAGGGTCTCTGTCAGGAGCAGACGGCTTGACCAGGAGAGGCTTACCGTAGTCTAGCTTTCTCCTTTTCCGGACCATTGCTGCTGGTGATACGGAGGGCTGAGAGAGACGGAGAACAAAAGTTCCTGGTTCCACAGGAAGCTTCTACAAAGGACACTTTGACAGGTGGTCAGCTATGCTGTTTTCTGCACGGGGTACGTGCTCTGTTTGCAACCCGTCAACGTGCACCCGGCCCAGGTGCCTCTGCCCGGTTTATCACTGGCGGGTTACTAGTCCCTGCTCCTGGGGTATTATAGAGGTTTCTGGTGTCGAAAACCGTAGGCAGGCGAGACCGATGCTTCCTTTTCAAGACTTCATGCGACGCGTTCTGGTCCAGCATAAGCTTATAGGCCCACGCATCCAAAGCGGCCCGCTCTGCGGCCATCCTGTCGTTCTCGGCTGCTAGGTCGGCCTTGGCCTGAGTGATCTGTTCCCTCACCTTTGCAATCTCCGCGTTGTGGACGTCCTGATCCGCCGGGTTAGCCTCCGCCATAAGCACGTAACGCATCAAACATATCGAGATAAAACTTGAGCGGCGGGTGCACGGGGCCTCTGCCCGGCCTGCCGCTTCTTGACCCGGAGAACATTGCTGCTGCGTTCGAAGAGTGGATCGCCGCCTGCGTATCGGCCATGAATATTCCAACCCGGTTGGGCAGATCAGAGGGGTCCGGAATACTGTCACCATCGGAACGGCCCCCAATACGGTCGTCTTGTAGCTGATACAATGATTCGGTTTCTCCGATTGAGGACTCATCACCGAAATAAACGACGGTCTCGCTACTAGATTCCGATCCATCCTCATATTCTCCTCCGTGGTTGACTCCCACGAAGGCACGCTTAACGGCCGGTTTAACCTCGGCAGATCTCGCACGCTGAGCCGTTTCGACGAGGTCGGTGCAGATGTCCGGCTCAGGGCCCGGTTCACCGATCTTGCCGATGAAGACGTGTATGCCACCAAAGGGGACCCGGTACCCGTACTCGATTGAACCGGCCTCGGGGCCCCAGTCTGCATCGTCGATGTAGAGCTTGCCACGACGACTCTTGGTCATCCGGCCCACAGCGTAACCCTTGAGTCCTTCGAAGTTGCCCTCCAAGAACTTGAAACCATCGTGCGATAGCCCCACGGTGGGCGCCAACTGTCGTGGTTTTGTCACGGCAGTTGTCCTCATGAAAGGACTTAGTCGTGGAGCCATCGCTACGGGTTAGCTTGAAGGGGTTAAAGCGGACACAAGGACACAAGAGAATTTATACTAGTTCGGCCCCTTCGAAGAAGGTAAAAGCCTATGTCTAGTTGTGATGGAATTGATGGGGGTTCGATGACTAGGGAGCAAACAAGCTTCGCCTAAATCTCGAGTTGTTGTCTGTTGTCCTTGAACCGCCTCCGGGTCGTCCCCTTATATACATGGGTGGCGCCCGTCGGTTCATAGAGTCCCGACGCCGGTTCATAGATGTACCCGACTTGGTCTCTGCTATTCCTAACTTACAATACAAGTTACATCTTGGCAGCCGGTTTACTGACTCACAGGCCTTAAACCGGCTATGGGCCTTTAGCCCTCATCTGCCTACTTGGGCTTTACCATACTCAACTACTGATGACGTTAACCCGGCCTGTCCTGGCCGGTTTACACCCAGTAGTAATGTCCCCAACAGCCTGTGTAATCGAATCTTGTTGGTTTGAGCGATTCTCGTGTGTTTTCCCCCGTGATTTCTCTCGTGCTCTTCCGCTCGTTCTTCGTGTTCCTCGTAGGGATCCTCTCCAAACGTGAAAGATCGTCCACATAGGGTTCCGCCCTACATCATCTTGGATCAGAGCCAGCTTGTCTCATGATATCATCTTGGTATCATGAGCCACGTTGATCACGTTTTTGGAGCCCCTACCCTTTGTTTTCTAGCTTGATTTTGTTGATTTTGTCCTCAATCCGAAAATCCCCACCAAAAATAGCCCCAAATTTTTTTGTGATTTGTTGGTTTTGATGATGTTTTCTAGATTTTGATCCATGGATTTTCTTGGTTTCGAGGGGATATAGCATTTCCCAAGTTTCCCCGTCTTTCATCCACAAAATCTCTTCAATTTTGACCCTGAAATCTCCATTTTTCGCTCAAAATCGCGTCCTGGAGCTCAAATCCCGCGTTGACCCCCGACCCCCGGACGTCCGACCTTTCCCGGACGACCGGAACCCCTAACCCAAACCGAATTTACGGATTTCCGACCTTCCCGGACGTCCCACGCCCGGACATCCGACCTTCCCGGACGTCCGTAACCTGTAGATAATGACTTCGGTTGATTCTTGTTTCGGCCATAACTAATTCATCCGGACTCTGATTTTCGCGTTCTTTAGCTCGTTGAAAAGCTCTTGACATCTCCCTTCCAACAAAAATATCACAAAAAACATTTGACTTCATAAATTTTTGGAACTTTGGCATCTTTGCCTAGGGCTTCCACCACATCCTCCGCTACACCACCACCGACTTCCGCAACCTAACCAATTTTGTTCCATATCACATTAGTGGTTGCTTGAGTAGTGATTCACGTCTCCTAAGGTGTTTCGACTACTTAGGGACGGCTGCTTCATCATCAACCACCACCATAACTTCCGAATAGGCGTGCCCACCATACACTTCCGCCACCCCCAACTTAACACAATAGTTGTTTGAGCTTGTTTGAGTTGTGGCTTGTGTCTCCTAAGGTGTTTCGGCTACTTAGGGACGACAACTTCCAACTCCGACACCGTGTATAGTCCACCATCTTACCCTCCACTTCCGCATTGAGTACACCAATACTTCCGCAACCACCACCGCATTCCCGCTACAACCATTTGACATTTGTCATTTGAGATTTTGAGTTCGCGGGTTTTCTGTTTCCTAAGGTGTTTCGGCTACTTAGGGACGAGTCTCCATCATCTTGGTATCTACATCAAGAACACCGCCACTCATCATCGCAAAGGACGGTAACCTCGACGACACCATTGTACATTCCCCTTGCAATTGCATTGTTAACCCCTAGCCCATTTTTGCGTCACTTGCCTATCGAGACTAGCCATTTGAGTATTGCCGGCAACGTTACTTGTGCACATTAGTGATCTACACCATCCATTGCATACATACCATATCATATTGGTATCATATCATCCATTGTTTCACAATATCGTTCCTGCATATACACAATTGCTATCTTGGTTTGTGCATTGTGCAAAAGTGGCCATAAAAAAGATAATAAGCTTTTAAGCAAAAGAGAGAGCAAAGAGCTTGTAAGCAAGTGCCATAGCATCATACCACATTGCACATAAGATTATCATATCCGATCATCTTGGATCATCTTGAGAAACACCGGGAACCATACATACATAGCATACTTGGGATAGAAAGTTTATCCATTTTGCATCTTATAGGTTGTGCACAAGTGTTGTATCCGCCTATTGAGCAATCGTGCTAGCGTCTCTCTTGAGTTGTGCAACACGAGCGTTTTGGTGGATTCCACATTTTGAGCTCATTCCTTGGTTGCACGGCCTCATTTTTCTATCCGTGTGTGCGTTTCAGTGTGCCATTCATTGCTATTGGTCTACTTGTTTCACTTGCGAATTTGTGAATCTCTTTTAACATTATTGACTCTTGCTAACGTTTTGCATCAATTTTTTGTGCCACTATCCTCACCGAGCTCCACCATAAGCTTTACTTGTGTAGGTGTGAGAAACCGACAAGAATTGGTACCAATTGTGCTATTTCCTTGTTACACATTGAGTGATCATTGATCCATTTTCAACATCGGTCAAGTTACATTTGGTATAAGTTCTTCTCTTTCTCCCACTCATATTTGCTCGAGTCTTGTGTGGATAGGCAAGGCATTTCATCTCTGGTCTTTTTGACAACAACGACGGTGTGAACAACTACATCACCAAAGCGTCCATCTTCGATCTACAACAACAAATGCAAGGCGCACAATCAAGATTGCAAGAGCGCATCGAGAACCTCTCCATCGACATTCATCTCTCAGAAGCAAGGAAAAGGGACTACATCGACAAGAAGCTTTCCGCACATAAAAAGGAGCAAGATGCAAGGATGGAGGAGATTAGAGCCTTGATCAAGTCTTCTTCCCCTTCGTCATCCTCAAGGCGGCGACATTCAAGACACAAGTCTTGAGGCCGGAAGCGGTGCAAGCGCCGTCGTCCTCGTCCACATCTACATGGCGACGACCATCACGTTCGTGATCAACATCGTCATGAAGGGCAAGTCACCTCCAAGCATCATGTGCACGACGACGACGAATGACATCTTCTACGAGCTCAAGCACAACAACGACACCATCAACATGAAGATTCTCCACAAGCACAAATTCACAAGTCCCAACAAGCCCTACTTCACGCCAAGTCCAAACTTCATGAGCACAAGAGAAGACCGCGAGACAAGCACCACCACGAGAACGCTACGGCTACTACACCAACCACTTCAGCATCTTCGCCAAGTGTTCTCAAGGCATCTTCGCCTTTGGACGTACGGCATCTTCGCCTACGTCCCGAGAGTTCGCCTACATCGACATCTTCAACAACAAGGCGACCACCTACGAGCGAGGGCGACACTTCCTTCTTCGGAAGCCCCCCAAGGAAGATGGCCGAGCATGGGAAACTCCCTTCGGTCATGGAGACGAGCTACGAGGTGCCACATCGTATGGGCCTCCAAAACCAAGACGGTGACAAGACGGTCGAGCAAGGGCCATCCCCTTCGACCACGGCGACGAGCGCGAATGTCTTCTACAACATGTAGACGGCGCCCATATTGGACTCATACTCCGAGTCAAGCTACGCGACCGCGCATGGAGACATTTGCACCAACATCTCTCCGACACCCACATATAAAGAGATGACCCAATTCCCATGTGAGGAGAGCCACCCCACCATGAGTGATATGAGTGACTCCACCATACGTGACATTGAGAGCATTTCCTATGAGAGGATGAGTGTGACCACCACTAGCCCCACACATGAGAGCATACCACACATCCTATGTGAGGTTGAGCGCCATTTGAGTGACTCCACCAACCATATGAGTGAGAGCATCCAAGAGGGAGTGAGTGAGCCACAACACTTAGTGAGTGAGGTAGTTGACACGGCATGTGAGGCCACTATGATTCCTAACGACTTAACCTCTACTCCTAGTGTGTTTTCTTCTTTGGTGCTAGGTCTCCTACATGACGACATGCCTATCCTCGACGAGTCCATCCCTCCAATGGGAAAACCGATGGCCATGGTAGACGATGATGAGCCCCCCACATGGTTCCATCAAGATGAAGATGACAACGAGACGATCTTCAACACCTCACCTACAACACATGAGCGACGCTCCAACAGTAACATAGGTGATGGTGCTTCTCTTGTCCCACTAGTGGACTCTCTTGACAATGATTGCTCCCATGATGTTGATCCTCCTATTCCCATGCTTCATGCTAGTGCGACTTCTTCATGTCTTCACTTACCTATTTATGATCAATATGATGATGAGCATGTTGAGTTGCCTAGTTGTGATGCTACGTTCCATAGGATATCATGTGAAAATTCTTTCGGTCACATCATGTTTGACAATCCATTGAACTTGTCATATGCTATGAGTGAGATCTCCCGTATTGCCTCATTTCAATATCAACATAGTAACTATGCATGCCCCATCAAAATCAATCCCATTTGCACTTATGGCATAGATGACGAGATGATGGTCATTGGCTTTTGTTTTTCATGTGATGATATTGCCATGCTTCCTTTACATGATTTGTGCAATGCATCTACTATGTCATGCCATGATCACATTGTTCCAAATATGCTTTGTTTTGGATGTTGTCAATATTCTCCATGTGATGTTTCCATTAATGCTCATGAGGAGACCCCCATAGTTTCCTCATACATATTAGGAGATTTTGATGCATCTCATACTTTGCATGATTCCCATAATTGCGTGCACCATATGATTCCCATGAATAACAATGCTCTACATATTTCTCATGATGCATTACACAATTTGAGTCTCCATTATGCTATACATAATAACAATCCTCTCATGATGGATGACATGTTTCTATATCACGCATCTCATTTATTTGAGCATTGGCTATTTTGTGCTAACCAACACAAGCATGTGCGCATCATGATGGATGATGTGTACATCTACCACGCACACACAATTTTTCCTTTGTCTTTGTTTTGTGTAGAATGCGCGACGTATACTCGTCAACATCTCAATCCCATGAGTTGATTTAAACGAGCTCTTGAGAGCAACGATGCTTTGGGATCCCGTGGACTATCCTTACCACCGTTCCCTTTGCGCAAGGACTACGCGCATCTCTTTTACTTGTCTCTCACATGGCTATGGACTATTTACCACTTGTCACCTTATGCCCATACTATCGTGTTCACTTTGCATGTTATGCTTGCTTCTATGATTTTGCCATGCAATTGTGACCCTTGTTTGCATCTACCCATGATTCACCATTATGATACTCCTATGTGTATTTGCATGCTTGGTAGAGACCCTTGTTGCTCTTGCCATGTTTATCATGTGCCCCATGCTATTGATGCTTGTTATGTTGGGAGAGTCATGATGCCCCATTGCTATTTACATATGGCCTCTCGCCAATACATTGATGATATTTTTCTCATATCTTGCTTTCATGCTTGTGATATGTCATGTCCATTATTCATGCCCACTATTTGCACACATGACATGCTTGCCATGATTCCTTCTAGTAAGTTGCATCTTCGCACTACTAGCTTGCTTGACTTGATCGCTATGATTGCTTGCTATGTTGCATCACCCATGTTCCACTATTACTTGCTTTCTTGGGTTGATGACATATATGCTCATGCCTCTCGCATGATATTTCTTGCTCATTGTCACTTGCCTCCATTAGTTGCCTCTCTCATATCCACTTGTATTGAGAGCAACCATAGTATGCTTATTGCTCTTGGAGACTTTCACACCTTACTTGTGAAGCATGCTTGTTTACTTGAGCCTATTGTATTTGGTTGTTCTTGCATCATATGCCTCCATACTATGAAATGCTCCCTTGTACTTTCTTATGATGAGCATGATGCATGCACTTGTTGGGTATCTTACCACTTGAATGATAGGTTTTGCATTTTCGCTAACCTCATTTGTTTTTCCGGGTGTTTATCATGTTCTTTCATTTTGGAGGATTCACAAGGCGGTGCCGTTATGCGACATATTGGTTATGTGAAGGCATACATGATGTACAACTCCAACATCTTTGGGAACTTTCTTGAGGTGAACTCCTTCTCTTTGAGCCATCCTCAAATACCCATATTGGATGGGTCACTCTTTCATTGTTGTTTTCTTCTTCTTGTCTACATGATACATCTCATGAACGGAGGAGCGACATTGGAGATTGGCTACATGGACCTTCACATTGAGGAGCGCTCGCACTTATTGGATGCACCTTCAGAAATCCACTCATGCCTCGATATCGAGCTTTGGTACACCAACACCTCCATATTTGTTGATTATGCTCATACATGTCATGCTCGATGGACATATCATAATCACCACAATTTTGCACCCCATGCATGGATTGACTCACATTATGCTTGTCTTGTTGCATCTATTTCCATGTCATCCATGATATATGAGCTTGTGCATTTTCTTAGCAAATTTGTTGTGATCTTTATTGATGGCATATTCATACATCATGATCATATTGCCTACCATCAATTGCATGATAACATAATCATATTGAGCATCCATTGCCATATTCATGCTATTGATAAACCGTCTCACTATGACATCATTTTGCACCGTGGTTGCATTCATCATATTCACAACACATTTGTGTGCACAATGATTGCATTTCCTCCCATGAATGCTTTGGTTCTCATTCTAGATCATCTTGATAAGCTTCAGGCGCTTTGTCACGACCAATCTTGCCGCACGGACTCATTCTTACATGATGGACACTTTGTGTGCGCTAACCATTGTATTTCCAAGTGTAGCTTGTGTTTGCTCTTTTTGCATGTCTATCACTCCGGCGACACCTTGGACTACTTGGATTGCGCCATGTCTTCAACTTCGTCCAACAACAAGTCCGTCTACGATAACCGTTTCCATGGTGATGAGGATCACGATCCGAGGTCGGATCTTTCCCAAGGGGGGGGGGGGAGATGATGCGGAGCATCCCACGTTCATCCCCATGTACACTCCGACTACTCTCCAAACCCCAAGTGGACATATGACGAGACCTCGAACAAACGCCATTGGACACAAGGTGAACTCGCTCCTCCCCGAACCTTCACTTTCTACATGTGATACATGGCTTCTACCTCCAACGTGTGTCCTATGCATGATCAGGTACTTGGAGGAAAGCCACGGAGCCACCACACCCAAAGGATGAGCTAGAGAGGACGCCAAGCGCAAGGACCAAGAAGAAGAGCTGCCCGAAGCTAAAACCACCGGACGACCGGCCCAGCCCGGACGTCCGGCCCCTGAAGGTCACGCCAGCCCAAGGAATCCAGGCCAACGCACGCTACAGCGGCCGGACGTCCGACCAGGACCGAACGTCCGACGACTCCAGGCACCGGACGACCGGCCCCCTCCGGACGACCACACCCGAGCCGAATCTACGGAAGTCTGAAGAGCACCGGACGTCCGGACCCTCTCGAGCCTCCGGACGACTGGTAACCTCCGGACGTCCGATGTAACGCCCCAGATACAACTTTCCATATTCGTAACTCCAACTCTTGCCTTTTCCGAAGATGCGATATATTATTTCCTCCGTGGTTGGGTTTTTGTCTTTTGTTTTGCATTTTGTTCATGTCTTGCATCTCATCTCATGGCGTCATGTGCATTAAATCCACATGTTTTCATAAAGCTTGCACCCGTTCGTAGTTGCCGTGTCCCCCTTGCTTACGTTGACCCTTCCGAGACCAATCGGGTTTTCGCTTCCCTCTTGACCGTGACCACCTAACCTCTCTTGCCAGCTCGCAGCCCCCTCGCGCGTGTCCGTAAACTGCTCCGAACCCGAGCCGGTCTATCGTTGCCGATGGATCCGGATCATCCCCAAACATCTATAAAACATCTCCGTTTTTCTCTTTTGGACTCCCTAGCCTATTTATTTCGGACCGCCCGATCGCGATCGGAGGATCCAAATCATCCCCTTTCGTATATATATAGTCCGCCCCTAATCTATTTTGGAAAAACCTAAAAATTCTCCCCTTGTCCCATCCCCCCCCCCCCCCCGCCGCCACTCTCTATCATCTCCCTCGGGATCCCCTCCCGATCCAACCAGCCACCATCCTCCCCTCCTCGATTTCAACCACCAGCCAACCATCGCTCTCCACTGCTCCTCCATGTCAGTGCTCCTCCCCGAGCCCGAGGCCATGCCTCCTTTGCTCGATCCCCACCAGCCAGCAGCCCCGTCGCGCCGGCCATGCTCCTCCGCGCTGGCCATCAACAGCGCACCTCGGCGCCTTGCTCCGGACCTCAACCTCGTCGCCCTCGACCCCGCTCGACTCGCCGGAGAGCCGTCAGCCATGGAGACCACCGCAACGAGGCCAGCCCCCGTCGCCCTTCTCCTTTTCCTATGTCCTTCTTCCACCTCCCTAATCTCTCTGCTCCCTCTCTGCTGCCATGGACAGGGCTTCGACGCCACCGTCCTCATGCTGCATCGCCATGGCTGCAACCCGAGCCCTTCCTCGCTCGATCTGGACCAGGAGGGTCCCGAGCATCTCCTCCACCGCCAGGGAGCACCCCGCGCCAAGGCCCCGCTGAGCTCTGCCCGCGCCGGCGCCTCAAGACACCACCGTTCGCTCCAGATCCGTCCCGTCCGTCGGATCGCGTCGCCCCAGTCCCGTTCCGGCCGGTCCCCGCCGAGGCAGCCCCGCCGGAGCCCCTGCATCACGCTGCTGCCCCCCTGCCTTACCTGCTGTTGCTGCCTCTGTTCTTCAGTAACGAGCATCAGTTCGGTCGCCTCACCTCGCTTTGACTGCGCCTGGGTCACGTCGTTGCAGCGTGGCCCAACAACCTCTTTGCCCCAGCGCCTCCTCAGCCAGCCTGCTGCACCAACCGGGCCTTGGCCCATGGGTGAGCAGCCCCCTCCAGCCTTCTCCTGTACACTTGGCCTAGTCAGATTCGGCCCATGCATGTTTTTTCCCTTGCTGCGAATTTATCTATTTATCAAGTGAATTACTGTTTTACAGAAAAACCCCTAAGCATCATGCATATAATAACTCATTAACCGTGCATCGGATTAAAATGTTTTAAACATGGAAAATGCTTAGAATTTCATCTAGTTTCATACTTTGCTACTTTCAACCATGTTTGAAATGTTTAAAATGATGTTTGTTTAAATTTGCTTAAATGCCATGCTAAAATGATTTATTTCATAACTAAATAACCGTACCTCCGTTTTAAACAAACTTTATATGTAAATGGGGTGGAAAAATGCCTAGTTTAACATGGTGCACCTTATTTTGCTGTTTAACAACATTAAAATACGATTTAGAGCAGAACAGTACCAAATCAAAAATATGCACATGAGGATTTTCCGGAATTGTTGTTTCTTATTTCCGGCCTCATTTAAACTTGCCTAGATAGGTAGTTTAATTATGCTTCACCTCTTGCCATGTTTAACAACATTTAACATTTTTTGGTAGCTTAAATGAGATTAAACTAAATATGTCAATGTGGTGTTCTCCAATACGCATAACTTCGTTGCATATTGAGCTCCACTTAACTTGTAGTGTTGTTTGTTGCACTTTGCCATGTCATGCCTCTTTAAACCGGACATGCATCATACTTGATTGTGCATCATGCCATGTTTATGCTTGTGCATTTACCCTGTTGTTTGTTTCTTTCCGGTGTTGCTTCTTAGTTCCGGTAATGTTGCGATTTGTGAGGATTCGTTCGACTACTCCCGTTCGTTCTTCTTCATGGACTCGTTCTTCTTCCTAGCGGGATTTCAGGCAAGATGACCGTCACCTTGGATCTCATTACTAACATTGCTATGCTAGTTGCTTCGTTCTATCGCTATGCTGCATTACCTACCACTTGCTGCTCAAGCCTCCCAAATTGCATGAACCTCTAACCTTTGTCACGCTTCCTAGCAAACCGTTGTTTGGCTATGTTACCGCTTTTGCTCAAGCCCTCTTATAGCGTTGCTAGTTGCAGGTGAAGATGAAGATTGCTTCATGTTGGATTATGTTTATGTTGGGATATCACAATATCTCTTATATTATTAATGCATCTATATACTTGATAAAGGGTGGAAGGCTCAGCCTTATGCCTGGTGTTTTGTTCCACTCTTGCCGCCCTAGTTTCCGTCATATCGGTATTATGTTCCCGGATTTTGCGTCCCTAACGCGGTTGGGTGATTTATAGGACCCCCTTGACAGTTCGCTTTGAATAAAACTCCTCCAGGAAGGCCCAACCTTGGTTTTACCATTTGCCTCACCACCACCTATACCTTTCCCTTGGGTCGGCCAACCCGAGGGTCATCTTTATTTTAGCCCCCCCGGGCCAGTGCTTCTCTAAGTGCTGGTTCGAACCGGGCAGACTGTGGGGCCACCTCGGGGAAACTCGAGGGCTGGTTTTACTCGTAGGCTGACCTATACGGTGTTGCCCTGAGAACGAGATATGTGCAGCTCCTATCGGAATTGTCGGCGCATCGGGCGGCTTTGCTGGTCTTGTTTTACCATTGTCGAAATGTCTTGTAAACCGGGATTCCGAGACTGATCGGGTCTTCCCGGGAGAAGGAATATCCTTCGTTGATCGCGAGAGCTTATCATGGGCTAAGTTGGGACACCCTGCAGGTATAAACTTTTGAGAGCCGTGCCCGCGGTTATGTGGTAGATGGGAATTTGTTAATGTCCGGTTGTAGATAACTTGACACCAGATCCGAATTAAAACGCATCAACCGTGTGTGTAGCCGTGATGGTCTCTTTTCGGTGGAGTCCGGGAAGTGAACACGGTTTTGGGTTATGTTTGACGTAAGTAGGAGTTCGGGATCACCTCTTGATCATTGCTAGCTTCAAGACCGTTCCGTTTGCTCTCTTCTCTCTCTTATTTGCGTATGTTAGCCACCATATATGCTTAGTCGCTGCTGCAACCTCACCACTTTACCCCTTCCTTACCCTTTAAGCTTTGCTAGTCTTGATACCCATGGTAATGGGATTGCTGAGTCCTCGGGGCTCACAGATTACTACAACAACAGTTGCAGGTATAGGTTATGCGATGATCATGACGCGAGAGCGATGTTTACTTGTTTTGGAGTTCGTCTTCTGCTTCTTCAATCAGGGGATAGGTTCCAGGTCGGCAGCACAGGCTAAAGCGAGGTTGATATTGTTTGAGTTTACGTTTATGTTTCATCCGTAGTCGGATGTTTATCTTATGTATGATGTATTGTTGTATTTATGTGACATTGTATGTCTTGGGGTATCCCCACTATTATGTAATGTTGATGTAATGATATCCACCTTGAAAAAGCGTCTTCAAGATGCGCTTCTATCCTTGGCGGGACCTTCGAGTTCCTTTAGGATAGGGTCGCATCTTGGGCGTGACAAGTTGGTATCAGAGCCTCGACCGACCATAGGAGCCCCCTTGATTGTTGGCCGTTGTTGAGTCTAGAAGAAAATTATTTTGAGTATTAGGATTATATATATCGTAGAGTAGGATTCTTTTTACTCCTTAGTCCCTTAAATGGATTACTGGTGAGGCCTCCTGACGTAGATGTTTTGTCTTTCCTCTCCTCAAATTTCACGAATTTTTTTTAGGATCATGCGGGTATCTTGGGATCGTTCCGATAGTCTTGTGACGAGAACATTGTTCTTGGTGCCTCCTGACATTTAGGGGTTGTGGCAGTGTCCCGGGGAGTTGAGCTCCGAGGTGTTGTCGTCACAATTTTATCGTTCTTGATTCTGGAATACCTGAGTTTTGCCGACATCGAAAATCTCTTTTATGCAGTTATTGGTGAGATAACCTCGACGCCACCCAGTACTGGGGAGTTCGGGAGTATTGTCATAGCTCGTATAACGGATGCTTTTCGAATGTTGAGGTACACGATTTTCAAAGTTTTCTTGGTTATGTGTTCAAGGATGGATACAGCTGGATCTAGGTATTGTTAGTTTGGGTGATATATTTTGTGTCCCCTGTATCCCCAACACCAGATTCCATAACCAGAAAGTTTCGGGAGTTTATAGGTGGGTATTCAAGTAGCTCCAAGAATATCTTTCCGACAGATGCATGATATGGGATTGGGTAAATCTCTATCATATGTATTTGTTCCGGCTTATTCTGCAAGCCAAATCCTTTTTTTTTATTTGTGGTATTTGAGTTGCTTCGATGTCAAGTGTTGATCCATACCTTACCTAAACGGTGTTCTCATATTTCTATGTGAATACTAATCCTTCTTGATCATCGAGGTTGCCATGTTAATTCTTTTCCAACCGGCGTGCTTCTTTTCAAGTGGATCCGATCATTTCAACATCCGCAAGATAAATTCGAAGTTTTTCTCAATGGTATCCGTTTCATCCATCCCCAAGTTACCTTTGTTTTCCCGCCCTCCCACCCTTTTTCTTCAAGGACTCAGATTTCTTAATCATGTATCCTTTTATTTGTGGGAAGTCTCTTCATTCTTTTCTTTCAATGTTCTTATCCGGTGATTTCCCATGAAGATGCTCAACAGTTTCAAGTTCATCATCCTTCATTGTTGTTTCTTCTCCGGAGAATCCAATTCAAGCTTTCGATATTCATCATATTCCTTTCCTCGTTTCTAATGCTTTCTCATTCCGTTGCACCTCTTAATCATTCACTTCTTCCTATTCATTTGTTCTGGAGTGCTGAAGATATCTCACAAGACTTGTGTTTCCATTCTCAATCTGTTCAAGATATTTCGAGGTTGTTATCTCATTCAAGCCATTTAATTCAACCGGTGCAACCTCTCTTTAAAATTGTTCAACGGTGTTTTCTTTTGAGTGCGCCCATAACCCACAGGTCTTTTTCCAAGATCTTACCTGACTCTTCTAATTTTCCGGGAGCTTCTAAAATACTTTTCAAAGTTTGACGTAAGAATGGATTATCATCAACCATATGTCTTTCTCCAAGATCTTTCAAATTCTTTTCATCGTTGGTTCAACCTTTCCAATTTTCATTCCGGAGTGCCTCAACAATTCAGGGTGGTGTTTCTCGTCGTCATTCTCGGATTTTGAAGACCGAAGAAGAGTTCCTCTTAAATCCTTACTCGTTCTTCAAAAGATGTGTAGTTCAAGTTTGATGCCATCCTCTCATAATTGTTTTCGATTGTGAGAATTCTTTTCAACCATCTGGAGTATTTCAGGAGTCTTTCAGTTTGATTCTCCAGACCCCATCATCTCAGAATTATTCATTCAAGCTTTCAGCTCTCGTTCTCCAAATCATACCGGTGCATCATTCAAGTATTATCTAATCGGCTCGGGATCTCTGCGTTCACTTGTATCTAAATTCTCTCAAGTATCTTCGTCCATTTTTCTAATTCTTCCTGGTGTTTCTTTATCTTTTCTTCGTTCATTTTCAATTCTTATGGTGGTTCGTTCAAGATTTCTCTTCCTTCGTTATCGTATAAATTCATTCTTTCTTTCGTTGTTTCAATCCACCGGTGGTTCCATCAATACCTTCTCCAAGTTTACGCTATATCTCTCTTAATCCTTTCTATGGGAATAAGTAGTATGCCAAATCCGTTGCTTGTCATCAATTTAATTTGATGAAGGATAAGCATACAATAAATCTTATTCTTATTTCCTCGAGGTGATTCAATTCTTTTCTTCCGGAGATTGTTCATGATGAAGTAATTCTAGTTCCAAGTTTTTTCATCTTTTCTTTTCCGGAGTTTCAAGTTTTCCGCTTTATCTCATCGCGAAGCTCCATCTAAATCATCGCAAGGCTTCACCTTGTGTTTTCAACTTCTCTTTCTTTTTATCATCCTTTCATTACCGGAGTTCTTCATGGAGGCTCTACATAGTGGTTCATCAAGGATTCTTTTCATTCTTCAATTGTTCTTCAAGTTTTCTCTTGATGTTAAGATCAGCGAAGCGATACTCTAAAATAAACATGGTGTTCAACACATGTTTTATTTTGAGGAGTTCAAGTATTCTTCTTCTTGCATTTCGAAGTGCAATTCGTTCTACCTTATCATTTGAGGTGGTGTTATGTCACTCTTGACAATTTCCTTCATGTTTCATGATTCATATGTTGTCAAGAATGAGGTATTTTAAATCCATCATTTTCTCTTCGTTCAACAGATCTTTTCAACCAATCAATCTTTTTGTTGGAGTTATATTGGGTTATATTTCACCTACAGTCTTCCCTAAGGAATGTAGCTATTTGTGGTGCTTATCAATGATCCAATTTTCTCCTTCTCATCTCGGTGAAGAAGTTTCTCTTATCTTCATTGATCTCAACCAATCAATTGTTTCTGTTAATGGCGGGTTGTCACCTCATCATTTTGAGATGTTTGCCATAAGCCCATAACAAGCTTATTCTTTTCGGTGTTGGTTTTCCAACAACTCCGTTATAACCTTCTTGGAAGGGTACTTTCCAAGCTCATTTGTGGCAGAAGTTGGCTTTTTCTTCTCCATTCTTTTATTTCAATGATCTATCTCCTATTATTTCTTCCGGAGGCATGGTGATGTTGCTCTCTTCACTCATCATCTCGAATTGTGATGATCATGTTCTTTTCATGCTTATCCATTTAACCGGAGTGTGGTGTCATCTCTTCAAGTTCTTTTCATCTTATCAAGTTTTCCTTCTTTCTTTAAGTTGGAGTGCTGCCCAAATTATATCATTCTTATTCCTTCCTATCTTGTTTTAACCGAAGTGGTTTAAATATCTATCTTGCCACTTAACCTCTTGGTTCTCGTCGTATCCCATGTTCTTCTTATCTAATGGAGTGTTTGCAATCTTGTCCATCTCCATTGCATTCTTCTTTAAATTGTTTAACCTCTCAAGGTTCTTTGGTCTCACTCGTTTGTCAAAGAAGCAACTTTGTTTTACCTCTTCCTCTTCTGTTTCTCTCCGGTGCCATCCCTAGATCTCGGGACGAGATCCTCTCGTAGTGGTGGAGTGTTGTAACGCCCCGGATACAAATTTCCATATTCGTAACTCCAACCCTTGCCTTTTCCGAAGATGCGATATATTATTTCCTCCGTGGTTGGGTTTTTGTCTTTTGTTTTGCATTTTGTTCATGTCTTGCATCTCATCTCATGGCGTCATGTGCATTGCATCCACATGTTTTCATAAAGCTTGCACCCGTTCGTAGTTGCCGTGTCCCCCTTGCTTTCGTTGACCGTTCTGAGACCAATTGGGTTTTCGCTTCCCTCTTTACAGTGACAACCTAACCTCTCTTGCCAGCTCGTACCCCCCTCGCGCGCGTCCGTAAACTGCTCCGAACCCGAGCCGGTCTGTCGTTGCCGATGGATCCGGATCATCCCCAAACATCTATAAAACATCTCCGTTTTTCTCTTTTGGACTCCCTGGCCTATTTATTTCAGACCGCCCAATCGCGATCGGAGGATCCAAATCATCCCCTTTCGTATATATATTGTCCGCCCCTAGTCTTTTTTGGACAACCCTAAAATTTCTCCCATTGTCCCATCCCCCCCCCCCCCGTCGCCACTCTCTATGATCTCCCTCGGGATCCACTCCCGATCCAACCAGCCACCATCCTCCGCTCCTCGATTTCAGCCGCCAGCCAACCATCGCTCTCCACTGCTCCTCCATGTCAGTGCTCCTCCTCGAGCCCGAGGCCATGCCTCCTTTGCTCGTTCCCCACCAGCCAGCAGCCACGTCGCGCCGGCCATGCTCCTCCGCGCTGGCCATCAACGGCGCACCTCGGCGCCCTGCTCCGGACCTTGACCTCGTCGCCCTCGAACCCGCTCGACTCGTCGGAGAGCCGTCAGCCATGGAGACCACCGCAACGAGGCTAGCCCCCGTCGCCCTTCTCCTTTTCCTCCGTCCTTCTTCCACCTCCCTAATCTCTCTGCTCCCTCTCTGCTGCCATGGACAGGGCTTCGACGCCACCGTCCTCGTGCTGCATCGCCATGGCTGCAACCCGAGCCCTGCCTCGCTCGATCTGGACCAGGAGGGTCCCGAGCATCTCCTCCACCGCCAGGGGAGCACCCCGCGCCATGGCCTCGCTGAGCTCTGCCCGCGCGGTGCCTCAAGCCACCACCGTTCGCTCCAGATCCGTCCCCTCCGTCGGATCCCGTCGCCCCAGTCCCGCTCCGGCCGGTCCCCGCCGAGGCCGCCCTGCCGGATCCCCTGCATCGCGCTGCTGCCCCCTGCCTTACCTGCTTTTGCTGCCTCTGTTCTTCAGTAACGAGCATCAGTTCGGTCGCCTCGCCTCGCTTTAACTGCGCCTGGGTCGCGTCGTCGCCGCGTGGCCCAACAGCCTCTTTGCCCCAGCGCCTTCTCAGCCGGCCTGCTGCACCAACCGGGCCTTGGCCCATGGGTGAGCAGCCCCCTCCATCCTTCTCCTGTACACTTGGCCTAGTCAGATTCGGCCCATGCATGTTTTTTCCCTTGCTGCGAATTTATCTATTTATCCAGTGAATTATTGTTTTACAGAAAAACCCCTAAGCTTCGTGCATATAATAATTCATTAACCGTGCATCGGATTAAAATGTTTTAAACATGTAAAATGCTTAGAATTTCATCTAGTTTCATACTTTGCTAATTTCAACCATGTTTGAAATTTCTAAAATGCTGTTTGTTTAAATTTGCTTAAATGCCATGCTAAAATGATTTATTTCGTAATTAAATAACCGTAGCTCCGTTTTAAATAAACTTTATATGTAAATGGGGTGGAAAAATGCCTAGTTTAACATGGTGCACCTTATTTTGCTGTTTAACAACATTAAAATATGATTAAGAGCAGAACAGTACCAAATCAAAAATATGCACATGAGGATTTTCCTAATTGTTGTTTCTTATTTCCGGCCTCATTTAAACTTGCCTAGATAGGTAGTTTAATTATGCTTCACCTCTTGCCATGTTTAACAACATTTAACATTTTTTGGTAGCTTAAATGAGATTAAACTAAATATGTCAATGTGGTGTTCCGTCAATATGCAACTCGTTGCATATTGAGCTCCACTTAACTTGTAGTGTTGTTTGTTGCACTTTGCGATGTCATGCCTCTTTAAACTGGACATGCATCATACTTGATTGTGCTTGTGTATTTACCATGTTGTTTGTTTCTTTCCGGTGTTGCTTCTTAGTTCCGGTAATGTTGCGATTGTGAGGATTCGTTCGACTTCTCCCGTTCGTTCTTCTTCATGGACTCGTTCTTCTTCCTAGCGGGATTTCAGGCAAGATGACCGTCACCTTGGATCTCATTACTAACATTGCTATGCTAGTTGCTTCGTTCTATCACTATGCTGCGTTACCTACCACTTGCTGCTCAAGCCTCCCAAATTGCATGAACCTCTAACCTTTGTACCCTTCCTAGCAAACCGTTGTTTGGCTATGTTACCGCTTTTGCTCAACCCCTCTTATAGCGTTGCTAGTTGTAGGTGAAGATGAAGATTGCTCCATGTTGGATTATGTTTATGTTGGGATATCACAATATATCTTATATTATTAATGCATCTATATACTTGGTAAAGGGTGGAAGGCTCGGCCTTATGCACGGTGTTTTGTTCCACTCTTGCCGCCCTAGTTTCCGTCATATCGGTATTATGTTCCTGGATTTTGCGTCCCTAACGCGGTTGGGTGATTTATGGGACCCCCTTGACAGTTTGCTTTGAATAAAACTCCTCCAGCAAGGCCCAACCTTGGTTTTACCATTTGCCTCACCACCACCTATACCTTTCACTTGGGTCGGCCAACCCAAGGGTCATCTTTATTTTAGCCCCCCCGGGTCAGTGCTTCTCTAAGTGCTGGTTCGAACCGGGCAGACTGCGGGGCCTCCGGGCAACTCGAGGGCTGGTTTTACTCGTAGGCTGACCTATCCGGTGTTGCCCTGAGAACGAGATATGTGCAGCTCCTATCGGGATTGTCGGCGCATCGGGCGGCTTTGCTGGTCTTGTTTTACCATTGTTGAAATGTCTTGTAAACCGGGATTTCGAGACCGATCGGGTCTTCACGGGAGAAGGAATATCCTTCGTTGATTAAGTAGAGCTTATCATGGGCTAAGTTGGGACACCCCTGCAGGGTATAAACTTTTGAGAGCCGTGCCCGCGGTTATGTGGCAGATGGGAATTTGTTAATGTCCGGTTGTACATAACTTGACACCAGATCCGAATTAAAACGCATCAACCGTGTGTGTAGCCGTGATGGTATCTTTTCGGTGGAGTCCGGGAAGTGAACACGGTTTTGGGTTATGTTTGACGTAAGTAGGAGTTCGGGATCACCTCTTGATCATTGCTAGCTTCACGACCGTTTCGTTTGCTCTCTTCTCGCTCTTATTTGCGTATGTTAGCCACCATATATGCTTAGTCGCTGCTGCAACCTCACCACTTTACCCCTTCCTTACCCTTTAAGCTTTGCTAGTCTTGATACCCATGGTAATGGGATTGCTGAGTCCTCGTGGCTCACAAATTACTACAATAACAGTTGCAGGTACAGGTTATGCGATGATCATGACGCGAGAGCGATGTTTACTTGTTTTGGAGTTTTTCTTCTACTTCTTCAATCAGGGGATAGGTTCCAGGTCGGCAGCCTGGGCTAGCAGGGTGGATATTGTTTAAGTTTCTGTATATGTTTCATCCGTAGTCGGATGTTTATCTTATGTATGATTTATTGTTGTATTTATGTGACATTGTATGTCTTGGGGTATCCCCACTATTATGTAATGTTGATGTAATGATATCCACCTTGCAAAAGCGTCTTCAAGATGCGCTTCTATCCTTGGTGGGACCTTCGAGTTCCTTTAGGATAGGGTTGCATCTTGGGCGTGACATCCGACGCCTGTATGCTGATCTCGTGTTGGGCCGAAACCCATGTAACCCTTCGCCCCCCTAGACTATAAATAGACCTCTCCCACCTCCTAGCTAAGGTTAGCATTGGTTTAGCTCATATTTTGTGTGAGAGCCTTGCTCATCCACTTGGTTACTTCTCCTCGGAGCTCAGGACCTCTTCGGAGAAGATCCCCCAAGCGGATTCAAGACCCCCTCTTGGGTGGCCCCCATCAAGACCTCCTCACGGAGAAGAACCCGGTTACCTCTTGTATCGTCCTTTGTTGATCGTGGATCGTGTATCTCTCTTTGTGTGCATCGATCTAGCGCCTGTGTAATCGAATCTTGTTGGTTTGAGTGATTCTGTGTGTTTGCCCCCGTGATTTACCTCGTGCTCTTTCGCTCGTTCTTCGTGTTCCTCGTAGGGATCCTCTCCAAACGTGAAAGATCGTCCACATAGGGTTCCGCCCTACATCAGAATTCCTGCAAGAATCTTTCCTCACAGACGATACCAGTGCATAAATTCTTCTATCTGTTAAGCTTATTTTCTAAAAGAGAGATGGGTAAGAAACATGTAGAAAATATGATCAGCATGCTATAAAAATTTCATGATGCAAGGATACGCACACGCTTCTTAGAATGGAGTTGACATATTTTTGCTGGATCGGAGCGGACTAGTTCTTTGGCCACTTTGGAATCTGCTTATTATCGAGGGAGTTGGGTTTCTCTATGCTGGAGCAGTATCTATAAAAACTGGAGTTGGTTTATTATCTCCTGGCGTTTGGATCTTTTGCAAAGACCTGGTTTGTAACCCTTCAGATTCTAACATAGTCATGTTCCCCTTGCATGCCTTGTATAGAAGAATGGTGATTCAGTTATAAAACATGCTACAGCAGAGAGATGGAATAGGTACTGAAGAATAGAAAGGCATGACATATTGACATGTATTCCCTCCATCCGAAAAAATTGATGGGTCTAGGCGTATTTCAGTTCTAGATACATCCTTTTTATCCATTTCGGCAACATGTAATCCGGAAGGAAGGAGTATGGTGTAAGAGATAGGGATACGACAGGACAACACAGTAAAAAAACACTAGTTGAATGTAAAACTGTATGCTAGCGGAATATGTACAGAAAAAACTAAGACAGCATACATGTGTATGATTGGGAAACTAAGATGGCATTGCAACAGAGCACTAGAACAGCACTTGAATGTAAAAAAACATGGTATGGTAGACAGATGAAGTACATACTGATGAATACCAATGCATAAGATATTCAAAAGCATGATGTCCAAATTAAGCAGATGGCATTGCGATAGAGTAGAATGACAGTACTTGAATTTGAAAACATGTTATCATGAATGGAATAGGTACTGAAAAATAGGAAGGCATGACATATTTACATGAATGATCAGCATGCTAAGAACATGGCATTGCAACAGAGTAGATACACTCTAGGACATTATATGCATGGTGTACCCATATCACGGACCTTGTGGGGTGAAGAGGATTCAACATCTTTCTGCAAGTCTTCTGAAGAACTGCCTTTACATGTTCCATCATAGTGGGTATCATTGACATCAAGTTTATTGGCCTTTACATTGCTCCGTGAGGTTCTTGTGGATATATAGGTGTGTGCAATTATATCTGACATGCATTGAAGACAACTAGTAGTTAGATTTATGTAATGAGTGCCTGTAGGAGACGACATAAATAGTTGGACTGGGGTTAACTAGCGAATGTGTCTCAAAAACAAAAGGAGAACAGGATGAAAGCTACGTAATATGTATCGTTTGTACTCGGGATTAACTAGATGGCACACAAAAGTATTAAAGAACAACATAGGTAATACTAGAAGTGGTATAATACTATAATCACCAGCCTGTGGGATAGCATTGGCTGATGGATAATAACTAGGAATAGCGTTACCTAAAGAACAAGTATCTTAGCTGAACTATGGAACAGCGTTAACTCCTGAACAAGACCCGTAAGAGATCAGCATGAATATACAGTGAAATGTGATAATCTATTTTCCATGCTTAGATGAATAACAAAGCCATAAATGTTGCACACAAGTAAGATGAGGGTACAACCTATCTCGCCGCCATCCATAGGAGTGAGCATCATGTGCTGACTTGTCGATGGCCCTGCAGTTGTTGTGGCTGTCCATGTCGGGCACGCGCATTCGATGCAGGGAACTGTTGAGTGGGGACTATAGCTCCCTTCTGGTGTATGCTTCCCTTGTTGGAGTAGCTGCGGTGAGTCGGAAGACGGTGTGGCTGAAGATGCAGATAACACATAATGTTAAGAATGACACATCTCTTTGATCTAAAGAAATACACTAAGAGATCAACAGCAAGGTACGAGAGTGGTCACACGTCTGTTGACTGAAGACTAAATTGGGTCACACAATTTTATTTTATTTTGGTACTGTGATCTACTCCGGATGGCTTGATGGCCGTCTTGTGCCTCCCGGCTGACACTGTTAGGAATCTTCCCCGAAGAGCCAGCGACCAACGACAGAGTAGCTTGCCTCCACCGCCCGTGGCCCTGGCCAAAACCCCGCTCCCCGCCCCACCGCACTGCGGTGGTTGCGCCGCCCCCGGGCCCATCCACAAAGACTCCCCGTCATCCAGATCCGCGCGGCAAGATTCTTCAACCCACGCAATTCTAAGATAGCTATCTAAGTGCTGCATCCGCGGCGAACTTGCGGCCCCACACCCTTACGTTAGACACCAGCCAACCGGCAGCCTAGGAGCTCCGTCGCCTCGAGGGGTGCTGCTTCCCATTGGGGATCGATTGGCCCAGAATAAAAATTCAGACAACTGACGCCTAAATAAAGTGATTTGAGATGAGGGTGCGACCTATCTGGCGGCATGGTGAAGTAGGCAGGTCCAGCTGCCGAGTCGGTGAGACCGGCGCAGTTGCGGTGGCCACTGGCGGCAGGGAAATAGCGATGTCGCGATGCTCGACGGCTACAGGGAAGCAGCGCCGGGACTCTGGACGGATCCGGAGTTGGAGCCGCTCCGGTGCTGTGAACAACGGCGGGGGTGAATCGGCTCCGGTACGGTTCACGGACCGTCTTCGAGGCAGCTCCAGCAGCACGGAATAAGAGGCACACGGCCCATTGCACGACGGCAAATGGACAACGTCTCCGGCATTAGGGAGGAGGGCGGCTGTGAAATTGGTGCAGTGGGGGGCGCCATGGAGGAGGGGCTGAGGTTTCGCGGCTCGGGAGAAGGGAGCTTCTGGGGATAAGGTGATTTGGCGCCCACGAGGTATGAATGGGGGGGGGATTGGTTGGGGAGTGGAACCATGTTTTACAGACGCATTTGTCTGAAATGTGAGGGGGAGTTACAGTTCTACCCTTGCCTTTATGCTTCTCGGCTTGGGTCTGTGTACTGAGGGTCGGGGATAGTAGAGTAACTTTGCTTCTCCCCAGATAGTGGGCGGGAGCGATTTCGGGCGAGGAGGGTGTGTTTGGAAATATAGTGGGCTCGAGCGATTTCGGGCGAGGAGAGTGTGGTTTGAAATAGTGGGCATGAGCTATTTCAGGTGAGGAGAGCGTGTTTTGCCGACCATGGTTTATGAATTATTCGCCACATGTCATTTCGGCTGAGGAGAAGGCGCGCTTGGATGAAGTTACGAACCTACCCTTGATGTACAACGGTCCAATTAATGTGTGTCCCACATAGGACGGTAATTTCACGTCTCCCATTTATTTGCTCGGGCGAATTCCACCGAGCAGAGGATGTTTAACGGTTCGTTCAAAATTTGGGAGAACGAGCATCCACGTCTACCTTACCAAGTCGATTCGAATCAAAGTTTGAAATATTAGCTTGCCACTTGTTTTTTAGATGGGGAGATGATGCTCGGGAGTAATGTGTTTTTACATGCTCGTTGCTAGCGATTTACTATATGACAAATAGTTGACCCACTCAAAAACGGGAATCAAACCCGAAATGAAATATCTCGATTCAATGAAATAGCTCGTTTAACAGGTCAAAATAGTGAACTAAATCCAAAGTTGAACACCTCAATCGAATAGCATGTTGTACAGTATTATTGTACTCCATGAACATGTTGAAAGTCAAATTAATGAACTTGTTTGATATGCGCATATATCCGTTCATGTGTGGATTGCAGACAACATGTTCTCCAATTTAAATATTTGAATGCAAGTTTATATCGAAACATGTTTATATCAGTCTTTGATGCATAAAACGCGACCTCCGCCTCTCCCGGACTCCTGCTCTCTCTATCTCTCTCTCTCTCTCTCTCTCTCTCTCTCTCTCTCTCTCTATCTCTCGCTGACAATCTTCAATTATGTCGCACGCATCCAACACACAAACCTTGTTGGTCCCTCTTGCTTTCTCTCCATCTCTCTCTCTCTCTCTCTCTCTCTCTCTCTCTCTCTCTTTGTGTGTGTGTGGGGGGGGTCTTTCTAGTTCGCATGCATATATATTCCATCTATAGGTCTCTCTCGCACACTATGTATGATTCTCTAGTCCAAGCTAGATATCTTGGGTGCACTCATCGTACGCACACAAATTCCTTGGCTCGTTGCCCGTAACTCTCTCACGCACCACTCTTTCGTCTTGGAGCTCTTCCCCCCCTCTCTCAATCTCTCTATCTACCTGGGTCACACATACACATGCATATCTCACTCGCACTCGATAGGCCCATCTAAAACTCTATCTCTCTCCCTCATTCTCTCTCCATCTCACACGCACACACACACAATCTCATGCCTAGCTAGCCAAGTATGATGGTCTCTTACTCAATTGTAGGCACACGCAGTCCCCCGTATATGTATATGACTAGGTAATCTTAGTCTCCATCACAAACATGTGCATGGTCTATCTCGATTTCTCTCGGGGCATCTTTCTATCACAAGACGCACCTCCCTCGATCTCCCACCCATATAGTCCCCTCACGATCTCGAGGGGGCCTCTCTATCACAAACACACCCTCTCGCCCTCCCCATGCATCCATGTTCTCCATGTGTCCCTCTCAACCTTTGTTCCTTGTTGGCCAGACCTCTATTGGACATGTGCTATAGGGGTGTCTCTCTCTGTTGCAAACAATCACACACTAGCTATCTTCGTGTATCTCCTTGCCTCGCTTTTCTATCTCGGAGATGCATGCATGATATGTTCGCCCAAGAAACGAAAAAACACACTCTCTCTCTAATTTATCATTTGTTGTCACTTTCTGTTTCACACACATACTCTTTTTGCACACTTACTCATTCTCCTTCACACGCACTTGATCTCTCTCGACTTAGGCACTCTCCTTGGTCCATAGCATATTGATTTATTGAAAAGTCAAACATCACAAAGTTTGACCATGTACGTGGAGAAAAACAATTACATGTAGAAAGGCAAACATATACCATTAGATTCACCATGAGATGTAGTTTCGTATGATGTATCTTTGGTATTGAAGATATAAATAACATTTGTGTAAACCTGATCAAAGTTTCCAAAGTTTGACTTCTAAAAAAATTAAATGCACTACATTATTGAGCGGATGAAATATCTCTTTCCCCCTCTCAGCTATCTGACGCACCACTCAGCCTTATCGGGGCTCCTCAATCTCTCTCAAACTTTATATCTCCCTGGTTCACACATACACATGTCTCGCTCGCGCTATACATATAGACCCATCCAACACTATCCGCCCTTGTTCTCTCTCTATGTGACACGCACCCCCCTAATAAGTACCATAATCCCTTACCCATCATAGGCGCAAGCACTCCCCCCCCTAAGTACGATTATCTCTCACTAGCCATCAGGAACACACGTATTGTCTCCTTCCATCCATACGTCTATCTCAATATCTCTCGGGGTAACTTCTATCGCGCACACACCTTGTCACTCGATCTCCCACCCATGTAGTCCCATCACGATCTCCAGGGGATCTATCTATGACAAACATACGCTCTCTCCTCCCCATGTCTGCATTTTCTCCCTACGTCTCTCTCGACCTCTCTCCCTTGTTTGTCAGACCCCTCTTGGCCACGTGCTAGGGGTCTTGCTCTCTCGGTTGCAAACAACCACACACTATCTCCTCACCTTGCTTCCGTTGTCGAAGATGCATGTGTGATATGTTTGCATCAGACACACACACATTTTTTCTCGACTTTTATCGAGTGTTGTCCATGTCTCTTTCACACATGCACACACACTTTTTTCACTCACTTTTTTTTAAAAACAGTTTGAACTTTATTAATTAGAAATAATAGTTACATCGTCTATCAGAAGAGTTACAAGATTTTCCATGGGCTCCTCTATCCAATCCCTAGTCATGGAACATTTTGCTAATCTAGCAAGCTCATGAGCTACTTTGTTCGCTTCTCTATTACAATGTTCAAAACTGGTTTGTGGAAAATCACAGGCCATAAAAAAACAATCCTAAAAAATTGTCGACGCTACTCCCGCAGACTATCCACCATTCTTCATTGTGTCAATGACATCCATATTATCAAAATTGATAATGAGATGATTGCAGCCCGTTTTTTGTGCCAACAGTAAACCAAACCTGAGTGCTAACGCCTTCGCTCTCAGAGCATCCGCACAGTACTGAATCTTCCAGTTACCACCTACTATGAAATTCCCTTTGTCATCTCTGATAACAGCACCCGCCGTGCCCCGTAGCTGATCATGATCAAAAGAAGCATCCACATTCAATTTAACAAACCCCATGGGAGGTCTACGCCATCCTTCATTCTTTCTCTTTCCTTTAGGTGAGTGGGCATTTACATAATTCGCTTTTATAGCCCTAATCCCCATGGAGGTTTGAGACGCCTCTTGAGACTTACCCTCATGGACTAGTTTCCGTCTATTCCACCATAAATACCAAGCAGCTATAGCGATTAGTTCCCTGCATTCTGGGAGCCCAAGATGGGTAATTCATGATCAGGCATAAGGAGTAAGAATTCAAGGACTGCCTCTCCTGCACAGTCAACGGCGCAGGCTTTTTTTACCACTTCATACAACCCCAAATATTCCCACACTTCTTTTGCCTTCTCGTACAGAAATACTATATGTTTCGTGTCCTCTTGCCCATCCAAACATGCTGGGCATATTGGCTGAGTTTTTATATGTCTGTTGGCTAGTGTAACGCGACACGGTGGAGTCTCGTGGAGCGTCCGCCAAATAAATTTTTTAACCTTTGCCGGACAAGCTAATTTCCAGATCTTACCCCAAATAGGATTGACCTTACTTCTACCCATGCCATCTGAGTATTCCAATTTCCTCCCATGCTGCTTTTTCCATTCCTCCACATACGCTGATCCTACAGTGTATAAACCGTTTTTTGTATAGCTCCATGCAATAAAGTCCGACATATTGTGCATAGGGATCAGGATCGCTAGGGCTCTACGGGTATCAATTGGCCACAAAGTTTCTCTCACCAAATCTTCATCCCAACAATTTTGTGATTGGGTTAATAAGATCAGAAACTTTCGTCAGGAGATTCCCCATTCTCGGTGTAATAGTTTTCCTATCTGCACAATTTGGGATCCATGCATCTGTCCATATGTCAATCTTTTCTCCTGTTCCGACTCTCCATATATAGCCATTCCTGAATGAAACCACTCCTGCCATAATACTTTGCCACGTAAAAGAGGAGCCCTTTTTTTGATACCGCGCTCATCAAATCGCCCTTCGGGAAATACTTTGCTCTTAGGATTGTTGCACATAACGATTCAAGATTTTCCAAGAGGCGCCATGCTTGTTTCGCTAACAAAGCCGAAAGTTAAAACAAAGGTATATCACGGAAAACCATTCCACCTTGGTCTTTTGGAACACACATCTTCCACCACGCCATCCAGTGCATCCTTTTCTGATTGTCCTCGTCACCCCACTAGAATTGCGACTTCGCATCTATGATTCCTTTGCAAATCTTTTTAGGAATTTTAAAGACAGACATTGCATATGTTGGGATAGCTTGAACAACAGACTTAAGCAAAATTTCCTTTCCACCACCCGATAACAACTTTTCTTTCCACCCACTAATCTTCATAATAATACGATCAATTAAGAACTGGAAACAATCGCTTTTATCCATGCCCACATTGGCAGGTAGTCCCAAATATTTATCGTTATGCCTCTACCATAATATTTAAAATTGTACAGATTTGCACTTTGTCCTCCACTTTTGTATTGGGACTAAAAAATATACTGGATTTTTCGACACTCAACATTTGCCCCGAGGCGGCACAGTAAGAGTCCAGAACTGCTTTAAGGCCTTCGCGTTCGCAGCATTTGCTCGCATGAGGATCAAAGAATCATCCGCAAATAATAGATTGGAAACTGTAGGGGCTTCCCTGCTAACCATTTGTAACATCCCAAATTTTCCAATTTGGAATGTTATACATAGGTCATTCATGCATATCATATTTTATTGCATCTTCGTTCTGGAATCCTCGAAATCCTAAGCAACTCAAGGACCCTCGGAGAGAGTTGGGGATTTTCCGGTTTTCATATTTGATTTTTATCAAATAATGAAACGAGGATTTGTGATTTTAATTATTTTTCTCTACAAAAAATATTTCATATTAAAAATAAATGAGAGGAGATAATATGACTTCTCCAAAACAATTGAAATATCAGAGGAAAAAAATGTTAAAATCAATTATTTGATTTTATTTGATTTTTATTCGGATTTTTTCGCCTTAGAAAAATTGCACGTTTCCAAAATTGCATTTTAGGGCCAAGAAAATGTCCACCTCGTTCTAAATATTTCATTTAGACGGTGAAAATTTGTTTTGGCATTTTTAGGTTTTTTATTTTCATTTATTTTCTAGGATCTTATTTCTGTCGGTGAAATCTTTTTTTTAAATCTCCCGCGCCCGACTGGGCCGAAACTCACCAGCCACCGCCCACTACCGCCGCCACCACCTCCCGTCTTGTCATAGCCGCCGACCCGGACTCAAGTCCGAGCCGAGTCCCCGCCACGCCGCCTTGCCCCCTCCCAAGCCGCCGCCTCCCCTTTAAATATCGCCGCCCCCACTGGAGCCCAAGCCGCCGAGCCCCTCGCCACCCCGCGCCCGATCTGCGCCAGCTCACGCCGCCGCCGCCAAGCCCCGCCGCCCAACCCCGCCCCGCCGGAGCCACCTCGTCGAGGTACCGCGTCGATCGTCCGTACGTTCGTTTTAACGAACGGTAGGTCGTCCGTTAGTTACAGCTAATGAACGCTTGTTCGTTAGTCTGTTCATCAGTTTTCTTTTAATCGGATTTTTTCCGCGATTATTCTCGATCGTGATTTCTGATCCGATCTTAGTTTCTGTTTATCTTTTCGGTCGTTAGTCGGAATCAGGCGATTCAAGCGCCTAGATCTTCGTCTCGAGACCCTCTTTCTGTTTAATCAACTTAAACAAAATTTTGGTACAATAAAATTTGAACTTAGTTCAGATTAGTAAACGGATCTTG
The DNA here is from genome assembly GCA_021605145.1 of Aegilops bicornis. Lineage (NCBI taxonomy): Eukaryota > Viridiplantae > Streptophyta > Magnoliopsida > Poales > Poaceae > Aegilops > Aegilops bicornis. The sequence continues at coordinate 457,075,743 of CM038675.1, read as the reverse complement.
TTTCTTTCGCCGTTTGAGTTTCGTTATCCGTTTGGTTTGATTCTTTTTGCGAACCGGAGTTCTTAAGTTGAAATTTCTGGTCAACCTCTTTTAGTTGAGTTTTGCTTGTGCATCTTTGCTTGTTGCTTATGTAAGTTATTGTTTGTTTGCGATAGAATTCTTGAGTGCGAAGCGTGTTAGTACGAGTCTCTAGGATTCGCGGATCGTCAGCAAGGCAAGTAACACATTGATCATACTCTTTTCATACCCAGTTTTTATGCATTAGTTTCAATACTCAAACATTGCATGGTTAGGACTTGTGGGTTGGGAAGTAGTTATTGAGGTAGAACCTATTGCCATGTTACTATCAAACCCTCGGGAGTTACTTCTACGTGTTGCTTATATTGCTATGCTATGCTCGTAGACGTGGTTGGGTTTGAGTGAATCCATGACAGATGTGAGATTGATAATTAATGGTTCAACTTAAGGTGGCAACTTAAAATTAACATCTGGGTGGATTGAGGCACCTGGGAACCCAGTGTTGTCTATTTCTTTGGAAATCCCGGGGTACCCGTGTGATCTTCCTATGGACCGCCACCCAGGCTTAAAGGGAACTGAGATGATTCATGCTAGAAACTTCTGTGTGCAGCCACAAGCTATTATGGGCTCTAGCATAGTTGAGTAGGTTACGTGAAGCTCTTGAAGAGGTAGATCACAGGTAGTGGGTTTTGTAGGTTTGGTATGGTCTACCCGAGTAGAGAGTTAATGTTTCGAAAGATCGTGTCTCGGTCATCCGCTTCTCAAACACCATGCAAAGGCGAGAAATCAACGGAGGCGATCGAGTCTTGTGGGGAAAAGTGCGCAAACCTCTGCAGAGTGTACAATCTAATCAATGTTAGCCGTGTCCCCGGTTATGGACAATCTTGAGTATCTAGTATTTGGGTTATCACATGTATCTCATCATTCTTAATTAATATTGTTGGGTTGTTAACTACTTTAATTGGGATTGAGTTGGGGTTATACCTTCTCAATGTTTCAACCACCATGATAGTTAAATTAAAAATCTATTCCATTGTTGTAGGGAAAAATTGGCTTTTCGCAAAACTACAACCATAGAGCTTTCCACCAGCCAAATATGCATGTAGTGATAGCATTATCCTATTCTTGCTTTACTGTGTTATATTGCCAGCATATTCCATGTGCTGACCCATTCTCGGGCTGCAACGTATTATGTTGCAGACTTTTCAGACGAGGAGTAAGGTTCGTTAGGTAGTTGCCGTGCAGCTCAGCTATGCCGTTGGAGTTGACGGACTCACTTTATCTTCCAAGCCTTCATCTGTTATCGCATTAGATGGCCTTAAGCCATATTATTGTAATAAGTTCTCATTTTGAGACATTCAATGTAATAAGTGTGTGATTGCTACTCATTATAAATCCTTCGAGTCTTGTGTGTCAAGATTATCGATCCAGAGGATGACACTGAAACACAGAGACTTGACCCTGAGACCGGGTCGCTACACCATTTTACCGGAAATATTTCCCCTCTCCTCCGCATTTGCTAAAAGGGTAGTCAGGCCCTCCATACATAACAGGAATAAGTAGGGGGAGAGGCGGCCCCCCTGCCTTAGCCCTCTGGTGGGTTTGAAGTTATCAGTCTCATCTGCATTAAACCGAACCCTGTACTCCACAGAGGACACACATTGCATAATCAAGTTCACCCAGTTTTCTTTGAAACCCAGCTTCCCCAAAATTGCTTTTAAGAAAGACCATTCCACTCGGTCGTAAGCTTTGTGCATGTCCAACTTGATAGCACACAACCCCTCCCTCCCTGTTCTTTTCTTCTTAATCGTGTGGAAACACTCATATGCTACTAAAATATTATCTGTGATCAGTCTCCCAGGAACAAAAGCACTCTGAGTTGGGCTGATAATATCTGACAGAATTAATTCCAAACGCAATGCAATCATTTTTGAAATAACCTTATACACCACATTGCATAAGCTAATTGGTCTAAATTGAGTAACCTTTTCCGGGGAGTTAACCTTTGGGATAATGACAATTGCAGTATCATTCCATCCTGCCGATATTGAACATGTATTCACCGCCTGGAGGACCTCTTTTGTCAGGTCCTCTCCCTACATAGACCAAAATCTCTTATAAAAATAGCATGTAGACCATCTGACCCGGCGCTTTTAAATCACCAACGTCAAATAAAGCTTTCCTAACTTCCTCTGCCGTATATGGGGCCATGAGGGCCCTATTCATTTCATCTGTCACTTTTCGTTTGACAAGAGAGAGAACTTTCGGGTCTGGTTGAGAGACTTCTGATGTGAAGAGAGTTGAAAAATACCTTTTAATATAATCCTTCATTTCTGTAACTTCCACCCAGACTCCGTCATCCCCAAGCAATTTTTTAATCTGATTCCTTTTCTTTCTTGCTGTTGCAGCGTTATGAAAAAAAGAAGTGTTGCCATCCCCATGCAATAACCAATTTGCACGACCACGCTGTACCCAGTAAATCTCCTCTTGTTCTAGCAAATTTTCAATGAGGACCAAAATCACCTTTTGCCGTGCTTGGGAGTCCACATTCATAGGACCCCTTCGTATCTTTTCACTCACTGTTTCTATTTCACTCTCTCTCTCTCTCTAGTTAGGGACTCTCTCACGTCCATAAGCATATGGATGTTTTGAAAAGTCAAACCTCAGAATAGTTTGACCAGGTATATGTGGAGAAAAACATTTACATCTGGAACGATCATTAGATTCATCACAACATGTACTTACTTCATACTATCATTTATCTTTGGTATTGTAGATATAAGTAATTTCTTTATAAACTTGGTCAAAGTTTCAAAAGTTTGACTTTTAAACAAATGTTGGAACTACATTATCGAAAGGAGGGAGTAGCTCTTTCTCTCTCTCTCTCTCTCTCTCTCTCTCTCTCCCATCTCTCACGGGCCTCCCCTCTCACACGAACAATCTATACCGACGGATTATACGCTCACTATGTCAGCGTATAGCTCCGTGTATTGTTTAGTTGATCGCCAACCAGTCCACATGCTGCCTTGTCATTTCGTGTTCTCAGATCTTCATGTGCCGCCCACGTGGCGGGGTGAAAATAAGTAAACTAGAGGCCCATCTGACACACGATGAAGTAAACAAAGTTGAAACCACTTGGGGTAGCACCCCGCACGCTAGTAAATTGAGGGCGCATTGAGGACACACTTCTTCCGTGTGGAGGGCGCACTCTTGCACAATTCACCACTGCGCGGTGTCATGCACAGAAGGACGCACACGCGCACACCCAGCCCACAACACACGCGAGCACACGTGTACACCGGCATTTCCGCCGGTTGAGATGGACGGCGAGGCAACCAACAAGCGGAGGCGGCTCGAGCCAAAACCGCATCCGGTGAGCCTGGACTTCATTAGCAGCCTTCCCGATGACATGCTGCTCGTCATCATCGGCCTCCTCCCCACAAAATCTGCCGTGCGGACCGCCCTGCTGTCTCGGTGGTGCGCCCCCTCTGGCGCCGCGTCCCCCTCAACCTCACCGTCGATAGCTGCCTCTGCGACGCGAATTGCAAACGCATGTCCGCAGTCTCCAAGATCCTTTCATCGCACCCTGGGCCAGCCAGACGCCTTGACATCCGCATGTTCAGTACCAATTGCAAGGTCCAACCCAAGTTCGACGAGTGGTTCTTATCCCCCGCCCTAGATCAGCTCGAGGAGCTCAGCTTTGAAGCTGGACAATGTCGCTCTCTGCCGCCGTCCGCGCTCCGCCTCGCGCCAACGCTGCGCCGCGCCAGCTTCAGCTCCTGCTATCTTCCCCAGATTAATGCTGCGCCCGCCCTTCTTCTCCCTCAACTCAAGTAGCTCGACCTCTTCGATGTTGTCATCTCGAAGAAAGCTATGGAGCAGCTGCTCTGCAGCTGTACTGCGCTCGAGTACCTTCGTCTTGAGAAGATCCATGGGTTCATTAGCCTCCACATCGCCTCGACGAATCTCTGATGGATTTATGTGTCTCGCTGGCCCCGCAACAAGACATCAATTGGGAAGAGATCACTCCAGCTGTTTCCATGTTACGGTCATTGAGAATGCGCCTTTCCTTGAGAGATTGCTTGTATCGGATCTAGAAGGTCCAACAAAAATCAGGTTCATTGACGCGCCGAAGCGTTGGTGCACTTGTTTGCCAAATTGTCCGAACTCTTTATTGGATCCGTAATCATTCAGGTACATCACTCATCTTCTTCTCCGTCTTCTTGAAATTCACATTTTTAAATTTCTTCTTGATGTATTTACAATCGTCTTCCAGAAAATGATTCCCACAAGCTTGACCCAGTCTATGCGCAGAGTGAAGATCTTGGCAATAAAATCTATCAGCCCCAATCCGGATCAAGTTGTTGGATTCCTTACATGCTTTCCGTGCACGGAGAAGCTACTCATCAAGGTGAAACTTCTTTCCTATTAGTAAACGGTAATCACAACGTAGCCCAATTTTTTTGTAATTTTCCCAAATTACGATGACAAGTGTAGTGTTCAAAACATCATCTACGCACTGCACCTAAAGAAATGTTTTTAGTATTTTTTCTCACGTGATCACCTGCATCATTTTTTTGTTGTACTACTATAGTAGCCTAGGCTAGTCATAGTGGAAAGTAATTTAGACTACTCCAAAGAACTCTATGGTTACCCTAAGAGCAAGTACTACCTTCGTCCTGGTTTACTCTTCCTATTTTGTAGTATCAAAATTTGACCATAGGTTTAACTGACAAAATGTTTATGCATGTCACTAAGAACTATATCGTTGGATTCGCATTTGAACATAATTTCAAATGGTGTGATTTTTAGTGACATGCATTGGCATTTTCTTACTTAAATATATGGTCAAAATTTTATACTAAATAAGAGGTAGTACAAAAGTGGGCTATAACGGTCCTCCACTATGTAGGCCAAAACACGTGCCAAGTTCACTTGTGATGCATTTGGCATCGATGCCCCTCCATTGCTCACCTGGTGCCCCAATCTGGATCACCTACTTTGCTCCGGTGCCAAATTAACTCACGCAATGAAAAACACTTGCGTGGGAGAGAGAGAGGGCTGAGGCAATAAAAACACTTGTTTGGGAGAGTGAGAGGCTGGTGTAGTTGGTTTGATTGATTTGTTTATACATGTGGGTCTGTGAGCACAACAGTTCCAACTCTCTCACATCATGAGAGCGGTGCCAAAATCTTTTGATTTGACATCGATGCGTATTATATGGCATACTTTTGCGAAATATGGCATCGGCCACATAGTGGAAGGAAACAAATGCCCAAGCTCTTCACGTACTCCTAGGTAAATGAGAGGAAAGAGAAAGAGAGAGTGAGAGTGAAAAAATATCATTAGCCAGCCAACCCTATCGTATGAGCAAATGATATTGGTACCTCTTGATGACACGACAATCTTATACATCCAGTTGCTCTAATATGTTCTCTTCTTTTGCAGATAAAAAAAGACCCGAAAGTGAAAATGTGCTGCACTATAACAATCTCATCGAATGCCTTGATCTCCATCTTACATAAATTGATTTGATCGACTACCGAGGCAGCACATCTGAGATTAAATTGGCCAGGTTCTTTGTTCTGGAGGCAAGTGTGCTCAAGGTAATGAGGTTTGGCGTTCTCTGGCGCAATAATGAATGGCGTGCTAATCACCGCAAGCGTATAAGCCTAAATGACAAAGTCTCCGCAGAAACTGAATTTGTTTTTGAAACATCAAGTGGCCAGAGACTCGAAAACCTATTTACCCATTAGGGACTTGTCAGGGAGGTGGATTTTAGTTTGTACGATAATGTTGCATCCACCTAAAGTAATGAAAGTTCTTACGTGAACTTCCTAGTAATTCCCTCTTCATAGGTGCAGCATTACTCCTAACATTTGTAATATCAATTTGAAACTTGTAATATTGCCGTGTCCTATTCCCGCGTTTTCAAAATCCTGCGAATCAAACAAGTCCTGAATTGGTGATGATGTTGTGCCTCCCATCTTTCACCAATAGCCGTCGGATCTAGATCTAACGCATACAAACCAAACTTCTCCAGTTTTGCAAAAAGATGCCCGCACTTGTTCCCTATTTACAAACAACTCCTTCTCTCTCACAATCAGCCTTATCTCCTCCCCACCACATCTAGAAGGCCATGGAAAAACTAGCGCGATGGCCGCTGCCGGCGCCGTCGACCCTCAATCTTGGTGTTCCGTGCAATGCACGGGCATCTACGCACGGGAAATTATGTCGAACACGGCTAGTTGTAAGGAGGCTAGGTCTATAGCCATGATGATAGTGACTGCAGACGGTGAGGCTGACTATGGTATGCCTTAGACGGCGCCTTTTCTCTGGTGTCATCTCCAGCGTAGGGTCTTGTCACTTCCACCGTGAGGAGCAAAGACGTAATAATTTGACCAACGGGTAGTACAGTGCTACTACATTGGTAGTACTACTACTACTAGTACTAGCAACTCCGTCTGGATTTAGTAGTAGTACCACGTCCATCTCGATTTAGTATTTGTCTAGCAATATCACGGTAATGCATGTCACAAGAAATGTACTACTCCCTCTCGTAAATAAATACATGGTGTATTGTTTTATTCCTATCGTGAGATAACTTGATGTCTTTTGCTACTTAATAGGATTACATGTAATGAACTAACCACTTTGCATGTGATGTTTGGTAGTCTCAAGTCATTGAAAGCATGCACGGCACGGAGGGGACGCAACTTCATTGACTTCATCGCACCTGCCTTTGGGTGTATGACACATGGGTCCAACGGGTGGCTGGCCAACCTGTCATACAGCCAAAGGCAGGTGCAGTAGAGGGGCGAGGAGTAGATGGCCAACACGCACGTGAATTCAACATAGTCTGCACTTCTCATATAAAGGCTCCCGCCAGTCCAATCTACGAAATCCTACGCACCTACGCACCCAAGGGCAAGAGTGATCACTCCAATCGCAAGATTAGTTGACTAGAAGCTAGACCCATGGAGGCGATGAGTGCGAGCATCAGCCGGTTGTGCCAGATGGTCCACGATGCCAGCCTGCGGCCCGACACCGAGGAACCTCTCCAGGTAGTGCTTGAGGCCGCAAGGGCGAGGGGCCGCTTGGACGATAGCTTCGTCTCCTTGTTTGACGAGGTCCTCGTCGGCTTCCTCGACAAGTTCACCGTCGTCAAGAAGCTCGCGGAAGACCTTGACGTACGCCTCTAGCCCACGGGCCCAGGATCTGCGAGGCCTGCCACCCTCAACGGCCTCTATGGTGACAACCTCTTGGACGCACTAGTGGCTCTGCGACTACCCGCCGTCGCGCCGGAGAATGTCCACCTCGAGGTCGCAAGGCCGCCAAAGGTTCGGGCGCAGCAAGACACCATCGACATAATCACCCACGTCTACGCGCAAATTGTCCACAAGGACTATTTCATGCAAGAGGAGGACAATAGGACGCTGGCCTTCTTGGACCGGAGGGCAACCTTGGACGACATTGTTCAGAAGCACGTTGAGCTTGCCGCCAACGCCGCTGCTCCTCACACGTCGGTTGGTGACCTGGTGCACTAGGGCGTGAGGATGTCATTGATGGATCTGTATGTATCTCTATCTTTCCGTCAAATCCATGTAGTAGTATATGGTACTACTAGTAATTATCTTACCTTTCGCATCAACTTCATAATTTTCGTACTTACTCTATGCATGAACCGCGCCAGAACCAAACTTCTCATTACTCTAGGGAAAATCGTTATTTCTATCTATCGGTCGCGCCATGGAGCAGAACCAAATTTGAAAAGTTACAAGTTCAAAAGGAAAAGCCTGCCGTGTTCGCGTCGCACCCCCACACGATTAGTCCGGCATGCCGCTCAAGGGGGAATGCGTGTTGTGTTGCATTTTCACTTACAAGTGGGACCGCAGTTGAGCAAACCGACTATCGGCAAACCCCCACCCCGCCCACCGCGCGATGGCTGAGAAAACAGGAGGGAGAAGAGATGGTTGTAGCACGGTCTCCAAGAAAATTGGTGTAAGATGGGACTCGTGTGGGTGGCGTATGCCATACTGCTAGACATGAATGCTAGTTATGGCCCATGCCATCCCACTATATCGAGGTGCTGGTAATGTAGAACAAATTTCCTGGAGTCCGTGCTCAGCCCTCCTCTATCTCTCTTCTCAGCCAGCCAGCAGACGCGCGGACCCCATCGTGTGTTTGCGCATATGCGGTCCCACATGTCAGTGAAAATGCAAGAGGACCCACTGAACCTGCACATCTTTCACCTTGACATGCTGGTGATGAAAAACAAATCCAATAAAGATCTTCGGTGGCCGCTTTTGGAGTTAGTCAAGAGTAGTAAGATTCTATTTACATTTTAACCCAAGATGCACATCACGTGGCTTCGACTACCACTCTATTTTCTTGCGTGACACGACCTGGATGCTGGATGTCCCATGTGTCGGCAAAAGGAGGAAGAACTTGAACAAATCTTCGGTAGTGCTCTCGGATTAGACTAGTTGTGCTAACTTAAAATTTTATTGTGTAGAATGGATGCAAGTTTTGGGATTGGGAAGAAGAGTATAGCGATATATTGTGGGGTGCAATTTAATAGATGTTCTAGCACTTTTAGCTGGCATAGAGGCTAGAGATGAGACTAGTGCACTTGTTGATATAATAGAGGCTAGACACATCTACTTCTTTACACTCGAAGAAGAAGGAAGCACGCAAGACCGAGCCTCCGCAGATCAACAATGAGTGCATCGAGAAGGCACTAATCCAACTTACAGGAGCAGTTATGGAAGTTGCATATCTTCTAAATTGTATTCTTGTGGTTCTTGTTTTCTTTGGTCTTGCTTTTCTAGTCAAAATTCTGGTGATCTATTTCCATGTACCAAAAAATCAATGATGAAAAAAGATATGTGTTTGCAAAGAAAAATGTACGCGGCCGGGATGCGTTCGCGTTCGGCGCACGGCCACCGCATCCGAGAAATGGCCCGGACACGACCCCATTGTCGGTGTCAACACTGGTAGATCTCGGGTAGGGGTCCCGAGCTGTGCGTCTAAGGTCGATGGTAACAGGAGACAGGGGACAAGATGTTTACCTAGGTTCGGGCCCTCTCTATGGAGGTAATACCCTACTTCCTGCTTGATTGATCTTGATGAATATGAGTGTTACAAGAGTTGATCTACCACGAGATCATATGTTGTGGTCTAAAACCTGAGGGTATGATGAATAATGTCATAATGATCTAGCATATATCTATCAACTAGCCTAGCCTCGGTTTATATAATGCACCAGAGGCCTAGGATAGCAAGAGTCCTAGTCGCATGCGCCGGTGGGGAGGAGTCCTTGTCTTGATCACCAAGTCTTGTGGAATCTTCCTCGTGTATACATCGGTTGTCCGAACTGGCCCATCAGTATACGGCCATGGGGGTCCTCGCCCCAATCTAACTGATCGGGATATGACATGGTGTGTACCCCCTAGTCCAGGACACCATCAGTAGCCCCCTGAACTGGTCTTCAAGTTGGGGACGCTCCTCGATTCTTCTGAACTGTTCTTCATCTTCGGTCTTCGGTCTTGAAAACTGGTTCAACAAATCATCTCATCTTCGATCTTGAGGATCGCCGAAGTGAATCCGGAGAGTTTACACGTCGGGTATCCGAGAAGCCCCCTTAAGTTATTGGCCATTATCAATGCCTTGTTATTTTTTACGCCACACCTCGGGTTTGAAGTTGTTCCCGTGCGGTGGTGTCCTCTTGAATCCGAGATCCAACGCCGGACTACATTTGAGATATCTTTCGTAGCCGAGCACCAATGCTGGACTATATCCGAGCTCCAACACCGGACTGTATCCGAGCTCCAACGCCGTACTATATCCGAGGTATCGTAGATAACCTTGGCTTGAAGAAGTTTGAAGGAGGTTATCCGAGTTTAATGCTGAAAAGTTCTCTACGGAACAAGCCATTCGAATCCGAGCTTTATGCCGGACCACTTCCGAGCTCCAACGATGGTCAGCATCTGAGGTGTCATAAACTACCTCGGTCTTTTAAAAGATTGAATGAATTCAGCCGAGCTTAATGCCGGAAATGCCCTCTATGGAGCTAGCCACTGGCGCCCGAGCTTTACGCCGGACTGCTTCCGAGGTGGTGCACCACCCAGACCGTGGGCTGATTTTTTGTGAATATTTTTTATTGGTGCAATTTATTCTCTACCGAGATATATAGCCAATATATGTATATCCAGTAGCCCTCAAGGTGTGTGTCGGTCAAAAACCCGAGATGCACCTGAAGGAAAACATAAAACTGCTGATCCTAGTAGCCCCTGAGACTCAGGTCGATTTGCAAAATCGTCTTGAGGATCAACTCCTAGCTCGGTAGCATACGTAGGAATAGAAACGCAGTGTAATATATTAGAAATAGTGATCGGCGGACAGGTCCCTGAGAAAGGGTTTTGTGAAGTCGCCGTGATATATTAGCTTGATGCCAGATAAGTCCCAGATGGTACTTATTGTTGTCCGAAGACGCACTTGCCCATAGTTCGGTCATGCCAAACACCGAGCACTTTGAATTCTCTGAATTGAATAAGCAATGACGTAGTCCCCGAGACACTGGTCAGGTGGCAACACCAGATCAGGGGATCAATGTGCCCCTTTAATATTTATAAATAATGTGCGCGAAGCCCAGTAGCCCCCGAGCCTTGACGTGGGCACGGGTGGCCGAATTAAGGATCGATATCCGTTTGACAGAAAATTTTGTTGTGTTTAACACAAACATCTCGGAAAGAGAATAAAGATCTCTTAAAAGAGCTTAGAGCTGGTCGAAATCCGAGCTCTCCATGGTAGGCCCCAGGGGGTTTTAAAAGATGGATTGCAGTAAATGGATTTTACTCGCAATTTTTATGTGTAATGATTCTATGTACCCAAGTACTTTACATCATTAATTCTCAGATCCGCATTGTACAAAACTTTGTTGACTGACCATCGGCTTCAACCTCCTCGGCCAGTGGCCGGGAGTGCTTGTCGTACTTTATAAAGCCTTTACGAGGGCCAAGGTTTACGACAAACAAGGCAATCTGACCATATGGTTTTATAAACAAAGGTATGCGGAGAGAATGTTATATTACTATTTGATGTAAGAAACATCTCCCAAAGAAAATAATCCTGCTATCGGTTCCTGTCTTTGGTTTGTCATGCCGACCATGATCATGAAACCTCAACTTCGATCGATGCGGGAGAAAAGTATTGACGATTTAGTTCAGGGTAGTTCCCGATCTCTGTGGTTTAAATGGACCAAAATTTTCACTTCCGTCGTTGCCGACCAATTATATCCTTTAAGATCGCTAGCTTTCGGCTTCACCCAGTCCGAGGTACTAAATCGGATGAATCGGTAGTAACAATCATAGAGGTGCTCCCTTTACCGCCTAGCCGAACAACCGGGAACATAGGGGTAAGCACAGGAGACAGGGAACCCAGCTTGGCCAAAATCGTAAGTCAAATTGATGCATATTTATGACTTTGTAACGATAATTACGGAAGGCATCGCTTGTATACTGAATACAAATGTTGATTATATGTTTATTTTGACTCCATTGTGGCCGTTTATCAGTTGAAAGTGGCCCATCATCGGCTTCCACCCCCTTTGTAGATACTACGCAGGGTGTTTCCGCCATAACAAGACAACCCTTAGCCGACGTCTCGCTGCCCGAAGGCGGTTGTGTTAGCGGAAACGAGGCAATCAGATATGTGGGCTTTATAACTTCCACTTAGTCATAGGATTTTAAAGTTGGGAGGCCAGTTACTAGCCCCCGGTTAGTGTTCGGCGACAGCCTAGGTCAAGCCATAAACACTTCGGCCAATGTTATGAACGGCCCGTCATTTAACACAGTCATCGGATCGCTGACCAGTTTATGCTTATTGTGACAGTCAGTTTTCGGCTTTCTCCACTGAGGTGTTAACCATGCGAGCTGGAAGCACAATCGCAGTGGTTCTCCCTTTGCACACCTAGCCGAACAAAGAGGACCGTAGGAGGCAAGCACAGGAGCCGGGCAACCCAACTATTGACCGAAGACACAATTCGAAACTAATGCATGTATAGCAATATCCGAGAATGTTTTTGCCGAATCTCTAAAGGTATCCGGCGTTGCACTGCGAGACTTATGCTGGAAACACAAAAATGGTTTAAAAGTGCAATAAGCTTCGAGAATCAAAAACCTGCAGTAAAAACTTGACGTCCGAACTAAATCAAGTGTTTTTATTGCAAGTTTTTCCGACAGGTGGAATATCGACGGTGTTTCCGATAACCAGGTAATCACGCCATAAGGCTGTAACAGACAAAGCGCGCTCAGGGAACTTATGCTATATTACCCACAAAGTGTAAGAAGCATCTTCGAAGAAAATAGTACCCCCACCGATACCTTTCTTCGGCTGCTCATTGTTACTATGAGACTTGTGCAATAGATTTTTTGTACTCATGAGTTCCGTTGTGTGCCGACCATGATTGAAAACAATAAGAGCGCTAGCTTTCGGCTTCACACAGTCTGAGGTCCGAGCTCGGATGACCCGATCATGACAATCGCAGAGGTGCTCCCTTTACTCCCTAGCCGAACAATCGGGAACGTATGGGTAAACACAGGAGCAAGGCAACCCAACTTGCGGAACACTTAAGTCAACATGGTGCATATTGTGGCGTAATACACGAACAAGGAACGAAGCCATAAAAGTATAATCATATGCAAGAGGAAAAGCTTCATAAAGGAAGACCCCAAGTAAACAGGGTATTTAAATTTGTGTCACAAACAAAGTTTTTCACAAACAACTATTTGCCAAAAAAGTATAATGCTTGGTCGAACTGAACACAATTTAAAACTAAAAGTTTTTGAGCATGCAAGCAACTTAGCTGGTTAATGTGCTCAGTTTTGATGACGCGGTCCGAGCTTGATGCGGGACAAGGTCCCAGCCCCCGAGCCGGTCCCGAGGTGGCGGAGCGAAGAGCTCGGCGCTCTGAAGTGGCGATGTAGCATGGCTAATGTGGCGAGGTGGAACCCCCAGTCCGACCGAGGCGACGAAGCAGGCCGACAGTGTGACACCGAAGTCCCCGGCGTGGGTTAATGAAGTGATGATGAAGCCCCCCGTCCATCCCAGGTGACGTGGTATGTCAGTATGCCGAGGTGACAACACTGCCCGACTCGGATCATTTGTCTATGCACAAAAAATAGTGCAAACCGGAGATAATAGTAATAATAATAAATTAAAAAATTAGTTGCATAATTAATAATTTATGCAAAGTGAGTAATAAAAGAAATATGGCCCGTGTGCCGAACACTCGGTGAGGTAGAGCTCTCTCAACGATGCCAAAGTCCCCGATGCAACCGAACACGTCGGTATGGCAACACGACCAACAAGATGATCACGCGAGCCGATTTACGCCGATTGGGATGACTGCGTCGGCTTGCCGAAGAGACCACGTGACGTGGTCGAAGTCCATTACCTGCACATGTAAAATAGTGCAGGCGAACAACAATAATATAAATATAAAAAAATCCTTGCGTAATTAATTTACGCAAGGTAAATGATTTAAAGATATGTGGCCTGGCGCCGAAGTCAATGTCGATGCAAGGCGTCAGCATGATGCGGTAAAGGTGTGGCAAAGCCTGACTTCACAGGTCGGTCCGAGTTCCGAATGCGGCGTTCGCCAGACTATGTACGGAAACTGACCGAACCACCATGTGACCTCATTAATGCGGCCACCATTTGATAGACCTGTGTACAGATGATCGAACAAACCAGGGTAATAATTCCTTGGGAAAAATAAACCCAAACAAGCAAAAATTACTAGGATAAGTAGCACATGTTTTATTTGTTGTAGCAATCCGAAGAAAGGTGACTCCCAAAATTGGGACTCGATCCGCGCACCCATTGCTTGATGGGCAATAAAGCAACGGCATGGCGTTGCTGGCAAACATTGGCTTGCCGAGAGAAAGCCCTCGGTCCAGTAAACATGACGAAGCTGGTCGACTGGTGACGCCGAAGTCACCGGAGTATGTTGATGAAGAAATTGCAAAGTCCCCGGTCCAGCCGAGGTGACGGAGCAGGTTGGTGAGGAGATGTTGCAGCTGCCATGTCAGCCGAGGTGTTGAAGAAGTTTGACGTGATGGACATCGGCTTGAAGAAGCAACGGTGCGGCCATGCCGACGCAGGTCGTGAGTTGTGACGCGGTCAATGCCGGCTTGATGAAGTGACCATGCGGCGATGCCGGTGTGCCCGCTCCGTGTAATCCGTGGGGCAGCGATATTGGTCATGATTTATCCTTCGAGATGCCGAACTCTTGTTTGGCTTGCCAAGATGCTGATCCAAAGAAGTCGAGCTCGGCTCAACAAAGCGGTGACGTGTCTAGCGCAGGTCGGCAGCCGTGGAGCAATATTGCCGGACTGGTTTGACACCAGCGTGATGGTGAAGATTACCTCGAAGGAGGCTTAAAATTTTATGGGTACATGTTTAAAAACAACGCACAATACCCTAGAAGAAAATTCCTTCAAAAGGGTTGTCAAATATCCCGTTCATGAAGAAACATGAACTCGGGCCGGATTCGTATTCGCGCAGAAAACAGATCCGAAAATTGGTCTACTCATCGGAAGGTTCCCGGAGTTTGAACTGTCGGATCAAGCTGAAATTTGGAGGGGTGGTAGATATGGAATCCCGCAGCAGATGAACGGTTGGATCTTCTAAAGGACCTCCGAGCTGGGCTCTGGAGACCACGCCCTAAACTCGTCCAGATTCCCGTCCAGATTTGACAGGGCTCCGGTATATCGTAGATTGCCAGAGATTCCTCCATCGGAACTCAACGAAATTTTGCATGGTTGTTGTAGACTTAATTCCGCACAATTCCACCAAAGGAATCGTCAAAGCGATGCTCGAAGAGGTGGTGACGGTGGATACAAGTTTGTTGTTCAGAAAAACAGCATGGTCGCCCGAGGGCAATGTTGACGTCAAGCCCCCGAGCTCCATGGATGATTCCTCCATGATCTTGATAGTGATCGGAGTTGATGTTGATGAAGGACCTCGTCCGAATATGATGATTGGAGGTAGGGCACAGTCCTCGGTCAAGCCAAGGAGATCAGTCGAGGCGGCGACGAAGACGTCGACATGGCAGTTGATCTGCAGGCGAGCCATTGACCCTTTTGCCGATCACACAGTGGAACTCTCAATGAAAGCACCATTGTCGGTGTCAAAACCGACAGATCTCGGGTAGGGGGTCCCGAACAGTGCGTCTAAGGTCGATGGTAACATGAGACAGGGGACACGATGTTTACCCAGGTTCGGACCCTCTCTATGGAGGTAATACCCTACTTCCTGCTTGATTGATCTTGATGAATATGAGTGTTACAAGAGTTGATCTACCATGAGATCATATGTCGTGGTCTAAAACCTGAGGGTATGATGAATAATGTCATAATGATCTAGCCTATATCTATCAACTAGCCTAGCCTCAGTTTATATAATGCACCAGAGGCCTAGGATAACAAGAGTCCTAGTCGCATACGCCGGTGGGGAGGAGTCCTTGTCTTGATCACCAAGTCTTGTGGAATCTTCCTCGTGTATACATCGTTTGTCCGAACTGGCCCATGAGTATACGGCCATGGGGGTCCTCGGCCCAATTTAACTGATTGGGAGACGACGTGGTGAGTACCCCCTAGTCCAGGACACCCTCACCCATTGCCCTACCCAAACGGACAGAATCCAGGCAAAACGGAGGTCCGTTTGGGGTCGTGCGTTGGAGTTGGCCTTACAAGTGGGACTGCAGTTGAGGAAACTGACTATCGGCAAACCCCCACGTTGCCCCCCGTGTGATGGCTGAGTTAGATAAATGACGAGGTTGAAGAGATTGTTGTAGCACGGACTCCAAGAAATATGGTGTCAGATGGAAGTCGTGCTGGTGGCGTGTGCCGTACTCCTGGACGTGAATGCTTGTTCTGGCCCATGCCACCCTACTACTCCTATTACTTATAGTAGTAGTATCGAGGACTCGAGGTGCTGGTTACATACAGCGAACACATTAACATATGGCCCACCTCACACTGTAGCCAAATTTCCTGGAGTCTGTGCTAGGTTAAAAAGTGTTCTTTGTGAGGATGGGTGGCTGGTCTCAAGTTTAAAACTTGTTGTATTACGTACGTAGACGTAGAGATAGTGCAACATGTGGAGCTAGTACAAATAGTGTACTATTGTTGATTGGCCTCATCCGATAACCTGTTGCAATGCACGTACAATTATGTATTTGGAAAAAAAATTGCCTCGTCGCAGCACCCACTCAGAGAAGCGACTCGAAAGCCATTCATAAATTTAGTAGTTTATCATAGGCATATCATTTTATTACATACAACAGGTCATCAACCCACAACGACAACGAGGATACATTATAAATACTAAAGTTTTCATCACACAACAAATAACAAGCAATGAAATGAACTTCAACTCAACCAATCCTCGGTGTTGGAAATGCTTGCTTTCAAGCACAAGCGATTCTCTGGGAAGAGCCAGCTACTATCAATCTCGAGACCAACGCAGGACTGATCATCCAGGCTGAAGTGGCCTACTATATCACGACCAGGGTAGGGAACCACCGCAATGTCCGACGTAGATACAGATGCTTCTCATAAATGGTAGTAACGTTGTGTTAACAGCAGTTGGGTCGCCTTTCACCATCATTGGATAGTTTTGTCCAAGGAAGAGCAAGTTTGCTCCAAGACTATCAATACTGTACCAGGTAGAAGGTGTTGGCGCTAGCACACTAGTATCCATCCCGAATACCATGCAACGGGTGTTGGAATAGGTCCGGAGAGTGCGGCCATGGGAGACAACACCTGCTCCCTCAGTAGTAACACCAGCAGTGGGCTGTATACAGACAAGAAGTGGTGATCCATTAGAATTAGTTGCCAGCCGCCAGTGAGCATATGGGCCCTGCTCATCCTCATGCTCGTGATCATCACCATCGTCATCTCCCCCTTGGTTATAAAATTTTTCAGGTATAGGTGGTGGAATGTTCACAGGACCTTGGAAACACAAGTAGAAGGTTAATTAGTAGAGAAGGGAAACTTGCTAACTCGCATGCATGTGGATGAAGCAATTATAATTATGGTGAAAGACAAACGTACCGAAACTACGAGGGTCCCATGCAAAAACAGTGCCACGAGTGGTGGCAGCAAACACAAGACCCTCGTATTCAATTGCATCACAGTACACATCCGTGTATAGAAACTGATTTTTGAGCAATATCCATCCAGTCGAACCACAAAGGACGGCAACAAGCTTGTCGAAGATAGCAACTACTTGATAGTTCTTGTAATTCCAAGAGCGGTTGGGAACTCGAGAAATTGCTATCTTTCATAGACGACAGTCACCATGATCATATTTGAACGTACGTAGATCATCTGTGTGCTCAACCTCAGGGCACTTGGAGATTTTTGGAAGTGGAATCCGCGGATGAGTGTACACATTCACAAGTTCCCACTCGCAATTGTACCCAATATAAACAACCCAATCTCCATTTGCGCCAGCCCAGGACTTACCCTGAAGCGATGGCATCTTGACATCACATGTATCGTTATCAAGCGGCATCAACTTGCACAAGGCGAGGCCTCCGTCGTCCGCGCCCATGCGAATAGGCATATAGCAAAGAAGATAAGGGAGATCAAACCGCTCCTGGACCCTTTGGTTCCTTGTAATGATGTTATTAGTTGATTCGAGAATGGTCTTGAACGAACCTGCCATGCTAGCCGAGGTGATGACATCACACCGATCAATGAGTTCCCCCACCACGTCATCTTTCAGATCAGGGCAAGAATAACGGGGTTGTTTCCGGCTTGTTCCCTCCATGGAGAAGAAGATTGAACAATGGCAGAAGGAAGGGTGAAGGCAAATGGAGGAGGGAGGAAGAGCGTGTGACAACAGTTCCAAATCGAGAGGGAAAGGTGAAGAGTCGGTGGACGGTTGCAAGTTTGCCACGGTACACGAAGAGGCGCCCCGGCCTACACGTCCTTTCGGAAATTGTACAAAAGTAATCGCCGTCGTCTCACTGACATGTTGGAACAGGACCACATGTCAATGAAACATGGTGTGTAATTTCTCGTGCAAAATGCGATCTGGCCGCGTTGGCCCGAGGTGCTGCATTAGTTATCGACCTTTATTTTTTTAACATACAATCTGAGTGGATAGCTCCTGTGGTCATAACACGTGAGCGGATATATAGGTGGGTTAGGTGGGTAGGCGGCAACAATATAAGTGCTAAAAGAGTTGATCCAATGCTTGATTTTGTTTGGATTTTCCAACTATGACCATTGGATGGAGTGAATCAATGGCTTACGTTCAAAGTAATTCTCATACTACAGAATCGTATAGGAACGTGGAGAGATTTGGTTGGTTTTATTTTGCTGAATAATATAAAATATTATGAGTGCAGACGCTCCACCCCGAGGTTTGTAGCTCCTTCTCGGTCGTCGGGAATCTATGTTCTTCCACTCTTTCGTTTAATACATGAGCTTTGTTCATCCTGTTGCCGACAAGCGGGACATCTATATGCCTCCATTTTACAAAATCATACTATATGCCTCCATGACACGCGGGACATCTAGCATCAAGGTGGCGTGTCATGCAAGAAAATGGAGATATGTAGTGCGTAAGTGAGTCGTGCACTTCGATGGCACCTAGTACTACGCAATATTTTTTCTCCTCGATGGCACGTGAATAGTGCACGTACTCAATGACAGAGCACGGGATGGTAGCCATGGACATGGCCGTCCCTTTTTGAAGAGAGTACTAATAAATACGTAACTTTGATGTGTCCCGTCAACTCACAGAATGACGATAAGCTTGCTTACTACGCCTTCTCCCTCGCCAACGTGTGCGCGGTGGCTCACAGCACGAGGAGAAACTTTTGCTTACAAGCGGTGGACGTGCAACAGTTCATTTGGTGTCAGATTGCCAGAAGTAGTACAGTACCATCATTATTGTTCGACTTAGGAAGAGGAGAAGAGGCAAGCGCAAGGTCACCTACTAACCTAGTACAGTACTACTACAGCCAAAGCTGGTCCACCTTTTTAGAGCATGGTTAATTAATATAGGCGGCTCTTGCAGCGACACATCATTTAGAGCAAGTACTCTCTTCGTAGGATCATCGGAAGTGAAACAAAAGTTGGAGTGGATGCTAGATTGCCAATTAAAACATGATTACATAGGAAAAAAGTCCTATCGCATTCTATCCTATGAATCAAACGACCAATGTAGGAAAATTATGAGGGGGGTCTTTCCAACAGTGTTCCTCGGCTCACACCTAGCATCACTGTGGTCGAACTTGGAGTCATTCATCTGGTACACGTGGCATCTCAAATCTGGTACTCCAATTTTAGGTTGGCTCTATGTGATGTGGCAACTTCATATACTAACCAGATGTTGGCTATACTACTACGGTACTCACACTCCAAGAAGTGACTCGAAAACCATTCATAAATTGAGTCTATGACACGCATTTGCAAATGTACCATTCATTACATACAACAAGTCATCAACACACAACGACAACGATGATACATGTTGGATTATAGATTATTTCCATCAAAACATTCTAGTAAATACTGAAGTTTTCATCACACAACAAATAACAAGCAATGAAATGAACTTCAACTCAACCAATCCTTGGCATTGGAAACGCTTGCTTTGAACCATTGGTGCTCTGGGAAGGGCCACGTATTGTCAATATCGAGAGCAACGTAGGACTGATCATCCAGGCTGAAGCGGCATATATCAGGAGCAGGGTAGGGAACCACCGCAATGTCTGAGGTATAGATACAATTGCTTCTGATAAATGGTAGTAACGCTGTGTCAACAGCAGCTGGATCACCTTTAACCATCATTGGATAGTTTGGTCCAAGGAAGAGCGAGTTTGCTCCAAAATTACCAATACTATACCAGGGAGACGGTGTTGGCGCTAGCACACTAGTATCCATCCCGAATACCCTGCAACGGGTGTTGGAATAGGTCCGGAGAGGGCGACCATGGGAGACAACACATGCTACCTCAGTAGTAACAATCACAGTGCAAGAAGAGGTGATCCATCGGAACTAGTTGCCAGAGGCCATTGAGTATATAAGTTCTGCTCGTCCTCATGCTCTTGATCATCACCATCGTCATCTCCCCCTTGGTTATAAAATTTTTCAAGTATAGGGGGTGGAATGTTCACAAGACCTTGGAAACACAAGAAGAAGTGTCGGTGTACTAGAATAGGGGTACCCTAGTATCCCGAACTTGTGCATGGGCAGTTGCAGCCCTCCGCGGCAAGGCTTACCGGGTGACCGCCAAGGTCCTCCGTGGTTCCTTTGGAGCCATTCAAGAACAAAGTATTCAAGCCAAGGAGGCAAGGCCCCGGCAAGAGGAGCTTGCCGGGAAGGCTACCCAAGGCACCTAGGAGGCAAGGCCTGCAAGAGGAGCTTGCCGAAGGCCACCCAAGGCACCTAGGAGACAAGGCCCCGGCAAGAGGAGCTTGCGGGAAGGCCCAAAGGAGCGACAAGCTTCCGGATGCGACAAGACAACAACAAGGCAAGGCGCTTGCGGCAGACCACCACTCACTGCGCTCCGGCCCAAAGACATCCACTAACGATGTCGCCATGGGACCTTTCGGTAGCGCCAGCGTGGCAAGAGGCCGTCTTGCCACCGGAGCGTGGTGGCAAGCGGCGCCGACAAGATTGCCATCGTGGCAAGCGGTGGCGCCGACGGTCCCTTTTCGCAGACCGTTAGGGCGGCGTGACGGTCATTTAATGCCTTTGTCCCCTGCCGCCGTGGTTAGGTATGATACACTGTACAAGTAGCTGTACCAACCACTCCTTTTCCATTTTTACCCTTGTCTACGTTGCCACCTGTCGGAGAACCCTTTAGCATATAAAAGGAGGCCCATGCGCAACGGAAGAGTGGGCTTCGAAAGGTTCGAAGCCAGAGAACACTCACGCTCGGTCTCGTTAGCAGCTTGTGTGTACTGTAGCACTCAAGCGATCCCGAGCAAGAACTCAATACACTCAGACATGCAGCAGTAGGAGTGTTATCTCTCCGGAGAGCTCCGAAGCTGGGTAAACCTTCAGGTGCTTCGCCTCGATCTGCTCTTCGTGCGACCTCCGCCTCTGCCGAACCGAAGGGGCTCGGTCCGCCGGTCCCATAGGTGTTCGTGGGCGAGATCAGCCTCCCCGACATCTTTGGCGCGCGCCCGGTAGGGGCGTCGAGATTGTGTGAACCTGATCCGCGTCCACACGAAGCTAGATCTTCATCATCTTCATCGTCATGACGCCGAAGAAGAAGGCTTCGGCGGCAGATGTTCCGTCCGTGTCGAACCCACCACCACCGGAGCAAACGGGTGGTGGGGTAGACGCCGGCGGAAGAATGGACGTCGACGGGGGAGTCCATGGTGCTGCCAAGTCCAAGGACAAGGCTGCGCAGACCTCGGCGTCCGTACATGCACCGCGCCCATCTCAGGAGGCGCGGGACCGGCAACGTCATGGTATTCCTAACGCCATACGCCGTTGGACCAAGATCGAGCTGGTGGATCTCGGGATGCTCAAGACCAGCATGCACGCCAACATGCCGGCACGAAGCGAGGCACGGTCGCTGGGCGGGATCTGCTCCTTCTAACATAGTTAGAAGTCCGAGCATATCCGCCTCGGGCCGCTTCGCCATCGCCACCCACCACCTGTAAGAAGCTTTGGCGAGAGCTCAATCGCTCTTGGATTACCCTCCAACAGCCGACAAGGTCGATGAATGGAGGCCACCATTCGTAGTCTCATCGGCTTTGCTAACGGCGACGCTCCGCGGTCGAGTGCATCACTACCGCGGCGGGACTGCCAAACACGAGCCGGTGGCGGCAAACCGGTGGGGGTGCAACCACCATGCACTCTCCACCCCGAAGGCCAAGATCGCCGACTCGCCGGATCCACCTCGACAGCGACTCCACCGCATCATCGGATCCACGAGCTCGTCGCGATCAGCGCCAAGTTCTTCATGAACAACAGCAAGAAGACGCTCGAACTCGCATCGAGCGCCGAAGAGAAGCGCGGCGTCAATCCGACCAGCGCGCTGGGCCCTCTGTCGAGATGCAGGCGCCGGGGGAACCAGGCGACTTGCCGTCTGTGTAGGTTGCCCTGCGTTCACTCATGAGCTGCGGCAAGTCCGGTGGCCCAAAGAAGAAGAATTTCAAGCCAGACGTGCCAGGAGAAATCACGACGGCAAGACGCATCCGTCCGGAGTTCCTCAGCATCTACACCATCACAAAGGTAAGCTGCCGGGGCGAGACGACAAGATCCTGGCCAACTACTTCACCGGTGCTCAAGCCCAATGTCGATCTGGCTCATGCACTTGCCGGACAACTCCATATCCTCTTGGGCAGATCTATGCCATCAGTTTGTCGGCGCTTTTACAGCGCCACAAGCCCCATGGCCAAGAAAGCGACCTTCATCTGCTCGCCCGAAGGAAGGAGAGCCCCCGCAAGTACATTCAGAGATTCACCACAGACAAAGACAACATCCCAGATGTCCACCCCGCTGTAATCAGCCGCGTTCCATCGTAACGTGCGAAACCGAAGGATGCGGGAGGAGATGGCGATGTGCAAGATCGAGACGTCGATGAGCTATATGCCTGGCCGACAAGTGTGCACGCGTCTTGAGGAAGGGAGGAGACTCCGGAGAGAATCTGAAGGCTGGAGGATCTGATAGTGAGGAGACCGCCCCGGCAAAGAAAAACCGGCGGCGGAGCAACAGGAAGAAGAAAGGCAAACATGTGCTAGTTGTTGAGTAGTCCGGCAACGGAGGTGGCGCCAAGAAAGCCAAAGCTGGTAGCTCCGGCGAGGAGGTTGCCGCCGCACCAATCGCCAGCTGTGGCGGTCGCCGACAAGGTGACGGCTCCAACAAGCGATCTTGCAAGATCCACCGCACCAACGGCCATGACCTCCAGAGCTGCAAAAGGTCGAGCAGCTTGTCGAGCAGCGTAAGGCTGAATCTGAACGACGCGACAAGGAGAAGGCCCAGAAGGTGCTTGGAGGAGCTAGCAAGAAACGCCCGGCCGAGGAGGACGCTGCGGCAAGGCCAAGCAGCGGCAAGGAGACAGAACCTCCCCGCGATCGCGACAAGGATGAAGACGACGGCGATGATGAAGACATGGATGATGACGAGACCGATGAGCAGGAGTTCCGAAAGCCACAGAGGTCCTGTGGCGTTGACGGCGGTGCTTCTGCATACTTCACACCGCCAGCTCAAGCAGTGGATGCGGGAAGTCAATGCGGCAGAACCATTCGTTGAGTCATGCAAGCCTCTGAAATGGTCTAGCACGCCTATCATCTTTGATATTGAGGACCACCCTGATCGCGTAACTGCGGTCGGGTGCTTGCCGATGTTGGTTTCACCAACTATCCGCAACCTCAAGGTCACTAAGATGCTAGTTGACGGCGGGGCCGGCTTGAACCTGGTCTCCTCCGTGGTGCTCCAGAAACTCCAGATCCCTGATGGCGAGCTCGGAGAGACCGGCACATTCCAAGGAATCAATCCGGGAAAGAGCAAGCCGAAGGGAAAGATCACGTTGCCGGTGACATTTGGCGAAGTTGAAATTCAGGGATCGAGAGGGTCACTTTTGACGTTCTTGACTTTCCATTGCCTTACAATGGGATACTTGGCCGTCCCAAAGACTCGCCAAATTCATGGGAGCCTCTCACTATGCATACAACATGCTGAAGATGCCAGGCCCGATAAGTGTCATCTCTGTCCCTGGCGATAAGAAGGATGCTCTTATCTGCGCCGACAAGATCTACCGGGAAGCAGCAGCTGCAGATGATTGCAAGCCACTTGCCGCTGAAGCTCCCGGGGCGAAGAAGAAGACCAAGTCCGGCAAGAGCTCTGATGCCCACTCCGGCAAGCGCACCTCTTCGGAGTGCTGAGCTACCGTCGAGGACGCACCATCGAGCTCCACCGGCAAGTGTAAGAAGACGATGGCAGCTCCACCAGAGACCAAGAAGGTGTCCGCCAAGGAGGACGGCACTGGTGGTACCTTCACCATCAGTGCCACTCTTGACCAATAAATAGGAAGGCGCGCTCGTTGCTTTCCTGCGGGCGAACGTCGACGTGTTTGCGTGGCAACCGTCTGACATCCCCTGTGTTCCCAGGAAAGTAATTGACCAGATTGTTCCAAAGACCCATTTCCCTTGCCGTGCATCGACCAGATTGTTGACTCCACGGCCGGATGTGATTTGCTTTCATTTCTGGATGCATACTCAGGATATCATCAGATCTTCATGGCAGAAGAGGATGAGGAGAAGACCGCATTCATCACCGCATGTGGCACATACTGTTTCGTACGGATGCCTTTCGGATTAAAGAATGCTGGTTCAACATTTGCAAGAGTAGTCCATGACGCTTTTGAGCCGCAAATGCACAGAAATGTGGAAGCCTACATGGATGACATAGTGGTCAAAAGCAAGGACAAGGCGACTCGATTCAAGATTTAGACGAAACCTTTGCAAATCTGCGCAAGATCAACCTCAAGCTCAACCACGAGAAGTGTGTGTTTGGAGTCCCTTCCGCAAGCTTCGGGTTCTTCGTGTCTCGTGGGAATTGAAGCCAATCCCGACAAGATCAAGGCCATTGAGCAGATTGAAGCACCAAAGTGCGTCAAGGATGTCTGAAGACTTCCGGTTGCCATGTAGCTGCTCAACAGGTTTATCTCTAGGTTCTGCTGAGCGCCCGCCTTTTTAAAATTTTTGAAAAAGGCAGGTCCGATGAAAATGGACTCCGGAAGCGGAGGCTGCACTGCAGACTTGAAGAGATACATGTCCTGCACTCCAACACTTGTCGCACCTAAGCCACAAGAGAAGTTGTCTGCTATATATAGCGGCAACCAATCAAGTGGTTAGTGCTTTGCGTTAGTAGCGGAGAGGGAGGCGGATGATGAGCTAGCAACCATGGCAGATGCATCCAAATGACGGCGTGGGGCTTCACCGACAAGCTACTGGTCCCGACAAGGATGGATCTCACAGCGCATGAGAAGATGCAGAAAAGAATGGTGCAGCGCCATTTACTTTGTCGGTTCCCTTCTGCAGGGGCTAGGTCAAGGTACTACGGTGTGCAGAAATTGCTTTTCGGCCTCCTCATGGCCTCGAGAAAGCTGCGCCATTACTTCAAGTTACATGAGATCACGATCGTCACTCGTTTTTCCATTTGAAGAGGATCTTGCAAAATCCACAGCAATGTGCAGGATTGTCGAGTGGGCACTGGAACTGTCAAGCTTTGGTCTCAAGTTTGAGAGCACTTCCGCTATCCAAAGCAAAGCATTGGCGGAGTTCATAGCAGAATGGACGCCAACACAAGATGAAGAAATTCCAGAAACGAGCATCCCGTCAAGGAAGCAAGCAAAGAGTGGCTGATGTACTTTGATGGTGCCTTCGCTGCAAAGGCGCCCGGTGGGGGCGTGCTACTTGTTGCACCCACCGGAGAGCACCTCAAGTATGTAGTCCAGATGCACTTTCCCAAGGAGCAAGCAACAAACAATACCGCAGAGTATGAAGGTTTGCTTGCCGGTCTCGAGATCGCAGGAGACCTTGGGATCAAGAAGCTCATTGTCAGGGGTGACTCACAGCTTGTCATCCGCCAAGTGAACAAGAGTTACCAGAGTCCGTTGATGGAAGCTTATGTTGATGAAGTGAGAAAGCTAGAAGAACACTTTGACGGCCTACAAATGGAACATGTTCCAAGAGCTCGTAATCGACATTACCGATGGCTCGTCAAGGCGCTGCACTTAAGTTACTGTGGAACCAGGGATTTTTGTGCTCAAGCTGACTCAACCGTCTGTAACGCCATCAACCGGACAGAGCAAGAAGAGGAAGTTGATCTCTAGTGACTATTTTCCGGCAGAGCTTCCCGAAGTCACCGTCAAGAAGGTCCTCAAGATCAACACAAAGGGTGCTGAGGAGCAGTCTGCTCCAGCAAGCCCTAGGGTTTGTTCCTTTGAAGCAGACGCTCCCGACAAGTTTTGCTCCGGCAAACTTGCCGGGGAACGTCCAGCTCCGGCTGAGCCGCAGGTTCTCGCCGTGGAAGCAGATGTTCCTGCAGCAGCAAATGTGCCTTTAGTCCTTGTTGTCGAGCCGCAAGCTCCAGCATGGGCACAGCAGATTGTCCATTTCCTTCAGACAGGAGAACTTCCCGAAGAGCAAGAAGAAGCGGAAAGAGTAGCCCGGCAGTCAAGTATGTACCCGTTTGTCGACAACACACTGTACAGAAGAAGACTCAACGGTGTGAAATTGAAGTGTATTCACCGGGAAGACGGACAAAAGCTGTTGGCAGAGATACATGGAGGCATATGTGGTCACCACATTGGCGCAGAGCACTTGCTGGCAAAGCGTTCCGGCAAGGTTTCTTTGGCCGACAGCCCTCCAGGATGCAAGCGCATAAGTAACCAAGTGTGAAGCGCGCCGGTTCCATTCCAAGCAGATACACCAGCCAGCTCAAGCTCTCCAGACGATCCCTTTATCCTGGCCATTTTCGATGCAGGGGCTCGACATCCTCGGCCCCTTTCCCGAAGCTGTCGGGGCTTTGAGTACTTATGCGTTGCCATCGACAAGTTCACAAAGTGGCCGGAAGTGGAAGCGATGAGGAAGGTGACAAGACACGGTCGGCAGTCAAGTTCTTGGTCGATTGTTTGCCGCTTGAATTCCTAACAGGATCATCACCGACAACGCACGCAATTCACGAGCCGCACCTTCATGCAAGACGCCCAAGATCTTGGCGCCAAGGTTCCGCTTTCGCTTCATTGCTCATCCGAGAAGTAACGGTCAAGCGGAGAGGGCAAATCTTTGAAGTGCGCTGGGCTCAAGACCGTAACTTTCGACGGTGCTGCACAAGTGCGGAAAGAAGCTGGATTGAGGAGCTGCGGTGGTTCTTTGGTCGATCAGACGACGCCAAATCGAGCCATCGCCGGACACCTTCGCTCTAGTCTATGGAGCAGAGGCAGTTCTCCCCACGGAACTCAGATATCGATCACCTCGAGTGCTCTCTTATGATGAGCTTGAGCAAGAGCAGTTGCAACAAGATGACGCGCTGCTCCTTGAGGAGGACTGTCTTCAGGCCGCTGTACGAGCTGCTCGATACCAGCAAGCTTTGCGTCGCTACCATAGCCGCAAAGTTAATGCCAGAAGTCTCGAGGAAGGCGACCTTGTTCTTCGGCGCGTTCAGTCCGCCAAGAATTCCAACAAGTTGACGCCAAAGTGGGAAGGCCATTACCGGGTGAAACAAGTCACTAGGCCTAGCGCTGCCCGCCTTGAGACCGAAGATGGCATTCCGGTGAGAAACTCCTAGAACATTGAGCATCTTCGTAAGTTTTACCCGTAGGGCGCGGTTGCCGGAACCTGTTCCGGCAACCACCTTTTGTACAAGTCTTGCCGATGTTGCATGTAATCCTTTGTACAAAGCCGGGCGCAGACCCCGTGCATAAGTAAAGCTAATGTGCTTTGCACATCTTGTCAATTTCATGCTTTCTACTTCTATTTTGCATGCGTTATCTGACACTTTGTGCAGCACCTACCCCCGGTAAGCAATAACGAGCCATAAGGCTCCATATCTTTATTTTCTCTTCTTTCTCTTTCTCAAAGAAAGGAAGGCTCCCTCGCCCACAAGTTTGCCGGGGGGAAAGGAGAAGATAATGGTGTGGACCAAGCATCGCTCAAGGAAGTCTAGCCTTACCGGAAGCAAACGACAGAAAAGCTAAGTTGCTAAAGTTTGAGCAATCAGTTTTAAAATTTTTAAGTTATCTTCCTCGAAACGACCATTACTTTGTATGGAAAACACGTGCGCGGAGGAACCAACTCGTAGCTAGTTGCGCCTTACTTTGTTTCGAGTCCGCTCAACAACTTAAGTGAGCTGCGACTAGTTGCGACAAGGTTTCTTGTCGGTAGCAAGACCGCCAAAGACGTTGCCGACGTTTCGGCCTACCAGTGCTGCTCATACGACAAGTTCCCTAAAAGCGAGGGAAAAAACATACAAAGGAAGGAACCAAGTAAAGGAAATAACATAGCAATTGCTACCGAAATAGAGTTATATTACAAGATAGCTTGTCGCAGCTCTAATAGATTGTTCTCATAACATGACCAAAGCAGCGGCAAGAAAAAGAGAAAGCGGGCGGCCTAATCTACACGATCGCCTCAACCCTCTTGATCCCGGCTCACCTGCCCACGATGGGTGCGACAAGGGTCTTGAGTGCTTCCACATCACGCATCTGGCGGCAAGGACTTGAGGACGTTGGTGAGGTTGAGGCCTGGGTTGCGGAAGGCCACCTTCATCGGCACCTTTTGAAGAGCTCCGCAGATCTGCACGACTCCTCGCCAGCTGCTTTGGGATTTTTCCCGAGTCGCTGGAGGGCCGTCACCACGCCTTGAAGAACAAGCTGAGCTTGGCGGCTGGGTCGGAGGTGCTCATCGGAGGAATATCCAAGATCCTCCATCCCGGCTGCGCTTGACTCCCTCGATGGCTGCAGCAACATCCACGAGACCCTCGGTCCAAGTGCTCCACATTCTCCCTAAAGGTATTACAGGCGGCGGCAAGACTTTCGCCAAATAGCGCCTCGTCGGCCTTGATATTCTCCTTCAAGGCCACCTCCTGCTCCCTGGCGCCGCCCAAATACCGAGTCAAGGTGGTCGGCTTCAACTCAAGATCTGCGTTGGAGTCCTTGGCGGCGCTGAGCTCCTTGCTCCTCTCGGCGAGACGGCCCTGCAGCTCACCAAGAGTGTAGGCGTCCTTCTCGCGCTCATGCTTGAGTGCAGCAAGCTCCTCACCGCTCTCCTTGAGATTGTCCCCCAACTGCATCACCTTCGTCTCCAGCTCCTTCTTGGCGGCCTCGGCGGCTGCGGAAGCATCCTTTGCTTCCTTGAGAGCCCCGCCAAATGTTTGCTCGCGCGTGGCTAGATCCTCCTCATGGCTGTCAAGATTAACCTTCCTCTGCGCCAACTCGCCTTCCTGCGCAGATAGCTTCTCGGCGGCAAGCCGCTGTTGCTCCTCGGCTTCAGCCTTCTCGAGGAGGAAGGCTTTGCGCTCCTCGGCGAGTCGCTCCCGCTCCTCTGCCAAGGACCGGAGAGCTTCCTGGTTGAGGCCCCGGAGCTCCTCCGCGCTTCTCGATGTTCTGCTCCCGCGTTCACGACAAAGCGCTTCCCGGGATTCCAGCTTGGCTTGCCGGGCGCGGTAGAGCGATAGCACCTTCCGCAGTATTTGCTCCTCCTCGAGACTTCGCTGCTTTCGCTGTTTGGTACGTCGACCAGCGTCAGATCCAGTGAGGCGAGCAGCTCTTCATCAAAAGTTTCTCCTTCGGCCGGCGCCACGAGCTCGACGCCCATGGGTGCTTGATGAAGACGCCATCGCTGCCTTCAAATAGGCGCCGGGCTGGGGCTCTTGAGCCAGACGCTGCCGCAGCAGCGGAGGATCGTGACGGCGTAAGCGCTGGCGCTCTGCGGCCTCGGGGCCGTCGGTCGATTGCCGGACCTCGCCCGGCCTGCGGCGGCAGCTTTGGCGGTCTCTTCGCCGGCGGGCTCGTCAGCGCCAGCTTCTTCTCCGATGGCAGCGGCGTCGTCAGTATTGCCGCGCGCGTCCTCCTCGCCGGCGGCCTCGGTCTCCATTGGCTCTGTGGCGGATGGATCTGACGACCGAAAAATGAAGAAAAGTCAAGCAAATATTCAAAAAGAAAATCAGAAGAAGAAGAACACAAGGAAAGTTTTCAAGCAAGAAGATTACCTGCTAGGGTCTCTGGTCATGGTCTCCGCCCCTGTGGGATCGGGCCGGTCTTGTCCTCACGGAGAACTGCCTTGCGGAGAATTCTCCTTCTTGGGAGAACGGCTCCTTGCCGAGGAATCCTCCCTTGGCGGTGTAGTCGGCAGAAGGCATGTCAGAGCGGCTTCAGGGGCACTCTGGTAAGGCTGCTCTGCTTCCTACACAAATCAGCGATCGAGATATCGGCAAAGAAAGAGCACCCATGCACGCCGGACAGCAGGAAGTAAAAACCATATACTTACGCTGGGGGCTGCGCTGGGGGCTGCTTTGAGGAAGAGTTGCCGCGTCCGGCAAGGTGGTCTCGGACGCGCCTCCTGCTGTCGCGGTGGGTTCATCCTCGATGAAAATCACCGGGGCCTTGGCTCTCTTCGACGCTCTCTGGGCCAGCGTCCTGAAAAGGAATGGGTTCAGAGTGAGGCAAATCAGATACAAGACAAAGCAACAAATCGAAGAACTACAAGTACAAAGAAAGAAACTTACTCTTCTTCTTCCTCGCCGGAGCTGAGCGCGGAGAGATCAAGTCTGGCTCGCCTCTGACGACGAGGCGGAGGAGTAGGTTCCCTTGGCCGCTTGGCGGGAGCAGAAGCGGTGGTCTGCGAGGACCCGCTGGGCTTGCCGCAGCGGCGTGAGGTGCTCAGCTGCAACAGTGCTTGCCGCGGTGGAGCGGAGCCGCGCTGCGCGCGGCGGCGTTGACCCGTCTGCCACCCCGCCACGTCTCCAGCCTTGCGGAGACGCCTTCTTGGTGGAGCTGGGGGCTCCGCTCGCGGCAAGCTATGCGAAGGAGGGAGGAGGCGCCCTCGTGGCTCGCTCGACTCAGCCAGGCCCGACAAGCTCTTCCTCGCCGGCAAACTCCCTCGCCGACAAGGCTTGCCGTCTCGCTGCCTCTGCCTCCTCCACGGTGAATCCGAACTTCGCCATGGCGGCCGCCGCCGCCTCTTCCAGCTGGTGGCGGCGCGCTGCATCTCATCATCGGTGGTGTCGCTGGTGAGGCTCTTACATTCATCGGGCGGACCGGCACTTCTACCAGCTGTCAAAGAACACTCGCGACGACGTCATCTGCAGTTTCTTGCCAAGTTGGAACGATTCCATGCGAAGTCGCAACAACGGCATCATTGCACGGATGCGGTCGGCGAGGAATTGTTGCACAGCCGACGACATTCTTCGACAACCTCGAACGCCCGGGATGCTCAGGATCGTGCTTGAACAGCTCCAAGAGCATTGCGCCCGCCTGTGGATCGTGGAAATTGAAGTTGAGGCCCGGGCGCAGCCTTTCATGATATCCGCCGCGTTCCGAAACTCCCAGCGGGTCTCTGCCCTTCTCCTGCAGGGGGGGCGATGCAGCGACGAAGAAATCTGCGCCAACGGCGCCTCGATGAGTCCGGCAAGCCTCAGCGTAGGATCCGGATGACGGCAATCTTCAGCCTAAGCGTCTTCCGGGGCCGATCGCTCCAATCATTGCCGCCAAGACAACCGAGGTTTGGCGCTGGGCGGTAAACGGCTGCGGGTTCTCCTCGATAATCCAAAGACCAAATCCGCTTCTCCACTCATCCCATTTGTTGCGGAGCTCTCCCTCGAGATAAGCTTCCTTCTTGCGGTCCTCGAGATCCGTGTGATCCCACCGGAAAGATGCTCCCCTCTCTCAAATCGGGGCATAAAGAAGTGGCGGAAAAGGTCTACGTTTGGATGGACTCCGACAAAGATTTCGCAGAGATGTGCGAAAACTGACTTTGTCAGAACAACATTGGGGTGTAGTCATGGAGGCGGAACCCATAGGTGTTCATGATATCGCAGAAATATTCAGAGAAAGGCGGGCAGAGCCCGCAGTAGAAGAACAGCACGAAGAAAGGGTACCCATTCGGAGCCAGCCCGGGCAAAGCAGCTTTGGGAGTACCTTCGATGCGGCGTATCGCTCGCGTCTCCGTCGACCAGAAGAGGTAGTAGTAATCCCTCGCCTACCACTCGGCGAGATTGGGTGGAAAGATTGCCCGCTCCTTCCGCAGCGTCGCAAGCCGCTGCGCCTCGGCCGACTTCACGGCCTTCCCCTTGTCGGTTTTCGGAGCCATGGCGGAGGTGGTGAGGGAGATCGACGGTGTGGGTGATGCGGGTGGCGATGGGGGGCGGAGCGCTGCGCTCTCTTGACCTTGGGAAGAAGGGGAAGCAGCGGGGTTTTCGAGATTGGACAGCAACTGGCGAGATGGGCGAACTGCCCCTGTTTCCCCTGCTTATAAAGAGAGAGGGGGTGGACGTTCCGTCTTTCCGAATAAAGAAACCACCCACGATCTCTCACACGACCCCGCATTTGACGCGTGCCGTTCGTGGAGGGCGTGAACCGTCCAGGGTGAGTTACGGTGTAACCCAGGCCGCGCGTGCCCGTGCCCTGTTTTGGGCACAGCGCGCGGCGCTTCGGCACCGTGTGTGGCCCAGGCCGGGGCTCTGCCGGTGTACTAGAGTAGGGGTACCCTAGTATCCCGAACTTGTGCACGGGCAGGCGATTGCAGCCCTCAGCGGCAAGGCTTGCCGGGTGACCGCCAAGGTCCTCCGTGGTTCTGTGGAGCCATTCAAGAACAAAGTATTCAAGCCAAGGAGACAAGGCCCGGCAAGAGGAGCTTGCCGGGAAGGCCACCCAAGGCACCTAGGAGACAAGGCCCGGCAAGAGGAGCTTGCCGGGAAGGCCACCCAAGGCACCTAGGGAGACAAGGCCCGGCAAGAGGAGCTTGCCGGGAAGGCCCGATGAGCGACAAGCTTCCGGACGCGACAAGACAACAACATGACAAGGCGCTTGCCGCGGCAGACCACCACTCAGTACTTGCGCTCCAAAGACATCCACTAACGTGTCGCCCCGGGACCTTTCCAGCGCCAGCGTGGCAAGAGGTCCGCGGCGGCCAGCGGAGCGCGGTGGCAAGCGGCGCTGACAAGATTGCCATCGTGGCAAGCGGTGGCGCCCCCGACGGTCCCTTTCTGCACTGTTAGGGCGACGTAGACGGGCATTTAATGCCTTTGTCCCCTGCCGTCAGGGTTAGGTATGATACACTGTACAAGTAGCTGTACCAACCACTCCTTTTCCATTTTTACCCTTGTCTATGTTGCCACCTGTCGGAGACCCCTTTAGCATATAAAAGGAGGCCCATGCGCAATGGAAGAGGGGGCTTCGAAAGGTTCGAAGCCAGAGAACACTCACGCTCGGTCGCGTTAGCAGCTTGTGTGTACTGTAGCACTCAAGCGCTCCTGAGCAAGAACTCAATACACTCAGACATGCAGCAGTAGGAGTGTTATCTCTCCGGAGAGCTCCGAAGCTGGGTAAACCGCTCGTGTGTTTCGCCTCGATCTGCTCTTCGTGCGACCTCCGCCCCCCGCCGAACCGAAAGGGGCTCGGTCCGCCGGTCCCATAGGTGTTCGTGGGCCAGATCAGCCTCCCCGACAAGAAGGTTAATTAGTAAAGGGAAACTTGCTAACCCGCATGCATGTGGCTGAAACAATTATAATTACGGTGGAATAAAAACGTACCGAAACGACGAGGATCCCATGCAAAAACAGTGCCACGAGTGGTGGCAGCAAACACAAGATCCTCGTATTCAATTGCATCACAGTACTCATCCGTGTACAGAAACTGATTTTTGAGTAATATCCATGGACGAACCGTGGAATCAGTAACGACGGCAACAAGCTTGTCGAAGATAGCAACAACTTGATAGTTCTTGTAATTCCAAGAGCGGTTGGGAACTCGAGAAATTGCTATCTTCCATAGACGATACCACCATGATCGTATTTGAACGTACGTAGATCATCTGTGCTCAACCTCAAGGCACTCGGAGATTTTTGGAAGTGGAATCCGCTGACGAGTGTACACATTCACAAGTTCCCACTCGCAATTGTACCCAATATAAACAACCCAATCTCCATTTGCGCCAGCCCAGGCCTTATCCTGAAGTGATGGCATCTTGACATCACACGTATCGTTATCAAGCGGCATCAACTTGGACAAGGCGAGGCCTCCGTCATCCGCGCCCATGCGAACAGGCTCATAGCAAAGAAGATAAGGGAGATCAAACCGCTCCTGGACCCTTGGGTTCCTTGTAATGATGTTATTAGTTGAGTCAAGAATGGTCTTGAATGAACCTGCCATGCTAGCCAAGGTGATGACGTCGCACCGATCAATGATTTCCCCCACCACGTCATCTTTCAGATCGGGGCAAGAATAACGGGGTCGTTTCTGGCTTGTTCCCTCCATGGAGAAGACGATCGAACAATTGTAGAAGGAAGGGTGAAGGCAAATGGAGGAGGGAGGAAGAGCGTGCGACAGCAGTTCCAAATCGAGAGGGAAAGGCGAAGAGTCGGTGGACGGTTTCCAGTTTGCCACGGTACACGAAGAGTTCCTGGCCTACACGTCTTTTCGGAAATTGTACAAAAGGACTCGCCGTCGTCTCACTGACATGTTGGAACGGTACCACATGTCAACGAAACATGGTGTGTAATTTTCTCGTGCAAAATGCGATCTGGCCGCGTTGGCCCGAGGTGCCGCATTAGTTATCGACCTTTATTATTTTAATGGCGTGCTGTTCAGTTTGTAAGCACGACTAACTGGTACTGTTTGCAGAGAAAATATAAACTACTCTACCACTACTCCGCCTCTAGTACTAGTAGTTTAAAAAAGATATATAGGCTGGAGCTTCAGAGCTTTCTTGCTAAGGGCTGCCCACTTCCTTCTCACACTATCACCCTCTCTCCAGATCTAGAAAAGACGACCTCTCTCTCCCTCCTCACCGGTGGTCACAGATCCGCCGGGGAAGAGAAGGACGTGCAGCGTTGACGCACTCGTCGTCGGCGAGCAAGGTCACGCACTGACGACAAGGCCATCCTCTCAGACCTAGCGCCCGCGCGGGATGGCCTCCGTCCCCAAGCTCGCTGCCATAGTGCGTGCGGAGGACGACGACCACGAGCGAAGCCACTTCCCGCCGACCCTCAGGTATGCTACCTCTTTTCGAACCATACCCTTGTTCTATTGCCCCATCTGCCACGTCGCTGCATGTGAATCTTTTTCCACTCCACCATCTTCCCAATTTGCTATCCTCTGCTCTGCTGGTCACGCAGACGAAAACCTTAATTTGCACTATTAAAGGAAACCCTACTTCATGCAGACTAATGCATGTCTGGGTTGAATAAGGAAAGGAAGGGAGACTGTACTTTCCAAGAGAGTAGGCATCGAACCCGCATCTAGGTTGAAAAGGGGAAAATCAGTAGCTAAGGAATGAGTCTCGTGTCTCTTGGTTGAAGAAGAGTAGAAAGGCATGACAACGCAATAGAGAATGACAGGTCGATCGGTTTGTTTTCCTCACATAGGAAAAAGGTGGCTAAACATAAAAAAATGGGACATAATCCACATATGCTACCAGGATATTTGTTGCTCTGGGCAACCATACCTCCCTCGCCACTCTATGCGTCCGTGGAGGTACATCGTACTGGTGCGACCACTGTCCGAATGGGCATCCCATGCTCTTATTGTCACTTTTTTGCTGTTAGTATAACACCAGCAGTCAAGTCAAGCAATGGTACTGCTAAAGTGTGATAGAGGCGAGGGTGTCCCGATCTTTCGATGAGATGATAACTATCAATTTGGTAGAGACGACTTTGATGATCCGACTACAAACGTGCACGATGTTGCGCCTTAACAATCGCTAAACCAATCTCCTGAGGTTACTGACGATGCCGGAAGCACGGTCAGCCTGACCATGAAGGTCTATTCCTGCAAGCAATCGAAGAACGAGCAAGAATATGATAAATCAATCTGAATATTGCGAATATATATGAAGTACTGATAATGGTGGGGATCCGTAAGCTGTCTTGGTCTCGTCGTTGGACATAAACGAAGTGCACGAAGATGCAATGGCTAACTTTTAACCAAACAAATCCCAAGGAAAAAGCTACTAGATGGATCTACTTATATAGGAGCAAGGGGTGGCGGCCAAGGAGGTGGGAGGACGTCCCAAGGCAGCCTAAAATTATTGTTCTGGATAACATAAAATAATCTATTCAATAATCTATTAGCAATAATCAATTCAGAGGCTAGACCGGACTAGAGACGCAAGCCTAGAATACTAATGAGGTCACGGCGTATCACAACTAGCATCAATGAAGGATACTAAGTAGCTCTTGACAGCAAGATATAAGTGAAGATCACAACAGAAATAAAGATAATGATGAAAAATAACTGCCAAGCAGGATATACAACAACTTTCTCTCCAATTTTCCTCCGGAAAAGTTTGTGCCAATTTTTTTTGCTAATTTTCCTCAAGAAAAGTACTGACTCAAGCTTTCAAACGCAACAGGATCACTCAATTCCGAGTTGATATGAGGAGTCAAAATATTCTAAAACTCGCCTGAAAAACTGGAATAAGTTGTGTTCGCGAAATTCGGAGGGCAAAATGACCTATTTAGAAGCTGATTTTGAGGTGCCAAATATTGAACTAGCTTCTACAACTATTTAGATGCGGCTCATCGCTAGATTTCATTTGAGTACTCGCGGAGCCAAAACGGACTTCGTATGAGGAAGTTATGCATGTTCTACTGAACTGTGCGCAAAACAGATTTCAATCCGAATTCAACTACGAGATTGAGCCTAGATAGATCCGAATTTTGTTTTTTTCCTCTCTCTTCTTTTTCCTCACACTTTTTTTATTTTTATTTCTCTCTTTTTTTCTCTGACTTTTTTTTACTTTTTTCTCTCTTTTTTTTCTCTTTTTTTCTCTTTTTATTTCTTTTTTTCTCTCTCGCTATTTCCAAACAAACTAGATAAGATGCAGATTTAATCAAGCGAAGATGCGAACGATCTCAACTATGATTATGACAATGAACGGTTGGTAGCATGTGGTGGAAATTGATGGATGGGTGGTGGACAACGGAAGGGATAACGATGCAGCGGCGACGTGACTAATGTGAACAGAACTCGTAACTCTAAACGAACTAGACACTAAGACCAGCAACTCGACACGAGGATGCAACCGATAATTCAATAATGCAAACAATGAAAAGAAAATTGCAAAGGCTCAGA
Organism: Aegilops bicornis; assembly: GCA_021605145.1. NCBI lineage: Eukaryota > Viridiplantae > Streptophyta > Magnoliopsida > Poales > Poaceae > Aegilops > Aegilops bicornis. The sequence continues at coordinate 457,038,888 of CM038675.1, read as the reverse complement.
TTGGTTTGGACAAAGGATGAATAGATCTAACTTTTTTTGTGGCTTTTTCTTGGCCAGTAGGTAAGAAAATAAATCTAATCTAGGGAAAGCTGGAAATTCTCACCGAGCAACCTGAAAACTGATACCACTTGATAGAGGCGAGGGTGTCCCGATCTTTCGATGAGATGATAACTATTGATTTGGTGGAGACGACTTTGACAATCCGACTACAAGCGTGCCTGACGTTGCGCCTTAGCAATCGCTAACCAATCTCCACGAGGTTCTTGACAATGCCGGAAGCACGGTCAGCCTGACCACGAAGGTCTATTCCTGCAATCAATCGAAGAACGAGCAAGAATATGATAAAGCAATCTAAATATTGCGAATAAATATGAAATATTGATAATGGTGGGGATCCATAAGCAGTCTTGGTCTGGTCGTTGGACACAAACGAAGTGCACGAAGTTGCAATGGCTAACTTTTAACTAAACAAATCCCAAGGAAAAAGTTACTAGATGGATCTACTTATATAGGAGCAAGGAGTGGCGGCCAAGGAGGTGGGAGGACGTCCCAAGGCAGCCTAAAACTAACCCTAGGTGCATTACAAGGCCAATGGGCCCAAGTGGAGGTGATGCAACACCTTTGGACTTGTAGTTTGACTCGGATTCTGCTGCAGCATCAGATTGTTTCATCCATAACTCAACGCTTCGGACGAATTTGAAGGTGAATCCAATTGGGTTGGAAAGAGCACGGAATCTATTTTCCAACAAAAAAAGAATCACCCAATTCAGAGTCCGTATGAAAGAGTTATTTTCCGTTTTGAGTCAGGTATGTCTGTGCAGTCCGAATCTGAATCCAGAACATGAGAGGCTTGGACTCTATCTTCTCTTGGTCCAAAAGTGACGTGAGAGGACTTTTTGAACAGCGCCTAAACTTCTCTTTTCCCTTATCTTCATATGTGGATTGTACAAATGTCCCATACACCTGCAATTAGACAAAACACAAAAGTGTGTGAAGTATTTTTTGTTCTGGATAACATAAATAGATTATTGAATAGTTTGCACTAGAAATCACCTGACAAATATGCATGTATGCAATATGTTTGGTCGTATCCAAGGTAGTCATGTCCTCATCAAAGTGATGCCACATTTAACTAATGCCACCGATAAATTTAAGCAATGCCATTTAATTTCACTGGATTATTTCAGGGTTAGCTGTTGATTGTGGATGTATTAAAGATTTTTCAGCTAAGGCATTCTAATGTTGTTGCACAGCCAGTATACCAATGATGAAACTTTTTACTACCTTCAGATTTTTGCACTGTTAATGCTTATAGATTACATACCTCACTTTCATGAGATAAGTTAATTTTTTTGTACAGTGTCACCAAAATGCCAAGGCGCTGATGTCATTTTATTTGGTTAAACTGCACAAAATATTATGAAGACAAGAGGAAAGGTCAAGAGTGGCAACCTCCTTCTCCGGCTCTTCTCTTGATTCGTTCGATCAAGGTTTTATGTTTGATCAATTAACAAGATTGGGATAGCAATTTTTAAGGTCCCCCGGAGTTCGAAATGATATTAACCTTGGAGGTACATGGTTTGCAATTTTTTATACTGTCATTAGTTAATAATGCTAGTTACCTTCAGACTTTTGTATTTGGTTTAATGCTCATGCACAACTAGTATACCAATGCTGAAACGTGTTACCTTTACAGAAATCCTCCAGTGCTAGAGTTTATTGAAATCTGTTCAGTAAAACCATTGTACTGTACCCTGTAATAAAATAACTACTCTACTGTTGCACTAGCCACTGGATTAGTGTATATTTGTTGTATTCAAAATTTCGAATGGTGTTGCATTAGCGTATGGACATAAATAAAGTGTGGCAAGCTTTCCCAGATATGTGCTCAAGAAAACTACTACCTGTTTTCTAAATACTAGACGTTTGGGTACTTTAAATTGAACCATGAAAACGTCTTATATTAAGGAACAGAGGGTGTAGAGTTCACTCAAATTATCCCGGTAAAGCTAGTCACACCTTTGTTAAAACTAATGTTCATTATGTTATCGGAGGAGGTCTGTAAGTTTGTCTCTAATGCCTGTCGACTACATACCTGACATCATGATGTAATGTTAAGTCATTTCCTTTTGTACAGTGTCACTGAATTTTCAAGGCGGTGATGGCATTTTATTTTAGTTGAACTGCACAAAATATGCTTAAAAGAAGAGGAAAGGTCATGAATCGATCATTCTTTCAGAAAGAACTATATATGCCTTTCTGACATCAGCCGCTGTTGCCTTATTTATTCCTTCAAACAGGTGGTTAGAAACTGTCTTGCTACCTTTTCCATTAAGAAATTGGAATGCTTATATTTGTGAGTCTATGCTTCAACTAGTGCCACTTTTATAGTAATCACACTTTCAATATATATGCAAATAGGGATGCTCGATTTTAGTGGAACTGCACAAAAAGTCCAACTGGTTCAACATTAGGAGCATGTTTTCTTCCAAACCTTTATATCCAATTGGTGGCACTATGAGCTGTTCATTATGAAGGTACATGGTTTGATACTATGTTGCTACTCTTTTTGTACTGTCATTAGATAGTAATACTAGTGGTTTGCATGTGAATTTATTGGCAGGGTAGACTTACATTGGAGGTGCAGGACAGGATTCAATGATTGGATGCTCAATTTCGGTTGTATCGATTTCACCTCTTCCATCACTGCGAACATGGATATCCTTGGTCTGATGAAGAATAGGCGCTATATTTCTGCTCTGAACCAGCAAATCAATTAAATATGAAATTGCCCAGCGCAAAACATGACTGTATCAAATTGTCCAGTGCAAAACATGACAGATGGTAAGCAGAAGAGACATGTTTAAACCGAAAATACAAGGTGGGGTATATGTTTACTAGCTTCTTGATATTTGTGCAGACAGAGATGTCTGCCCGTTGCTATTTGGCAAACTCACAAAGTGACCGCAATTTTGGTTGAACTGCACAAGAGAATAGTATAGTCACTACATGTAGTGCCATTTGAAAATAGACACAGAATGATTGGATAGTCACTTCATGGACTGCAGAAAAGTAGTACTGTACTATTTATTGGCAAACACTAGGTACTTCATTGCTTTGGTCTGATTATACAATGGACATCATTTTGCCTAAGTTAAAGTTTGTATTCCGAAAATAGTCTCGTCATGTGATCGAGAGAAGACCAAATCATATTGCAGTGGATGTTCATCCATCATGTGTGGTTCATTCTCATGGTTCCAGTTGTTGGTGAAACCACTTAAGTTTGCAAGAGGAATTGTAGACTTCACAAACAAATTTGTCTTTCAGTCTGTACTGAATGTGCCAAGAGAAGCATCCATGTTAGTAGGCAGAACAGATATATTTTTCTAGATCTTTGCTTTTGGAGCCACATATTTGTATATGATCTATGAATCATTGAGATGCATTAACATGTTGATCTTATGTATGGGAATCGTACTATTTGGTTTTAGTTGCGACGTAAGATCCGAAGTGGCTGATCTTTGATTTGGAGCTACATATCTGTATATGATCTGTGAATCATTGAGATGCATTAACAGTTCCTTATTTTTGTTCGCTCAGTGTTTACAAGTTACTGATCATCACTAGCTAGCCTACCAATTCGCTCCTGGCAGTTTTAGTTGCGACGCAAGATCCAAAGTGGTAGTTTTTTGAATAAAAAAGCCTACCTCTGAAGAAACTGACAAGCTGCTCTGAAGAAAATGCCATGCGAATCTGAAGAAACTGCCAGCGAAAACGTTCGCAAATGCCTTATCTCCCAGCTAAAGTTCATCAACTAATGCCCTCGGCTGCGACTCGTTGCATGCTGCTCCGCGTACTGGCTGCGAGCAATTTTGAGTGCCTGCATGCAGCCGGCCGTAATTAAGGCAGCTAACTGATGCGAAAAAAGATGTGCCTTAATTGTTGCAGGCCTTTTAAATCCGTGGAATCATTATTGACAAGGAGGGAGATGATTCGAGTGCACTCATTTGACCGTCATGCCGGCGTGCAGCCCAACATGGATGGGACGGGACGACATAGTCATAATTTCAGTTTCTCTAGTTTTCCACGGCAAGCTGGCGCGCTAAGCCATGCCTGCTTAATTATGCATTGAATTCCTATGACCGTCGCACTACCTTCCGCCTATAAGTACTGTTTCCCGGCCTTCTCCGGTGGCACCGTGACCCAACTCGCCCTATCCTCATAAGCCCCCACCGGCCCGACGTCGCTCACCACTTATCCTCTCTCTCGCCACGTCTTCCATGCCCCCACCCGTCCGCGATAGGCGAGGCCGGAGGCGGTCACCGCCGGAACTAGTGCTCGGTTTTTCACCGGAAGGCAGACGGAGGGAGGAGGCATTCTATCGGTCTTTAGATGGCAATGCGGAGATTGAGGACTTGTTGGAGCGCGACCGCCTGGCGGAGGAGCAGGAGTTGTTGGAGCGCAACCGCTTGGCGGAGGAGCAGCGTATCGCCGATTTGCGCCGCCAGCGGGACATGGAGCAGTAGCGCACCGACGCTCTGAGTCGCGAGCAGAGCGCCCACAACTGGGCCGACTATGTGGAGGTCGGTGCCCGGCAAATAGCCCTGGAAGCTGTCGGGCACGCACGCGTTCGCGATGCCGATATTTACTACCAGCTCGTCAAGCGGGTTTCCCACTTAGAAGCCGAAGCTTCGGTGGACCACGTCGGCATGGAAAGGTCCTACGCGCGCAAGCAATGCGCCCTATCCCACCTCTGGCAAGTCCGAGGTGAGGCGGAGGAAGCCGGTGACGGCGTTTAGCGTGTACCGCAGATGGCGGCCTGCTTCGTCTAGTTAGCTAAGAGTAAGTTAGTACTTGTACGCTACTAGAGTATTAGTGGGAGTACATAGTTAACTTGGCTATGTTGGTTGTCAATGTGGAAGTTCAGTACTCTATATGTGGATCAGACCTATTACTTTGCTCTGAATGTTGAACTTTTCGTTTGAACGTATGGAATGGGCTGTTATTTTTTTAAATGGGTTGTATTTGTCCTCCACGGGTTTAGAGGCTGACTTGTGGGCCTACCATGTTGACGCGTACACAATCAGGAGATGATTGTACGTGGAGAGGATGATAGCAAGGATCCGCCAAGGTCATGGCAAGACGCATAAGCAAGTGCCTCCTTATTTCAAGCCAATAAAAATGGCTCCTCCTAATGGATTTCTCGACATCCGGGTCCCATGCCATTGTCAACGTAGTCAATAAACGAGAGAATTACAACGACGGTCGACACCGTGGACTCAAAGAGCTCGCCAGCTTATTTTTGTTTTGGGTTAATTTGATAAATGCCACTCCAAATCTGGTGTTTCAGAAATGCCACCGCAATTTCAAACTTTAAAAATGCCATTTCATGCCATTTCCAGTGGCATTTTTTGAAGTCTGGAGTGGCGTTTTTCAAAGTTTGCAAATTGGAGTGGCGTTTTCCAAAGTTTGCAAAAATTGCAGTGGCATTTTTCAAAGTTTGGAAATTGCAGTGGCATTTTTATGAATCGCCATAATTGGAGTGGCATTTATCTAATTTGTTTTTGAGACGGAAGCATGGTGTCAACTGGGCTGTGCGGGGCACTCTAGCCTGTCTAGACAGCCTTCTCTTTTATGTTTACCACAGACCAGCCCAGGAGGTTTTTTTTCTTTCTGAAAATGGCTAGCCCAGTTTTTTTGTGATTTGCCAAGTAAGTCGCTTTGTCAGGCCTGTTGGGCTGCAAATCTTTCAAGACAAGGAGAGCTTCATTCGGCTAGACGAGAAAATGGCCTATCAGTAATGAGAAATGGGCAGTACATTTTTAAAACACATCAAACCGGCAATTAGTTTCAAATTTCTTTTTTCATTTCGAGATTTTAAATTGCATTAATTTTTATGCTTGGACAATTTGTTGGATTTTATATTGATATACATTTATTTTTAAAATCAGTTTGAATGTGACTCGAAATTTCGAGAATAAAAACAGTTCGGACCGCACCGAAATATGCAAAATTTCGTATAATTTTTTAACCGTGGCCATAATATGGGTTGTAATGCTAACAAAAAGAATATGGGTTCCAAAAAACCTTAAGAATTAGAAAATGGGTTGTAAATTATAATAAATAATGGCAGATGGGTTGTATGTTGTTTTCCACAGATTTGAGGCTTTCCTAAAAAAAGGTTGACGCAAAAGCAGTGACTGTTGGATGTCCATCCAACGGCCGTCGTGCTTCTTCAATCTCTACTCTTCCTGCTCCAGCCGCTCAAACAAGCGCCGGCGGGACAACCTGCTCCCTCCTCCCTATGGCCGGCTATGCTGCCGCGCAGGCCTCATCGCCCCACCGTACTCCCATCGCTAGCCTAGCCGTCCCTCTACTCACCCACACCTGCTGTTATTCTCCGACGACGGCAGACGAACCAGTAAACCCTCGTACAGTCGTACTCCCCTCCGCGTGGGAAACAATTGTCGAGTCTTCCCTGCCTCCGTGTCGTTCCCTTCCTAGGCCTCGCCGTCGTCCACCGCCATGGTGCTCTCGGCGCGGCCTGGTCAACATGGTCAACGACCGACATGCATCTGAAGTGGACTGTACGTGGAGAGGCTGATAGTTGGCTCCACGGCCGCACGCAAGGAAATGCCTCCTTATCATGCACAAAATAATGATTCCTCCACCTGACATCTGGGACCCACTGAAAGGGCCTCTGTATTTCACGAAAAAATGTTACCGCCGCTGACAGCTTGGACCCACCAGCTATATCTTCGCACGCAAGGAAGTGCCTCCTTATTATGCACAGAAAAATGAATACTCCCCCTGCTAGCTGGGACCCAGTATAGTGTCAGGCCTACTTGTGGGCCTACAAAGTTGACGGGGACGGAGGGCTTTGTCAACTTAGTCAATATGCACGATTCTAGCTCCAGTGACAGTACGGCGTCCATCCAACTGCCGTAGTGCTTTTTCAACCTCTGGTCTTCTTGCTCCAGCCGCCCAAACCAGCGTCGGTCGTGCCTCGTACTCTAATACGTCTCCGTCGTATCTATAATTTTTTATTGTTCCATGCCAATATTATACAACTTTCATATACTTTTTGGCAACTGTTTATACTATTTTTGGGACTAACATATTGATCCGAAGGTTGCGATGCCGGCTCCTGTTTGTTGCATGTTTTATGTTTCGCAGAAACACCATATCAAACGGAGTCCAAACGGGATAAAAACAGACGAAGAATATTTTTGGAACATTTGGAGAATATGGGAAGAAGAATCAACGCGAGATAGTGCCCGAGGTGGCCATGAGGCAGGGGGCGCGCCCCTGACCCTCGTGGGCCACCCGTAAGGCGGTTGCTGCTCTTCTTTGGCCGCAAGAAAGCTAATTTCCGGAGAAAAATTGGGGCGAAGGTTTCAATCCAATCCGAGTTACGGATCTCCATATATATATATACGAAACGGTGAAAGGGCGGAATACCAGAGCGCAGAAACAGGGAGAGACAGAGATACATATCCAATCTCGGAGGGGCTCTCGCCCCTCCCACGCCATGGAGGCCAAGGACCAGAGGGGAAACCCTTCTCCCATCTAGGGAGGAGGTCAAGGAAGAAAGAGACGAAGGGGCGCCCTCTCCCCTTCTCTTCCGGTGGTGCCGGAACGCTGCCATGGCCATCATCATCACCGCAATCTTCACCAACAACTTCACCGCCATCATCACCAACTCTTCCCCCCTCTATGCAGCGGTGTAACCTCTCTCTTACCCACTGTAATCTCTACTTAAACATGGTGCTCAGCGCTATATATTATTTCCCAATGATGTATGGCTATCCTATGATGTTTGAGTAAATCTGTTTTGTCCTATGGGCTATTTGATGATCAAGATTGGTTTGAGTTGCATGTTTTATTATTGGTGTTGTCCTATGGTACTCTCCGTGTCGCGCAAGCGTGAGGGATTCCCGATTTGCTTATGGTGGGTGGCGTGAGTGACAGAAGCACAGACTCGAGTAAGTAGGTTGTTTGCGTATGGGATAAAGAGGACTTGATACTTTAATGCTATGGTTGGGTTTAACCTTAATGATATTTAGTAGTTGCGGATGCTTGCTAGAGTTCCAATCATAAGTGCATATGATCCAAGTAGAGAAAGTATGTTATCTTATGCCTCTCCCTCAAATAAAATTGCAATAATGATTACCGGTCTAGTTATCGATTGCCTAGGGACAAATAACTTTCTCGTAACAAAAAGCTCTTTACTAAAACTAATTTAGTTTTGTCTTTATCTAAACAGCCCCTACTTTTTATTTACGCTCTCTTTATCTTCTTGCAAACCTATCCAACAACACCTACAAAGTACTTCTAGTTTCATACTTGTTCTAGGTAAAGCGAACGTCAAGCATGCGTAGAGTTGTATCGGTGGTCGATAGAACTTGAGGGAATATTTGTTCTACCTTTAGCTCCTCGTTGGGTTCGACACTCTTACTTATCAAAAGAGGCTACAATTGATCCCCTATACTTGTGGGTTATCATGCTCCTGCCTCTCATGGCCGGCAGCGATGCGACGGAGGCCTCACCGCCCCTACTACTCCCACCGCTGGCCAGGCCATCCCTCTACTCACCCACACCCCCTGTTATTCTGCGGCGACAGCAGCCTCACACCACAACGAACCAGTGAACCCTCAGACTCCTCTACGCGTGGGCATCCACTGCCGCGTCTTCCCCGGCTCCGCGTCGTCCCCTTCCTAGGCCTCGCCGTCGTCCACCTCCCTGGTGCTCTTGGCGCGGCGTGGTCAACGTGGTCAAGGAACGGCTTCCATCGGACATGGACTATACGTGGAGAGGCTGACAGCTGGGTCCACGGCCGCAGCAAAGAAGTGCCTCCTTATTACGCGGAAACTAATGATTCCTCCACCTGACAGCAGGGACCCACCGGACAAGCAACCGTATTTCGCGAAAAAAATGTTTCCCCCCTGAATGCTGGGACGTACCAGCGACATCTTCGCACGCAAGGAAGTGCGTCCGGGCAAAAAAATGATTCGCCCCCCTGACTGCTGGGACCCACCATCTACATCTTCGCACGCAAGGAAGTGCCTGACAGTCGGGGCCACTTGGTCGAAGCGTACGTAGCGTTTTCATTCTGGTCGTGAACGTGTACGTACATACTGGTCGATATAGAGGCGCGCACATGTCATAGTAGAGGCACGCACGTGTCATAGTAGAGGCACGCACGCAGCATGTACTCGTACGTACAGCGGCCAGGGTGCAAGAAAGTAAATACGGCCATGTACGTACATACGGGCGGGGTCTCGAACGCCTACTCGTGCGTACGTACAGCCAGGGCTCGTGTACATGGCTGGGTCGGAATGGAGAAACATCGTCATCGTCGTGTTCATGGGGAGCCAACCGGCTGGGTCGGAACGGAATGCGTCGTCGTGTTCATCGGGAGGGCTTGGACGGAATAGCCGATAGAAACGAGGCCTGGCGTACCACAGAACGGAGGAAACGGCCTTGTGTTCGACCGGCCACGGTCGAAACGGGGGTCCTGTTGATTGGGAGGTGTGTGGCGTACCACAAAACGGAGGAAACGGACTTGTGTTGGAGCGTTACGGCCGAACGGGGGTCCTGTTCATCGGGAGGGGTGTGGTGTGCCGCAAAACAGACTCCACGGGATACTATTCATCTCCACCGTCGACCCCATCCAGCCTCCACGGGCTACTGTTCATCCACCGTCGACCTCCTCCAGCCTCCACCTGTGACTGTTCATCCACGGGCTCCTGTTCATCCAGCCTCCACCGCAGGCTACTGTTCAACTAGCCCTCTCCACGGGCTACTGTTCATCCCGCCCTCCACCATCTACTGTTCATCCAGCCCTCCACGGGGTCCTGTTCATCCAGAGGCAACACCACAGGGCCTTGTTCATCCACCCCCACCGGGAACTGTTCATCCAACCCCCCCCCCAGCGACGCTCACTGTTTATCCAGAGGTAGCATAGTTTGGCTTCAATTAGCAGCAGTAGCGAAGGAATCGCTTGATCGGGTTCAGTTAACAGCCATCGATCGATCGCTCGGGTTCAGTAACACGTAGCCTGCAGTGCAATCACTTGGGCTCAGTTAGAGCCCAACGCCTCGCTCGGGTTCAGTTAGAGCCCAATGCCTCGCACCCACGCTGCGCAGTACGAGAGAAACGCCATCGCCGCCCCGACCACCCACCGTAACCGGGAACACCCCGATATTTTCCTCGCCCTCGCTTCTACAACGGTTTTTTTTGTCATGGACGGCCCAAAGAATGTCATGCAGCTGCGTCTCTGGCCCACCCAGGATGAAAAGCCCATTTTCTGTCATGATTTTTTGTCATACAAGTAGGAGCCCACCACATCTATGATGATACCGGGTTTTGTCACAATTATCGTCATAGAAGTATCATAAGTATGACAGGAAAAAAATTTGTTCGGCCCAAAATGTCACGGATGTGTCTTTTTTTTGTAGTGGCAGTAGCTCGGCGGTGGCATCTGGCTCCAGGGATCCACCATCTGGTTGCGACAACCGGAAAGAAGGAAGAAGGAGGAAAAGGGGTATCAAAGCAACCGTGGGTACTCATCCAAAGTACTCGCAAGCATCAGATCTATACTAAGTATGCATTGGTATCAAAGGAGGGTATGTATCTGTGGACTCGACTGCAGAATGCCAGAATAGAGGGGAAGGCCTAGCCTATCGAAGACTAGCATCTTCAAGCAGCTCCAAGCATCTTGCAGCATGTAGAAGACTAAAGAATAACAGTTTATATTTAACAAACATGTTGTAACATTAATGCCCAGAGATCCTTCCTCGACTCCCTGCGAGAAAGCAATCCCAGAGCCACATATCTCAAGTATCCATTTCTAGTTAGATAAGATCAGGATATAAGTCTGAACGTCCGTTACTGTGGACACGGCTATTAATAGATAATCTTCCCTGTAGGGGTGCACCACGTTTTCCAACACGCTTGATTACTCTGGCCTGACACACTTTTCTGGGTCAATATCCGGCCTTGGAAGATCAACACGTCGCAACCCTACCTAGGCTCAGCAGAGAGGTTCCCGGCGGTCTACATCCTAAGCACTCCGGGGTCTGGGCCCATCGCCCATAGCACTCCGGGTCGTTACGTGCAGGGCGATACAGGCCACCTCCACTGGGGCGCCGACCAGGCCGTGCCACAATGCTGAACTGGACATCTGACAAAGCTTCGGCTGATACTACGACGTCGAGGCCCATAACTATTCTCGCGTGGTGGTTAGTGCGTAAAGGACAAAGGCCAACTCAGAACAAATACCCAAACCATAGTGTATTATTAGCTTGCGGAGACGAGCAGAGACTCATGATAATGTGACCCGTCGCCTGCCTCGAGGAAATACAAAGAACGGCTAGCCCAGCCCACTCGGGGGCGGCCTGCCTGCCCGGCCGTGCCTCGTAACCATCTTGCGGGTGCTCTCCGGGCCCGCCCGACTTTCCCAAAGGTCTCAAGTACAGTCAAGGTAACCGTGTTTCCAAACATCAAGGGGAAAACCCGAGGAACCACCCTCGGTGAATTCCACTCGATGTAAACATCAAGGTGAACGTAAGAGGAACCACCCTCGAGGTTCACACTTGAGGGGTTGCACGACAGAGCCGTATCGGGAATGGTGAAGGAGGAACCACCGTCATTGACCACGAACGAATAGCTACACTACAGAGTTGTCATCAGGAGTGCGTTGTGAGGTCTCACCCTCGGCACTCGATAGTAGCTCTGCAGAGTCGAGCAACAAAAGGGGCGTGATGTGATGTGAGGTGTCGGGCTCTGGTCGTCGATCACATTGATCGAGTCGTCGATGATGAAGCAGGGGCAAAAAGGATAAGGTGGGGGTCACTGATGGATCACTATCCAACCTAAACTAAGCAGTTTAGGATAAGCAGGTAGGTAACAACAACAGGTACAAAAGCAGGCTATGCATCAGAATAGGAGCAATCAAATGCAGTAGCAAAATGTAATGCAAGCATGAGAGAACAGAATAGGCGATATCGGAATGATTAAAGGGGGGGCTTGCCTGGAAGCTCCGCTGAAAGGGAAGAAGGGTCGTCGACGTAGTCGATCACAGCGGCAGCGGTCTCGGGGTCTACCGGAGAGAAGAGGGGGAAGAAACAGTAAATACATAGCAAGAAAGAGCATAACAGGACAACATGCAGAGCTAGACGTGTTCTAACGCGGTGCTACACGATACCGGCGAAGGGGGAAAACATCCGGGAATGTTAACCCAGTGTTAGGCATTTACAGACAAATGAAACGGAGGGTAAAGGTTGCATGTTCGCTACGCTAGAGGACTGTGACAGATGAACGGAGAGTGTATCCGGATTCGTCTCATCATTCTGAGCAACTTTCATGTACAAAGTGTTTTCATCCGGGTTACGGATTAATTTATATTAATTTTCAAAGATTAAACAATTTCTAAAAAATAATAGGATTTATTTTAATTCGAAAATATATCAAGTGTAATTGCTATGGGTACACAGAGAGTGTACCTAGAAATGTGTATGTGGGGCTGACAGAGGGCCCCACTGCTGAGTCAGCAGCTGACCCAGTCAACCTTATCTGAAAGAGCAGTGCTGCGGGTCCCACATGTAAGTGACTTAGGGTTAAACTAATTTAACTAACACATTTCATTAAGCAAAAGGCTGGGGCCCGCCTGTCATAGACTAACAGACTAAGAAACAAGTTAACTACTGTTAAGTTAATTAAGCAAACTTTAATTAAGTTAAATAACCATTTAATTAATTAATTGATTATTAACAAAAAAATTACAATTTTTTTAACTTCCGTTCACAGGGGCTGGGCCCCGACTGTCATTGGCACCACTGTACACGCCTGGTTTCACAAGATAGGTGCACAATGAAGGCCGGGCACAGAGGCCACGCGAGGACGGTAGGACGAGCGGGAGGGGAGAGGCCAGAGGCGTCGCGACAGTGGCGACGGTGGCCGCGAGCGGCGAGCAGCGGCGCGGGGTGGGCGTGATGGTGCGGGAAGCGGGGGTTGCGGGAGCGAGGCCGGAGTTGAAGGAAATATGCCCTAGAGGCAATACTAAAGTTATTATTTATTTCCTTATTTCATGATAAATCTTTATTATTCATGCTAGAATTGTATTAACTGGAAACATAATACATGTGTGAGTACATAGACAAACAAAGTGTCACTAGTATGCCTCTACTTGACTACCTCGTTGACCAAAGATGGTTATGTTTCCTAGCCATAGACATGAGTTGTCATTTGATTAGCGGGGTCACATCATTAGGAGAATGATGTGATTGACTTGACCCATTCCGTTAGCTTAGCACTCGATCGTTTGGTATGTTGCTATTGCTTTCTTCATGACTTATACATGTTCCTATGACTATGACATTATGCAACTCCTGTTTACCGGAGGAACACTTTGTGTGCTACCAAACGTCACAACGAATCGGGTGATTATAAAGGTGCTCTACAGGTGTCTCCGAAGGTACTTGTTGGGTTGGCGATTTCGAGATTAGGATTTGTCACTCCGATTGCTCGGAGAGGTATCTCTGGGCCCTCTCGGTAATGCACATCACTTAAGCCTTGCAAGCATTGCAACTAATGAGTTAGTTATGGGATGATATATTACGAACGTGTAAAGAGACTTGCCAGTAACGAGATTGAACTAGGTATTGAGATACCGACGATCGAATCTCGGGCAAGTAACATACCGATGACAAAGGGAACAACGTATGTTGTTATGCGGTCTGACTGATAAAGATCTTCGTAGAATATGTGGGGGCCAATATGAGCATCCAGGTTCCGTTATTGGTTATTCATCAGAGACGTGTCTCGGTCATGTCTACATAGTTCTCGAACCCGTAGGGTCTGCACACTTAACGTTTCAATGACAATTATATTATGAGTTTATATTTTTTGATGTACCGAAGATTGTTCGGAGTCCCAGATGTGATCACGGACATGACGAGGAGTCTCGAAATGGTCGATACATGAAGATTGATATATTGGAAGCCTATATTTGGATATCGGAAGTGTTCCGGGTGAAATCGGGATTTTACCGGAGTACCGGGAGGTTACCGGAACCCCTCGGGAGCTTAATGGGCCATAGTGGGCCTTGTGGAGAAGAGGAGAGGCGGCCAGGGCAGGGCCACGCGCCCCTCCCCCTTTGTCCAAATAGGACAAGGAGAGGGGGGCGGCGCCCCCTTTCCTTCCTCCCTCCCTCCTCTTTCCTCCTCCACTCCTAGTCCAACAAGGAAAATGGAGGGAGTCCTACTCCTGGTAGGAGTAGGACTCCTCCTGGCGCGCCCCCTCTAGGCCGGCCGCACCTCCCCCTTGCTCCTTTATTACGGGGGCAGGGGGCACCCTAGAGACACAACAATTGATCGTTTGATCTTTTAGTCGTGTGCGGTGCCCCCTCCACCATAGTCCACCTCGAGCACATCAGAAGCGGTGCTTAGGTGAAGCCTGCGCCGGTAGAACATCATCATCGCCACCACACCGTCAGGTCGGGCGAAACTCTCCCTCAACACTCGGCTAGATCAGAGTTCGAGGGACGTCATCGGGCTGAACGTGTGCTGAACTCGGAGGTGCCGTGCGTTCGGTACTTGATCGGTCGGATCGTGAGGACGTACGACTACATCGACCGCGTTGTGCTAATGCTTCCGCTTTCGGTCTACGAGGGTACATGGACAACTCTCCCCTCTTGTTGCTATGCATCACCATGATCTTGCGTGTACGTAGGAAAATTTTGAAATTACTACGTTCCCCAACGGTGGCATCCGAGCCAAGTTTTATGCGTAGATGTTGTATGCACGAGTAGAACACAAGTTAGTTGTGGGCGATACAAGTCATACTTCTTACCAGCATGTCATACTTTGGTTCGGCGGTATTGTTGGATGAAGTGGCCCGGACCGACATTACGCGTACACTTACGCGAGACTGGTTTTTCCGCCGTGCTTTGCACACAGGTGACTGGCGGGTGTCAGTTTCTCCAACTTTAATTGAACCGAGTGTGGCTACGCCCGGTCCTTGAGAAGGTTAAAACAGCACTAACTTGACAAATTATCGTTGTGGTTTTGATGCGTAGGTAAGAACGGTTCTTGCTCAGCCCGTAGCAGCCACTAAAACTTGCAACAACAAAGTAGAGGACGTCTAACTTGTTTTTGCAGGGCATGTTGTGATGTGATATGCTCAAGATGTGATGAGATATAAGTTGTTGTATGAGATGATCATGTTTTGTTTAAGTTATCGGCAACTGGCAAAAGTTTTATGGTTGCCTCTTTATTGCATAAGATGCAAGCGCCAAATAATTGCTTTACTTTATCGCTATGTGATAGCAGTAGTTGCAAGAGCAATAGTTGGCGAGATGACCATGTGACAACACATTGATATAGATCAAGATGATGGAGATCATGGTGTCATGCCGGTGTCGATGGAGATCATGATGATGCTTTGGAGATGGAGATCAAAGGCGCAAGATGATGATAGCCATATCATGTCAAATATTATGATTGCATGTGATGTTTATCTTTTGTACATCTTATCTTGCTTTGATTGACGGTAGCATTTTAAAATGATCTCTCACTAAATTATCAAGGTATAAGTGTTCTCCCTGAGTATGCACCGTTGCGAAAGTTCTTCATGCTGAGACACCACGTGATGATCGGGTGTGATAGGCTCTACGCAAATACAACGGGTGCAAAACAGTTGCACACGCGGAATACTCAGGTTAAACTTGACGAGCCTAGCATATAACAGATATGGCCTCGGAACAATGAGACCGAAAGGTTGAGCATGAATCATATAGTAGATATGATCAACATAAATGATGTTCACCATTGAAACTACTCCATCTCACGTGATGATCGGACATGGTTTAGTTGATATGGATCACGTGATCACTTAGATGATTAGAGGGATGTCTATCTAAGTGGGAGTTCTTAAGTAATATGATTAATTGAACTTTAATTTATCATGAACTTAGTCCTGGTAGTATGAGCATATCTATGTTGTAGATCAATAGCTCGCGATGTTGCTCCCCTTTAATTTTTATATGTTCCTAGAGAAAACTAAGTTGAAAGATGTTAGTAGCAATGATGCGGATTGGATCCGTGATATGAGGTTTATCCTCATTGCTGCACAGAAGAATTATGTCCTTGATGCACCGTCAGGTGACAGACCTATTGCAGGAGCAGATGCAGACGTTATGAACGTTTGGCTAGCTCAATATGATGACTACTTGATAGTTTAGTGCACCATGCTTAACGGCTTAGAATCGGGACTTCGAAGACGTTTTGAACATCATGGACCATATGAGATGTTCCAGGAGTTGAGGTTAATATTTCAAGCAAATACCCGAGTTGAGAGATATGAAGTCTCCAACAAGTTCTATAGCTAAAAGACGGAGGAGAATAGCTCAAGCAGTGAGCATGTGCTCAGATTGTCTGGGTACTACAATCGCTTAAATCAAGTGGGAGTTAATCTTCCAGATAAAATAGTGATTGACAAAGTTCTCTAGCCACTATCACCAAGTTACTAGAACTTCGTGATGAAGTATAATATGCAAGGGATGACGAAAACAATTCCCAAGCTCTTCGCGATGCTAAAATCGGCGAAGGTAGAAATCAAGAAAAACATCAAGTGTTGATGGTTGACAAGACCACTAGTTTCAAGAAAAGGGGTAAAGGGAAGAAGGGGAACTTCAAGAAGAACGGCAAGCAAGTTGCTGTGCGAGTGAAGAAGCCCAAGTCTGGACCTAAGCCTGAGACTAAGTGCTTCTACTGCAAAGGGACTGATCACTGGAAGTGGAACTACTCCAAGTAATTGTCAGATAAGAAGGATGGCAAAATGAACATAGGTATATTTGATATACATGTTATTGATGTGTACTTTACTAGTGTTTATAGCAACCCCTAAGTATTTGATACTGGTTCAGTTGCTAAAAGTAGTAACTCAAAACGGGAGTTGCAAAATGAACAGAAACTAGTTAAGGGCGAGGTGACGATGTGTGTTGGAAGTGGTTCCAAGATTGATATGATCATCATCGCACACTCCCTATACTTTCGGGATTAGTGTTGAACCTAAATAAGTGTTATTTGGTGTTTATGCGTTGAGCATGAATATGATTTGATCATGTTTATTGCAATGCGTTATTCATTTAAGTTAGAGAATAATTGTTGTTCGCTTACATGAATAAAACCTTATATGGTTACACACCCAATGAAAATGGTTCGTTGGATCTCGATCGTAGTGATACACATATTCATAATATTGGAGCCAAAAGATGCAAAGTTAATAATAATAGTGCAACTTAGTTGTGGCACTGCCATTTAGGTCATATTGGTGTAAAGCGCATGAACAAACTCCATGCTGATGGGCTTTTGGAATCACTTGATTACAAATCACTTGATGCTTGCAAACCATGCCTCTTGGGCAAGATGATTAAAACGCCGTTCTCCGGAACAATGGAGCGAGCAACTGACTTATTGGAAATAATGCATACTGATGTACGCGATCTGATGATTGTTGAGGCTCGTGGCAGGTATCGTTATTTTCTGACCTACACAGATGATTTGAGCATATATGGGTATATCTACTTGATGAAACACAAGTATGAAACATTTGAAAAGTTCAAAGAATTTCAGAGTGAAGGGGGGAATCATCGTAACAAGAAAATAAAAGATTCTACGATATGATCACATAGGTAAAATATTTGAGTTACGAGTTTGGCCTTCAGTTAAAACAATGTGAAATAGTTTCACTACTCACGCCACCTGGAACACCACAGTGTAATGGTGTGTCTGAGCGTCATAACCGTACTTTATTAGATATGGTGCGATCTATGATGTCTCTTACCGATCTACCACTATCGTTTTGGGGTTATGCATTAGAGACAGCTGCATTCACGTTAAATAGGGCACCATCTAAATCCGTTGAGACGACACCATATGAACTATGGTTTGGCAAGAAACCTAAGCTGTCGTTTAATAAATTTTGAGGTTGCAATGCTTATGTGAAAAATTTTCAAACTGAAAAGCTCAAACCCAAATCATAGAAGTGCGTCTTCATAGGATACCCAAAAGAAAATGTTGGGTACACCTTCTATCACAGATCCGAAGGCAAGATATTCGTTGCTGAGAATGGATCCTTTCTAGAGAAGGAGTTTCTCTCGAAAGAAGTGTGGGAGGAAAGTAGAACTTGATGAGGTAACTGTACCTGCTCCCTTATTGGAAAGTAGTTCATCACAGAAATCTGTTCCTGTGACTACTACACCAATTAGTGAGGAAGCTCATGATGATGATCATGTAACTTCAGATCAAGTTACTACCGAACCTCGTAGGTAAACTAGAGTGAGATCCGCACCAGAGTGGTACGGTAAATCCTGTTCTGGAGGTCATGTTACTTGACCATGACGAACCTACGAACTATGAGGAAGCGATGATGAGCCCAGATTCCACGAAATGGCTTGAGTTCATGAAATCTGAGATGAGATCCATGTATGAGAACAAAGTATGGACTTTGATTGACTTGCCCAATGATTGGCGAGCCATTGAGATTAAATGGATCTTCAAGAGGAAGACGGACGCTGATAGTAGTGTTACTATCTACAAATCTAGAATTGTCGCAAAAGGTTTTGGACAAGTTCAAGGTGTTGACTACGATGAGAATTTCTCACTCTATCTATGCTTAAGTCTGTCCGAATCATGTTAGCAATTGCCGCATTTTATGAAATCTGGCAAATGGATAAACAAAACTGCATTCCTTAATGGATTTATTAAAGAAGAGTTGTATATGATGCAACCAGAAGGTTTTGTCAATCCTAAAGGTGCTAACAAAATATGCAAGCTCTAGCGATCCATCTATGACCTTGTCCAAGCATCTCGGAGTTGGAATATACACTTTGATAAGGTGATCAAAGGATATAGTTTTATACAGACTTTTGGTGAAGCCTGTATTTACAAGAAAGTGAATGGGAGCACTACAGCATTTCTGATAAGTATATGTGAATGACATATTGTTGATCGGAAATCATGTAGAATTTTCTGGAAAGCATAAAGGAGTATTTGAAAGAGTTTTTCAAAGAAAGACCTCGGTGAAGCTGCTTACATATTGAGCATCAAGTCTATAGAGATAGATCAAGACGCTTGATAAGTTTTTCAATTAGTACATACCTTGACAA
Organism: Aegilops bicornis; assembly: GCA_021605145.1. Lineage (NCBI taxonomy): Eukaryota > Viridiplantae > Streptophyta > Magnoliopsida > Poales > Poaceae > Aegilops > Aegilops bicornis. The sequence continues at coordinate 457,019,717 of CM038675.1, read as the reverse complement.
GATTTTGAAGTAGTTCAAAATGGAACAGTCAAAGAAAGAGTTCTTCCTGTGTTACAAGGTGTGAAATTGAGTATGACTCAAAACCCGACCACAGCAGAAAATAGAAAGAGAATGAAAAGTCATTCCCCATGCCTCAGTCATAGGTTCTATAATGTATGCCATGCTGTGTACCAGATCTATTGTATACTCTACACTGATTTTGGCAAGGGAGTACAATAGTGATATGCGTTCGTGCAAATGTTTGACACTGATCCAGATGACTCTAAGTCTCAATCTGGATACATATTGAAAGTGGGAGCAATTAGCTAGAGTAGCTCCGTGCAGAGCATTGTTGACATAGAAATTTGCAAAATACATATGGATCTGAATGTGGCAGACCCGTTGACTAAAACTTCTCTCACAAGCAAAACATGATCACACCTTAGTACTCTTTGGGTGTTAAGCACATAGCGATGTGAACTAGATTATTGACTCTAGTAAACCCTTTGGGTGTTGGTCACATGACGATGTGAACTATGGGTGTTAATCACATGGTGGTGTGAACTATTGGTATTAAACCACATGGTGATGTGAACTAGATTATTGACTCTAGTGCAAGTGGGAGACTGAAGGAAATATGCCCTAGAGGTAATAATAAAGTTATTATTTATTTCCTTATTTCATGATAAATGTTTATTATTCATGCTAGAATTGTATTAACCGGAAACATAATACATGTGTGAGTACATAGACAAACAGAGTGTCACTAGTATGCCTCTACTTGACTAGATCGTTGACCAAAGATGGTTATGTTTCCTAGCCATAGACATGAGTTGTCATTTGATTAACAGGGTCACATCATTAGGAGAATGATGTGATTGACTTGACCCATTCCGTTAGCTTAGCACTCGATCATTTAGTATGTTACTATTGCTTTCTTCATGACTTATACATGTTCCTATGACTATGAGATTATGCAACTCCCATTTACCAGAGGAACACTTTGTGTGCTACCAAACGTCACAACGTAACTGGGTGATTATAAAGGAGCTCTACAGGTGTGTCCGAGGGTACTTGTTGGGTTGGCGTATCTCGAGATTAGAATTTGTCACTCCGATTGTCGGAGAGGTATCTCCGGGGCCCTCTCGGCAATGCACATCACTTAAGCCTTGCAAGCATTGCAACTAATAAGTTAGTTGCGGGATGATGTATTACGGAACGAGTAAAGAGACTTGCCGGTAACGAGATTGAACTAGGTATTGAGATACCGACGATCGAATCTCGGGCAAGTAACATACCGATGGCAAAGGGAACAACGTATGTTGTTATGCGGTCTGACCGACAAAAATCTTCGTAGAATATGTGGGAGCCAATACGAGCATCCAGGTTCCGCTATTCGTTATTGACCGGAGACGTGTCTCGGTCATGTCTACATAGTTCTCGAACCCGTAGGGTCCGCACACCTAACGTTTCGATGATAGTTATATTATGAGTTTATATGTTTTGATGTACCGAAGATTTTTCGGAGTCCCGGATGTGATCACGGACATGACGAGGAGTCTCGAAATGTTCGAGACATGAAGATTGATATATTGGAAGCCTATATTTGGATATCGGAAGTGTTCCGGTTGAAATCGGGATTTTACCGGAGTACCGGGAGGTTACTGAAACCCCCCGGGAGCTTAATGGGCCATAGTGGGCCTTGTGGAGAAGAGGAGAGGCGGCCAGGGCAGGGCCGCGCTCCTTCCTCTCTCCCTCCTCTTTCCCCCTCCACTCCTAGTACAACAAGGAAAAGGGAGGGAGTCCTACTCCCGGTAGGAATAGGAGTCCTCTTGGCACGCCCCCTCTAGGCCGGCCGCACCTCCCCCCTTGCTCCTTTATATATGGGGGCAGGGGGGCACCCTAGAGACACAACAATTGATCGTTTGATCTTTTAGCCGTCTGCGGTGCCCCCCTCCACCATAGTCCACCTCGATAATACTGTAGCGGTGCTTAGGCGAAGCCCTTCTTCGATAGAACATCATTATCGTCACCACACCGTCGTGCTGACGAAACTATCCCTCAACACTCGGCTGGATCGGAGTTCGAGGGACGTCATCGAGCTGCACGTGTGCTGAACTCGGAGGTGCCGTGCGTTAGGTACTTGATCGGTCGGCACGTGAAGACGTACGACTACATCAACCGCATTGTGCTAATGCTTCCGCTTTTGGTCTACGAGGGTACGTGGACAACACTCTCCCCTCTCGTTGCTATGCATCACCATGAGCTTGCGTGTACGTAGGAAAATTTTGAAATTACTACGTTCCCCAACAGGAGTAGCTAGGGCGCTGGCGTAGGCCCCGGGCGCGACCATGGAGGGGTTGTAGGTGCGGGCGTGCGTGGTCAGCAAGCAGCGGAACGCGGCGAACATCGTCCTACAACGGGACATAGAGGAGAGGAGGGAAGGCGCTCACCCCCGATGCATGGGTACACCGGCGAGGCTCGGGGAGGCCAGTTTAGGAGGAGGTCGGGGACGACGGCGAGCGACGGGAGGTGCGGCATTGGCGATGCGTCGTGGTGACGGCGCGGCGTCGGGGCTCGGTGAGGGAGTCCTGGATTAGGGGGTATCCGGAGAGCCGGACTGCGTGCAACGTCCGGACTATTGAAGCGTGAAGATACGAGACTCAAGACTTCGGCCCGTGTCCGGATGGGACTTTCCTTGGCATGGAAGGCAAGCTTGGCGATCCAGATATTATATTTCCTTCCTTGTAACCAACTCCATGTAAACCCTGGCCCTCTCCGGTGTCTATATAAACCGGAGAGGTTGGTCCTTAGAAGGCCGATCACAATTACAATCATACCATCATAGGCTAGCTCTTAGGGTTTAGCCTCTACGATCTCGTGGTAGATCTACTCTTGTATTACCCATATCATCAATATTAATCAAGCATGAAGTAGGGTTTTACCTCCATCGAGAGGGCCCGAACACAGGTAAACATCTGTGTCCCTTGCTTCCTCGTTACCATCAGCCTTGACGCACAGATCGGGACCCCCTACCCGAGATCCGCCGGTTTTGACACCGACATTGGTGCTTTCATTGAGAGTTCCTCTGTGTCGTCGCTGTCAGGCTCGATGGCTCCTTCAACCACCGTCAACAACACCGTCCCGGGCGAGACTTTTCTCCCCGGGCAGATCTTCGTGTCCGGCAGCTTCACCCTGCGGGCCAATTCGCTTGGCCATCTGGAGCAGATCGATAGCCACGCCCTTAGCCACCAGATCAGGGTTGGAAGCCTGAACTGCACGGTGGACATCCGCGGAGAATGGATCTTTGACGGATTCGGGCCTATGTCAGGAGCACCGGACAGTAACGACTAACACGGCTTAGACCTGCTGTCAAACAAAGCTCGGGGTGTCACCCCCACAGTTGCCTCGGACTTAAATCCGGAGCAGGCTGCGCTACCCAAGGACGGGGGGCTGGACCCCGCCCCGCAGGTGGCGCACTCATCGGTGATAGAGCTGAACACGGGTCTTACCCCTGTGGTGGTCTGTGAATCCGGACGTTAGTTCTGGTCCGTGCACTCCCGATCCAGTCGAGCCAGGTTAGGCTCCGGTAATGGAGTTCACCGCTGCAGATATCTTCCAGCACTCGCCCTTTGGCGACATGCTGAACTCCTTAAAGTCTCTCTCTTTGTCAGGAGGCTCTTGTCCAAACTACGTCCGGCTTGAGTGGGAAGCAGGCGATGAAGGAATTCTTTGCCCACCCACCACCCACTTCATTGCCACGGTCGATGATTTAACCGACGTGATTGACTTTGACTCTGAAGACATCGATGGTATGAGCAGCGATCCGGAGAATCACAGGAGCCACCGCCATCGGGCGGTGGATAGCCGCCTATCCCCATGATATACACATGGCGGACACTCCGAAGGAAACCAATGGCGATGAGGCAGCGAAGGATAATCCCCCAGGGGAAAAGTAAAGCATGGGCGTCGTTGGTGCCGCTCCAAGCCCCGTCACAGGAATACCGCCCCAGAAGTCGAAAACAATACGGATGGCGCCGAAGATGAATATAACCCCAGTCGGCTTGTTTTCGTAAGGCGAATCGGCCATCGTGGATACTTGGAGAGGGATAACTATACGCCCCCTCCGAGGACGAGGCAAGCCTCGGCAACAGCATTTAATTGGCGTGCTCAAGATCGATGGAACAAGCTCGCTTCGAGCGACAGCTCATGGCCACGGCAAAGAGCCTGCAAACGAAGCAACAGCAGCTTAAAGCTGACCAAGATTCGCTGGTGAACAGATGACCAAGGCCCTGGCCACTGAAAGATACGGACCCGACCGCCCCGACAAAGGGCACACAGGGCACAACCGGCCGCCCCAACCTAAGCAGGAGAACTCAAGGCACATTCCGCAACGTTAACACACCGCTACTGTCCAAAACAATACGAAGGACAAAATAAGAAGCATCCTCAAGCCTCGGTGCAATTGTCATTAGCGTCAAAACAAGAAGGCTGGTGCTAATTCCAGCAACTCCCAGTCCGGTCAGCGGACAAAGAACAACTCAGACCTATCCGGCGCGAGCCACACACTCGATCAACCATGTGAAATCCAAGGTACTCCTAGAAGGAAGGCAAAGCATATCAATAGAGAATGCCGGATCCTCAAAACAAAGCGGCTGGTCGCGTGCCGGAAAAAATGAAGGGAGGCATCTGTTCAAGAGCCCCCCCCCCCCCATAGCATAAGAGTACGGCCGATCGCCCCCGACCGCATTAACCAAAGCAACTCAATTGCAGTACCTCCGGACATAGAAAACCGGGGGCCCCATAACACATAAAATCACCACAGGTGTGAAACCACAAACAACATCTCCTAAAAGATGCTAGGGGAAAAGGCCAAATTTTTCTGGCCCATCATTCCAAACGGTTGTCTTTGGATCACCAAACAATACTTCGCCAAAGAATAAATCTTCGGCACCTTCCCACCATGCGATAATTTACTGTATGCTAACAGGACGTTCCACGTTGACTAGATTCCACGTGGTCAATCACTCAGGCCAACACCATGTGATACAATCACACGGCCGAACCCCGCCCTCAGGGCAGAAATCATACAGTTGCCGGAGTAGCGAGTCGCGCATGCCTATCAAAATTTTGATATGACAGCCAACTATTCGGACACCAATTGAGGTGTCTACGCTACCCAATGGTATAACGGCTGGGTTTACCAGAGACCGATCAGGAGCCCTTGGACCAACCACAAGAGGACGCTCGGCTACCCCCGAGTATTTGCCTTACAAACTAACTTTGACGCAGAACGGGATTGGTGACGTGGAATCGGCCCGGACACACAAGGAACCCTCTCCCCTAAATGAAGGCAGCCCGAATTCACTCTTGATCCACTGACAACCCCCTCCAGTCCGGCCATCACAGGTTCCGCCAAAAAACACCCCTTTTCATAATCATACATCGTATTCGTATGCCTAGACATATCATTCTACTACAATGCGTAGACCTAAATAACACTTATCGGCCGTCGCTTTTCATCGACACCTCGTGTTACGCCCGACTATGCCAGGGGCTTCATAATAAGGCAATAAAGTCCGACCACCTTCTCGGTCGTTCGGCACCCCGAACTTATAGCACTATATGCATCAGCTCCGAATCATGTCTTGGGTCATTGGTTGGGTTTGCCCGGCTCCCTTGTTTTGGTACCTTACGTTCCATTATATCGGCTAAGGTAGCAGGGAGAACTCTGCGATTGTGTCCCGGATATGCCGGACGAGCACCTCAAGAGAGAAAGCCGAAAACCGATTGTCATGATACAAATGAGAGCTGGTCACTGTTCGAGAGGTTGTAAAATCCCTAAAGATTTATTCCGCACAACGCCATTATAAATGCAGAGTGCGACGGATCAATCTTACGATCGGCGCCAATAGAGCCCCTAGTTCGGCCTTCCGAACACTAGGGGCTGCGCTGACCATACTCAAATTCCTATGGCTAAGTGAGAGTAATAAAGCCTTATAGTCCGATTGTCTGGTTTGTGGTGAGAAACGCCTTCGCAAAAGGACCCAACTATGGGATAAAGAGTGTTCAGATATATCCCGAACACCCCCGTATTCTTTTTACATGGGGGCGTGGTTTACGACCGCCAACTCTCAGGATTTACATACAATAAACAGCCGCATAGGAAGAACATATGTTCAAACAATACATGCAATATATAATAAAAATGCCACTATCGCATATTACAAAAAGCGGCACGAATGCCCTCAGGGAAATATAATGACTTTGGTACATTTATCCGCCGCAAGGTGGGCTCCCTTCAGTACACCTTCATAGTACAGTTCGGGCTTGCGATGCTCCTTACCCTCTGGCGGCCCCTCAGTCATCAGCTTCTCCGCGTCAAGCTTCCCCCAATGCACTTTTGCACGGGTGAATGCCATACGTGCACCCTCTATGCAGACCGATCGCTTAATAGCATCAAGCCGAGGACAAGCGCCCACAATCCTCTTCACGAGCTCGAAGTAACTGCTCAGAATTGGCTCTGTTGGCCACAACCGGACAATCAAGTCCTTCATGGCTAGTTCGTCCGCCTGGTACAGTTCGACCAGCTGCTTCAGCTGATCGATAAAGGGCACCGGATGGTTTGGTGCCAAATACTGCGACCAGAAATCCCTCTCCGCAGACTTCTTTTCCTCGGTTCGGTAGAATTGGGCGGCATCTGATATGCTGCGAGGAAGATCCGCAAATGCCCCTGGAAAAATAAGAATTCAGCTTGCCGCTTAGAATTCTTCCCATTATCATGAACAAATGGCTAAGAATACGTAAGGGCTTACTACCGCAACTTTCCGGGCCTCCTGAATGTCCCGTGCAAAGCACCTCGGGCTTCTTCTCGAGCATCTTCCGCGGCTTGGAGCGCTTGGGCGAGTTCGGATTCTTTCCTTATTAGACTCTGCTCCAAGCCCTCGCTTTTCTTCACAGCCTCATGGAGCTCCCGCTCAGCTGTGACAACCCTGGCCTCGTGTTTTTCACGAAGTGCCTGTTCGGCGGCAGCCTTCTCATTAGCATCATCCACAGCCTTTTTCAGTGCCTCAGATTCGACACTCGCTCCTAGGGCACAAATACTTTTCAATAAGCACAATTACTTATTTGTGCCTAATGCAAGACAATATTTCAACATACCTTGTTTATCTTCTAATTGCTTCCTCACTAGGCCAAGTTCTTCCTCGGCCTGTTCCAGGCTTCGCTTCAGTTCAGACACTTCCGCATTATGAGCGGCCGTCTTATCCGCAGACGCCTGTGTTCAAACAAAGAGGTACACGTCATTAACGTATGTCTCCACGACAAATGAGGATTTGATCCCCTGCCCGGCTCCCTCTCCTTCGCCGGACAGTGTATCAGGGGCTACGACTCATATTATGATGATTCCTCAAAGGTTTCTCAAGAAACATACCTCAAAGGCCTTTATAAGGCCAAGGAAGGACTCGTTCAGCCCGCTCTCGGCGGACTGAATCTTTTCAACCACCGCACCCATAAGGGTCCGATGTTCATCTACGATAGACGCATTCTTTAACGCTGTCGATAGACCGCCTGGCAGCTCTGTCCGAACAGCGGTTGCCGGTGGAGTAGGCAGGACTCCCACCGTTGAAGGTGGCTGCTCCACCGATCCGGGTGCCTTAGAGGTCTCCCGGACCTTGTCCGGCTGTGGGACGAACCCAAGATCGCTTCTCACGACGGCACACTCCGGGGCCATCGCTCCCGTGTGTCCGGCTCCAGTGATATGCCCCCCTGGTCCGAGCCCCGTTGAGACGACACCTCGGTGTCGCGCCGGGACTTTGGGGAAGGGGCCTCTGGAGGCGTCTCGCTCGCCAGGGCGTCCGAACTCAGCGAATCCTCGGATGAGGACTGTCCGGCGCGAGAACTCGCTGGACTGTGCAAAACATAGCAACAGTTAAAACCACTATACCCAAAAATAATCCCGGACGCGTATGCCTGTTCGGGTTTTGTACACTTACGACTTCTCCAGGGGCTGGGCCCTGGGATCCCACTCCGTGCTGCTATCGGTAGCCGTGGTGGATGCCTCCGGGAGGAAACCTTTTCTCCTCTTGGGCGGTTCGGCCTCCAGGGACGAGGAAGCTACACGCTTCTTCCCACCTCCAGAGTGAGGCTTGTCCTCCTCTGCTTCTTCCTCTTCTCTTCCGAAGGAGGAGCGTCGCTTGAGTCTTCGCAATTTGCGTCCGAAGCCTCGCGGTGACGGAGGCCACTCCGGGTCTTCTTGACCTTCTTGGAGGCCTCCTTCTATGGCGCCTCGTAAGGCGCGGGGACCAGCATCTTCGTCAGAAGAGGTCCGGCTGGTTCCTCCGGCAACAGGGCCGGACAATGTATCCGCTCCACTTTCTTTACCCATCCCCGAGGTCACGATGAAACACGATTAAGATGTCTCCCTCATGACATGCCAGCTGAAGCATGAACAGACAGAGTGTGGCTGTGAGTTACCGAGCTTGGAGAATGGGATGATCGATACCCATGGTCCTCACTCAGGCCCGCCACGATTTGCGGACTTAAAGAGCACCTTCCAGATATCCTTATGGGAAGAATCATAAAGCTCCCGAAGGGTTTGGTGCTCGGCTGGATCGAACTCCCACAGAGTACAAGCTCGGCGCTGACAGGGGAGGACCAGGCGAGCTAGCATCACCTGAACTACGTCGACGAGTTTGATGTCCCTATCGACCACACCCTGAAGGCGCGTATGGATCAGTAACAGCTCGTCGGACGAGCACCAGTTCGGGCCCTTCTCGGGCCAGGACGTGAGCCGCAGTGGAGCTCCGGATCTGAACTCTGGAACAGCCGCCCATTTTTTGCCGCGTGGTTTGGTGATATAGAACCACTGCTGCTGCCACTCCTTAACGGAGTCATTAAAAGCGCCCTTCGGCCAAACGACCTCGGGCATCTTGCTCACCATGGCGCCGCCGCACTCGCGCATGTTCGCCGCTCACCACCTTGGGCTTCACATTAAAGATCTTCAGCCACAAGCCGAAGTGAGGTGAGATCCGAAGAAAAGCCTCGCACACGACGATGAACATCGAGATATTGAGGAAAGAGTTGGGGGAAAGATCATGAAAATCAGTCCCGTAGTAATACATGATTCCGCGAACAAATGGGTGCAGGTGAAACCCAAGCCCGCGGACAAAATGGGGGAGGAACACGACTCTCTCGTGAGGTTCCGGAGTGGGGATGACCTGTCCCGCCGGGGGGAGACGATGGCCGATCTTCTGGGCCAGATACCCGGTGACCCAGAGCTTCTTAATGTCCTTCTCCGGGACAGTAGAGGCCATCCATCTGCCTCCTACTCCGGATCCGGACATCTTTGAGAAGCCTCTCTTTGGTGGAAAGGAAGAGTGCTTAGGCGTTAGGGCTCGAAAAGAGGGGAATGAGCAAGCGGAAGGAGAAAGGCGTGGGTAAAGAGAAAGATGCCTTGTCTCTTTATAGGGCGGTAAGTGCTTTTTGCGCCTCCCCACTTGCCTGGTTGAGCCCGTTTGCCTCCCGCTCGCCGCAATTCACGGTGTGGTTGGATTACCCATACCCGTATTGATGAGAATCCCGTGATAAGGGGACACGATCTCTGCTTTGACCAGACGTCTCGAGGACAACGCCTCGCAATATGCGCTATGGCTGGCTATGGGAAGACGGTTCGAATAACGACTCAACCATAATGACACGTCGCATTGTCTAAAAAAGTTGTCAGCAGATTGCATTTGTGAAATAACATTCTCTCCACGGTGGCGTGTGAAGATCATTTTGCGTATCCGGACATGGTTCAAGTGTTCGATAATTACCTTGGAGTATTCGGAGGAGGAACCCGCCCTGCAATGCCGAAGACAAGACTGTGCGCCAGACTCATTGTCATTGAGGGAGTCCTGGATTAGGGGGTGTCCGGATAGCCGAACTATCACCGTTGGCCGGACTCCCAGACTATGAAGATACAAGATTGAAGACTTCGTCCCGTGTCCGGATGGGACTTTCCTTGGCGTGGAAGGCAAGCTTGGCGATACGGATATGTAGATCTCCTACCATTGTAACCGACTCATGTAACCCTAACCCTATCCAGTGTCTATATAAACCGGAGGGTTTTAGTCCGTAGGACGAACAACAATCATACCGTAGGCTAGCTTCTAGGGTTTAGCCTCTCTGATCTCGTGGTACATCCACTCTTGTACTACCCATATCATCAATATTAATCAAGCAGGAGTAGGGTTTTACCTCCATCGAGAGGGCCCGAACACAGGTAAAAACATCGTGTCCCTTGTCTCCTGTTACCATCCGCCTAGACGCACAGTTCGGGACCCCCTACCGAGATCCGCCGGTTTGACACCGACATTGGTGCTTTCATTGAGAGTTCCTCGTATGCGTCATCCTTAGGCCCGATGGCTCCTTCGATCATCAACAACGACACGGTCCAGGGTGAGACTTTTCTCCCCGGACAGATATTCGTATTCGGCGGCTTTGCACTGCGGGCCAATTCACTTGGCCATCTGGAGCAGATCGAATGCTATGCCCCTGGCCATCAGGTCAGATTTGGGAGTTTGAACCACACGGCCGACATCCGCGGAGACTTAATCTTCGACGGATTCGAGCCACAGCCAAGCGCGCTGCATTGTCTCGATGGGCACGATCTAGCTCTGCCGCTGAACAGTGCCCTGGAGGCCGCACCAGCGTCCGCTCCGACCCTTAGCTCGGGGCCGACTCCGCCGATCAAGGACGAGTGGTTGGACACCGCCTCGGGGGCTACAATCTCTACGGCGATTGAGCCGGACTCCATCCCTGTCGCTGCGAAGACCGTGACTCCAAGGTGCGGGACTCCTCTTCGGACTCCGAACCCTCCGCGCCCCTGCCAATCGAATCCAATTGGGCGCCGGTTATGGAGTTCACTGCCGCGGACATCTTTAAGCACTCGCCCTTTGGCGACATCCTGAATTCACTAAAGTCTCTCTCTTTATCAAGAGAGCCCTTGCCGGACTACGGTCAGGAAGGTTGGGATGCGGACGGCGAAGAAATTCAACGCCCACCCACCGCCCACTTTGTAGCCACTGTCGAAAGCTTAAACGACGTGCTCGATTTTGACTCCGAAGACATCGACGGTATGGACGACGATGTAGGAGACAACCATGAACTAGCACCTATAGGATCTTTGGACAGCCACCTCATCCCACGATGTATACATGGTGGATACACCTAAAGGAAGTGACGACGAGGAACAACGGGACACTACGAAGGATAAATCCCTCGAAAAGCAGTCAAAACGGCAACGTAAACGCCGCACCAAGTCCCGCCTCGACAAAGATGGCAGCCACACAGACCTAGCCATAGAGCAGAGTGAACCGGTGGACGACGAACATGCTATCGAGCAACCATCCGAACAGGACAACTTGGATAAACAACCCGTCCCCGGCGAAGATAATGATCTGACGACCTCACGCCGGACAAATTGTTGGAGCAGAAGAACCTCCACAAAAGGCTCGCCGCCATCGCTGTAGCCTGAAAAAGCAGAAGCGGAAGCTCAAAACAGCGGAAGATGCACTCAAAATCAGATGGAGCAAAGTACTCAACACCGCAGAGAAATACGGCGATAGTCGCCAAACAAAGAGCTACCCTATGCGCAAATTAGGGTTTCGATGTTTTGGCGTTTCTCCGAACCCAAGAGACAGGCCATGGGAGAGGAGCTAGCCAAACTATTGGAGGCCGGATTCATCAGAGACATTAAACATCCGGACTGGCTAGCAAACCTGGTAATGGTACCAAAGAAGGACAAATCCTGGCGCCTATGTGTCGATTTTAAGGACCTTAACAAGGCTTGCCCAAAGGATCCCTCCCCCCCCTGCATCGATCAAATTATCGACGTTATCGCAGGACACAATTCATTGTGTTTCCTCGACGCATACTCCGGCTACCACCAAATTAAGATGGCAGAGCCAGACCAAGCCGCAACGGCATTCATCACTCCATACGGCCCATTCTGCTTCAACACAATACCCTTTGGGCTCAAAAACGCCGGCGCAACATATCAGCGCATGATTCAGACATGTCTGGCAAACCAGATCGGCAAAACAGTGGAGGCATACGTAGACGATGTGGTCGCCAAATCCAAGCATGTCAAAACCCTAGTCGACGACTTGAGGCTCACATTCAATAATCTCCAAACATATGACATCAAGCTCAACCCGGAAAAATGTGTTTTCCGCGTACCGGCTGGAAAGCTCTTGGGCTTCATTTTATCCGGTAGAGGAATTGAAGCAAACCCAGCCAAGATCCGAGCTCTGACACACTTGGAGATCCCCAAAGACCTCAAACAAATACAAAATTGATTTGGATGTGTGGCGGCTCTAAGCCGCTTTATCTCCCGCTTAGGAGAAAAGGCATTACCCTTTATCGCCTCCTCCTGCACGAACACTTCGAGTGGACGGATGCTGCCACGGCCGGACTCGAAGAAATCAAAGCCATATTGGCAACAAATCCGGTCCTAGCCGCGCCCAACATGGGCGAACCAATGCTATTATACATCGCAGCAACCCATCAAGTTGTAAGCGCGGTGCTCGTTGTCGAATGAGAAACGGACGGACACAAGTTCCCTCTACAAAAACCAGTTTACTACGTGTCCACTGTCCTAACTCCATGCAAGTCACGGTACCCGCATTATCAAAAGATAGCATACGCGGTGTTCATGGCATCCCGGAAGCTGCGACACTACTTCCAAGAGTGTTTGATAACAGTAGCCTCCGTAGTACCTCTTAATGACATTATAAACAACAGCAATGCAACGGGCCGGATTGCTAAATGGGCCATTGAGCTCCTCCCGTTCGACATAACCTACAAGCCACGACGAGCTATTAAGTCGCAAGTTTTGGCTGACTTCGTCGCCGAACGGACTGAAGCCGAACTCCCTAAAGAGTACGGCACATATTCCAACTGGATCATACACTTCGACGGCTCCAAAATGTTGGCCGGCCTCGGGGCTGGCTTCGTTCTGACATCCCCAACCGGAGATACAGTCCAATACGTACTTCAAACAATGTACACGGACTCCAACAACGCAGCCGAATCTGAGGCCCTTCTACATGGTCTCCGGATGGCGGTCTCCATGGGCATTCAACGCCTAGAGGTGCGAGGATTCGAACCTCGCGATATCCCAAATAAATGGGGACTTTGATGCCAAGGATCCGAAAATGGCAGCTTATCGCAATGCCGTCCAAAAAATGTCAGCTCGGTTTGAGGGGCTTGAATTTCACCATATAGCCCGGGATAACAACTAGGCAGCAGACGTGTTGGCACGCATTGGCGCAAAGCGCGATGCCGTCCCCCCCAACATCTTCCTAGAGAGGCTTTTCAAGCCATCCATACTATGGGAGGGAGGAAATAACAACCCGGACCCAACCACACTGCCCCACACCGAACATTCCGACATAGTTGGTGGTCCCGCCAACGAAATAACACCGTCAGCCCACGAAATAATGGCAGTCATCGCCCCGTGGACAGAACCATTCCTAGCCTACCTAACTAGGCAGGAATTTCTCGAGGGCCAAAACGAGGCCCGCTGCATAGTGCGGCGGTCTAAAGCCTACAAGGTCCATGAGGGAGAGCTTTATAAGAAAAGCACAACCGGAGTCCTTCAAAGGTGTATCTCCGAAGAGGAAGGGCGGAATCTCCTGGCTGAAATTCATGCCGGACTCGGTGGGCACCATGCCGCAACCCAGGCCCTTCTAGGCAAGGCCTTCCATATATGATTTTATTGGCCGACGGACCGAGCAGATGCTCAGGACTTAGTCCAACGATGCGTCGGTTGCCAGCTCTTTGCTAATCAAAGCCACATGCCACCCACCGCCCTCAAAACTATACCCATCACCTGGCCCTTCGCCCTGGGGCTTGACATGGTTGGACCCCTTAAAGGAGGAACCCACAAGCAAAAATACCTATTGGTCATGGTGGATAAATTCACCAAATGGATAGAGGCCAAGTCTGTAAAGACGGCTGAATCTGGACCGGTGATAGACTTCATATCAGGGGTAGTAAACCGTTACGACGTCCCCCATAGCATCATCACTGATAACGGCACGAACTTCACGGCCGACGAGGTCAAACTCTGGTGCAAAAACATGGGCATCAAGCTCGACTATGCTTCAGTCTATCACCCCCAAACTAACGGTCAAGTCGAGCGAGCAAACGGTCTAATCATGAGCGGAATTAAACCCAGGCTAGTGCGGTCCCTCAAGGAATCTAACACACACTGGGTAGAGGAGCTCGACTCCGTACTCTGGGGGTTGCAGACCACGCCGAATCGCACTACTGGATTCACACCATTTTTTATGATATACGGCGCAGAGGCAGTTTTGCCCTGCGACATAATTCATGACTCACCTTGCATGCGCATGTACGAAGAAAGAGAAGCCGAGCTCGATCGGCAGGACAGCTTGGACGACTTGGAGGAGGAGCATGACGTGGCAAAAGCTCGTTCTGCATTCTATCAACAGCAGGCTCGAAGATATCAAAGCAGGGAAGTACGGGCCAAAGCTTACAATGTTGGCGAACTAGTTCTACGCCTGCCGGACAAGAAAAAGGACAAACTCAAGCCCAAATGGGAGGGTCCCTTCATCATCGACCAAGTCCTGACCGGCAGAGCATACCGTCTGCGAAACGCATCGGATAACCGACTCGAGCCGAACCCATGGAACGCAGCCCGTCTCCGAAGATTCTACGCCTAGCGCAGAATTCTGAGTTCGTCTCCTTCCTCCGTCTATATTTTATACTTTAAGTTGTCTTTTATTTCTCTCCTTCTCCCTCCTTTTTTTCCGAAGCCGTTAAAGGCTTGTTTGCGCATTGTTCGCACACACTTGACGCACTATCCGCGCTCATTATACCTGGGGGCTTCTTTAACGGAAGCTTATTTATACGGGCTTTATGCCCAACACGTGTCACACTTCCGCATGTACCTTTTATTCACCATTATATGCATCGATATGACTTAAGTTTTGGCCAAGTTGGGTTGCCTGGCTCCTGTGCTTACCCCTACGTTCCCGATTGTTCGGCTAGGTGGTAAAGGGAGCACCTCTGCGATTGTTACCGCTTGGTCACGGACGCGTACCTCGGGCGGTGAAGCCGAAAGCTAGCGTTCTTAAGGGAATATTTGGTCGGTGAACTAAAAGACGATTTTTTATTTTTCATTTATCTTCCCCCAGATGCTTTTCTGCTTTTTTCGCAGTCCGGACATGCACTTTCGGGCATGCCTCCTAGGGAAAGGAACCCCTAATGGAACTATTCTCCCTGGAAGATGTTTCTTACTAACCATGTAATATAACATAACTAGTTGGGCACTTGTCTGATAAAGCACTCATGACCCCTACGCCTTTGGTCTCCATGCATGCCCGATTTTTACATAACCGCGAGGGTATTCGGACACACTCCGGACTATTGGGTCCCGAGGTTGAAGCGAAAAGGTCCGCTACAACAAATGATCTACAATCCGGCTAGAAGGCATTTTACATGTCATTTTAAATTACATAGTCAAATTGACTGATTGTATTCCTCTTCAATGCTATCTAATAGGTTGCCTAGTTTACAGTCCTGCTGGGAATACTTTGCTGCCAACTCTGCTTGGCCGTACACTAAGCTCACAGGGATCTCCTTCCCGTCAGGCCCCACAAGTCCGACCTCGGCCATGTGGTTTGGGTCCGCCTTCGTGTACCGCGTCTTCACCATGGCCCAAGCCTTCCTGGTGCCTTGACGACAGGCCGATATCTTCCATAGTCGGAAGCGCCGCTGTGCTCCCTGAAGCTTCTCTGCAAGCTCTCCAAGGCCTTGGGTGGGAGATAGATGGCCACAAGGCCTGGGCAACGCTTTTCATCACCGCCCGAACTCGTTCGCATAGCTTGCAATAGCTCAGAAGAAGGTCACCCATAGAACCGGGCATTTCTCTGCGGGGCGACCCGTGACCATACCTACAGACATAACTCTGTTAGTTGACTTCCTCGCCGAACTCTTTTTCAAAGTTCTCTCAAGCACTTACTATAAATGCCGCGACGAAGTCGCCGATTCTCCTTCACGGAGTCAGACAGCTCGGCACGAACATCCTTTAGTTCCTCACCCAGCTGGGTGTTGGCATCCTGGAGATTATTTTTCTCTTGCCTCACCCTTGTAAGCACATTCTCGCCGGCCTTCAACCGGGCGCAAGAGCTGTTGCTTGTCCGGATCTAGTCCGGCGCCATCTGCAATATTATTGTCGATTTACACACGCTGCACTTCACAAACTACTTATCTTTGGAAGCATATATTACCGGAGGGGTCTCCGTGGCTCCCCAGAGCGGCTAGTGCGGCCTCAAGTTGGGCCTTGCATTCTTCAAGCTCCTGGGACAGTCAGGTATTCCTTTTTGTAAGATCCTGCATCACAAATGATCCTTAAATCAGTTATTCTCACTATTTTAAGTCTCGGGGGCTACTAGCATAAATAACCGTCAAATTTCCTAACCCGTATGTCCTTTACATACTGCTCCGTGGCTTTGGCTAGACCATCTTGAGCGGCACGGAGGTGCGCATCTCCCGAATTGATGGCATTCAATGCCTCTTTGGAGAAACAAGCGTCACGAAGAACTGTCCGGCGGCGCCTGTGATTCATGGCGCTCTCCACCTCGGAGTTGGTGCCAGACAATCTGTCGGAGGAGCATCCGACGCATGCCTCATGCTCGCCTCCGCTTCTGGACCCGACTTTTGAGCCTGGCTGGCGGAGGCTCGATTGGCAACCTCTCCGGACATCATCAGTGAGCGCTTTTTTCTGAAAGAGCACCAGCGTTAATACGCCTTCCAGAATCAATCCACAGGAATATGGTGACGCGCCATACCGTTGCGGCGGCGTTTCGATCCGGACCGCACTTCTTTTTAGTCTACGGGGCCGTGCTGCCCCTTGTTGGCTAGTCGCCGCGGGCTCGGCCTCCTGCCTCGAAGGCACCCTCTGCGAAACACCATTGGTATACGGTGATCAAAAATAAGCACGGATGGGTCATTATCAGAGTATTGGGAACTCGGTCTCAGTTACCTGTGAGGCTGGAAGTATTCCGGGGTAATCGGCCGTAATGGCAACCAAGGCATTATCGATGTTCAGTTGGTGAAATACCCCATCAATCAGCTCCACCAATATGTCCGGATCCTCTTGGGAGGCCGGATCGAGGAGTCGTTGCGGATCCTCGGGTTGTGGAGGCGGGCTGTTTATGTCTTTTACGGCCTGACGCAGTTCCTGCGTCAAAATCACAAAATGAGATACCTAACCATGGGAATACGGATCGGATGTGCAAAAAAGAAATGTCCGCTTACCCAGCTTCGAGGATTGTTTATAGAAAATCCGTTCAATGGACTGACGCAGAGAAAATCCTCCTTTTCTCCCTTGTACAGCGCGAAAAAGATCTTCACCAGATCGGTGACCGATCCCGGCCCCTTACGGCCATGACGGGTGGCATCGTCCACCCAGTTGAAATCCCACATGGGGTGGCCCCTATACTGGAGCGGCTGCACCCCCCGCATAATACATGTGGCCATGACACCGATCATGGTCAGTCCGAAATGAGCTAACAATCTTATTCGGCTCATCAGGTAAAGGACGTCCCTGTCGTCTTCCCTCTGGGAGCTCATGGGCGCCAACTCAGGCGCTTTCTTCAAAGGAGCATTGCTGAATTCGGAGATCGATCCGAACAGGATCCGGCAGCGGGACGTCTTATATATAAAACCATTCTGAAGGACAGTCTTCGGACGCCTTCTTCGGGGTTCCGGATAGATATCCGGTCCCGGCGATGCGCCATAGCTCGGCTCCGCCCACTTGATATATTGACCCCTCATGAGAACGGGGTACAAGGCAGAATAATCTCTTCCACAGCGCAAAATGAGCCTCGACGCCCAAGAACAGTTCGCAAAGGGCCACGAAGCCCGCGATGTGCAAAATGGAGGCAAGCGTAAGGTGGTGCAACCGAGGCCGTAGAACTCCAAGAGCCCCGGAGAAAGCGGATGAATTGGAAATCCGAGTCCTCTTACCAGATAAGAGACAAAGCATACCCGCTCTCCTTTGGAGGGATCGGGGACACTCTCCGCTTGCTTTCCGCCCTTATAGGTGGCGAGTCCGGCTCGAACCGAAACCATGAAGGCCGGGGGAAGAAATCCCTTGGTTTGGAGTGCCACAAGCTCGCTATGCGGGACTGAGCATCTCTCCCAATTTCCAGGCTGAGGGCTGGGAGCGCGAGAGGAGGAGCCGCCGATCGTCCATGATGGAATGGATTTTTGTCAGAGGCGCTCTGATGGAAGCTCGCGGAGGGGGGATGGTGTGACTCAGATCTAGATCCTCGTCCCTTTTACAGGCGGCTCATTTGCGCAGCTAGGGGGATAAGTGTAAAAATACCCTGGCTTTTCGCATTCATTCAAACACGTAGAAGATGGCCATTATTGGGCGTAGAAGCCAAGGAGCGCAGCATTTATCAGAAGCTGGACACTATTCGACAAGTATATGGAATTTGGAGAAGAACCCGCCTCATAATGCCGAAGACACCCACGCTACCGGACTCATCGCCATTGAAGTCCGGTTCGGGGCTACCGAGGAGTCTGGATTAGGTGGTGTCCGGATAGCCGAACTATCACCGTTGGCCGGACTCCCAGACTATGAAGATACAAGATTGAAGACTTCGTCCCGTGTTCGGATGGGAATTTCCTTGGCGTGGAAGGCAAGCTTGGCGATACGCATATATAGATCTCCTACCATTGTAACCGACTCTGTGTAACCCTAACCCTATCCGGTGTCTATATAAACCGAAGGGTTTTAGTCCGTAGGACGAACAACAATCATACCATAGGCTAGCTTCTAGGGTTTAGCCTCTTGGATCTCGTGGTAGATCCACTCTTGTACTACCCATATCATCAATATTAATCAAGCAGGAGTAGGGTTTTACCTCCATCGAGAGGGCCCGAACCTAGGTAAAAACATCGTGTCCCTTGTCTCCTGTTACCATCCGCCTAGACGCACAGTTCGGGACCCCCTACCCGAGATCCGCCAGTTTTGACACCGACAGTCATTGAAGCCTGGTTCAGGGGCTACTGAGGGAGTCCTGGATTAGGTGGTATCCGGAGAGCCGGAATGTGTGCAACGTCCGGACTATTGAAACGTGAAGATACGAGACTCAATACTTCGGCCCGTGTTCGGATGGGACTTTCCTTTGCATGGAAGGCAAGCTTGGCGATCCGGATATTATGTTTCCTTCCTTGTAACCGACTCCATGTAAACCCTAGCCCTCTCCAATGTCTATATAAACCGGAGAGGTTGGTCCTTAGAAGGCCGATCACAATTACAATTATACCATCATAGGCTAGCTCGTAGGGTTTTGATGAGGACATCAATACCATTTTTACACCCATAGCCCCTACTATTACATATAATGGACCAATTACTAGAGCTCGCGCACGCCAATTAAATTACCAGGTACTTTCGTTTCTTGGTAAAGATTCTAATGTTCATGAGAATATGATGTTGCCTAAATTGGATACATTTGTTTTGCTTAAAAATGAAGGGCCTAGCTTGGAGAAGGATGAACATTGGAGCAAGAACAAGCATGGAGTTGATGGCATGCAAAGGGGAACAAGAACGGAGTTACAAGTGATGATTTCAGGACTTTGAAGCCACCATAAGGAGTGAATGAAGCCTTGGACGAAATATACAAGATGCCACTTCATAAATTTTGTCCAGAGGCTATTCTAGGTGTCTGCGTCACCTTATTCTTGGGCCAGGCCCGTGTAATTTCGAAATACATAAGTATAGGCTGTTTTTAGAGTCCGTATGTGTGGGGAAACAAGAGATAGGGTTGGTTTCGGACCCCTTTCCCAAGGGCCACGAAATTCCCCCCCCCCTCTTCCTCCAGATATACAGCCCTTAGGGCACCGTTTAGACTTTGGGGGTTTTGTTTAGATTAAAAGTTCGCCATAGCTGCAACTTCGCGTACTTCGTTTGTGTTCAACGACCAGACAAAGGCGTCACAGAACCCCACCTTGATCAATAAAGCTTTCATCTTATATTCGCAATATCCAGATTGTAATCTCAGTTTCTTGCTTGTTCTTCGTTTGCTCGCAGGAAACAGACCCTCGTGGTCAGGTTGATCGTGCTCCGGCGTGGTCGGTAACCTCTCGGAGTTGGTTTAGCGATTGCTAAGGCGCAACGTCCGCGCACGTTCGTAGTCGGATCGTCAAAGTCGATTTCCACCAAAGTGATATCCATCATCTCATTGAAAGACGGGACTCCTTTGCCTCTATCAAGTGGTATCGATTTGTGTTGCTCGGTGAGATTTTACAGTTTTCATAGTTTAGATCGAGTCTGTTCTTCATACGTATAGTCCATGAAAAAGCCAAAAAAAATTAGGGTTAGTTCATCCCATCCGAACCAATCTGAGCCTTTGCATAATTTTTTTCTGTATTTGCTTTGTTGAATTTGCGGTTGCATTGTTGTGTCAAGTTGCTGGTCTTAGCATCTAGTCCTTTAGACTTTCGAGTTCTGTTCACAGGTTGTCACTTCGCCGCTGCCATATATCACCATCGCATCATCATCGTCGCTGCTGCCATATACCACCACCCCGCCACCTTCTTCACCGCTGCCATATACCACCACCACATATTAACCGCCAATCCGAGTCCATATACGCCAACATATATCCGCCACCAGTCCGAGTTCCACCAAATTCATCTCCGCCACCAGTCCGAGTTCCACCAGTTTCATCTCCGCCACCAGTCCTATTCGGAGTCCAGTATTTTGTTACTCCGTTTTGGTTTTCCAGATCACGCCATACTCCGAGTCGTGACAGAGAAGGACTCCCCAACTTCCGTGCTACCCGCAGTAGAAAAATAGTTCCAGTTTCAAAAAAAAACTAAGTCTGGAAAATTCTGGCTAGGCAGTTTTTAGGCCATTTGTAGACTTTTTCAAAAAAAATTGTTGCGGAGCAAAAAAAAGAGGAAAGAAGTGAAAAAAAAGGAAAAAAAATCAGAGTGTGCTCCTCCCTTGTTTACGTGCAGCGCCGTGATTTTGTTGGTGTTCTAGGCTCGCGTCTCTAGTACGGTCTAGCCTAGGACCAGCACAGTATCGTCGTTGAGTGTTTATTCAACTTTGCATCTCTGAATTGATTATTGCTGACCCTTTTTGCTACCATATTATAAGCCTTCCCAGCTCCACATACATCTACGTCGTGCGTTTGACTCTCCCTGGTAATCGCTCTATCTAAGCTTTGAGAGTTTTGACTACAACGGTTGCCGATCACCGCCTGCGGCTGGGTAAGAACTGGTAAGAATTTGAGATTTTCTTGACGGTTTTGTGACACCCACCACCACCTCTTGTTAGTAGTCTGTAGGATCATATTCTTGTGTGTTTCTATTGTCGCTAACCATGCCAGGATCACAAGCCGACAAAGGTATCGGGAGAACATGACGAATAAGGAGTTGCATGATAAATTTCAGCAAATGATGAGTGGACAGGTGCAAGATGTGCTAAACAGATTTGAAGAGGCCATGGAGAAGATAGATGGCATGGAGAAGACGTTCAAAACAAAGCTCGATAACAAGTTTAATGAATTGCTCGTGCGTCTTCCACCACCACCACCGGCTGCACCTAACGCACCTCTACAACAACAGCAACAACAACAACTACCCCCACGTCGCGAAACAGCCCTCCGCCGAGCGAGCCGTGTCCCTCTTGCGCTTGGCCAAACTGTTGGTGCTGCTGTTGATACTTCTGTGGCTCCTGCTGCTGATGCGGAGGAGGATGATTATGTGGGAGATTACGAGGATGAAGTTGATCAAAATCAGAACTACGTGCAACCACCAGCACTACAACCACCAGGTCGTCCACATGCAAATAATGGCAATGTTAGGGCTCCCTCAGTGCGAGATCATGACCATCTCCTAAACTGAAATTGAATATTCCACCATTTGAGGGTAGATATGTTCCTGATATATATCTTACTTGGGAGTTAGAAACTGAACAATGATTTACATGTTTACAATATCCTGAGGAGAGACGTGTTCCTACAGCTGTTTGTGCTTTCACTAGCTTTGCGTGTGTTTGGTGGTCTGAACATTGTAGATTATATCATGTTCCAGCTACTTGGGCTGCTTTGAAAACTGCTATGCGTACTCGTTGGGTTCCACCATATTATCAATGTGAATTACTTCAAAAATTGCAGCGCTTAAGACAAGGAAAAAATTCAGTAGAAGAATATTATCAGGAATTACAAACGGGCTTGATTAGATGTGGTATTGTTGAGGAGAATGAAGCTATGCTTGCACGTTTTACGGGTGGATTAAATAGAGAGATTCAGACCATTCTAGACTATAAGGATTATAATAATATCACTCGTTTATTCCATCTTGCTTGTAAAGCTGAACGTGAAGTGCAGGATCGACAGGCATTATAGCGAACTAACTTTTCTGCAGGTCGACCTTCATCATGGACACCACGTGCATCATCTACTTCCACTGCACCATCACCTCCTTCAGGTGCCACCTCCAACCGTGATACAAGAAAGCAGACACAACCACCACTATACGCCAAGAGCACACTGCTGGGCCTGCACAGAGCTCTTCTTCTTCCATGGCGCCAACAGGCACGTAAGTGATATTATTTGTCGTCGTTGTAAGGGAAGAGGACATTTTGCGAGAGAATGCAAATCTCAGCGTGTGATGATTGCTCACGAGGATGGTGGGTATGAGTCCACTAGTGACTATGATGAGGAGACTTTGGCTCTTATTACACATGAAGAACACGGTGGAGATGATTTTTATCATGAGACGCAATACATGGCTGCTGAAGATGCTAACAGGTATGAATGTTTAGTTGCTCAACGTGTTTTGAGTGTGCAGGTTACACAAGCTGAGCAAAATCAGAGGCATAATTTGTTCCATACAAAGGGAGTTGTGAAGGAACGTTTTTGTTCGCGTGATCATAGATGGAGGGAGTTGCAACAACTTGGCTAGCATGGAGATGGTGGAGAAGCTATCTCTCACCACAAGACCACATCCAATTCCTTAATACATCCTATTTTTCAACAACAGCTGAAAGGTTAAGGTAACACGTTATTTTCATGTTCACTTTAGTATCTCTACATATGATGAGTATGTTGATTGTGATTTGGTACCTATGCAAGCATGTTCCTTATTACTTGGTAGACCATGGAATTTGATAAAATTCTGTACACCATGGTAGAAACAATCAGTATACTCTTGTTCATAAGGATAAAAATATTACTTTGCTTCCTATGACTCCTGATTCCATTTTGAAAGATGATATTAATAGAGCTAATAAAGCAAAACAGGAGAAAAATAAGAGTGAAAATCAGATTGTGGCAAAAGAATTTGAGCAACAAATGAAGCCTAATAATAAACCATCTACTGTTGCTTCTGAAATTAAATTGAAAAGTGCATGTTTACTTGCCACCAAATCTGATATTGATGAGCTATATTTTAGCAAATCTGTTTGCTATGCTTTTGTGTGCAAAGAGGCATTGTTTTCATTCGAGGTCGTGCCTTCTTCTTTGCCCCTTACTGTCACTAACATTTTGCAGGAGTTCGCTGACGTCTTCCCACAAGACGTGCCACCGCGATAACCACCTATTCGAGGGATTGAGCATCAAATTGACTTAATTCCCGGTGCATCGCTACCCAACTGTGCACCATACCGTACCAATCCAGAGGAGACGAACGAGATTATGCGTCAAGTACAAGAGCTTCTCGACAAAGGTTATATACGCGAATCCCTTAGTCCTTGTGTTGTTCCTATTATTCTAGTGCTGAAAAAGGATGGTACATCGCGTATGTGTGTCGATTGTAGAGGAATTAATAATATTACTATTCGTTATCGTCATCCTATTCCAAGGCTAGATGATATGCTTGATGAATTGAGTGGCTCTACAATTTTCTCCAAAGTTGATTTGCGTAGTGGATACCATCAAATTCGTATGAAATTGGGGATGAATGGAAAACAGCATTTAAAACTAAGTTTGGATTATATGAGTGGTTAGTCATGCCTTTTGGGTTAACTAATGCACCTAGTACTTTCATGAGATTAATGAACGAAGTTTTACGTGCTTTCAATGGACGATTTGTGGTAGTTTACTTTGATGACATATTGATTTATAGCAGATCTTTGGAGGAACATTTGGAACATTTACGTGCTGTTTTTATTGCTCTATGTGATGCACTTTGTTTGGTAACCTTGGGAAATGCACCTTTTGCACCGACCGAGTGTCTTTTCTTGGCTATGTTGTTACTCCACATGGAATTGAAGTTGATAAAGCCAAGATTGAAGCTATTGAGAGTTGGCCGCAGCCCAAAGCGGTCACACAAGTGAGGAGTTTTCTTGGCCTTGCTGGATTCTATATGCGTTTTGTGAGAGATTTTAGCACCATTGCTGCACCTCTCAATGAGCTTACAAAGAAGGATGTGCCTTTTGTTTAGGGTACCGCACAGGAAGAAGCCTTCACGGTATTGAAAGATAAGTTGACACATGCTCCTTTACTCCAACTTCCTGATTTTAATAAGACTTTTGAGCTTGAATGTGATGCTAGTGGAATTGGATTAGGAGGTGTGTTATTACAAGATGGCAAACCTGTTGCATACTTTTACGAAAAATTGAGTGGGCCTAGTCTGAATTATTCTACTTATGATAAAGAATTATATGCTCTTGTTCGGACTTTAGAGACATGGCAACATTATGTATGGCCCAAAGAATTTGTTATACATTCTGATCATGAATCTTTGAAACTTATTAAAAGTCAAGCTAAACTGAATCGTAGACATGCTAAATGGGTTGAATTCATTGAGACTTTCCCTTGTGTTATTAAACACAAGAAGGGTAAAGAAAATGTTATTGCTGATGCATTGTCTCGTCGCTATACTATGCTTTCACAACTTGACTTCAAAATATTTGGTTTGGAGACCATCAAAGATCAATATGTGCATGATGCTGATTTTAATGGTGTATTGCAGAATTGTAAAGAAGGGAGAACATGGAACAAGTTAAATGCGTTAATGATGGATTTGTGTTTCGTGCTAACAAGCTATGCATTCCAGCTAGCTCTATTCGTCTTTTGTTGTTGCAGGAGGCGCATGGAGGGGATTTAATGGGACACTTTGGCGTGAAGAAGACCGAGGACGTACTTGCTACACATTTCTTTTGGCCAAGGATGAGACGGGATGTTGAGCGTTTTATTGCTCATTGCACTACATGTCAAAAAGCTAAGTCACGACTCAATCCTCATGGTTTATATATGCCTTTGCCTATACCTAGTGTTCTTTGGGAGGATATATCTATGGACTTTGTTTTAGGTTTACCTCGAACAAAGAAGGGGAGGGATAGCATATTTGTTGTCGTGGATAGGTTCTCAAAAATGGCACACTTTATAACATGTCATAAAAGCGATGATGCCGTTAATGTTGCTGATTTGTTCTTTCGTGAAATTATTCGCTTCCATGATGTGCCCAATACTATTGTTTCCGATCGTGATACTAAATTTCTTAGCCACTTTTGGAAATGTTTATGGGCTAAGTTGGGGACTAAACTGCTTTTTAGTACTACTTGTGTCGGGGAGGCTGATCTGGCCCACGAACACCTATGGGACCGGCAGACCGAGCCCCTTTCGGTTCGGCGATGGGCGGAGGTCGCACGAAGAGCAGATCGAGGCGAAGCACACGAGCGGTTTACCCAGCTTCGGAGCTCTCCAGAGAGATAACACTCCTACTGCTGCATGTCTGAGTGTATTGAGTTCTTGCTCGGGAGCGCTGAGTGCTACAAAGACACACAAGCTGCTAACGAGACCCAGCGTGAGTGTTCTCTGGATTCCAACCTTTCGAACCCTCTAACCCCCGAACCCTCCTCTACGTTGCGCATGGGTCTCCTTTTATATGCTCAAGGGGTCTCCGACAGGTGGCAACGTAGACAAGGGTAAAAATGGAAAAGGAGTGGTTGGTACAGCTACTTGTCGATGTATCCTACCTAACCTCGACGGCGGGGACAAAGGCATTAAATGCCCGTTTCACGTTGCCCTAACAAAGGTGCAAACAGAGGACCGTTAAGCGCCAACGCTTGCCGGATGGCAATCTTGTCATTGCTGTCGCTTGCCACCAGCTGGCCGCTCACCGTCAAGACGGCCTTCTTGCCACGCTGCTACCGGAAAGGTCCTGGCGACACGTTAGTGGATGTGCCGGAGCGCAGTACTGAGTGGTGATGCCGCGGCAAAGCGCCTTGTCATGCGGTAGTTGTCTTGTCGCGTCCGGAAGCTTGTCGCTCACGGGCCTTCCGGCAAGCTCCTCTTGCCGGGCCTTGTCTCCTAGGTGCCTTGGGTGGCCTTCCGGCAAGCTCCTCTTGCGGGGCCTTATCTCCTTGGCTTGAATAATTTGTTCTTGAATGGCTCCAAAGGAACCACGGAGGACCTTGGCGGTCACCAGTAAGCCTTGCCGCGGAGGGCTGCAACTGCCTGCACAAGTTCGGGACACTAGGGTACCCCTACTCTAGTACACCGACAGAGCCGGGCCTGGGCCACACACGGTGCGGCGCTGTTGGGCCAGGCCCAAACAGGCACGGCACGCGCGGCCTGGGTTACGCCGTAACTCACCCTGGACGCACCACGCCCTCCACGAACGGCACGCGTCGAATGCGGCGTCGTGTAAGAGATCGTGGGTGGTTTCTTTATTCGGAAAGACGGAACGTCCGCCCCCTCTCTCTTTATAAGCAGGGGAAACAGGGGCAGTTTGCCCATCTCGCAAGTTGCTGTCAAATCTCGAAAAACCCCCGCTGCCTCCCCCTTCTTCCCAAGGCTGAAGAGAGAGCACTCACTTCCCCCATCGCCACCAAAGATAACCAACGCCGTCGATCTCCTCACCACCTCCGCCATGGCTCCAAAGCCGACAAGGGAAGGCCGTGAAGTCGGCCGAGGCGCAGCTGCTTGCGGCGCCGCGAAGGAGCGGCAATCTTTCCCCCATTTCGCCACGAGGGAGCCGAGGAGTACTACTACCTCTTCGGTCGACGGAGACGCGAGCGCATCCGCGCACGAAGGTACTCCAGCTGCCGCTTCGAACTGGCTCCGAATGGGTACCACTTCTTGGCTGTTCTTCTCTGCGGGCTCGCCGCCTTTCTCTGAACTTTTCTGCGATATCATGAACACCTACGGGTTCCGCCTCCTTGACTTCACCCCCAATGTTGTTCTGACCATGGCAGTTTTCACACATCTCTGCGAAAACTTTGTCGGAGTCCATCCAAACGTAGCCCTTTTCTGCCACTTCTTTATGCCCCGAGTTGAGAGAGGGGAGCCTCTTTCCGGTGGGATCGCCTGGATCTCGAGGACCGGCAAGAAGGAAGCTTATCTTGAGGAGAGCTCCGCAGCAAATGGGATGAGTGGAGAGCAGATCAGTGCTGGATTGTCGAGGAGAACCCGCAGCCGTTATCGCCAGCGCCAAACCTCGGTTGTGTGCGGTAATGATTGGAGCGGTCTGGCCCCGGAAGACGCTTAGGCTGAAGATTGCTGTCATCCGGATCCTACGCTCGAGGCTTGCGGACTCACTTGTAGGCAATCGCTATCGGTGCAGATTTCCTTCGTCGCCGCGACGCTTCGCGGAGAGGAGGAGACCCGCTGGGAGTTCGAGACGCGGCGGATATCATGAGGCTGCGCCGGGCCTCAACTTCAATTTCACTATCACAGGCTGGACGCGATGCTCTTGGAGCTGTTCAAGCACGATCTGAGCATCCCGGAGCGTTCAGGTTGCCGAAGAATGTCGTCGGCTGTGCAACAATTCCTCGCCGACCGCATCCGTCCAATGATGCCGTTAGCGACTTCGCATGGAATCGTTCCAACTTTGCAAGAGCCTGCAAATTACGTCTTTAGATCGTTCTTTGACAGCCTGGTAGAAGTGCCGTTCCGCACCGATGAATAGAAGAGCCTCACCCGCGACACCACCGATGACGAGATGCGCCGCATCGCCACCAGCCGGAAGAGGCGGCAGCAGGCCGCCGCAAGCGCAGTTCGGATTCACTGTGGAGGAGGCAGAGGCAGCAGAGGCGGCAAGCCTTGTCGAGCGAGGGGAGTTTGCCGGCGAGGAAGAGCTTGTCGGGCCTGAAGCTGAGTTGAGCGAGCCCCTCGAGGGCGCCTCCTCCCCTCCTTCCGACAGCTTGCCGCGAGCGGAGCCCCCAGCTCCACCAAGAAGGCATCTCCGCAAGGCCGAGACGAGCGGGCGGCAGACGGGTCAACAGCCGCCCGCGCCAGCGCAGCGGCAGCTCCACCATGAAAGCACTTGTTGCAGCAGGAGCACCTCACGCCCGCTGCGGCAACCGAGGCGGGGGCCCTCGCAGACCACCGCTTCTGCTCCCGCCAAGCGGCCAAGGGAACCTACTCCTCCGCCTCGTCGTACTAGAGGCGAGCCAAAATTCGATCTCTCCGCGCTCAGCTCTGACGAGGAAGAAGAAGAGTAAGATTCTTTGCAGCATTTGTAATTCTTCGGCTTGTTGCTTTGTCTTGTATCTGACTTGCTTCACTCTGAACCCATTCCTTTTCGTGACGCTGGCCCGTAGAGCGTCGAAGAGAGCCAAGGCCCGGTGATTGTCATCGAGGACGAACCCATCATGACAGCTAGGAGGCGCGTCCGAGACCACCTTGCCGGACGCTGCAACTCTTCCTCAAAGCAGCCTCAGCGCAGCCCCCCCAAATAAGTATATGGTTTACTTCTTGCTGTTCGGCGTGTATGGGTGCTCTTCCTTGCTGATATCTCGATCGCTGATTTGTGTAGGAGCAGAGCAGCCTTACCAGGAGTGCCACAAGCCGCTCCCCGACATGCCTTCTGCCGACTACACCGCCAAGGGAGGATTCTCCGGCAAGGGAGCGTTCTCCGGCAAGGGAGACTTCTCCGGCAAGGGGCAGTTCTCCGGCAAGGGATAGCTCTCCGGCAAGGTACAACACCAGCGATCCCCTGGTGGCGGAGACCATGACTGCAGACCCTAGCACAGGTAATCCTCTTGCTTGAAAACTTCCCTTGTGTCCTTCTTCTTCTGATTTTCTTTTTGAATATTTGCTTGACTTTTCTTCATTTTCCGATCGCCGATCCATCCGCCACAGAGCCAATGGAGACCGAGGTCGCCGGCGAGGAGGACGACAGAATAATCTTGACGACGCCACGCCATCGAAGAAGAAGGGCGCCGACGAGCCCGCCGGGCGAAGAGACCGCCAAAGCTGCCGCCGCAGAGCCGGGCGAGGGGTCCGGCGATCGTGACCGACGGCCCTGAGGTCAGGAGCGCCAGCGCTACGCCGACCGCCGATCCCTCCGCCACTGCGGCAGCGTCGGGCTCCGCAGAGCCCCAGCCCGGCGCTTATTCGAAGGCAGCGACGGCGTCTTCATTAAGCTCCTATGGGCGCCGAGCTCTGTGGCGCCGGTCGAAGGAGAAACTTTTGATGAAGAGCTGCTCGCCTCCGCTGGATCGACGCTGGTCGACGCACCAAACAGCAAGGCGAAGTCTGAAAGGTGAGCAGTACCGCCAAGGAAGTCTTGCCGCTCTACCGCCCAACAAGCCAAGCTGGAATCCCGGAAGCGCTTGTCGCGAAGGCGGAGCAGACATCGAGAAGCGCGCGGAGGAGCTCCGGTCTCAACCAGAAGCTCTCCGGGCCTTGGCAGAGGAGCGGAGCGACTCACCGAGGAGCGCAAAGCCTTCCTCCTCGAGAAGGCTGAAGCCGAGGAGCAACAGCTGCTTGCCGCCGAGAAGCTATCTCAAGGCAGGAAGGCGAGTTGGCGCAGAGGAAGGTTAGTCTTGACAGCCATGAGGAGGATCTAGCTGCTGGCGAGCAAACATTTGGCCGGGTTCTCAAGGAAGCAAAGGATCTTGCCGCATGTTGCCGAGGCCGCCAAGAAGGAGCTGGAGACGAAGGTGATGCGGCTGGAGGCCAATCTCAAGGAGAGCGGGCGAGGAGCTTGCTGCACTCAAGCATGAGCGAGAAGGACGCCTACACTCTTGGCGAGTTGTAGGGCTGTCTCGCCGAGAGGAGCAAGGAGCTCGGCCGCCAAGGACTCCAACGCAGATCTTGAGTTGAAGCTAACCACCTTGACTCGGTATTTGGGCCGGCGCCCGAGGGGAGCGAGGCGGCCTTGAAGGAGAAGATCAAGGCCGACGAGGCGCTGCTGGCGAGTGCTGCTGCCGCCCAGAACACTTTTAGGGAGAATGTGGAGCACTGGACCGAGGGTCTCGTGGATGTTGCTGCAGCCATCGACAGGGAGCTGGCGCAGCTGGGGATGGAGGATCTTGGATATTCCTCCGATGAGCACCTCCAACCCAGTGCCAAGCTCAGCTTGTTCTTCAAAGGCGTGGCGACGGCCCTCCAGCGACTCCGGGAAGAGATCCCAAAGCAATTGGCCGACGAGTCGCGCCAGATCTGCGCAGGAGCTCTTCAAAAGGTGCTGATGAAGGTGGCCTTCCGCAATCCAGGCCTCAACCTCACCAACGTCCTCAAGTCCTTGCCGCCGGATGCTGATGTAGAAGCGCTCAAGACCCTTGTCGCACCCATCGTGGACAGGGTGAGGGCGATCAAGAGGGTTGAGGGCGATCGCGTAGATTAGGCCGCCCTCTTTCTCTTTTTCTTGTCACTGCTGATCATATCATGAGAACAATCTATTAGAGTTGCGACAAGCTATCTTATAATATAACTCTATTTCGGATAGTGATTGCTATGTTATTTCCTTTACTTGATTCCTTCCTTTGTATGTTTTTGCCCTACGCTTTTAAGGAACTTGTCGGCGCAGCACTGGGTCATGGCGCTTAAGTGCGGAACGTCACAGCTATTTGGCGGTGCCGCTCCGACAAGTAACCTTGTCGCAACTAGTCGCAGCTCACTTAAGTTGTTGAGCGGACTCAAACAAAGTAAGGGCGCAACTAGCTACGAGTTGGTTCCTCCGCGCACAGGTTTTCCATACAAAGTACAGTCGTTCGAGGAAGATAACTTAAAATTTTTAAAACTGATTGCTCAATCTTTAGCAACTTAGCTTTTCTGTTGCTTGCTTCCCGGTAAGGCTAGACTTCCTTGAGCGACGCTTGGTCCACACCATTATCTTCTCCTTCCCCGGCAAACTTGTGGGCGAGGGAACCTTCCTTTCTTTGAGAAAGAGAAAGAAGAGAAAATAAAGATATTGAGCCTTATGGCTCGTTATTGCTTACCGGGGGTAGGTGATGCACAAAGTGTCAGATAACGCATGCAAAATAGAAGTAGAAAGCATGAAATTGACAAGATGTGCGAAGCACACTAGCTTTACTTATGCACGGGTCTGCGCTCGCTTTGTACCAAGGATTACATGCAACATCGACAAGACTTGTACAAAAGGAGGTTGCGGAACAGGTTCCGGCAACCGCGCTTCTACGGGTAAAACTTACGAAGATGCTCAATGTTCCAGGAGTTGCTCACCGGAATGCCATCTTCGGTCTCCAAAGCGGAACGGCGCGAGCCTAGTGACTCGTTTCACCCGGTAAGGGCCTTCCCACTTCAAGGTCAACTTGTTGGAATTCTTATGGACTGAACGCAGCGAAGAACAAGGTCGCCTTCCTCGAGACTTCGGCATTAACTCTGCGGCTATAGTAGCGGTGCAAAGCTTCTTTGGTATCGAGCAGCTCGTGACAAAGACTGAAGGCGATCCCCTCTCAAGGAGCAGCGCGTCATGTTGTCGCAATCGCTCTTGCTCAAGCTCATCATAAGCGAGCACTCGAGGTGATCCGTGATACGAGTTACGTGGGGAGAACTGCCTCTGCTCCATAGACTAGAGCGAAAGGTGTCCGGCGATGGCTCGATTTGGCGTCGTCTGATCGACGAAAAGAACCACCGGCAGCTCCTCAATCCAGTTCTTTCCGCACTTGTGCAGCCCGTCGAAAGTTCTGGTCTTGAGCCCGCTGCGCACTTCAAAGATTCGCCCTCTCCGCTTGACCGTTACTTCTCGGATGAGCAATGTAAGCGAAGCAGACCTTGGCGCCAAGATCTTGGACGTCTTGCATGAAGGTGCGGCTCAGGAATTGTGCGTGCCGTTGTCGGTGATGATCCCGTTAGGGATTCCAAACGGCAAACAATTGACCTAAAGAACTTGATCACGACCGTTGTCACCTTCCTCATCGCTTCCACTTCCGGCCACTTTGTGAACTTGTCGATTGCAACGCATAAGTATTCAAAGCCCCGACAGCTCGGGAAAGGGGCCGAGGATGTCGAGCCCTGCATCAAAAATGGCCAGGATAAAGGGATCGCCTGGAGAGCTTGAGCTGGCTGGTGTATCTCGCTTGGAATGGAACCGCACGCTTCACACTTGGTTACTTGTGCAGTTGCATCACGGAGGGCTGTCGGCCAAAAGAAACCTTGCCGAACGCTTGTTTAAGGCAAGTGCTCGGCGCCAATGTGGTGACCACATATGCCTCCATGTATCTCTCGCCAACAGCTTTTGTCCTTCTTCCCGGTGAATACACTTCAATTTCACACCGTTGAGTCTTCTTCTGCATAAAGGTGTTGTCGACATAAACTGGTATATACTTGACCGCCGGGCTACTCTTTCCGCTTCTTCTTGCTCTTCGGGAAGTTCTCTGTCTGAAGGAAATGGACAATCTGCTGCGCCCATCTTTGGAGCTTATGCGGCTCGACAACAAGGACTAAAGGCACATCTGCTGCTGCGGGAACATCCGCTTCTACGGCGAGAACTTGCGGCTCCGCCGGAGCTTGACGTTCCCCAGCAAGCTTGCTGGAGCAAAACTTGTCGGGAGCGTCTGCTTCAACGAAACAAACCCTAGGGCTTGTCGGAGCATCGCTTCCTCAAAGACTGCTGGTGTTGAGCTTGGGGACCTTCTTGGCGGCGGCTTGGGGAGCTCTGCCGGAAAATAGTCACCGTAAATCAACTTCCTCTTCTTGCTCTGTCCAGTTGATGGCGTTATGTACGGTTGAGTCAGCTTGAGCACAAAATCCCTGGTTCCATTGTGTAACTTAAGTGTAGCGCACTTCGACATGCCATCGGGCGATGTCGTTTCGAGCTCTTGGAACATGTTCCATTTGTAGGTCGTCAAAGTGTTCTTCTAGCTTTCTCACTTCATCAACATAAGCTTCCATCAACGGACTCGATAACTCTTGTTCACTTGGCGGATGACAAGTCGTGAGTCACCCACGACAATGAGCTTCTTGATCCCAAGGTCTCATTGTGATCTCGAGACCGGCAAGCAAACCTTCATACTCTGCGGTATTGTTTGTTGCTTGCTCCTTGGGAAAGTGCATCCGGACTACGACTTGAGGTGCTCTCCGGTGGGTGCAACAAGTAGCACGCCAAGACCGGGCGCCTTTGCAGCGAGAAGGCATCATCAAAGTACATCAGCCACTCTTTGCTTGCTTCCTTG
Organism: Aegilops bicornis; assembly: GCA_021605145.1. Lineage (NCBI taxonomy): Eukaryota > Viridiplantae > Streptophyta > Magnoliopsida > Poales > Poaceae > Aegilops > Aegilops bicornis. The sequence continues at coordinate 456,986,329 of CM038675.1, read as the reverse complement.
ACGGGATGTTCGTTTCGAATTTCTTCATCTTGTGTTGGCGCCCATTCTGCTATGAACTCCGCCAATGCTCGCTTTGGATAGTTGAAGTGCTCTCAAACTTGAGGCCAAAGCTTGACAGTTCCAAAGTGCCCACTCGACAACCCCCGCCTGTTGCCTCTGGATTTTGCAAGATCCTCTTGACGGAAAATGAGTGACGTTGGGATCTCATGTGCTCGGAAGTAATGGCGCAGCTTTCTCGAGGCCATGAGGAGGCCGAAAAGCAATTTCGGACACCAGAGTACCTTGACCTAGCCCCCTGCTGTAAGGGAACCGACAAAGTAAACCGGGCGCTGCACCATTCTTTTCGCATCTTCTCATGCGTCTCACGTAGATCCATCCTTGTCGTGACCGTAGCTTGCGGTGAAGCCCCTCGCTTCGTCAGCCGGATGCATCTGCCATGGTTGCTAGCTCATCATCCACCTCCCTCTCCGCTACTAACGCATCGCTAACCACTTGATTGGTTCCCGCTATATATAGCAGCAACTTCTCTTGTGGCTTAGGCGCGACAAGTGTTGGAGTGGAGGACAGGTATCTCTTCAAGTCCTGCAGCGCAGCCTCCGCTTCAGGAGTCCATTTCATTGGACCTGCCTTTTTCAAAATTTTGAAAAATGGCGAGGCCGCCAGCAGAACCTAGAGATAAACCTTTGAGATCAGCTACGCAACCGGCAAGCCTTCAGACATCCTTGACGCGCTTTGGTGCTTCAATCTGCTCAATGGCCTTGATCTTGTCGGGATTGGCTTCAATTCCCCGCCGAGACCACGAAGAACCCAGAAGCTTGCGGAAGGGACTCCAAACACACACTTCTCGTGGTTGAGCTTGAGGTTGATCTTGCGCAGATTTGCAAAGGTTTCGTCTAAATCTTGAATCGTAGTCGCCTTGTCCTTGCTTTTGACCACTATGTCATCCATGTAGGCTTCCACATTTACGTGCATTTGCGGCCCAAAAGCGCCATGGACTACTCTTGCAAATGTTGAACCAAAGCATTCTTTAATCCGAAAGGCATCCGTATGAAACAAAGATGTGCCACATGGGGTGATGAATGCGGTCTTCTCCTCATCCTCTTACGCCATGAAGATCCGATGATATCCTCGAGTATGCATCCAGAAATGAAAGCAAATCACATCCGGCCGTGGAGTCAACAATCTGGTCGATGCGCGGCAAGGGAAATGGGTCTTGGGGACAAGCTTTATTGACATCGGTAAAGTCGATACAAAGCCTCCATTTCCCGTTTGCCTTGCGTACAACTACAGGATTGGCCAAGCACGTAGGATGGAGCACTCCTCTGACAAGGCCTGCTGCTTCCAATTTCTTGATTTCTTCTGCGATGAATTCTTGGCGCCCAACGCTCGCTTCGACTTTACGCTTGACGGGCGCGCAGATGAGGACAAACGGCAAGATGGTGCTCAATTACTTTCCTGGGAACACCGGGGATGTCAGACGGTTGCCACGCAAACACGTCAACGTTCGCCCGTAGGAAAGCAACGAACGCACCTTCCTATTTAGGGTCGAGAGTGGCACTGATGGTGAAGGTACCACCAGTGCCGTCCTCCTTGGCGGACACCTTCTTGGTCTCTGGTGGAGCTGCCATCGTCTTCTTACACTTGTCGGTGGAGCTCGATGGTGCGTCCTCGACGATAGCGCAGCACTCAAGAGGTGCGCTTGCGGAGTGGGCATCAGAGCTCTTGCGGACTTGGTCTTCTTCTTCGCCCGGGAGCTTCAGCGGCAAGTGGCTTGCAATCTCTTCTTCTTTGCTTCGGTAGATCTTGTCGGCGCAGATAAGAGCATCCTTCTTGTCGCCGAGGACAGAGATGACACTTATCGGGCTGGTATCTTGACATGTTGTATGCATAGTGAGAGGCTGCCATGAATTTGGCGAGTCTTTGGGACCAAGTATCCCATTGTAAGGCAATGGAAAGTCAGCAACGCCAAAAGTGACCCTCTCGATCCCGAAGTTCAACTTCACGCCAAATGTCACCGCAACGTGATCTTTCCCTTCGCTTGCTCCTTCCCGGATTGATTCCTTGGAATGTGCCGGTCTCTTCGAGCTTCGCCATCGTGGATCCGGAGTTTCGGAGCACCGCGGAGGATATCGAGTTCAAGCCGGCCCCACCGTCAACTAGCATCTTAGTGACCTTGAGGTTGCGGATAGTTGGTGAAACCAACATCGGCAAACACCCGACCGATTCTGTGATCGTGGTGGTCCTCAATATCAAAGATGATAGGCGTGCTGGACCATTTCAGAGGTTTGCGTGACTCGCAGATGGTTCTACCGCATTGACTTCCCGCATCCACTGCTTGAGCTGGCGGTGTGAAGTATGCAGAGAAGCACCACCGTCAACGCACAGGACCTCTGTGGCTTTCTGGAACTCCTGCTCATCGGTCTCGTCATCATCCATGTCTTCATCATCGCTGCCGTCTTCATCCTTGTCGCGCCGCGGGGAGTCTGTCTCCTTGCATTGCTTGGCCTTGCCGCAAGGCGTCCTCCTCGGCGGACGTTTCTTGCTAGCTCCTCCAAAGCACCTTCCTGGCCTTCTCCTTGTCGCGTCGCTCGTATTCAGCCTTCACGCTTCGACAAGCTGCTCGACCTTTTGCAGCTCTGGAGGTCATGGCCCTTGGTGCGGTGGATCTTGCAAGATCTTGTTTGTTGGAGCTGTCCTGCTTGTCGGCGATCGCCACAACTGGCAGTTGGTGCCAGCGGCAACCTCCTTGCCGGAGCTACCAGCTTTGGCTTTTTTGGCGCCACCTCCGTTGCCGGACTGCTCAACAACTAGCACATCTTTGCCTTTCTTCTTCCTGTTGTTCCGCCGCTGGTTTTTCTTTGCCGGGGCGGTGTCCTCACTATCAGATCCTCCTGCTTGATATTCTCTCCGGGAGTCTCCTCCCTTCCTCAAAGACGCGTGCACACTTGTCGGCGGGGCATATAGCTCATCGACGTCTCTCTTCCCGCATCCTGCGGTTTCGCGACGCTCGATGGAACGCGCTGATTATCATGGCGGGATGGACATCCGGGATGTTGTTACGTATGCGGCTGAATCTACGAATGTACTGTGCAGGGGCTCTCCTTCCTTCGGGCGGCAGATGAAGGTCGCTTTCTAGGCCATGGGGCTTGTGGCCGCCTGCAAAGGCGCCGACAAACTGATGGCATAGATCTGCCCAAGAGGATATGGAGTTGTCCGGCAAGTGCATGAGCCAGGATCTGACATTGGGCTTGAGCACCAGCGGGAAGTAGTTAGCCAGGATCTTGCCGTCGCCTCGGCGGCTTGCACCGCGATGGTGTAGATGTTGAGGAACTCCGACGGATGCGTCTTGCCGTCGCATTTCTCTCGCACGTTCGCTTGAAATTCTTCTTCCGGGCCACTTTGGACTTGCCGCAGCTCACGAGTGAACGCAGGGCAACCTATCACAGACGGCAAGTCGCTGGTTCCCCGGCGCATGCATGTCGACAGAAGGGCCCGGTAGCGCTGGTTGGATTGACGCCGCGCTTCTCTTGGCGCCGATGCGAGTTCGAAGCGTCCTCTTCTGCCGCTGCTCATGAAGAACTTGGCGCTGATCGCGACGAGATCGTTTATCCGATGATGCGGTGGAGTCGCTGTCGAGGTGGATCCGGCGAGTCGGCGATCTTGGCCTTCGGGGCGGAGAGTGCACGGTGGTTGCACCCCCACCGGTTTCGTCGCCACCGGCTCGTGTTTGGCGGTCCTGCCGCGGTAGCAATGCACTCGGCTGCCGCGGAGCATCGCCGTTGGCAAAGCCGATGAGACTCTGAATGGTGGCCCTCCATTCATCGACCTTGTCGGCTGTTGGAGGGTAATCCAAGAGCAGTTGAGCTCTCGCCAAAGCTTCTGTTGGAGTGGTGGGTGGCAGTGGCGAACGGCGCGAGGAGCGGGATATGCTCGGACTTCTAACTATGTTAGAAGGAGCAGTATCCCGTCCAGGCGACCGTGCCTCGCTCGCGCCAGCATGTTGGCGTGCATGCTGGTCTTGAGCATCCCGAGATCCACTAGCTCGATCTTGGTCCAACGAGCGTATGGCGTTGTGAATACCATGACGCTGTCGGTCCCGCGCCTCCTGAGACGGGCGCGGTGCATGTACGGACGCCGAGGTCTGCGCAGCCTTGTCCTTGGACTTGGCAGCACCGTGGGCTCCCCCGTCGTCGTCCATTCTTCCGCCGGCGTCTACCCCACCACCCGTTTGCTCCGGTGGTGGTGGGTTCGACGCGGACGGAACATCTGCCGCCGAAGCCTTCTTCTTCGCTGGCATGTCGATGAAGATGATGAAGATCAAGCTCGTGTGGACGCCGGATCAGGTTCACACAATCTCGACGCCCCCCTACCTGGCGCGCCAAAGATGTTGGGGAGGCTGATCTGGCCCACGAACACCTATGGGACCGGCGGACCGAGCCCTTTCGTTCGGCGGGGGCGGAGGTCGCACGAAGAGCAGATCGAGGCGAAGCACACGAGCGGTTTACCTAGCTTCAGAGCTCTCCAGAGAGATAACACTCCTACTGCTGCATGTCTGAGTGTATTGAGTTCTTGCTCAGGAGCGCTGAGTGCTACAGTACACACAAGCTGCTAACGAGACCCAGCGTGAGTGTTCTCTGGATTCCAACCTTTCGAACCCTCTAACCCCCGAACCCTCCTCTACGTTGCGCATGGGCCTCCTTTTATATGCTCAAGGGTCTCCGGCTGTGGCAACGTAGACAAGGGTAAAAATGGAAAAGGAGTGGTTGGTACGGCTACTTGTATAGTGTATCCTACCTAACCACGACGGCGGGGACAAGGGCATTAAATGCCCGCTTCACGCCGCCTCTAACAAAGGCAAACAGGGACTGCTGGGGCGCCACCGCTTGCCGATGGCAATCTTGTCGTCGCTTGCCATCACAAGGCCCCCCGGCCCCACGGGTTCTTGCCACGCAGCGCTGAAAGGTCCTGTGGCTACACGTTAGTGGATGCTTTGGAGCCAGCTTACAGAGTGGTGGTCTGCGCGGTAAGCGCCTTTGTCATGATAGTTGTCTTGTCGGCGTCCGGAAGCTTGTCGCTCATCGGGCCTTCCTGCAAGCTCCTCTTGCCGGGCCTTGTCTCCTAGGTGCCTTGGGTGGCCTTCCCGGCAAGCTCCTCTTCTTCTGGGGCCTTGTCTCCTAGGTGCCTTGGGTGGCCTTCGGCAAGCTCCTCTTGTTGGGGCCTTGTCTCCTTGGCTTGAATACTTTGTTCTTGAATGGCTCCAAAGGAACCACGGAGGACCTTGGCGGTCACCCGGTAAGCCTTGCCGCGGAGGGCTGCAACTGCCCGTGCACAAGTTCGGGATACTAGGGTACCCCTACTCTAGTACACCAACAACTTGTCACCCCCAAACTGAGGGACAAACTGAAGTAGTCAATAGAACATTGTCTACTATGCTTAGGGCTGTTTTGAAGAATAATAAGAAAATGTGGGAAGAATGCTTGCCTCATATTGAATTTGCTTATAATCGTTCATTGCATTCTACTACTAAGATGTGCCCTTTTGAAATTGTGTATGGTTTCCTCCCTCGTGCACCTATTGATTTGTTGCCTCTTCCATCTTCGGAGAAGGTTAATTTTGATGCTAAAGAACGTGCTGATTTGATTTTAAAAATGCATGAGTTAACTAAGGAAAACATTGAGCGTATGAATGCTAAATATAAACTTCTTTGGAGATAAGGGTAGAAAACATGTTGTGTTTGCACCTGGAGATCTTGTTTGGTTACATTTGCGTAAGGATAGGTTTCCTAATTTGCGCAAATCAAAGCTAATGCAACGTGCTGATGGTCCATTTAAGGTGTTAGAGAAAATAAATTATAATGCATATAAACTTGAGTTGCCTACAGATTTTGGGGTTAGTCCCACTTTTAACATTGCAGATTTGAAGCCTTATTTGGGTGAGGAAGATGAGCTTCCGTCGAGGACGACTTCATTTCAAGAAAGGGGAGGATGATGAGGACATCAATACCATTGTTACACCCATAGCCCCTACTACTACATATAATGGACCAATTACTAGAGCTTGCGCACGCCAATTAAATTACCAGGTACTTTCGTTTCTTGGTAATGATTCTAATGTTCATGAGAATATGATGCTGCCTAAATTGATACATTTGTTTTGCTTACAAATGAAGGGCCTAGCTTGGAGAAGGAATGAACATTGGAGCAAGAACAAGCATGGAGTCGATGGTATGCGCAAGGGGAACAAGAACGGAGTTACAAGTGGTGATTTCAGGACTTTGAAGCCACCATAAGGAGTGAATGAAGCCTTGGACGAAATATACAAGATGCCACTTCATAAATTTCGTCCAGAGGCTATTCTAGGTGTACCGTCCCAAATTTTCAATTTGGAATGTTATACAGAGCATCATTGCATATCATATTTTTGTTGCATTTTTGCTCGATCCTAGAAATTCTACACAACTCAAGGACCCACGGAGAGAGTTGGGGATTTCGTTATTTTCATATTTGAGTTTTCTCAAAATTTGAAAATAGGATCATTCGATTTTAATTATTTTATCTTCAATTATTTCTACTATCTAAATACGAGAGAGGGAATAAAATGACTTTCCCAAAATAAAGAAATAATGAAGATTTAATAATAAAATCAAATAAGATTTTATTTTGGAGTTTTTCGCCTTTTTATTTAAATTTAGGAAAAATGTGCATTTTTTGAAATTGCATTTAGGCCCCAAATAAATGTTCATCTAGTCCGCCTTGATTTTATAAGCCGTGGAAAATTTATTTCGGGATTTTTGGAGTCAGTTTAGTATTTCTTTTTATTTTTCTTCTGCGCGGAATTATTTAAAAAAACGCGACCGACCTTAATGTCGTGCTCGAGCGGACTCGCTCGGGGGCGTCTTTAAATAAGCGCCGCCCGGCGCCCCAGCCCAGCGCCGCCGCGCCCAGACTGAGCCGCCCACCTTTCGCCGCCACCACACTTAAAACCCTAACCCTAGCCGCCGCCGCCGGATACGCCGCCGCCGCCGGCCGCCGTGTCGCGGACCTGCCGCCGACTCGCCGCCGACCCCGCCGCCGAGGTTCGCCGCTGCCTCGTAAAACGTGCCGCCGGTTTTTTTTAAACCGGGCAGTTTTTCTTCGGTTTATTTTCGGGTTTTTTTTGTTTTCGGTTTTTTTAGTTTCGGTTTTTTTAGGTTTAGATTAATTAGCGAACGTTCGTTCGTTCGTTTTTAACGAACGTCCGTTTCGGTTTAGATTAGTTTAGTTAACGAACGTCCGTTTGTTAACCCGTTCGTCGTTTTTCTTTTTCTCGGATTTAATTTGTGATTTTTCTGATCGCGATTCCTGATCCGATTTTCGTTTTAGTATAACTTTTCGCTCGTTTATCGGAATCAGGCGATTCAAGCGCCTAGAGTTTCGTCTCAAAACCCTTTTTCCGAATAACCTACTTAAACAAGTTTTTGCTTTTGTAAAATTTGACTTAGATCCAGATTAGTAAAACGGAGCTGTTTTCTTCCGCCGTTTGACTTTCGTTGCTTCGTTTGATTTGATTCTTTTTGTAAACCGGAGTTCTTAAGTTGAACTATCTGGTTAGATCTATTTGAGTTTTACCTGTGCATTAGATGAGTACTTATTGTATGCTTGTTTGTTTGTCTGCGATAGAATACCCGGAGTGCGCCGCCTGTTACTTTGAGTCTCTAGGTTTCGCGGATCATCAGTAAGACAAGTAACACTTTGATCATACCTCTTCTCATACCCAGTTTTTATTGCATTAGATCAATCCTCAAACATTGCATGATTAGGATCTAATTAAATTGTGGGTTATGGGAAGTAGTTGAGGTAGTACCTATTACCTGTTTTATTATCAAACCCTTGGGAGTTACATCTACGTTTGCTTATTATGCTATGCTATGCTAGCAGACGTGGATTGGGTGAGTGTATCCATGACAGATGTGAGTTGGTTAAATTAATGGTTTATTTAAGGTGGCAACTTAAACACACATCTGGGTGGATTGAGGCACTGGTTTCCATCAGACTTACTGTCTTTCTTGGACCGCCACCCGGGCCCAAAGGGATCATGAGATTATTCAAACTAGAAACTTCCGTCTGCAGCCACAAGCCATTATGGGCTCTGGCATAGTTGATTAAGTTGTGCGAACTCTTACGGGTAGACTAGCAGATGTAGGGGAAAGTAGGTGTACCGATCTACCCACATGTAAGGTGCTAGCGCTTCCGAAAGACTATGTCTCGGTCATCCGTTTCTCAAACATCAGGTAGTGCGAGAAATCAAACGGAGGAGATCGAGTCTTGTGGGGAAAAGTGCGCAAACCTCTATAGAGTGTATAAACTAATCATGGTTAGCCGTGTCCCCGGTTATGGACATCTTGAGTATCTAGTACTTGGATATCATGTGAATCTCATCATGTTACTTCTAATTAATATTGTTGGGTTTTTAATAAGTACTTTTAATTGGGATTGAGAATGCTGTCAACCATTCTCAATGTTTAACAACCACCATGATAGTTAAACAAATTTATTCCTTTGCAGTAGGGAAAAATTGGCTTTACGCAAAACTGTAACCATAGAGCTTTCCACCAGCCCTATATGCATGTAGTATAGGCTTATTCTTCCATTATTTCTCTATGTGTTACATTTGCCAGCATATTCCATGTGCTGACCCGTTTTCGGGCTGCAACGTTTCATGTTGTAGACTTTTCAGACGACGAGTAAGGTGCTTAGGTCGTGGTTCTATACTTAGTGATGCCGTTGGAGTTGATGGACTCGCTTATTCTTCCAAGCCTTCCACTGTTATCGTTATTAGATGGCCTTAAGCCATATTTATTGTATTAAGTTCTCTCTTGAGACATTCAATTGTAATACGTGTGTGATTGCTACTCTGTTATAAATCCTCCAAGTACTGTGTGGTGTCAGCATTACTGATCCAGGGATGACACTGAGCACAGAGATCAGACTGTTTGAGGTCTGGTCGCTACAAAGATGGTATCAGAGCACAGCTGACTGTAGGACACAACCATTAAGCTAAAAGCCCTAGATCACTACTCTCTCTTCTCATTTCTAACTCCTCATCTTTTCTACTCTTTTAGGATGAAGGAAGCGAGGATCAAGTTCACCCAGCCGGATGAAGATACACCCTTTGGACGACACCTGAAGGAAGTCACTAAGTACCTGAACATCGGAATACCAAGCTTCACCAGGACCTACAATTCTACTTTACCGGAAGAAGAGCGCTGGAAGATTCAAGCTCAAGTTCCCGGAAGGACGTTTGCGCCAATCACGGAGCCCATAGAGTGTGTTTTCAATGCACCAACTTGGAGTCTGGGAAAGAGCATGGCAGCTCACATAACCATGGGGCGCATTGGAGAAGTTTACAAAGAAGACCTCAAGGATACTGTCTACCAGATTTGCGGGCGCCGAGATGAACAATGGGAGATAGTTGGGACTAAGAAGGATCGATCCATTGCAGCTTTCATCCAGGAGTTAAATCAGCACATTCGACGCCTTGAGAGAACCCGGATGTCTTGCAGACACGATGGAGTTGAAGACAGCAAAATCCAAGATTATCGAACTAGAAGGAGAACTGAAGGCCACTCGCAAGGACTACATGGAGGAGATTGTAGCTCTAGTGGGACAAAACGACGATCTTAAGGAGAAGATTGAAGAACTCATGGGAAATCCAGCACCGGAGGAGAAGATGAAGATTGCACCTGTCCAGAGAACTACATCATCATCGACGACACCGATTCCGATCCTAGTGATGATGATTTCAAAGATGAAGCTGGAGCAGATATCATGGAGTTTTCATCGGAGCAGTTTTTCTAGTTGACCACCATAACAGTAGTAGTTTTCCCCCATTTTAAATTAGTTTTAGTTCCAGCACTTTGTAATGATAGATAGACTGTTGTATGCCCTTGTTTGAATTGATTGGAGTGATATTGTGTGATTTGTCTCATGTGCATACGGGTAGTGTTTCTCTCTAGACCTCATTCTATTCTTAACTCTTGTCTTTTCTATAAACCCTCAGATGCCTCCGAGACGCGACCCCGGATTTGTTTTCTCGCCAGAGATCACTCAGTTGATTCAGCAGCAGAATGCCTTGATTCAAACATTGGTACAGAACCAAGGCAACAACAACAACAACAACAACAACAACAACAACAACAACAACAACAACAACAACAACAACAACAACAACAACAACAACAACAACAACAACAACCCACCACCACCACCACCTGTTGACCATTTGACCCGTTTCTTAAGGCTGAATCTGCCGGTGTTTTCCAGTAGCACCGAGCCGATTGTTGAGCCGATTGTTGCAGATGATTGGCTCCGTAAGATAGGGAGGGAGTTGACCACTGCAGGATGTACAGATGGAGAAAGGGTGAAATTTGCCTTTGCATCGGCTTGAAGGACCCGCGGAAGCATGGTGGGAGAATTTTAGAGCCACTTACCACAGAGACAACATCACATGGGATCGGCCAGCAAGCTTTCCGTCTTGCCCATGTTTAAGCAGGAGCTATGGCCATGAAGAAGCGTGAGTTTCGCAATTTGCGCCAAGGAGGACCAGACGGTTAGCGGTATGTGGATGATTTCAGTAAGTTAGCACGTTATGCCCCAGATGACGTTGATATGGATGCAGCTAAGCAGGAGAAGTTTCTAGAAGGACTGAATGATGAGCTGAGCATGCAGTTGATGGTAGCCACCTTCAATAACTAACATGAGTTAGTAGATCATGCTCTTATGATTGAAGGGAAGCAGCAGCAGATTGAAAATCGCAGGAGAAAGTATGGACAGGGGAAGAATAACTCTGGAGCTCAGCAGAAGCTTCGCTTTACCCCGAAGCCAGGAGGACAATTTCAGCATACTCATGGAGGAGGTAGCTCGCACAATCATAATGGCACAAAGAATGGAAACGGGAATGGAGGAAGCAATGGACGAAACCACACCAACCCGTCAACACCATCCAAGGTAGACCTGAGCCACATCACTTGTTTTAAGTGCCGCAAGACTGGGCATTATGCAAATGATTGTCCAGAAGGGCAAAATGGTAATGGCAATGGAAGTTCAGGAAAGAAGCCGAACCCTTTCAACAGAGGACAAGTGAACCACGTTACCGTGGAGGAGGTTGAAGCTCAGCCCGATGCAGTAATAGGTAAGTTTTTGGTTAAGTCATTTACTGCAGTTGTTCTTTTTGATACTGGTGCATCGCATTCATACATATCAAGGGGATTTGTGGATAAGTTTAGCCTGCCCACTAGAACTCTTAAGACACCCATACTAGTAAGCTCACCGGGAGCAGAGTATATGGCCAGTCAAGGATGTTTTTAAGTGCCATTAAGTATAGGGAGGCATGTTTTCCCAACGGATTTAATTATATTGGAATCCCAAGGCTTGGATGTAATTCTTGGTATGGATTGGTTGTCTATGTATGGAGGAAACATCGATTGCGCCAGTAAGACAATTTTGCTTACGACACCAGAAGGAAGGAGAATCAAGTATGTATCACGACATGAGCCGAGAAGGGCACATGTAAATTCCTTATCGAGTTGTGCGAGGAGGAAGTACCGGTGGTAAGGATTTCCCGATGTGTTTAGGAAGAGTTGCTGTGCATGCCACCGGATAGAGACATTGAATTTCTGATTGAACTCTTGCCAGCAATCGGGCCGATATCTAAGAGACCGTATAGGATGCCAGCCAAGATTTGGAGGAAATTAAGAAGCGATTAAGGAGTTCTTGGATAAAGGTTTTATTCGCCCAAGTTCTTCGCCTTGGGGATCACCAGTACTTCTAGTGGAGAATAAGGATGGATCATTAAGAATGGTTGTTGATTATCACGGACTGAATGAAGTGACCATTAAGAACAAGTACCCACTGGCGATGATCAATGGCTTGTTTGACCAATTGCAAGGAGCTAAGGTGTTTTCGAAGATCGATTTTCGATCAGGGTACCATCAGTTGAAGATTCGAGAGCAGGATATACCTAAGACGGCTTTTACCACAGTGCACGGGCTGTATGAGTATACCATTATGTCATTTGGTCTGATTAACGCACCTGCCTATTTTATGAACATGATGAACAAAGTGTTTATGGAGTTTTTGGATAAGTTCGTCGTGGTGTTCATTGATGATATTTTGGTTTACTCGAAGAATGAAGAGGAACATAAGGAACACTTGCGTTTGGTACTCGAGAAGCTCAGAGAACACCAGTCATATGCCAAGTTCAGCAAGTGTGAGTTTTGGTTGAAGGAAGTTGGATTTCTCGGACATGTTATATCCGGAGAAGGTATAGCAGTAGACCCCACTAAAGTTGCCACCGTGACAAACTGGGAAGCACCAACAACAGTTGGGGAGATCCGGAGTTTCCTTGGACTCGCAGGATACTACCAGAGATTCATTGAGAATTTATCAAGGATTGCGAAGCCTATGACAGAATTGTTGAAGAAGGATACCAAGTTTATTTGGACTGAGGAGTGTGAGACTAGTTTCCAAGAGTTGAAGAAGCGTTTGGTTACCTCACCAGTATTAATCCTGCCAGACCAAAGCAAGGACTACAAAGTTTATTGCGACGCTTCACGTAGAGGGCTTGGAGCAGTGCTTATGCAGGAGGGAAGAGTTGTTTCGTATGCTTCACGACAACTTAAGCCTCATGAGCTAAACTATGCCACGCATGATTTGGAGTTAGCAGCCATAGTGCATGCGTTGAAGACTTGGAGACATTTCCTCATTGGAAATCATTATGATGTGTATACGGATCACAAGAGTTTGAAGTACATCTTCACGCAGAAGGAGCTAAATCTCAGGCAGAGGAGATGGTTGGAGCTTATTAAAGATTACGATATGAGATTACATTATCACCCCGGAAAGGCTAATGTTGTAGCAGACGCGTTGAGCCGTAAGAGTCATGTTAACATCCTAATGACCGGAGGTTTACCAAAGGAATTAGCCGAGGAATTTCTGGAGCTATGTTTGGAAATAGTTCCGCGAGGCTATGTAGCGGGATTGGAGATTCTGTCAACCTTGATGGACAAGATCAGGGAATCTCAGAAGATTGACAAAGAGATTTCCTCTATAAAGGAGAAAATGAGCAAAGGAAAGGCTAAGGGATTTCGTGAGGATGAGCACGATATCCTATGGTTTGAAGACCGTGTTTATGTGCCCAATGACCCGGAGATCAGGAATTTGATCCTACAAGAGGCACATGATTCACCATATTCGATTCACCCAGGAAATACCAAGATGTATTTGGATTTGAAGGATACTTTCTGGTGGACCGGAATGAAGAAGGATATTGCAGAGTATGTAGCAGTTTGTGATGTATGTCGAGGGTGAAGGCGAGAACATCGAAGCTTGAGGATTGTTACAACCATTGCCTATACCCGAATGGAAGTGGGATAAACTAGGTATGGATTTCATCACGGGATTGCCCAGGACCCGTTCAGGCTATGACTCGATTTGGGTTGTAGTCGATCGTTTGACGAAGGTAGCTCATTTCATTCCAGTAAAGACTACCTACAGCGGTGCCAAATTGGCTAAGATATACATGACCAGGATTGTATGATTGCATGGAGTTCCAAGGAGTATCGTATCAGATAGAGGAACCCAATTCACCTCAAACTTACGGAAGCGGTTGCGAAACTTTGGGAACCAGGCTGGAGTTTAGCACAGCTTTTCATCCACAGACAGATAGACAAACCGAGAGAGTCAACCAGATTTTGGAGGATATGCTTAGAGCTTGTGCTTTGGATTATGGATCAAGTTCGGATGACAACTTGCCGTATGCGGAGTTTTCTTATAACAACAGTTACCAAACCAGTTTGAAGATGGCACCTTTCGAAGCCTTGTACGGAAGGAGGTGCAGGACCCCGTTGTTGTGGGATGAAGTTGGAGACCGCCAGTTGTTTGGACCGGATTTGATTAAGGAGTCTGAACGGAAAGTAAAGTTAATTCGCGATAGGCTAAAGGTAGCCAGTCAAGACGGAAAGAGCTATCACGGACTCAAAACGCAAGGAGACAGAATACGAAGCCGGAGACAGAGTTTATCTTAGAGTATCTCCGCTTCGAGGAGTTAAGCGTTTTGGTGTTAAAGGAAAGTTAGCGCCACGATTTGTAGGACCTTATCGTGTTTTGGAGCGTATGGGAGAAGTTGTGTACAAGTTGGAACTACCCGAAGGATTTTCAGGAGTTCACGATGTGTTCCATGTATCTCAGTTGAAGAAGTGTCACACAGATATGGAGGAGATACTGTGCCACTAGAGGCGATTCAGTTGAATGATGATTTGACCTACGAGGAGAAACCAGTTAAGATTCCGGAGTATGCCAGTCGAGTCACTCGCAGCAAGGTCATTAAGTTTTGCAAAGTTCAGTGGAGCCACCACTGCGAGGATGAAGCCACACGGGAGCGAGAGGAAGATCTTCTTAAGGACCACCCTCACCTATTTTCTAGCCAACCCGAATCTCGAGGGCGAGATTCATCTTAAGGGGGTAGGTTTGTAACATCCCAAATTTTCAATTTGGAATGTAATACATAGAGCATCATTGCATATCATATTTTTGTTGCATTTTTGCTCGATCCTAGAAATTCTACACAACTCAAGGACCCACGGAGAGAGTTGGGGATTCCGTTATTTTCATATTTGAGTTTTCTCAAATTTTGAAAATAGGATCATTTGATTTTAATTATTTTATCTTCAATTATTTCTACTATCTAAATACGAGAGAGGGAATAAAGTGACTTTCCCAAAATAAAGAAATAATGAAGATTTAATAATAAAATCAAGTAAGATTTTATTTTGGAGTTTTTCGCCTTTTTATTTGAATTTAGGAAAAATGCGCGTTTTTCAAAATTGCATTTAGGCCCCAAATAAATGTTCATCTAGTCCGGCTTGATTTTAGAAGCCGGGGAAATTTTATTTCGGGATTTTTGGAGTCCGTTTAGTATTTCTTTTTATTTTTCTTCTGCGCGGAATTATTTAAAAAACGCAACCGACCTTGGGCCGTGCCCGAGCGGGACTCCGCTCGGGCGCTAAAGCGCCTGGCGCCAGCCACCGAGCCGCCCTGCCCCAGCCCAAATCGCCGCCCGGCCACACCTTGAAACCTAACCCTAGCCTTGCCATGCCGGATCCGCCGTCATTGCCGGCCCGCCGCCGCCGCCATTGCCGTCATGGGACCCGCCGCCGACTCGCCGCCGACCCCGCTGCCGAGGTTCGCCGCCGCCTCCTAAACCGTGCCGCCGGTTTTTTTTTGAACCGGGCGGTTTTTCTTCGGTTTATTTTCTTTTTTTTTGTTTTTGGTTTTTTTAGTTTCGGTTTTTTTCGGTTTAGGTTAATTAGCGAACGTTTGTTCGTTTGTTTTTAACGAACACGTTCGTCAGATTAGTTTAGTTAACGAACGTCCGTTCATTAACCCATTCGTCGTTTTTCTTTTTCTCGGATTTAATTCGTAATTTTTCTGATCGCGATTCCTGATCCGATTTTCGTTTTAGTATAACTTTTCGCTCGTTTATCGGAATCAGGCGATTCAAGCGCCTAGAGTTTCGTCTCGAAACCCTATTTCCGAATAACCTACTTAAACAAGTTTTTTCTTCTGTAAAATTTTACTTAGATCCAGATTAGTAAAACGGAGCTGTTTTCTTCCGCCGTTTGACTTTCGTTGCTTCGTTTGATTTGATTCTTTTTGTAAATCGGAGTTCTTAAGTTGAACTATCTGGTTAGATCTATTTGAGTTTTACCTGTGCATTAGATGAGTCTTATTGTATGCTTGTTTGTTTGTCTGTGATAGAATACCGGTGCGCCGCTTTGTTACTTCGAGTCTCTAGGTTTCGCGGATCATCAGCAAGGCAAGTAACACTTTGATCATACCTCTTCTCATAGCCAGTTTTTATTGCATTAGATCAATCCTCAAACATTGAATGATTAGGATCTAATTAAATTGTGGGTTATGGGAAGTAGTTGAGGTAGTACCTATTACCTGTTTTATTATCAAACCCTTGGGAGTTACTTCTACGTTTGCTTATTATGCTATGCTATGCTAGTAGACGTGGATTGGGTGAGTGTATCCATGACACATGTGAGTTGGTTAAATTAATGGTTTATTTAAGGTGGCAACTTAAACACACATCTGGGTGGATTGAGGCACCTGGTTTCCATCAGGACTTGCTTCTATTTCTTCGGACCGCCACCCAGGCCCAAAGGGATCATAAGATTATTCAAACTAGAAACTTCTGTGTGCAGCCACAAGCCATTATGGGCTCTGGCATAGTTGATTAAGTTGTGCGAACTCTTACGGGTAGACTAGCAGATGTAGGGGAAAGTAGGTGTACCGGTCTACCCACAAGTAAGGTGCTAAGCGCTTAGAAAGACTATGTCTCGGTCATCCGTTTCTCAAACATCGGGTAGTCACGAGAAATCAAGCGGAGGAGATCGAGTCTTGTGGGGAAAAGTCATAAACCTCTGCAGAGTGTATAAACTAATCATGGTTAGCCGTGTCCCCGGTTATGGACATCTTGAGTATCTAGTACTTGGATATCATGTGAATCTCATCATGTTACTTCTAATTAATATTGTTGGGTTTTTAATAAGTACTTTTAATTGGGATTGAGAATGTTGTCCACCATTCTCAATGTTTAACAACCACCATGATAGTTAAACAAATCTATTCCTTTACAGTAGGGAAAAATTGGCTTTACGCAAAACTGTAACCATAGAGCTCTCCACCAGCCCTATATGCATGTAGTATAGGCTTATTCTTCCATTATTTCTCTATGTGTTACATTTGCCAGCATATTCCATGTGCTGACCCGTTTTCGGGCTGCAACGTTTCATGTTGCAGACTTTTAGAACTGACGAGTAAGGTGCTTAGGTCGTGGTTCTATACTCAGTGATGCCGTTGGAGTTGATGGACTCGCTTGTTCTTCCAAGCCTTCCGTTGTTATCGTTATTAGATGGCCTTAAGCCATATTTATTTTATTAAGTTCTCTCTTGAGACATTCGATTGTAATAAGTGTGTGATTGCTACTCTGTTATAAATCCTCCAAGTATTGTGTGGTGTCAGCATTACTGATCTGGGGATGACATTGAGCACAGAGATCAGACTGTTTGAGGTCTGGTCGCTACACTAGGTGCTGCGTCACCTTATTATTGGGCTAGGCCCATGTAATTATGAAATAATTATAGGATGTTTTTAGAGTCCGTATGTGTGGGGAAATAAGAGATAGGGTTGGTTTCGGACCACTTCCCCAAGGGCCACGAAATTCCCCCCCCCCCTCTTCCTCCATATATACAACCCTTAGGGCACCGTTTAGACTTTGGGGGTTTTGTTTAGATTAAAAGTTCGCCATAGCTGCAACTTCGCGTACTTCGTTTGTGTTCAACGACCAGACAAATGCATCACAGAACCCCACCTTGATAAATAAAGCTTTCATCTTATATTCGCAATATCCAGATTGCAATCTCAGTTTCTTGCTTGTTCTTCGTTTGCTCGCGAAGCAGACCCTCGTGGTCGGAGTTGATCGTGCTCCGGCGTGGTCGATAACCTCTTGGAGTTTGTTTAGCGATTGCTAAGGCGCGACGTCCTCGCACGTTCGTAGTCGGATCGTCAAAGTCGATTTCCACCAAAGCGATATCCATCATCTCATCGAAAGACGGGACACCTTTGCCTCTATCAAGTTTAGCCTCTACGATCTCGTGGTAGATCTACTCTTGTACTACCCATATCATTAATATTAATCAAGCAGGAAGTAGGGTTTTACCTCCATCAAGAGGGCCCGAACCAGGGTAAACATCTGTGTCCCTTGCTTCCTGTTACCATCAGCCTTGATGCACAGATTGGGACCCCCTACCCGAGATCCGCCGGTTTTGACACCGACACTCGGGGCGGCACGGGGTCGAGCCCCCGATCCAGTATGGGTCGAGGGGGGAGCGGGCGCCGTGCGGGAGGAGACGGGAGGCAGGCGCCAACGAGGGGTGACTGAGCGACGCGGGATCGGGGTCGCTGGCCCCCAATCCCGATCGAGGAAGGAGAGGGGAAGGAGCGTGGGGGCGTGGGGGAAGTGGGGGGGGGGGGCTCGGGTGGTTAGGGTTTGGGGTGTGGCCTAATAGACCAAGGGCAGCGGGCATGGGCCGGCTGGGCCGCGTGGGTGGCCAGCTAGGCTTATTGGCCCAATTGGCCGAGGAGGTCCTTCTGTTTGTTTTTTTGTTTTCTCTTATTCTTTTATTTACTTTTGCCTTTTCTTTTTACTGATTTTAAGTTCGAATTTGGAACCGACTTTGAATCAATGCGAACTTAACAATGGTAAAATCAATGACAAGGCACCACTAACAGTGGTTTACTGTAGCATAATTATCCGGGCATTACAGAAATCCAACCGTTGGACATGTGTTGGTTCCTTAGTGACCCATGGTCATTTTGGACATATCATGTCGGGTTGCCTCCTGGCTATCAATAGCCCACCCCTACACCATAAATTGGTGGCTTCTCAGAGTTAGTGCACGACTTTTGTCGTTTCAGAGCAACCCACCTCCGAAGCCTTTGAGAGAGAGATCCTTGCGAGGACAAAGCACAAAACACCCAGAGCCAAAGAGTGTTAGGAATCACTGAAGTCTTTCTGTCCGCTTGACCTGGAGACTTGTTACACTTGAGGACTGTGCATCCTCCAGCCGGTTAGGCGTCACGTTCTGAGGATCCAAGAGTCATTGTGGATCGCCAGTGAACAGAATCAGTGAAGGTTTGGAAGCCTACCTTGAAGACTTACCAGAGTTATTGGGCAAGGACTGGGTGTCCTTAGCTCAAGGGGAATAAGGTGAAGACACAATCTTCTGAGTTCAATCTCAGCCTCCCTAACCATACATACAGTTGTCATAGCAACTGGAACTGGTCTACCAAATCCTTGTCTTCACCATGATACTGGTTCTATCCTCTACCTTCTTTACATTTCAGTTTGTCTTTGTGAAGTCGCTGCTTGTTTGCCTGATTTTTTTGACTTCACTGTGCGAAGGCTATTACCTGTTCGGCTTCATACCATCTTCCATTCCGATCCGCACTACCTAGCTGCTATTAGTCTTCGTGCTTTCTCTACATTGCTTACTTGACTATGGCTTGTCTAGTGTAGTTCATCTTCCGCTGCATACCATATAGGTTCAATTACTTGTTTGTCTTCAAAAGACCTCGTGTTTTGAAGACTTTCATAAAAATCGCCTATTCACCCCCTCTAGTCGATAACTAGCACTTAGTCACTTTGGAGCTTGACACCGAACTGATCGACTACGTGCTCTGTGATGAGGTGGTGCGGTGGGATGGTTCTGCCTCCGTAAGCCCCGGCAGGCCTGCTGGGACGACCCAAAGGCTTGCTTCCGGGGGTAACCCCATCCTTGCCAAGCTCTCCTGCCCGGCAAGGGAGGTTTTTCCCTTAGCAATATCTTGCTTCTCTGGTTAGTCTTGGTCCTCTTGTGCTGCATGCTGGTCCTTTGAAGAACTAATCCCTTGTGCTCCAATCTAACCTTGGTGTTGTAATCTTGTTCTCGTGCCTGTGCACAATCTAGGCAACGGGCCCAGGGTTTGTTGCACCGACAGAAGCCCCCGGGCCTGTCCCGAACACGCTGTCGGGCATCATTAGGGTAGACCCTAACAAGTGTAAGGGCAGGGGCATGGAAGCGGCTGGCCCCTTGATATCTTCTTTGCTTCTTCATTAACTTGCGCCCGGGCCAATTTATGGTTTCCCCGCGCGTCACGTAAAGCCAATCGTGGTGGGGCCACTCTTGTAATGGCCCATGAATTACTTTAACGCACGAGGGAGTAACTGCCAATTCACTCTTCCCACCACGCCCTTATCTTCAGCCACGTATGCTGCATGCATCGTGCGGGGTAGGTAATGGAGGCGCGTGGTGCGGGAGAGCATCAAGGCAGGGGCCCAGTCTTCTTGAATTGGTGGAGGAGGGCGGTGGTTACCAGTTGAGGGGTCAGCTCTCTTCCCCAACCCGTCTATAAAAGGAGGGGAGGGGGAAGAGCGGAGGCATTCATCCTCGCATCCCTTCTCCCCCATCCTCTGCTTTCTGCTGGATATGCTGAGAAGGAGAACCCAGGGCCATGCCCCGGGCCCTAGCTTAGAGCTTCCCATGGGCCTCTGAAGGCGCTCGGGTGGCGCGGCGATAGCTGGAGGTGGTGACTCTGGTGTGCTCATCGTCGGGTTGCCCATAGCTTCAATTCTAGTGAGAGGCGACACAAACGACACCACGTCGAGGCCCATAATGTGCACGGGGCGCGGTAGTCGGTTGTAGCCCATTCCTCCTTCTTTCGCGACGCTGGAGAGGGGTCACAGAATGGGTTTGCCATCAGCAAAGGCGAACCTAACCTCCCTGGGCACCATCCGCTTGTCATGCAGGAGGGTCTTTGCTCCCATACACATCTCCTGAATGTGCGGTGGTTTCTGATGTCAGGGCCGTCGGGGACGCCCATGCTATTTGTGGGATTTCCCGGAGAGCATGGTGCCCGATGTGGCTATCATACTAGGGTCTTTGGATGGCGGTGATACGGAAGGTGGCGGCAACCCACGATGCGTCAAAGAACGGGGACGACCGTTCCGACGAGTCATGTTTTCCATTGACTCCGTCTCTCCTATCCGGGCCTCCGGTAGCGTCACCATCTGCACCTGCCCTCCGATTTCTTCCTCCTAGCTGTGAAGCGGTGCTATCCTGATCCTGGGGAGAAGCCGAATCCCAGCCAGACCTGCCTCCTACCTCCTTTGTCCCTCCATGCGATTTTCTAAAGGAGATGGACAAGGGCAAAGGCATCACGGGGCACTTATCTTTTTTCAGTCTTAGATCTGTAGGCACTTGCCAAATTTTAAATAATGTAATTTCTTGAATCCATGTTTGTGTCCTGTAAGGTCTGTACTTGTTTGATCAGCATATTAATGAAAAAGATGAACCTTGTCGGGGACTCGTGCATGTATATGTCCATGCAGAGGTGGAATGCCTCTATATTTTTAAATGAACGAGTTTCCCCCGGCAGGCTATCCTACCGGTACCCTCTATTTTGTCGCCGGGGAATTAAGCCTACCGGGCACAAATTGTGATGAGGGACCAGCCCCCCACCAATATTTTTTTATCAAAGGCCACTACGACCATCCTAACTGAAGCAACATTCGCGTCAAGGGATGGGAGCACCTAAGTTTCAAAAAAGCGGCGCGGTTCTCTTATGCACAAGTCTTTGCTTACAGAACATGTATGGACAAGAGATAGAACTTACATGTTTGGCTTGCCGGAGATCGCAGTGTTGCTTCATCTTTCCAGGTTTCTTTAGAGGCGAAGCTCTTGGTATGAACACGCAGTTTTATGCATATGGAAAATGATGCCAGATGCGATCTTATCTACATGAACATGCGATGCTCATGGAATTCTTATGCATGCATGCAACTTGTCGGGGGCAGCCCAGCGCTTCATTTATTTCTCTATTGCTCAGGGTCTGTGCCTGGCTTTGTACAAGGGGTTACATGCAACTGAGGCAAGGCCTGTACAAAAGGGTGGCGCGCCTTACGGGTAGAACTTGTAGAGATGTTCAATTTTTTGATGGAGGCAAATCATGGTGGTGATGATATATGTGGATGGGGGATGTCAAGAGCTTCCAAACGAGCTGAAGAACACAAAAAACGGACTTCAGGGGTGAAAGTTATTTCCAAAATGGAGGTTTAGTTGGGTAGTTTCGGGGGGTGCGGGAACCCGGGGGTGGGAGGTGCGGGTGCCCGGGGTGGTCAAGTGCAAACAGCCCGGGGGTGCGGGCACCCGGGGGTTCGGGATGCGGGTGCCCGGGGGTCTCAGATTTGGGCAGAAATCTTTGGGAAATAGCCAAATTCGATGGATTTCGTGGTGGGAAGGGTGGGGATGAAGGTGTAGGGGCTAGATCCACTTGCTAAACAACAAATCCATGTACCAAAACAACCAAATCTCACAAGATCCAACAAATTGCAAGAAAAAAAATTTGGGGCTATTTTTGTGGGGATTCCAAGATCGGGGGTAGGGAGTCCAAGATGTGAATCAACCTTGCTCATGATACCAACATGTTGTAGGATGAAACCCTAGATGGGATCTTTTCACACTTGGAGGTGGGGGAAAGTGAAGAACACACAAGAACACAAGAAGAGGATCATTCAAACAAGCCCAAATAACACATCCGCTAGAGTAGCATACATGAGATCCACAAGTATACAAGAAAAATTCAAGGAAAATAGCACTAGGGTAAAGTTCTTCCTACTCCAAAGAGATGAGGTCTTGATGTTGATCTTCTCCAAGAGGAGGCCTTGATAATCCACAAGGATTCTTCCCAAAGAGGGGGCTTGATCTCCAAAAGGAGGGGATACAATTAGCAAAGCTCTCTAGTGTCTATCAAATACTTTGCTAACCTAACAAACGAGCTAGATGGGGACTACTTATATACTAGGGACGAATTGGGAGTAAAACAAGGGTACATGGGTAATTTATCCCGAAAAACACGTAACCATGATGGAGGGTCCGGGCACTCGGAGGTCACCACGAGCAGGGGGGCCGGGCACCCGGGGTGGCCCAAGTCAGCACTAGGCGGGGGAGCCGGGCACCCGGAGGTAGTGGCACGGGCACCCGGGGTGGCGGGGTAGCGCCCAGGCTGGGGGCCAGGCACCCGGGGCATCCAGGGCTAGCTCCTAGCCGGAGGCCGGGCACCCGGGGCAGAGGGGTCCAGGCACCCGGGGTGTCCAGAGCTTCCTTCTACTCCCTCTTCCATAGTTGCTTGTATCTTCGTCCTTGTCTCTTCACGATCATCTTCTTGGTACCTAAGAATGTGCAATGTCTCCGTTTGAGGTAGGACCCAACTCTCACGTGAATCTGAATGGAGTTCGAAGAGGAAGTAGTTATCCTCGGTTTCGATGGCACGTGCGCGAGCTCTCATCATTGGTCCTCTTAGTGCTATCGGTGGTGAGGGGACGCCCATGGGGATGGTCGAGGGATGCTCCGCATCAGGTTATGTCTCACCCGTGGCTCTTCTGGCCTCCTACTAAAGCTTCGTGGGAGTCTTCTTGTCCAAGAAAAATCATCAAAAAGTTTCATTCCGTTTGGACTTCGCTTGGTATTGATTTTCTATAAAAGACAAAAATAAGGAAAAAATAGCAACTGGCACTGGGCACTAAGTTAATAGGTTAGTTCCAAAAAATGATATAAAATAGCATAATAATGCATACTCCCTCCGTTCCAAAATAGATGACCCAACTTTGTACTAACTTTAGAACAAAGTTGGGTCATCTATTTTGGAACGGAGGGAGTATAAAACATCCAATATGGATAATATAATACCTTGGAAGAATAAAAAATATAGATACATTGGAGACGTATCAAGCATCCCCAAGCTTAATTCCTGCTTGTCCTCGAGTAGGTAAATGACAAAAATAGAATTTTTTATGTCAAATGCTACCTAACATGTTTATCAATGTAATCTTTCTTTATGTGGCATGAATCTTCAGATCGATAAGATTCAAAACAAAATTTTAATATTGACATAAAAACAATAATACTTCAAGCATACTAATAGAGCAATCATGTCTTCTCAAAATATCATGGCTAAACAAAGTTATCCCTACAAAATCATATAATCGTGTCATGCTCTACCTTCATCACACAAAGTATTTATCATGCACAACCCTAATGACAAGCCAAGCAATTGTTTCATAAATTTGACGTTCTTAAGGTTTTTCAACTCTCACGCAATACATGAGCGTGAGCCATGGATATAGCACTATAGGTGGAATAGAATATGATGGTGGAGGTTGTGTGGAGAAGACAAAAAAGGAGAAAGTCTCACATTAACAAGGCTAATCCATGGGCTATGGAGATGCCCATCAATTGATGTCAATGCAATGAGTAGGGTTTGCCATGCAATAGATGCACTAGAGCTGTAAGTGTATGAAAGCTCAAAAAGAAAACTAAGTCGGTGTGCATCCAACTTGGTTGCTCACAAAGATCTAGGGCATTTGAGGAAGCCCATCATTGGAATATACAAGCCAAGTTCTTTAATGAAAAATTCCTACTACTAATATATGAAAGTAACGAAATAGGAGACTTTCTATCATGAAGAACATGGTGCTACTTTGAAGCATAAGTGTGGAAAAGTATAGTAAGATTGTCCCTTCTCTTTTTTTCTCTCATCCTTCTTTTATTTTCCTTTTTCTCATTTGGGCTCTTTGTCCTTTTTATTTTGGGCCCTCTAGCCTCTTTTTATGTATTTAAGTCTAGAGTCTCATTTCGACTTGTGGGGAATCATAGTTTGCATCATGGACTCAAGAGATTACATTATCTGAATTAAAATTTGGCAAATGCCTACAAGTTTAAGATTGAAAAAAGATAAGTGCCCCGTGATGCCTTTGCCCTTCTCCATCTCCTTCAGGAAGAGGTCGAGGAGGCCGGTGGCGGGTCCGGCTGGGATTCGGCGCCTCCCCAGGATTAGGATGGCGTCACCCCCAAGCAAGGAGGAAGAAACCGGAGGGCAAGCGCGGATGGTGACGCTGCCGGAGGACCAGATGGGGAACACGGAGTCACCGGCAAACACGACTCGTCAGAATGGTCGTCCCCGTTCTTGACGTGTTGCCGCCGCCGTCAGCATCACTACCACCCGAAGACCTCAGCGCAGCAGTCACGTCGGACGCCATGCTCCCTGGGGCACCGCATAGAGAGCATGGTCGTCCCCATCCACCCTGACATTAGAAGTCCTCGCACTTTCCGAAGACGTGTATGGGAGCGAAGAGCCCTCCTGCACAACAAGAAGACGACCCCCAGGGGAGGTTAGATTCGCTTTTGTTAACAGTGACTTTTTTCCGTGACCCCTCCTCGGCGCAGCAAAGGAAGAAAGAATAGGGAGCGATAGACTACCACACCCCGCTATAGGCCTCGGCATGGTGACATTCGCGTCCCCTCCCCTGGAATCAAGTCTATGGGCGGCCTGGCGACGGGCACGCCGGAGTCGCCACCCCCGATGTTGTCACCGTGTCGCCCAAGTACCCCCCTGGATATGTGCGAAGATCCAAACAAGAGTCCGGGGGCTGGCCCCAGGCTCTTCCCTTCGACATAACCAGCAAGAAGCAGAAGATAGGAGAGGGGGAGCGCAAGGATGAATGGCTCCGCCCTCTCTCCGCCTCTCCTTTTATAGGCGGGCCAGGGAGGAGAGCCACTCCCTCAACGGGCAGCCACCGTCCTCCTCCACCAATTTAAGAAGCTCGGGCCCTCGCCTTAATGCTCTCCAGCGCCACGCCCCTCAGTTACCTACCCCGCACGATGCATGCAGTATATGTGGCTAAGGATAAGGGCATGGTGGGAAGAGTGAATTGGCCGTTTCTTCCTCATGGATTAAAGTCATTCACGTGCCATTACAAGAGCGGCTCCATAACTGTTGGCTTTACACGACACCCGAGGAAATCGTAAACTAACCCAAGCTCGAGATTAATGAAGAAGCAAGGAAGAACTCAAGAGGCCAGCCACTTCAGCACCCCTGCCTGCGCACTTATTAGGCCCTACCCCAACGACACTAGGTAGCGCGATTGGGGCAGGCCCGCAGGCTTCTCTCGGTGCAACAAACCATGGGTCTGTTGCCCAGACTCTGCACAGGCACAGGAACAGGATTGATGCATGAAGCCAAATCAGAGTACAAGTGACCAAGAGCTTCGAAGAACCAACATGCGGTTCAAGAGTGTCGGGGGTTGGGTGCGACATATGCCAATGGATGGCTTATCATGGTGGGAGCGAGTAGAATGTCGCCGGTGCCTGGAAGCGGGATGAGGCGTAGACATGAACGCCGACGCACTTTACCTAGGTTCGGGGCTCTCCTAGGAGATAACACCCCTAGTCCTGCTCTGCGGGGTCTCCCCATGATCACTAAGGCACCAGTGAGTACAATGGTGCTCCTCGAGCTGTATGCTAGAGGTGGAAGAAGGCAGGGCTCGCCCTCTCCTCTCTCTATGTGTGAGTCTAGTTCTAACTGGTCGGGAACCCTTTGCATGGGTGCCCTGGGGGGTTTATATAGGTGATGCGTAGCATCCTACGTTCATCTCCATGTACACCTTCATAGCACATCAAGCCCCAAGTGGACCTACCGGACTTAAGGTGAACCCGCTCCTCTACAAGATTTACATGAATATTTATGGGACTTGGTCGCTACCTCACCACGGAACGTTGTGCATCATTAGGTATGAGGGCGACCACCGCCAAGCAGCTAAGGAGCTTCCTGGAGGCCAAGGAGAAGGACTCCAAGGCCACAAGGAAGAAGAAGGAGTGCACGAAGATCAACTCTGCACTTCCCAGGCGACCCCATGCCCACGGCCCTTGAAGACCCCGTGCGCACGGGCTACATAGGGAGCTGGCGCTGGAGCACCCCGTGCGCATGGGCCTGTACCGTTCCCACGGGACCCCAGTGCGCACGGGCCCAACTTACCCGTCTTGCAAGACGGGCTCATCAGGATGGACGACCAAGAGTCACCTGTTGGGCCTCCACTTCGTCCCCTTCCTCCACCTACCTATATATATCCCTCTCCCTCCTTGATGACCCACAAGTATAGGGGATCTATCGTAGTCCTTTCGATAAATAAGAGTGTCGAACCCAACGAGGAGCAGAAGGAAATGATAAGCGGTTTTCAGCAAGGTATTCTCTACAAGTACCAAAATAAGTGGTAATAGATAGTTTTGTGATAAGATAAATTGTAACGAGCAACAAGTAACAAGAGTAAATAAAGTGCAGCAAGGTGGCCCAATCCTTTTTGTAGCAAAGGACAAGCCTGGACAAACTCTTATAATTGGAAAAGCGCTCCCGAGGAAACATGGGAATATCGTCAAGATAGTTTTCATCACGTTCATATTATTCGCGTTCGGTACTTTGATAATTTGATATGTGGGTGGACCGGGCTTGGGTGCTGTTTTTACTTGAACAATCATCCCACTTATTATTAACCTCTATTGCAAGCATCCGCAACTACAACAAAAGTATTAAGGTAAACCTAACCATAGCATGAAACATATGGATCCAAATAAGCCCCTTACGAAACAACACATAAACTAGGGTTTAAGCTTCTATCACTCTAGCAACCCATCATCTACTTATTACTTCCCTATGCCTTCCTCTAGGCCCAAGTAATGGTGAAGTGTTATGTAGTCGACGTTCACATAACACCACTAGAGGCTAGACAACATACATCTCATCAAAATATCGAACGAATACCAAATTCACATGACTACTAATAGCAAGACTTCTCCCTTGTCCTCAGGAACAAACGTAACTACTCACAAAGCATATTCATGTTCATAATCAGAGGAATAATAATATGCATAAAGGATCTGAACATATGATCTTCCACCAAATAAACCAACTAGCATCATCTACAAGGAGTAATCAACACTACTAGCAACATACTAGCACCAATCCCGGACTTGGGGACAAGAATTGGATACAAGAGATGAACTAGGGTTTGGAGATGAGATGGTGCTGGTGAAGATGTTGATGGAGATTGCCCTCTCCCGATGAGAGGAGCGTTGGTGGTGATGATGATGATGATTTCCCCCTCCCGGAGGGAAGTGTCCCCGGCAGAACAGCTCTGCCGGAGCCCTAGATAGGTTCCGCCAAGGTTCCGCCCCGTGGCGGCGGAGTCTCGTCCCGAAAGGTTGCTTATTATTATTTTCTCATCGAAAGACTTCATATAGGAGAACATGGGCGTCGGAGAGCCACCAGGGGGCCCACGAGGTAGAGGCGCGCCTGGGGCGCCCCACCTCGTGAGCAGGGTGTGGGCCCCAGCCTTCATCTTTGGCGATGATTTTTCTTTATTTATTTTAAGATATTCCGTGGAGTTTCAGGACTTTTGGAGTTGCAGAATAGGTCTCAATATTTGCTCCTTTTCCAGCCCGAGAATTCCAGCCGGCATTCTCCCTCTTAATGTAAACCTTGTAATATAAAGAGAATAGCCATAAGTATTGTGACATAACGTGAAATAACAGCCCATAATGCGATAAATATCGATATATAAGCATGATGCAAAATGGACGTATCAACTCCCCCAAGCTTAAGCCTTGCTTGTCCTCAAGCGAAAAGCCGATAACAATAAATATGTCCTCATGTTTAGAGGTACAGGCATCGATAAAAATAAAATACGGACATGAAGGCATCATGATTATTCTCATAACAGCAACATATATGGATTCTGTCATATGATTACTTATGTTCAAGTGATGATCTTTTCACAATGCAAAAGTATGAATTAGAAACCTTATTGAGCACCAACAAAATTATAACCTCAGTCATTGAAGCAATTGCAATTTATCATAACATCGGAAAGAGTCTATGTCAGAGCTTAAAAGCAAGTCCACATACTCAACTATCATTTAGTCCTTCATAATTGCTAACACTCACGCAATACTTGTGGTTACGGAGTTTTAATCGGACACATAGAAAGATAGGGGCTTATAGTTTTGCCCCACAACCTTTTACCTCAAGGGTAATGTCAACAATAATAATTCATGCCCCTACATCCAATTATATATATATATATATATATATATATATATATATATATATATATATATCATGTTCTTTCCAACATGTTGGGCTTGCCAAAGGATAAAATGAAAAAGGAAACGTGAAGATCACCGTGACTCTTGCATAAGGCAGAGGATAATAATAAAAGATAGGCCCTTCGCAGAGGGAAGCAGAGGTTGCCATGCGCTCTTATGGTTGGATGCACAAAATCTCAATGCGAAAGAACGTCACTTTATATTGCCCCTTGTGATATGAACCTTATTATGCAGTCCGTCGCTTTTATTTCTTCCATATCACAAGATCGTATAAAGCTTATTTCTCCCACACCAATCAATCATACATTTTTAGAGAGCAATTTTTATTGCATTGCACCGATGACAACTTACTTGAAGATCTTACTCAATCCATAGGTAGATATGGTGGACTCTCATGGCTAAACTGGTTTAAGGGTATTTGGAAGCACAAGTAGTATCTCTACTTGGTGCTGAGAGTTTGACTAGCATGAGGGGGAAAGGCAAGCTCAACATGTTAGAGAATCCATGACAACATACTTTATCTCAGATATAAGAAAACATAACTCATCACGTTGTCTTCCTTGTCCAACATCAAATCTTTAGCATGTTATATTTTAATGAGTGCTCCCAATCATAAAAGATGTCAATGATAATATATCTATATGTGAAACCTCTCTTTCCTTATTACTTCCTATTAATTGCAACGATGACCAAAGCTATATTTGCCAACTCCCAACAACTTTTAATCATCATACTCTTTCTATGTGAAGTCATTACTCTCAATAAGATCAATATGAACTCTTTGTTTCTTTTTATTATTTTCTTCTTTCTTTTCTTTTATTCACCCAGGATCATGGAAAAATAATCAAGCCCTTGACTCAACACTAATCTTTATTATATATATATAGCTCACAGACTCGATTACATAGAGGGATCATAAAGCAAAACTCAAAACTAGATCATGCCATAAACTTTATTCTACTAGATCAAGATATTACTAAAAGGATCGAACTAAGAAAAACGGCAAAGATAGGAGTTGTGATGGTGATACGATGCGGGCACCTCCCCAATCTTGGCAGTTGCCAAGGGGAGTACCCATACCCATGTGATTATGTCTCCTTCTTTGGTGTTGGTGTAATATTCTTGGCGATGATTCCCCTCAAGATACGGTTCTCCTCCTCGAGCTTATTGACTTGCTGCTTGAGGTCCATTATCTCCTTACAAAGCTTTACTGTGACGGCTAAAGCTCCTTGCACCCAAGGGTGTTGCATAGCTGCGGGAGAACAAGAGGCACTCCTCCTCATATTTTCATAAGAAAGAAATCTAACATTGGAAGGGATAACCGAGTTTGGAATAGCTGAGCTCTGAAGTTCCCCCCTCGTGAACCCAGCTCGGAAGCGAGAGGTGACTTCTTGATCCTCCATGGCATCTACCCTCATCAGATCAGCCTCCATCTCTTCCTCCGTTGCTGGTCCAAAGTGGTCAGCATCGCTGTTTGCCCTTGGTTTCGGTGCCGGATTAGACACCCGGCTCTCCCCGACTGACTCTTGAGAAGACATCTTGCTCTAATCTGCAGCAGCAACAACTCAAAACAAGAACAGATGATATTTGCGTGATACGAGAGTCAAAACCTTCGGGAGAATATATAATGAATTTTTACCGACCAAAATACGTATCGTGCAAGAAAACGGAGTCCGGAGGGCACACGAGGTGCTCACGAGGTAGGGGGCACGCCCAGGGGAGTAGGGCGCGCCCACCACCCTCGTGGGCCCTCGTGTCCTTCCTGGACTGCTACTTATTTTTCTATTTTTCTAAATATTCCAAAACGGAGAAATATTGCCTTAAGAATTGTTTTGGAGTCGGTTTACTTACCGTACAACATACCTATTCCTTTTGAGATGCAAACTGATGCGGAAAGTGTCCCTTATGTATTCCTCGGGGTTACGGTTTCAATAATATTGGTTTCAACATTTATGGGATTACACGAGATATAATGTTTGATCCTTTGACCGTTTACCACCTTGGATTTGTGCCTTGAAGTTGTTGATTTTTTATGGCACGGGCGATAGACCTCCTCAATAACGTAGGGACCTTCCCATTTAGAGAGAAGTTTTCCTGCAAAAAATCTTAAATGAGAGTTGTATAACAATACATAATCACCTACATTAAACTCACGCTTTTGTATCCTTTTGTCATGCCATCTTTTAACTTTTTCTTTAAACAACTTGGCATTTTCATAAGCTTGGGTTCTCCATTCATCAAGTGAGCTAATATCAAATAACCTCTTCTCACCGGCAAGTTTGAAATCATAGTTGATCTCTTTAATAGCCCAATATGCCTTATGTTCTAGTTCGAGAGGTAAGTTACATGCTTTTCCATAAACCATTTTATACGGAGACATACCCATAGGATTCTGATATGCAGTTCTATAGGCCCATAATGCATCATCAAGTTTCTTGGACCAATTCTTTCTAGACCTATTAACAGTCTTTTGCAAAATTAATTTGAGCTCTCTATTGCTCAATTCCACTTGACCACTAGACTGTGGGTGATATGGAGATGCAATTCTATGATTAACATCATATTTAGCAAGCATTTTACGGAAAGCACCATGAATAAAGTGTGAACCACCATCAATCATTAAATATCTGGGGACTCCAAACCTCAGAAAAATAACTTCCTTAAGCATTTTAATAGAAGTGATGTGATCAGCACTACTAGTTGGAATAGCTTCTACCCACTTAGTAACGTAATCAACAACAACCAAAATGTGTGTATATCCATTAGAGGCAGGAAAAGTCCCATATAATCAAAGCCCCAAACATCAAATGGTTCAATAACAAGTGAATAATTCATAGGCATTTCTTGACTCTACTAATATTACCAATTCTTTGACATTCATCGCAAGAAAAAACAAACTTACGGGCATCCTTGAAGAGAGTAGGCCAATAAAAACCAGATTGCAATACCTTATGTGCAGTTCTATCTCCAGCATGGTGTCCTCCATAAGCTTCGGAGTGGCACTTGCGTAGGATTTGTTCCTGTTCATGCTCAGGCACACAACGTCTAATAACACCACCTACTCCTTCTTTATAAAGATGTGGGTCATCCCAAAAGTAATGTCGCAAATCATAGAAAAACTTTTTCTTTTGTTGGTATGTGAAGCTAGGTGGTATAAATTTAGCAACAATATAATTAGCATAATCAGCATACCATGGAGTGCTACGAGAAGTTCTTATGACATTTATTTGTTCATCAGGAAAGCTATCATTAATAGGTAGTGGGTCATCAAGAACATTCTCTAACCTAGATAAGTTATCTGCAACAGGGTTCTCAGCTCCTTTTCTATCAACAATATGCAAATCAAATTCTTGCAGCAAGAGAACCCATCTAATAAGTCTAGGTTTTGCATCTTTCTTTTCCATAAGATATTTAATAGCAGCATGATCAGTGTGGATAGTTACTTTAGAATCAACAATATAGGGTCTGAATTTATCACAAGCAAATACAACTGCTAAAAGTTCCTTTACGGTAGTAGCATAATTTCTTTGAGCATTGTCTAGAGTCTTACTAGCATAATGGATAACATTTAATTACTTATCAACTCTTTGCCCTAGAACAACACCTCTGACATAATCACTAGCATCACACATAATTTCAAAGGGTAAATTCCAATCAATTGGCTGAACAACAGGTGCAGAGACTAATGCTTTCTTAAGTATTTCAAATGCTTCTACACAATCATCATCAAAGACAAATGGTACATCTTTTGTAATAAATTAGTCGAGGTCGAGAAATTTTGAGGCGTCCTTAATGAACCTCCTATAAAATCTGGCGTGACAAGGAAACTTCTTATACCTTTGATGTCCTTGGGACATGGCATCTTTTCAATAGCATCAACCTTGGCTTTATCAACTTCAATACCTCTTCCGGAAACTTTGTGCCCCAAGACAATACCTTCATTAACCATAAAGTGGCACTTTTCCTTATTCAAGACAAGATTAGTTTCTTCACATATCTGCAAAACTCGATCAAGATTGCTCAAGCAATCATCAAAAGAGGAACCATAGACGGAAAAATCATCCATGAAAACCTCACAAACCTTTTCACAAAAATCAGAGAATATAGCCATCATGCATCTTTGAAAGGTAGCAGGTGCATTACATAAACCAAAAGGCATACGTCTATAAGCAAAAGTACCAAAAGGACAAGTAAAAGTAGTATTTGATTGATCTTTACCGACACAGGTATTTGAGAGAAACCAGAATAACCATCTAGAAAGCAATAATGTGTATGTTTGCATAATCTTTCTAGCATTTGATCAATAAAAGGCAAGGGGTAATGATCTTTCTTAGTAGCTTTATTTAATTTGCTAAAATCAATTACCATCCTATAACCTGTGATAATTCTTTGCGGGATCAATTCATCTTTATCATTAGGGACAATAGTAATACCTCCCTTCTTAGGGACACAATGGACATGACTTACCATCGACTATCGACAGCGGGATAAATAATACCTGCCTCCAGAAGCTTGAGTATTTCTTTTGTTACCACTTCTTTCATTTTAGGATTCAAACGTCGTTGAGGATCACGAACTGGTTTGGCATCCGCTTCCAAATTTATTTTATGTTGACATAAAGTGGGGCTAATGCCCTTAAGATCATCAAGAGTATATCCAATAGCGGCATGGTGCTTCTTTAGAGTTTTCAATAATCTTTCTTCTTCATGCTCACGAAGGTTAGCACTAATAATAACAGGATATATTTTCTTTTAATCAAGATAAGCATATTTAAGATTATCAGGCAACGGTTTAAGCTCAAATACGGGATCACCCTTGGGTGGAGGAGGATCCCCTAGGATTTCAACATGCAAATTGTGTTGCAGAATAGGTTCCTGTTTAAAGAATACTTCATCTATTTCCCTTCTTTCATTCATGAACATATCATTTTCATGATCTAGCAAATAGTGTTCTAAAGGATCACTAGGAGGTACGACAATAGAAGCAAGACCAATAATTTCATCCTTACAAGGCAATTCTTCCTCACGATGTTGTTTACTAAATTTAGAGAAATTAAACTCATGAACCATATCATCCAAGCCAATAGTAACAACATTCTTTTTGCAGTCTATCTTAGCATTAACAGTATTCAAGAAGGGTCTACCAAATATAATAGGACAAAAGCTATCTTGTGGAGAACTAAGAACAAGAAAATCAGCAGGATATTTAGTTTTCCCACACAAGACTTCAACATCTCTAACAATTCCCATTGTATATATAGTATCTCTATTGGCAAGTTTAATTGTAACATCAATATCTTCTAACTCAGCAGGTGCAATTTCATGCTTAATTTCTTTATATAAATCATAAGGTATAACACTAGCACTAGCACCCATATCACATAAGCCATGATAACCATGATCTCCTATTTTAACAGAAATAACAGGCACGCCTACCACATGTCTATGTTTATCTTTAACGCTAGGTTTAGCAATTCTAGCAGATTCACCGCAGAATTGAATAACATGCCCATCAATATTATCAGACAAGAGATCTTTAACAATAGCAATATTAGGTTCTACTTTGACTTTCTCAGGAGGTATATAAGTTCTAATATTACTTTTACGAACCACAGTTGAAGCTTTAGCATGATCCTTTATTCTAACAGGGAAAGGTGGTTTCTCAACATAAGAGGTAGGAACAATAGGATCATTTTTAGTGACAGTCTTTTCTTCAACTTTAATAGGTGAATCTACTTTTACTTCTATGGGAGGATGATATTTAAACCACTTCTCCTAGGGAGATCAACATAAGTAGAAAAAGATTCATAGAAAGAAGCTACTATCTCAGAGTCAAGTCCATATTTAGTGCTAAACTTATCTATAAAAGATTTAACACAATCAAACTTAGGTGTCATACCTGACTCCTTACCTTCGTCGAGGTCCCAATCTTCAGAGTTGCATTTAATTATATCCAATAAATTCCATTTAAATTCAATATTCTTCATCATAAAAGAGCCAGCACAAGAAGTATCGAGCATGGTGCGGTTGTTGTCAAAAAGCCGAGCATAATTTTTTTGAAGAATTGTCACTCTTGAGAGCTCATGATTGGGGCATGAATATAACATTGATTTAAGCCTCCCCCAAGCTTGAGCAATGCTTTCTCCTTCGCGAGGCCTAAAATTATATATATAATTGCGATCACGATGAACAAGATGCATAGGGTAATACTTTTAGTCAAATTCCAATTTCAATCTTTTATTGTTCTATGATCTCGTATCATCACATAGCCTATACCATGTCAATGCGTCTCCCTTCAAAGATAAAGGGAAGACCTTCTTCTTAACAACATCATCGGGTATACCTGCAAGCTTAAATAATCCACAAACTTCATCCACATATATTAAGTGCTCATCAGGATGCTTTGTTCCATCTGTAAAAGTATTAGCTAGCAGTTTTTCCATCATACCCGAAGGAAATTCAAAAGGAGTATCATTTTCAATAGGTTAAGTAGGTTGAGGAGCAACTCTTTGCTCTAGTGGACGGGGTGAAGATACCCCGAACAAGCCCCTCAGAGAATTACTTTCCATAGTAACAAGTGACGATGAAATTTCAGCACACTATATAAATTTTTCCTTACCAAATCCCACCTACCAAAGGCGCTACACTCCCCGGAAACGGCGCCAGAAAAGAGTCTTGATGACCCACAAGTATAGGGGATCTATCGTAGTCCTTCCGATAAGTAAGAGTGTCGAACCCAACGAGGAGCGGAAGGAAATAAGTGGTAACAGATAGTTTTGTGATAAGATAAATTGTAACGAGCAACAAGTAACAAGAGTAAATAAAGTGCAGCAAGGTGGCCCAATCCTTTTTGTAGCAAAGGACAAGCCTGGGCAAACTCTTATAATAGGAAAAGCGCTCCCGAGGACACATGGGAATTTCGTCAAGCTAGTTTTCATCACGTTCATATGATTCGCGTTCGGTACTTTGATAATTTGATATGTGGGTGGACCGGTGCTTGGGTGCTCTTCTTACTTGAACAAGCATCCCACTTATGATTAACCTCTATTGCAAGCATCCGCAACTACAACAAAAATATTAAGGTAAACCTAACCATAGCATGAAACATATGGATCCAAATCAGCCCTTACGAAGCAACGCATAAACTAGGGTTTAAGCTTACGTCACTCTAGCAACCCATCATCTACTTATTACTTCCCAATGCCTTCCTCTAGGCCCAAGTAATGGTGAAGTGTTATGTAGTCGACGTTCACATAACACCACTAGAGGCTAGACAACATACATCTCATCAAAATATCGAACGAATACCAAATTCACATGACTACTAATAGCAAGACTTCTCCCTTGTCCTCAGGAACAAACATAACTACTCACAAAGCATATTCATGTTCATAATCAGAGGGGTAATAATATGCATAAAGGATCTTAACATATGATCTTCCACCAAATAAACCAACTAGCATCAACTACAAGGAGTAATCAACACTACTAGCAACCTACTAGCACCAATCCCGGACTTGGAGACAAGAATTGGATACAAAGAGATGAACTAGGGTTTGGAGATGAGATGGTGCTTTGGTGAAGATGTTGATGGAGATTGCCCTCTCCCGATGAGAGGAGGCGTTGGTGGTGATGATGACGATGATTTCCCCCTCCGGGAGAAGTGTCCCAGTGAACAGCTCTGCCGGAGCCCTAGATTGGTTCCGCCAAGGTTCCACCTCGTGGCGGCGGAGTCTCGTCCCGAAAGGTTGCTTCTTATTTTTTTTCATCGAAAGACTTCATATAGGAGAAGATGGGCGTCGGAGAGCCACCAAGGGGCCCACGAGGTAGGGGGGCGCGCCCCGGGGGGGGGGGGGTGCCCCCACCCTCGTGAGCAGGGTGTGGGCCCCCTGGCCTTCATCTTTGGCGACGATTTTCTTTAATTATTTTAAGATATTCCGTGGAGTTTCAAGAATTTTGGAGTTGCACAGAATAGGTCTCCAATATTTTCTCCTTTTCCAGCCCAGAATTCCAGCTGCCGGCATTCTCCCTCTTCATGTAAACCCTGTAAAATAAAAGAGAATAGCCATAAGTATTGTGACATTATGTGAAATAACAACCCATAATGCGATAGATATCGATATAAAAGCATGATGCAAAATGGACGTATCACTCCTCCATTTAGGGTTAGCAAAGGATATGACATGATCTATGTGAGCTTTGCTCCTTGTACCACTCCTCCTCTTGAGAGAGAGAGAGACCTCTCCCATGGAGATCAAGACCTCCTATGGAGAAGATCCCTAGTGGATAGATCCCCATCATAGGATCACCAAGACCTCATTCCTCATAGGATTGGGATGAACTAGTACCTTGTATCTTTCCTTTGTTGTCTTTGAATCATTGTATCTCTCTTTGTGTGATTGGATCTAGCATATGTGTGATTGGATCTAGTCAATTTGAGTGTTTTCCCTTGTGATTTCTCTCCGTTCTTCCCCGTGTTCATCGTGTTCTTCGAGGGAACCCACTCCAATCGTGAAAGATCGGCTATACCGAGTTAGCCCCGTATCATATGGTATCATGAGCCACGTTGATCACGTATTTGGAGTCCCTCCCACCGTTTTCTAGCCTTCTTTTGCTTGATTTCGTTCCTAAATTCGAAAATTCCCCACCAAAAATAGCCCCAATTTTTTTTGTATTTTGTTAGTTTGATGATGTTTTGTTGATTTTGATCCGTGGATTTTCTTGGTTTCAAGTGGATCTAGCTTTCCCCCATCTTTTTCCCCCTTTCCTTCCACAAAATCTCTCCAATTTTGCTCAAGAAATCTCCAATTTCCGCCACGAAATCGCAAAATTTTCGCCCACACCATGCCCACGGACCCCAGACCCCGTGCGCACGGGCCCCCGAAAACTCTCTGGACACCCCGTGCCCACGGGCCCATTTTGACCCCGTGCGCACGACCCTCCGAGAAACAGCCGCATGCACTTCACCGTTTCGGCCATAACTTCCACATCCGGAGTCCGATTTTCGCGTTTTTTAGCTCGTTGAGTAGCTATTGACATCCCCCATCCACCTAGATAGGCTCCAACACCATTTGACTCCATAAAAGTTTGACAATTTAATTTGACATATTTGCCTAGGCCCTTCACCATATCATCCGCAAAACCACCATAGCCTTCCGCAACCTAACCCATTTTGCTCCATTTAGCATTTGTGGTTGTTTGAGTGGTGAATTGAGTCTCCTAAGGTGTTTCGGCTACTTAGGGACGGTTGCTTCTTCATCAACCACCACCACCACTTTCACATTGCCATCTCCGCTTCCACCATTTGACTTTTGTCGTTGAGATTTTGAGTTCGCGTTTTTTTTACCGTTTCCTAAGGTGTTTCGGCTACTTAGGGACGTGTCTACATCATCTTGGTATCTACATCAAGAACACCGCCACTCATCATCGCCATGAGGCCGTTTTCGACATCGACCACTACACCATTTTGACAACCTAACCGTAAGCAAGAACGGTAACCTCTATATCATCTTGGTATCGTGGTATCCCATCATTTAACATTCTTGCCATTACATAGTTAACCCCTTAGCCCATTTTGCGTTACTTTCCTATCGAGACTAGCCATTTGAGTATTGCCGGGCCACGTTACTTGTGCACATTAGTGATCCGTATCTTCCATTGCATACATACCATATCATATTGGTATCATCATATCATCCCTTGTGTCACAAGATTGTTCCCGCATATACACAATTGCTATCTTGGTTTGTGCATTTCGCATAGTGGCCATATCAAAAAAAAGAATAAGCTTTTAAGCAAAGAGAAAACAAAGAGCTTGTAAGCAATAAACATAGCATCGCCACATTGCATATCATGCTACCATATTGATCATCTTGGATCATCGTGTGCGGAACACCGGGAACCATACATACATAGCATACTTGGGATAGAAAGTTTATCCATTTTGCATCTTATAGGTTGTGCACAAGTGTCGTATCCGCCTATTGAGCAATCGTGCTAGCGTCTCTCTTGACTTGTGGAACACGAGCGTTTTCCGTGGATTCCACATTTTGTGCTCATTCCTTGGTTGCACGACCCCATTTATCTATCTGTGTGTGTGTTTCCGTGTGCCACATATTGCTATTGGTCTACTTGTTTCACTTCCGAATTTTTGAATCTCTTTCAACATTATTGACTCTTGCTAACATTTTGCATGAAATTTTTGTGCCACTATCCTCATCGAGCTCCCCCATAAGCCTTATTTGTGTAGGTGTGAGAATTGACAAGATCCGGTACCAATTATGCTATTTCCTTGATACATTATTGAGTGATCATTGATCCATCTTCAACATTGGAAAATGTACATTTGGTCTAGTTCTTTCCTTTCTTCCACTCACATTTGCTCGAGTCTTGTGATGGATAGGCAAGGTATTTCATCTCCGGTCTTCCACGACAACGACGACACGAACAACTACATCACCAAAATGTCCATCTTCGGACTACAACACGAAATGCAAGGCGCACAATCTACCTTGCGAGAGCGCCTCGACAACCTCGCCATCGGCATACACCACTCCGAAGCAAGGAAAAGGGACTACATCGACACCAAGTTGGGCGAGCTAAAGGATCAACTACGAGACTTGGTGGCCGACTACAAGTCTTCTTCGCATTCCTCATCCTCAAGGCGGCGACGAGCAAGTCGATCATCTTCGGAACGCAAAAATGATGCAAGCGCAAGTCGTCCACGTCCACATCTCCATGGCGACTACCATCACGTTAGTGATCCACATCATCATGAAGGGCAATTCACCTCCAAGAAACATGTGCACGACGACGACGAACGACAACTACTACGAGCTCTAGTGCGACAACGACACCATCATGAAGATGCTCCACAAGCGCAAATGCATAAGTCCAAACAAGCTCTACTTCATGACAAGTCCAAGCTTCAAGAGCAAAAGAGAAGACCGCGAGACGAGCACCACCAAGACGGAGCTACTACAACAACCACTTCGGCATCTTCGCCAAGTGCTATGAAGGCATTTTTGCCTTTGGACGTACGGCATCTTCGCCTACTTCTCGTGAGTTTGCCTACATCAACATCTTCTACAACAAGGCGACCACCTACGAGTGAGGGCGACACTTCCATCTTCGGAAGCCTCTCAAGCATGATGGCCGAGCATGGGAAATTCCCTTCGGTCATGGAGACGATCTACGAGGTGCCACATCATATGGGCCTCCAACAACAAGACAGTGACAAGAAGGTTGAGCATGGGACTATCCCTTCAACCAAGGCGACGATAGTAGTTGAGCATGGAGACATTTGCACCACAATCTCTCCGACACCCACATATGAAGAGATGCCTCAATTCCCATGTGAGGAGAGCCACCCCACCATGAGTGATATGAGTGACTCCACCATATGTGACATTAAGTGCATTTCCTATGAGAGGATGAGTGTGACCACCACTAGCCCCACATATGAGAGCATGCCACACATCCTATCTGAGGTTGAGAGCCATTTGAGTGACTCCACCAACCATACGAGTGAGAGCATCCAAGAGGGAGTGAGTGAGCCACAACATTTAGTGAGTGAGGTAGTTAACACGGCATGTGAGGCTACTATGTTTCCTAACGACTTACCCTCTACTCCGAGTGTGTTTTCTTCTTTGGTGCTAGGTCTCCTATATGACGACATGCCTATCCTCGACGAGTCCATACCTACAACAATGAAGATGGCCATGGTGGACGATGATGCACCCCCCACATGGTTCCATCAAGATGAAGATGACCACGATTTGGTCTTCGACACCTCACCTACAACACATGAGCGATGCTCCAAAGGTAACACAGGTGATGGTGCTTCTCTTGTCCCACTAGTGGACTATCTTACCAATGATTGTTTGCATGATGTTGACACACCTATTACCATGCTTCATGCTAGTGCGACTTCCTCATGTCATGACTTACCCATTTATGATAAATATGATGATGATCATGTTGAGTTGCCTAGTTGTGATGCTATGCTTCATAGGATAACATGTGAAAATTCTTTTGGTCACATCATGTTTGAAAATCGATTGAACTTGTCATATGCTATGAGTGAGATCTCCCATATTGCATCATTTCAATCTCAACATAGTAACTATGCATGCCCCATTAAAATAAATACCATTTGCACTTATGGCATAGATGACGAGATGATGGTCATTGGCTTTTGTTTTTCATGCGATGATATTGCCATGCTTCCTTTACATGATTTGCACAATTCATCTACTATGCCATGCCGTGATCACATTGTTCCAAATATGCTTTGTTTTGGATGTTGTCAATATTCTCCATGTGATGTTTCTACAAATGCTCATGAGGAGACGCCCATAGTTTCCTCATACATATTAGGAGATTTTGATGCATTCCATACTTTGCATGATTCCCATAATTGCTTGCACCATATGCATTCCATGAATAACAATGCTCTACATATCTCTCATGATGCATTACATCCTTCGAGTCTCCATTATGCTATACATAACAACAAACCTCTCATGATGGATGACATGTTTCTATATCATGCAACTCATTTATTTGAGCATTGGATATTTTGTGCTAACCAACACAAGCACGTGCGCATCATGATGGATGATGTGTACATATACAATGCACACACAATTTTCCCTTTGCCTTTGTTTTGTGTAGGTACTCACGTATACTCGTCAACCTCTCAATCCCAAGAGTTGACGAAATGGTCTCTTGAGAGCAAAGATGATTTGGGATCCCGTGGATTGTCATTCCCACCTTTCCCTTCGCGCAAGGACTACGCGCGTCTCTTTTACTTGGCCCTCACACGGCTATGGGCTATATATCACTTGTTACCTTATGCTCATTTTTCCGTGTTCACTTTGCATGTTATGCTTGCTTCTATGCCTTTTCCATGCAATTGTGACCCTTGCTTGCATTTACCCATGATTCACAATTATGCTACTTCTATGTGTATTTGCATGCTTGGTGGAGATCCTTGTTGCTATTGCGATGTTTATCATGTGCCTCATGCTATTGATGCTATTTTGCTCATATTTTGCTTACATACTTGTGATATGTCATGTGCATTATTCATGCCCACCATTTGCACACATGACATGATTGCCATGATTCCTCCTAGTATGTTGCATCTTCGCACTACTAGCTTGCTTGACTTGATCGTTATGATTGCTTGCTTTGTTGCATCATCCATGTTCCATTCTTACTCGCTTTC
Organism: Aegilops bicornis; assembly: GCA_021605145.1. NCBI lineage: Eukaryota > Viridiplantae > Streptophyta > Magnoliopsida > Poales > Poaceae > Aegilops > Aegilops bicornis. The sequence continues at coordinate 456,944,523 of CM038675.1, read as the reverse complement.
TTGGGTTGACAGCACCTATGTTCATGCCTCTCACATGATTTATATCGATCATTGTCTCTTGTCTCCATTACTTGCATCTCTCATATCACCTTGTATTGTGTGCCAACTTGCTATGCTTATTGATCTTGGAGACTTGGACACTTTACTTGTGAAGCATGCTTGTTTGATTGAGCCTATTGTATTTGGTTGTTCTCGCATCATATGCCTCCATACTATGAAATGCTCCCTTGTCCTTTCTTATGATGAGCATGATGCATACACTTGTTGGGTATCTTACCACACGAGTGTTAGGTTTTGCATTTCCGCTAACCTCATTTGTTATTCCGAGTGTTTGCCATGTTCTTTCATTTCCAAGGATTCACAAGGCGGTACCATCACGAGACATATTGGTTATGTGAAGGCCTACACGATATGCAACTCCATCATCCTTGAGAAACTCCTAAAGGTGACCTCCTTCCCTTTGAGCCATCCTCAATTACGCATATTGGATGGGTCATTCTTTCATTGTTGTTTCCTTCTTGTTGTCTACATGACACATCTACATGAGCGGAGGACCGACATTGGAGATTGGTTCTATGGACCTTCACATTGAGGAGCCTTTCGCACTTATTGGATGAACCTTCGGAACTCCACTCATGCCACGACGTCGAGCATTGGTACATCAACATTCCTTTGACACATTGCACCCACACCTTCATATTTGTTGATTGTGCTCACACATGCCATGCTCGATGGACATATCATACTCACCACAAGTTTGCACCCTCTGCATGGATTGACTCACATTATGATTGCCTTGTTGCATCTTGTATTCTCATGTCATCCATGATATATGAGCTTGTACTTTTCCTTAGCAAATTTGTTGTGATCTTTCTTGATGGCATATTCATACATCATGATCATATTTCCTACCATCAATTGCATGATAACTTCTCCATATTGATCATACATTGCCATATTCATGCTATTGATAAACCGTCTCACTACGACATCATTTTGCAACGTGCTTGCATTGATCACATTCACAATACATTTGTGTGCACAATGAATGCTTTTCCTCCCATGAATGCTTTACATGTCATTTTGCATCATCTTGATAAGCTTCATGCGCTTTTGTCACGAACAATCTTGCCGCACGGACTTATGCTTATTTGATGGACACTTTGTGTGCACTAACCATTGTATTTCCGAGTGTCACTTGTGTTTGCTCTTTTTGCATGTATATCACTCCGGAGACACCTTGGAGTACTTGGATTGCGTCATGTCTTCAACTTCGTCCAACTTCAAGTCCGTCCACGACAACCATTTCCATGGTGATGAGGATCATGATCCGAGGTCGGATCTTTTCCAAGGGAGGGGAGATGATGCGGAGCATCCTACGTTCATCTCCATGTACACCTTCATAGCACATCAAGCCCCAAGTGGACCTACCGGACTTAAGGTGAACCCGCTCCTCGTCAAGATTTACATGAATATCTATGGGACTTGGTTGCTACCTCACAACAGAACGTTGTGCATCATTAGGTACGAGGGCGACCGCTGCCAAGCAGCTAAGGAGCTTCCCGGAGGCCAAGGAGAAGGACCCCAAGGCCACAAGGAAGAAGAAAGAGTGCACGAAGATCAACTCTGCACTTCCCAGGCGACCCCGTGCCCACGGCCCTTGAAGACCCGTGCGCACGGGCTACACAGGGAGTTGTCGCTGGAGCACCCCGTGCGCACGGTCCTGTACCGTGCCCACGGGACCCCCGTGCGCACGGGCCCAACTTACCACGTGCGCACGGGCTCATCAGGATGGACGACCGAGAGTCACCTGTTGGGCCTCCACTTCGTCCTCTTCCTCCACCTACCTATATATATCCCTCTCCCTCCTCCATTTAGGGTTAGCAAAGGATATGACATGATCTATGTGAGCTTTGATCCTTGTACCACTCCTCCTCTTGAGAGAGAGAGACATCTCCCATGGAGATCAAGACCTCCTATGGAGAAGATCCCTAGTGGATAGATCCCCATCATAGGATCACCAAGACCTCATTCCTCATAGGATTGGGATGAACTAGTACCTTGTATCTTTCCTTTATTGTCTTTGAATCATTGTATCTCTCTTTGTGTGATTGGATCTATCATATGTGTGATTGGATCTAGTCAATTTGAGTGTTTCCCCTTGTGATTTCTCTACGTTCTTCCCCGTGTTCATCGTGTTCTTCGAGGGAACCCACTCCAATCATGAAAGATCGGCCTATACCGGGTTAGCCCCGTATCAATAGGCCTACCCCCCAGGGGTACAATGGTAATCTGGCCGGGTGTAGGACCCGGTGTCGATGTCTCTGCCGCCCGGCTTCTCCGGGCTGGGGCCATTGCTGGTGGGCCCCGCCGACTGGTCTGGTAAGGAACTGACAGGCCGCTCCCGCCGCTCACGGGTCTTGCCGGCTGCTGATTACTGTAGCCGCGATGCTAATGACGCATGCTTGGTCAGCGGAGCGTGGCTATAGTCCCACCGTCTGGTGGGAGATCACTGTAGCCACACAGTGTTTCATCTGGTCCAACTGGTCAGGCTTCCGCCGTTTTCCGGGCTCTCGCTGCCTGGTAGGGCCCGCCGCCTGCAAGCCGTGCATCGATCCGTCGTGGGGGCGAGGCACCGCTGACAGTGGCGTCAAGGCGGAGTGGCAGCGATGCAGCCGTGCGAGATCTCCGCTTATGCGGGACGCGTGGCGCGCCACCGCCACGGGCGTGGGGTGATGGACTACACTATAGCCACACCCTGTCTTGTCTTCTTAACGGAGGCGTAGACTTTGAGGGCGCCGCGGGCCGACTTCTAGGAGCCGGCCTCCCTGGAGGCCGCCTGCTGGGAGTCAGCCTGTCTTGGTGCCATCTTCTGGAGCTTGGCCGCCTTCCGACAGCCGGCCATTCGGGCCAGCCGGCTACCAGGAGGCGTCGCTTCATTCTGGATGTTTATGGGGCGCAGCCGGCCCAATGTCTTGAAAGGTTCAGGGACTCGGGTTAGGCTACCCGTGGCCCATTACTCTGACAGTAGTCCCCGAAGCTGGTGAGGCGTTGCGGTTGATGAGCCGAGCAGCCTTAGCAGTTTCCTCCTCCGAGTGCTCTGGACGGAAGCTTCATCCGACTCCCGGCGTGCCGCCTGGAGGGAGCCGGCCGTGCCAGACGGACTTGTCTGAAAATTTTGAACGCAACGGCGGGAACCAGGTGTCATGCTAGCTAAGCCTCCTGGCTCGCCGCCCGTCGTGGGCACGCCACGTGGCGTCTGCCAGCCGGGCCAGGCTGCTAGCCCATGCGTCTGATGGGACGCGACAGCAGGGTGGGCCCGCCACCACTGGGCCTCGGCACACGGGCAGATCCGCTGCGGCCGAGGCAGGCGGTTGAGCTTCTTCACGGAGTTACTGCGTGCAGTAACTCACGCGGTAAACATGGGGACGTGGGGTCGTGGGCATAGTTAATCCCACAATCCCATGCCTCGCCCCCTCGGCTTCATAGCCCACCGGCTATAAGTAGGGGGGAGGGGGAGCGGTGGAGCACGCGCGCCCTCCTACCCCGTCCTCGTCTCCTTCTTCCTCTTCTTGCTGCAGCGCCCCCGAGCCATGCCGGAGTGCTGCCGCTGCTCGTCTCCGTCGAGCTCTTCTGCCCTGAGCCCTCTTGGCTCTGCGCTAATTCTCAGCTCCCCAGCCGCGCCATTTACCTCGTCGAGCTCCTCATGGCGCGCGAGCGGGGAGGAGATTGGGACGGGTCGAACGTCACCGAGGACCACATCGCCTTTCTCTATGATACGCGGTGCCTTCCCGGCGCGGGCTACGTGAAGGCGCGCGTGCCTCCTGCGGGGGAGATTTCGCCGGCACCGGGGGAGGGCGAGCGGGTTGTCTTCCGCTCACACTTCATCCGTGGCTTTGGCCTGCTGGCGAGCGGCTTTCTTCGCTCGTTCCCCGAGTTCTATCATCTTCAACCGCATCACATCATGCCCAACACCATGATGTTGATGTCTGCCTTCGTCACGATGTGTGAAGGCTACCTCGGCATCCTCCCCACCATCGAGTTGTGGGGAGCGTTCTTTTACACCAAACTGGGCACCTCCGCCAAGGAGAAGGCGGCCCAGTGTGGTGCCTTCATCGCGGTGCGCCGGCCGTCGCCGAAGAATGTCTTCCCCACCATCAAGCTGCCACAGTCGGTCAAGATGTGGCAGCAATCTTACTTCTACGTGGAGAATGTCGACCCGGCAGTCGACTTCATCAACCTACCGGCCTATGAAGCCGGCCCACCGGCTGAGCCTCGGGCCAACTGGGGCTACAAGCCGAAGCCCGTATCAGCAGACGGCGCCGCCGCCATCAACCGACTCCGGGAGCTGACCGATGCTGAAGGCCTCAAGGCGTCCGACTTGCTGGTTGCCTTCGTCGTGCGCCAGGTTCTCCCGCTCCAAGGCCGGCCTCACTTGATCAGCCGGATGAGCGGTCATCATGACCCGTGCCGGCTGAGCACCAAGGAGATGCCGGCTGCTGAGGTGGTGAACTTGGTGAACTAGATCTCCGCCTCAAGCTGGAGGGGTCCTGGCGGTTCGGCAAGCAGCCGTACTCCCGCGCGGACCCGCCGCCTGCCATAAGCTCCTCAATCTTTTCCCTCTTCGGTACTTCATCTTGATTCCGTCTAGTGTATTGATCAGTCGGCCTCTTGCTTTTTGAAACAGATCTTCATGTCCGAGGCAACGGCCGCCATCATGGGGGCGGGTGGTGCCTACGAACCGGACTGGGTCGTGAGCGACGTGGACGACCCAGACTTGGGGGCAGCCACCTTGAAAGACGACGCCACAGGCGGCATCAACGGAGCAGGCGGCTCCGAAGAAGGGGGCGGCGTCGAGACGTGGCCGGACGAGTTCGAGGAGGAGGACGCGCCGCACCACACGCGGGGGGCCGACAAGGCGGACGCGGGCTCCTCCGCCGCGCCGACTTCACAAGCCGGCACGCGCAAGCGCAAACAAGGTGCCGCCTTGTTTGGCCGCGTGCCGAAGAAGGCCAAGAACCCGACCGCCGCGACCAGGTGGAAGGAGGCCACTGTGAAGGCGGCGAAATTTCAGAAACTCCCGAAGACGCCTCCCATGGTGTCGGTGTAAGTATCTTTTCTTGTGCCTTTCTTCCTTGCTGATTCTGTCTGAGTTTCTTCGCTTTACTTTTCTTGACTTAGGGCCCTGCTCTCTCTTGAGAAGTCGGCAGCCGCCTCCGTCATTGGGTCGGCGGAGACCTCTACCACCACCCGGCGAATCGATCCGGCCGCCGATCTCCGGGAGGCGCAGGAGCGAAACGCGCGGGAGGCGCGCGAGGAGCAGGAAGCTGCCCGTCTGGAGAAGGCGGAGGCAGACAAGGCGAAGGCCGCCGCGCTGAAGAAGCTGGCGGAGGCCTAGGCTGACGCTGCAGCGAAGAAACGGCTTGAAGAAGCTGCACGCCACCAGGAGCCGGTATTCATCGTTCCCTTCAACTCCGCGCCGCCTCCACCAGAGTTCACGGTGCTGACTGCGGGAGCCGGCGACGAGTACCCGATCATGGAGAGGGAGGTTGGCGATGTCACCATGCCGGACGTGGTCGTGCCACTGCCACCGCCATCTGGGGGTGCGAGACAAGTAGCCGGCCGCCCCGCCATCGCCATCAGCCGGAAACAAGGTGGTGACGGGCCCGACTCCTGAAGCCCTCACACCAATGCGCCGTCGTCTCGCTAAGGCGGCCTCAGCGCCACGACCACTGGAAGCCGGCGCCACAAGCTCGTCAGCTCCAGATGCCGAAGCAACCAGCACCACGCCCGCTGACTGGGTGCGGGGAGGCGGGACATGAGCCTTAAACAAGGCGGTCCTTGACGTCCAGGCCAAGCTCCGAATTGAGGCTGACGCCCTCAAGCAGTGCAACAAGGCGTTCCTGGATTCGCGAGTGGCCATCCGGGTATGCTCCTTACTTCTTCATTTTTGACTTTTATACTTTTCTGTGGGGCGCGGCAGCGCACTCACTGGGTGTAGCCCCCTAGTTTCGGGCCGGCTGTCATGGTTCTAAGTCTGACAGTAGAATGGGGGGTAGGTATGGAGAGGCAAGATCCTAGCTATGGAGTAGTTGTATACGCAAGGGATTTACGAGTTCAGACCCTTCTCGGAGGAAGTAACAGCCCTCGTCTCGGAGCCCGGAGGCGGTCATTTGGATTATATGCGTATGTGTTACAGGGGTGCGAACCCTCTACCCGTGGAGGGGTGGCTTATATAGAGTGCGCCAGGGCCCCAGCCAGCCCACGTAGTAGAGGGTTTAAGGTACATTAAAGCTAGGCGTTCTTGGTAACGCCTTACATAAAGTTTCATTAAGGTCATAAAGACTATTTAACTACAGACCGTTTGGACACCGAGTGGCTCTTGGACTCTTGGTGGTCGAGTGGGTCTTCATAGTCGAGTGCCTTTGAATCTGTCGAGTGGAAGCCTACAAGGTCATTGGAAGGCTGCTTCTCTTGTGAATGTCCTTGTGGAGGGTACCCTTGGGCAGGTCCATGACTCTACACCAGGTACATGACTTCATCATTAGCCCCCGAATGGATCGAGGTTTGAGTGAGGAAGGAGTTGAGAATCTTTCCGACCTGTTCTTCGTGTTGTGAGTGCGTCTTACTCTGGATCAACGACCTTTTGGTGATGGCGTCAACCTTTCTTTCGATCGCCTTGATCCATTCTTCATGTTTGTCGAGTGAACTTTGTGAACACGAGGATTTCGGCGGCGGATCTGAGGAAATCTGTTATCTGACGAAGTTGCTTTCTGCGGTTAAGCGGATTTCGTGGGATCCGAATTTTGGGAAGCCTTGTGAAGCGAGAAAACTGCGGACTCGGATGGGATAAGACGATGACGCCTCGATCCTCGCGCCGCCTTTTTTCGCCACGTATCGATGCAGCGGCGCTTTCTTTGAGGATCATGACGGGATTGCACAGGGCCTACCGGTCGACCACTCGAGCGACCCCATATCAGGCGTTGGACCGGACATTTTGAACAGTGCGCCCTCAGATTTCTCTTCTCTCCGCCTCCAAAACTTTCTCGCCACGCTCTCCGTTCGTCCAGCACCGAAGCTCGGTACCTCTCTCGCCGGCGACCATGGTGAAGGACAAGACTGCCGCCTTGGAACGGGTGAAGAAGACGGCGGCGAAGGCCAAGGGGAGAGCGCCCAGTCGGGGCGGCTCCTCTTCGCGGTCCAAGCTGCCGCAGGGCTGGGTCCAAGGAGGCTGGATCCGGTCGACCATCACCGAAAAAAGACCTCACCGATCGGCCAACGGCGATTGATCCCCCATGGGTCGGCGAGGCTTCCGCACGGAGTGGCAACCGCACTGAAGAGGGTGAGTGCGTCCTCCTGGCCACCCACGTAGATAGGGGTTTTCTCTGCCGCCAAATCCTTTTTCCGGGGTTTCGAACTTTTTGGGCGCAACTCCACCATTTCACTCCAAACTCCATTGTATATCTTGCTGCTTCGTTCGCTCATGCGAAAATTTCTTGGGTTGTCGACCGCATTGGGGTCTTTTCAAGCACATATTCTGTCGCTCTCAGACGGTGAAGAAAACTAGCCGAATGACGAGAGGACCCAAGTAATCCAAATGTGTGGGGACTCGGAGTCGGATGAGGGGGAAGAGCGCCTTTCCAGCTATGACTCTCCCGACTTCGGTTAGAGGGTGGCGATCGACTTGGTTTTATTGCCACGACCAGCGGCCTTGAAGCGGTCCGGGCTCCCTCCTTTCTCCATGAGTCGAGTGAAGAAGCCATCTTCCACGAAGGTGTTGCGGAGGAGAAGGCCCAAGTAAAGCTTACGATGGAGCGTGTAGTCCAGCTTATTCGCGAAGGGGTGACCGGCATGGATCTCTGGAGGTTTTTCTCCGGCGGCGTATTCAGCCACTCCAATACCGAGGTCATCCGATGTGGATGTACTCGATGCGGATGATACCACTCGGGTCCATCCGGAGGAGGTTGATGACGCCATCTTTGGAGAAGTGGATGACTGCCATCACAGGAAATAAAGATAACCCTCGCGGAGCTGGGAGGATTCCACCACTTTCGACCAGAGTTACTGAACCGGACAAGGTATCATTACTTATCTCCGATTGTGATTACGCTACATACCTCCTGTTTTGATGTCAATTTCGTCGATTGACTTTAACCTTGCTTTGTTGTCTTCTAGGTCACCTTGAGATGTACTCGATGCCCAACGGGGCGCAGGAAGCAGCCGAAGAAGAAGAAGGAAGTGGAGGTGAGAGTTCGGAGGAATGGGAGTCCAACGGCGAAGAGGATGAGGAGGATGATGGCTCTGATGAGGAGGAGGAGGAGGAATAAGAGGAGGAAGACGTCGACCCTCCTCGCTTGGAGGGAAGGTCCAAGTCGGCCTTACGACCCGACGGCCGGACGCAGTAAAGCTGTTGTGCCCACCGGTCGGTCGATGAAGCGACCTAGGACAACTTCTCCAGCCCGGTGAGAAGCCGCCGAAGCAACCGCGAGCGACGTCGTTGAAGCCGGCGAAGGCCCTGCCCAAGATGCGAATGGTCATCCCCACCATCTCCGGGTAACCAACAGAACCTTGTACTTCCTTTTTCAACATGAGTGAACTTTTAGTCGACTTGATGGTGATCAGCCGACTCCTGAAATCTCTGGCGCCGCTACCTCGAGACTTCAGCCAAGCACGACGATCAGGAAATGGAGGATGCGGCTACTTCCAATCTTGGTAAGATCTCTGAGATTTCAGTTTTAGCCGACTGGGGCTTTTTAGTCGATTGGGCTTCTATGTTTACTTCTGGATCTCTCTTGTAGTTCCGCCTCACGTCATTGATCTTCCCGATGATGACGAGGAAGCGCCATTGAGGAAAAGGAGGAACAAGAAAGTGCCTACTGGCAAGTTTGTTCAAGTCATGGCGACTCTGAGGCGTTGATTTCGAGGAGGCAACCCCACTCGGACTTCTGTATCTTTATTTGTGCGGCCGACAAGTGCCCGACCCACTTAAATCGATTGCTGATCCACCATCTCTCTTCACTACACACCACGTCCGGAAGACCAAGTAAGTCTTTGCTAAGGAGGCCATACGCTGAGGGATCATGATGGAGCAGGTGAAAGCGGCTCGAGAGGCAAGTCAGGCGGCCTATGATGCTAGTTCAGCTCTCCAGAGCAAGGTCCAAGTAAGTTAGTCGTCGCTTGCTTTGTTAGGATATACTATCTGAAACTGCTTTCTTCCGGAAATTTCCATATCTGTACACCCACTGGGTGTGTGTGTTGTTTGAACTTTTGTGGGGGCACGCTGAGTGCACCCACTGGGTGTAGTCCCCGAGACTATGGTCGACTGCGTGCAGTCGGCTATGTTCTTTATGCTGTGATCTTCTTCACTCGACTTGGGCCGGACCAAGTCGAATGGAACTGAAAAACGGTGGGGCACGCTAAGTGCACCCACCGGGTGTAGTCCCGAGACTATGGTCGATTGCGTGCGATTGACTATTGTCTAAAGAACTATTTTTTCTTTGCGGTGACCGTGACAATTAGCCATGTTTTTAGAATCATAGCCTCTTTGCCTCTTTTGGTCGTTGATCAAACCAAATTGGTAAACCAGTGGGGGCATCGCTGAGTGCACCCGGCTGGTGAATCCCGAGACTCTTGTCGAATGTTTTTATTCGACCGTAGTCTTAGAAATGCTACTATTTTTCTTTAGTCACTTTCGGAAGTGATCTGTCTTTGATGTCTTTCGTTGGTTGACTCTTTGTAGAAATCTTGCGAGCTTGTGGCTCACTATCTTTGAGTTAGAGAAAAGCGATTCAGCTCAACCTCGATTTGAAGCTTGCGGGAGAATTTGCGAAGGCTGAGGATGAAGCAAAAGGTATGGCTGGTGAGAATTTTGACGACTGCCTCTATTTTTCTGCTCATTCTCAACTCTGTTCCCATTGTTGCTTTGCGAGATAAAGCTGGAAGAGACTTTGAAGAAGAAGGACCTTGACCTTGCAGAGAATACGTATAGGCGGCTTTGGAGAAAACAAAGCTCATTTGAAGAGAAGCTTGCCTCGGTCGACAAACTTGAAGGCGAAAATACCAAGCTGAAAGCCTCTCTTGACACGGCTAACAAGGAAGTCGGTCGGTGAAGAACGACAAGAATGTTACATCGACAAGGTTGGCGGTGGCGGGGAAGCGAAAGCGACACGAGATTTATCTTGGAGGGTTCGCCAAGAAGCTGTTTCTCATGCTTGAAGGTAATCTCTTTTATCCAAGCGCCTTGCTCTCACCGGCTCATCATATGATCTTCATTTTGAATCTGAGTTGTGTTTTCAGAATTCGCCAAAACTTTGAAGAAGAAACGGTCGAGTGGAAACTAGTTTGGACCCCATCAACTCTCCTGAAGGACGAAGCTGCTATGAATGTGCTCCATTTGGAGTCTCGTGTTGCTAGCGCAGTGGATTATCTTCTTTCATTGAAAGTTGCAGTGTCGTGGATCGACTCTACTCTCAGGCCAGAAAAGACTCTCCAGAATGATCTTGAATCTTTGATGACTCGACTGAATGAGATTCCAAGTCGAGTGCAAGAATGGAAGAAGTCATCTGCTAGGTGTGGTGCTGATGTTGCTCTATCTCTGGTTCGTGTCACTTTGCAAAGAAGCGCCAAGAGGACAAGCTGGTGTCTCTCAAGGTTGCCAATACCGGAAGCACGACTTGAGATCTTTCATGGAGACTTTCATCGCTCTTTGCTACCCGTATTGCCGACGGAATCGACCTCGACCAGTTTGTTGCGCCTTCCAGGTCCTCCGCCGGAGGAGTAAAAACTTCTAAGTCCCACTTTAAATTTGCCTCGGAATGCCGAGTGGTTTCAGAATCGATAAACTTTAACAGGCTTAACTCCTGAGCACCTTTGGATCCGTAGGACGTTTATCCGAACTTGATTTTTCCTTTAACATGCTTTGCTTGCCTTCGAGAGAACTTTATTCTTCATTTCGGAAGATATTCTGTTGAAGCTCCGAAGGAGGAGGTAGCAGTCGACCTGCACCTCGTCCTTCTTATGAATGGGATGAATTCCTTACTTAGGAGAGCACTGGGCTGCAGCTAAGCCTCCGAGTGGGAGGTTTGCTCTCCACTCGGTAGGATTTTTAATACTTAGGCGAGAACTTGGCTGCAGCTATGCCTCCTAGTGGGAGGTTTGCTCTCCACTTGGTAGGATTTCTATTACTTAGGCGTAGCACTGGCTGCACTAAGCCCCCAGTGGGAGGTTTGCTCTCCACTTTCGGTTGGATTTTTATTACTTAGGCGAGCACTGGCTGCGGCTAAGCCTCCGAGTGGGAGGTTTTCTCTCCACTCGGTAGGATTTCTATTACTTAGGCGAGCACTGGGCTGTAGCTAAGCCCCCGAGTGGGAGGTTTGCTCTCCACTCGGTAGGATTTCTATTACTTAGGCGAGCTCTGGGCTGCAGCTAAGCCCCCGAGTGGGAGGTTTGCTCTCCACTCGGTAGGATTTTTATTACTTAGGAGAGCACTGGGCTGCAGCTAAGCCTCCGAGTGGGAGGTTTGCTCTCCACTCGGTAGGATTTTTATTACTTTGGATGTTTGAGGCGAATCCTTGGGCTGTTATAAGCCCCCGAGCGGGAGGCTGGCTCACCACTCGGTAGGGTTTGAATACTTAGGCGAGTACTTGGACTGCAGCTAAGCCTCCGAGTGGGAGGTTGGCTCGCCACACGGTAGGATTTTGGATACTTAGGCGAGTACGTGGACTGCAGCTAAGCCTCCGAGTGGGAGGCTGGCTCGCCACTCGGTAGGATTTTGGATAACTTAGGCGAGTCCTTGGACTGCAGCTAAGCCTCCGAGTGGGAGGCTGGCTCGCCACTCGGTAGGATTTTGGATACTTAGGCTAAGCGGATTCGTTAGCTAAGCCCCCGAGTGAGAGATCGGCTCGCACTCGAAAGGATTTTTTTTTACAAACTTAGGCGAATCGGATTCGCAGCTAAGCTACCCACTGGGGGAAATTCCAACAAAAAGCAATATTAATCACTGGGAGAATTATAACATTCTTGTCTTAGGTAAACAAACTACAAAAGTACTTTTATTACATCTCAACCGAGTGAGTTTTAAGTGTAAAAGGGGCGGAGCAGCTCCGCGTTCCAAGCTCGAGGCTCGTCGATCTGGCGATCAACGTTGTAGAGATGATACGCTCCGTTGTGGAGGACCCTCGTGACGATGAAGGGACCTTCCCAAGTGGGAGCAAGCTTGTGTGGTTTCTGTTGATCCACTACCAAATCTCCCTCTTGGAAGGCTCGACTCTTCACATTTCTGGCATGGAATCGACGCAAGTCTTGCTGATAGATAGTCGAGCGGATAAAGGCCATCTCTCGCTCCTCTTCCAAGAGGTCGACTGCATCTTGCCGGGCTTGTTCTGCTTCTTCTTCGGAGTATAGCTCGACTCGAGGCGCATTGTGAAGCAGGTCACTCGGCAGAATCGCTTGACTCCATAGACCGGGAAGAATGGAGTTCTCCCGATCGACCGATTAGGAGTGGTCCTCAATCCCTAGAAGGCTGATGGAAGTTAAATCGACCCAAGCTCATGCTTTGCGTGTTTGAGGTCACGCATCGGCCGAGGTTTCAGCCCTTTGAGAATGAGGCCGTTTGCATGTTACGCTTGTCCATTCGGCGAGGATGAGCCCTTTGAAGCATAGTCGACCAGCGTGCCTTGAGAGGCGCGAAGGCTTTGAACTTGTCATTATCGAAGTTTGACCCATTGTCGGTGATGATGCTATGCGGAGCTCCATATCTGAATATTAACTCTCTGATGAAACTGATAGCAGTGCATGCATCGAGGTTCTTGATGGGCTTGGCCCACTTGGTGAACTTGTCGACTGCTACTAGCAAATGAGTGAAGCCGCTTCTACCAGTTCTCAAAGGTCCAATCATGTCCAATCCCCAAACAGCGAAGGGCCAAACGAGTGGAATGGTCTTCAAGGCTGAGGCTGGCTTGTGCGACATGTTGGAATAGAACTGACATCCTTCACACTTGTCGACTATTTCTTTTGCCATTTCATTTGCCTTGACAAGTAAAATCCCGCTTCGGTATGCTTTAGCCACAATGGTCCGAGAAGGGCGCATGATGGCCACAGGTTCCCGAGTGGATATCCTCAAGAATTATCTGACCTTCTTCTGGCGTGATACACTTCTGGCCGACTCCAGTCGCGCTTTCTCTATGCAATTGTCCCTTGATTATTGTAAAGGCCTTGGATCGACGGACGATCTGTCGAGCCTCTTCTTCATTTTCAGGGAGCTCTTTCCTAAGGATATATGCGATATGCGGCCTTTGTCCAATCGGGGAGTGATGACCACAACTTCCATAATTAGGTCGACCATTTGGGACCTCAATTACTGATCGGATCATTGGCACTCTTTTGCTGCGGGGCTTCTTACGTGAAAGGATCCTCCTGCAGCGATGGAGCATGAATGTGTTCCAAAAATACATCACTTTGGGAATGGCTTCCCTCTTGGACCCTATCTTCGCCAAATCATCCACAGCTTGATTTTTTCGATTCGAGGTATATGATGAAGCTCTAACCCCTCGAATTTCTTCTCCGACTTTCTCACTGCATTACAATAACTTTGTCATAGCTAGGCTTCGACATCCCACTCCTTCATCACTTGATTAACAACCAGATCTGATTCGCCATAAACCATAAGGCGACGGACGCCTTGAGTGAAATGGCCATGCGCAACCCATGCTGAGTGCTTCATATTACGCTTCGTTGTTGGAAGAATCAAAGTGAATCTGGAGAACATACTTGAGCCTATCTCCTCGGGAAACCAATACAACCCTCGCACTGTAACCGTTCAAAGCATCTTGGAACCGTCGAAAAACATAGTCCAAAGGTTCGAGTGAACTTGGGTCGGAAGGTCTCATTCGATCCACTCGGCGAGGAAATCTGCTATTGCTTGGGACTTGATGGCTTTCTTTGCCTCGAATTTGATATCAAGGGAAGGAGTTCAATCGCCCATTTTGCCACTCGACCGGTTGCATCTCTGTTATGAAGAATTTCCGACAAAGGCGTCGGCGGCGTTGTAATGGAATGATCGGAGAAATAATGAGCAACCTTCTTCGTGGTCATATAGATCCCATAAACAAGCTTACGATAGTGAGGGTATCTTTGCTTTGTGAAATTCGATTACTTGAAAGATAATAAACTGGGTGTTGAAGTTTGAAGGCTTTTCCTTCTTCTTCCCGCTTGACCGTAAATGCAGTCTTGATGACTTGTCCGATTGGCTGCAATGTAAAGCAGCAAAGGCTCCTTCTTGATTGGAGCAGCAAGCACCGGGTGGGTGGAGAGCAGAGCTTTGAGCTCTGCGAACGCTACATCAGCTTCTAGAGTCCACTCGAACTTGTCGACTTCTTCATCAATCGATACAGAGGCAATGCCTTTTCACCGAGGCGAGAGATGAATCGACTTAAAGCGGCCAAGCATCCAGTAAGTTTCTGGACATCGTGCACATGCACAGGGCGCTTCATTCGGAGTATGGTGCCAACCTTTTCTGGGTTAGCATCGATTCCTCGCTCAGAAATGAGAAAACCGAGTAACTTTCCATCAGGGACTTTGAATGTACACTTTGATGGGTTAAGCTTGATATCATACCTCCTGAGATTGGCAAATGTTTCAGCAAGGTCAGTCAACAGGTCGGAACCCTTTCGTGACTTGACCACTATATCATCCATGTACGCTTCCACATTCCGACTGATTTGAGTGAGCAAACACTTTTGAATCATCCTCATGAATGTGGCTCTGGCATTGTTGAGACCGAATGGCATGGTGACATAACAAAAGCACCCGAATGGAGTGATGAACGCTGTTTTAATCTCATCGGGTCCATATAGACGGATCTGATGGTACCCGGAATAGGCGTCTAAAAAAGACAACCTCGCATCCCGCAGCTTGAGTCGACTATTTGGTCGATGCGAGGAAGAGGAAATGATCTTTCGGGCAGGCCCGATTGATATGCTTGAAATCGATGCACATGTGCAACGACTTGTCTTTCTTGGGGACCATGACAACGTTGGCGAGCCACTCGGAGTGGTAGATTTCTCGGATGAACTCTGCTGCTAAGAGCCGAGCCACCTCCTCGCCAATGGCCTTCCTCTTCTGGACGGCGGACCGCCGAAGATACTCTTTAACTAGTTTGAATTTTGGGTCGACTCGTAGGCGATGCTCAGCCAGCCCCCTGGGAACACCCGGCATGTCAGCAGGCTTCCATGCAAAGATGTCCCAGTTCTCACGGAGGAACTGGATGAGCGCTTCTTCCTATTTTAAGTCGAGTGTCGTTGAGATGTTGGTCGGAGCAGCGTCGGGATCAGTCGGGTGAATGTGAACCTGCTTCGTCTCGCCAGTCGACTGGAATGCTGACTCCGTAGCGGGTTTCTTAGCTCGCAACAAATCACTCGGATCTGCAGTTTTCTGATACTCTTGTAGCTCTACCACGCTAACCGAAAGCATCGGCGATCTTAGAGCCTTTCTGGAAGCACTCTTCAGCCTTCTTCCGATTGCCCGTGACAGTGATCACGCCCTTGGGACCAGGCATCTTCAGTTTAAGATATACGTAACATGGTCGGGCCATGAAACGTGCATAAGCTGGTCTCCCTAGAATAGCGTGATAAGCGCTCTGGAAGTCCACGACCTCGAAGGTCAACTTTTCTTTCCGGAAATGATTCGACTCACCAAAAACTACATCAAGAGCAATTTGGCCGAGTGACTCAGCCTTCTTTCCAGGAATGACTCCGTGGAAGCTCATATTCTTTGATCGAGTCCGGACATCGGAATGCCCATCCCTTTCAACGTCTCGCGTATAATATATCCCAACCACGACCACCACCCGTCAGTACTTTGGTCAGTCGAGTGCCTTCGACAACTGGGTCTACCACCAATGCTTGCCTCCCAGGGGTGGCAATGTCGTCGGGTGATCGGACTGGTCGAATGTGATGGCGATGCAGGACCATTTCAGATAATTGGGAGTCGCCGGAGCAACCAAGTTTACTTCCCGATTGATAACCTTCAATCGACTTTTGCTTTCGACGTCAGCAAAAATCATCAAGGTGGAATTGACCTGGGGATATCCACCATCACTGTCATCTCTATCCTCAACTTTCTCTGTCTCCTTATCCTTGTCCTTGGTCTGTTTCCCTTGGAACTGCTGAATCAAGAGCCGACACTGTCGAGTGGTTTTCGGGTAAATGAGTTTATCCTCTTCATCTTTCTTTGTATGAATATGACATGGTAAATCCAACACGCCGTTCCCATCCTGATCTTTCACCTTCTTAGGGTTCCAAGGACCCTTGGGTTTCCCCTTGAACTTTCCCCGGGTCCTTGCCAAGGCCTCTCCGGAGCCGTGGCTCGGCTTTATGCTTCGCTTCCGACTGGAATTTCCTCCGTCGGTCTCATTGGCGGCGGATTTATATTTGCCACTCGAAGCGGTCCTCTTCTTCACCATTTGCATATTTGGTGGCAATCTCCATCATCCGACTCGAGGTCATATCTCCGGTTCGACCAAATTTCAAACTCAATTCTTCGTTCTTGACGCCTTCCTTGAAGGCATGAGTACTGGTGATCGGACACATTCTCCTTTGTGTGGTGCAAAGTGATCCACCTCTGGATATAATCTCTCAAGGTTTCACTCGACTTTTGCACGCACGATCGCAACTCTGTCAAACCCGCCGGTCGTTTGCAAGTTCCTTCAAATGTCTGACAAACACTCGGGCAAGATCTTCCCAAGTGTAAATCTTCTTTGGGTGCTAACTGATTCAACCTCGCCCGGGCTGAACCCTCCAACATAAGAGGTAAATGCTTCATGGCTACCTCATTGTTGCCACCGCCCATCTGAACCGCCACTCGGTAATCTTCAAGCCAGGTGTCAGGCTTGGATTCTCCTTGAACTTGCGACTCCGATTACGCAAACACGAAGTTGGGGGAATCACTTCATACGATGGCTCTGCTGAAACACTCTGGTCCCGAGACATGGACTCTACTCTTTGGAAGGAACATCTCTATCATGGCCGTCTCGGTGAGCTCTGTTCTGTCGACCAAACCTTGAACGATAATGGATCTCGCATCAAAGCCTGGTTCCACGGGTCGACCGGAACTCTTCATCCAAAGACTGCTTTTGGCGTCTATCATCCTGCTGCCGAAAGCAGTGTATGATCCACCTTGGGGAGTGGTGGGCACTCGGCGTCGATCGTTGCGATCGAACGGTGCTCATCTTGCTCATGACCCTTGTATTGATCATCACGCCGGCCTCCACGTTCCTCACGCCTCGGGCGATCTTGGACTATGGGCGGCGGAATGAATTCGCAGCGACGGATCGCTTTGTGAATCATCCCCGCGACCGGGATGCCACCGAGTTTTGATCTCCACGCCGGAGCAAATCCCTGATTTGTCGCAAACCTCTACCGCCTCCATTGGGAAGGCTGAATAGACTTCTACGCTATATGGGCGGCAGCCGCTAAATTCTGAATCGGAGTTCGATATACCAGGTTGGTGGTTGAAAGAGTCTGGCGTCTGGATTACGGAACCCTCGATCGCGTCACGCTCATCCAAGATTCCGAAGATTCTCCAATCGAGTGCGCTCAGCCGGGTTAAGCGCGCATCCTCAAAGCGCGGGCCTCGGGGGTTTCTCCAACGATAGGAGTGTGAAGTGCATCCATGTTCCGACGATGAAGCTCCTCCCTCTGGAGCAAAGTGAGGGGCTCGGGCAAGTACTCTTCGCGGGCTTGCGCCGGATCGCCTCCACCGCCACCTTTGTTGGTGCGGGTGAATCCAGGGGGACTGCGTGGTCCATCAACCATCAGAACCTCTGCCGCCGGGTCACTGCTATCACATTCGGACGCGGTCTCTACGGAGCCAGTCGACAGGTCGAACAGGCCGTAGAGAGATTCGTTGGGCTCGATCGTCGTGACTTGGGGGATGGCCGACTGGCGGGCCACCGCATGCCTCACCCACCGCTGAAGCCTCGACCGACCGGAATGCTTGAGCCGGTGGGAGACTGGGAGTGAAGGCGGCGCGAGGCCGACCCACTCTTGGGTCGACGGTTGCCTTGAGGAGGACGCCGCGGACACACGCACGAAAGTGCGTCGCCCCGCGGATGGGGAGCGCGTCCACGTCGAGTGGAGCATCCTGAAGCCAAGCGCAGTCGTCGGCGACGAACGTGAGCGCACCGAGACGGATCTTGTGGCCATCGAACAGAACTCCACCTGAAACCATGATGTCGGAGATCGAGAGAATCCCAACTTCTCCAACAATTCGCTAGAACACCTGCCCCAAGGTGGGCGCCAACTGTCGTGGTTCTAAGTCGGCGGTAGAATGGGGGTAGGTATGGAGAGGCAAGATCCTAGCTATGGAGTAGTTGTATACGCAAAGGGATTTACGAAGTTCAGGCCCTTCTCGGAGGAAGTAACAGCCCTACGTCTCGAGCCCGGAGGCGGTCGACTGGATTATATGCGTATGTGTTACAGGGGTGCGGACCCCTCTACCTGTGGAGGGGGGTGGCTTATATAGAGTGCGCCAGGACCCCAGCCAGCCCACGTACTAGAGGGTTTAAGGTACATTAAAGCTAGGTGTTATTGGTAACGCCTTACATAAAGTGTCATTAAGGTCATAAAGACTATTTAACTACAGACCGTTTGGACACCGAGTGGCTCTTGGACTCTTGGTGGTCGAGTGGGTCTTCATAGTCGAGTGCCTTTGAATCTGTCGAGTGGAAGCTTTGCCAGTCATTTGGAAGGCTGCTTCTCTTGTGAATGTCCTTGTGGAGGGTACCCTTGGGCAGGTCCATGACTCTACCCCAGGTACATGACTTCATCACCGGCTGCTGACCAGGCGGTCGGAACTTTAATTGACAAGTTCCGAGTGCTAACTTCGTCTGATATCTTCACTGAAGGATTATCACAACCTTCGCGCGACCTCCTTCAACTCCAATGTCCGGGAGCTGGACCAACGGACCGCCGACTTCTCGGAAAGCTGGAGTAAGTCTTCATTTTGTTATTCCGCGGGAGCGCGCTGGCGCACCCGCGAGCTGTAGTCCCCGAGATTCGGGCCGACTGCTGAGCAGTCGGGCCGGATCTTCCCGGCAATTGCATTCCTTCCTTGCCGATCGTTGATAACCTCTTTCTCTCCGGGGGCGCGCTGGCGCACCCGCGGGCAGTAGTCCCCGAGATTCGAGCCGACTGCTGAGCAGTCGGGCCGGATCTCCCCGGCAATTGTATCTCTCCTTGTTGATTGTTGATGTCTTTTTCTTCTTCTACTTTTGCAGAGGCCAACGCCGCCCTGCAGCAGCAGCTGGGCGAAGCCAACACCGCGCTGCGTGCCAAGGAGGCAGACTGCAGCAAGCTGGCCGAGGAGCGTGACCGGCTGGTCACGCAACTGGCGGAGCAGGCGGAGCTTCTCCAGAAGGCTCAAAAGGAGGCGGAGGTGAAAGAGTCCAATCTCCTCGCCGAGTTCGAGACCGAATGCTCCGCCTGGGCCGACAAAGAGACGCAGCTGACTGCCGGCTTCGGTAGTATTGAAGACATGGTTGATAATAAGTTTCTTATTTTTTCTTTCTTTGAGCCGCCGGCTGTGGCCGAGCCGACTTCTAACCGGCTTCGCCTTACTTGCTTTCTGCTTGCGCAGACTTCTTCCCTGGCCACTCCGGCGCGCCAACCAGACCATTGAGGCTTATCCCGAGGAACGGAGGGCGAAAGGCGGGCAGATCGCTGCCGATGCCCCCCGCACCCTTAGCGAGCAGCTTCTCAGCATCCAGGCTCGCCTTCGGCCGGCTCATCGAATGATGCGTCGTCTTCAGCATGTCGGCGGCCAGGCGATCTTCGCCCTCTGGCCAGACACGCCGGCTCCGCGCACTCCCAGTCGAACTGCCGACTTGCTGGAGGTAGCGGCCGGCCGCCTTGAGGCTTGGAAGGGTTCCTCGGCCCGGGCTGGAGCACGCTATGCCCTGGAGTTCGTCAAGGCGTGGTACCCTAGGCTAATTCTAGCCTAGTTGACCACATTTCGGCAGGAAGCCCAGGAGGAGTTGGTAGCGGTGGAGCGTGATCTTGTCAAGCGGGCGACGGCGATCGCCGAGTACACCAACACCAGCATCTTCATCCCGGAGCTGACTGAGAATGGCACCGAGGCGCCACCGGAGTGGTTTGGGCTGAATCCAGAGGACGACAAGGACTCGGCCGAGGTGATCGACTCCAGAGACGAGGGAGAACGCGAGGAGGATGAGGAAAGCGGAGAAGATACGCCAGAGGTCGGAGCGGATGGCCAGCCTCAGCTTGACCGTGCCTCGAGCAACGAGCCGCGCTCGAGCGCGCCGACTGCTGCTAGATGCGACCAAGCGGAGACTGACCGGCCGTCCACTCCACCAACCGGCACCACCGACTCTGCCAACCAGCCGGCCCCCTCAGCTGCTCCCTAGGCTGCCGACTTATCTTTACTTTTCCTGTTTTACCAGTCTCGACAAACTTTGTTAAATTTGCACAATTCCACCCGCGGGGTGTATTCCAAACTCTGTTGAATGCTGGCCAAGGGCCTTTTGATATGTAAATATTTTTGCCGAGTTCTATCTCTTCTTGCTTTCTGCTCCTCGGCCTTTTTCCTTTGCCTCCCTCCCTCAGTTGCCGTCTTGCCAGCCGAATAGCCGCTCTGTGGACTGTCGCTGAGTCAAGTACTTAGCCAATTTCTAGAAGGCAAGTACTTAGCCGACTAGAGCGTTTAGCAAGTTAAGTAGAAGCCGGCCGACCGGTGAGGCGGGAAGCCGGCTTGAACTATGTACATGCTTTTTGGTCCTTAGCCATTTTTCATGTGGGCACCCTTTTCTGCCTTTAACCCCTGCACAGCCGGACGATCGCTCCATGGCTGCGACCTTAGCGGTGAGAAGGTTTAAGTGCCAACACACTACTTGTCCGGCTGCAGGAAGCACTACATAGTACAAGGCGGCGAGCCCCCGGGCCGACTGGTCGAACCCGGTGCCAGGCGGAATAATGAAATAACACATTCATAGGCATAATACTTATCATATAGATAAAAGAGGGCAGTCCCCGAGCTCTTCCCGGGGGACCCGGAGTCTTCATACTTAATACAAAAGGTAGCGTGGTACATACTGCATCAACTGTAAAATCTCCGAAGGAGATTTGCATTCCATGGCCGCTCTGTCTCCTTGCCGGAGTCGTCTCTTTTGCGTGCTCTGGGCTTCTGAGCGTCGATCAGGTAGTAGGAGTCGTTGCCCAGAACTTTGCTGATGATGAAGGGGCCTTCCCAAGGTGCCGAGAGCTTGTGCTGGCCGGCTGTTCGCTGGATCAGCCGGAGCACAAGGCCTCCCTCTTGGAAGGATCTTGGCTTGACCTTCCGGTTGTAGTATCGACGTAGACTCTACTGGTGGATGGTGGACCGGCAGAGTGCCAACAGCCGGCCCTCTTCCAGCAGATCGACGGTGTCTTCTCGTGCTTCTTTTGCCTCCTCTTTGGTGTACATGGTGACTCGAGGGGAGTTGAATTCTATGTCCGTCGGGATGACGGCTTCGGCACCGTAGACGAGGAAGAAAGGCGTGAAGCCGGTTGACTTGTTCGAAGTTGCGCGCAGGCTCCAGAGGACGGCCGGCAGCTCATCGAGCCAATAGCCGGCCGAACGCTCCAGAGGCTCAACCAATCGGGGCTTGATGCTGGACAAAATGAGGCCGTTTGCTCGCTCTACTTGGCCGTTTGGCTGCAGATGGGCAACGGACGCTAAGTCCAGCCGTATGCCCTGCGCTGCGCGGAAACGAGCCAAGGCGCCCTTGGTGAAATTTGTGCCGTTAACGGTGATGATGTTGTGCGGTATGCCATACCGGATGGTGATGTCGGAGATGAAAGTCACAGCAGTCGGACCATTCAACTTCTTGATTGGTTTTGCTTCTATCCACTTGGTGAACTTGTCCACTGCGACAAGCAGATGAGTCATGACACCGCGTGCTGTCTTGAACGGTCCCACCATGTCCAGGCCCCAGGCGGCAAAGGGCCAGGCAATGGGGATAGTCTTGAGTGCAGAAGCCGGCAAATGTGGCTTGGAGCGGAACTTCTGGCACCCTTTACACTTCTGGACCAAGTCTTTGGCATCTTCTAGAGCAGTCGGCCAGAAAAAACCATGGCGGAAAGCTTTTGCAACAAGTGATCTTGAAGCCGCGTGGTGACCGCACTCGCCTTGGTGGATACCTTTGAGGATTTCTTGGCCTTGCTCCGGCTCCACGCAGCGCTGGTACACACCAATGACACTGCGCCTCACAAGTTCTCTGTTGACAATGGTGTACGCTGCAGCCCGGCGTTGCACTTGTCGGGCCGAGATCTCATCAGTCGCCAGCTCTTTGTTCACCAGAAAGTTGAGGATGGGCTGAGCCCATGAAGGTGCTGCTACTTCTTCGACTGTC
The DNA here is from genome assembly GCA_021605145.1 of Aegilops bicornis. Lineage (NCBI taxonomy): Eukaryota > Viridiplantae > Streptophyta > Magnoliopsida > Poales > Poaceae > Aegilops > Aegilops bicornis. Next base: position 456,922,121 of record CM038675.1, on the reverse strand, counting down.
AGAACTACAATTTGCACCAGGGCGGTTGGGCCAGGAGGCGGAGGGTTGGAGTCGGCTGCCGCTTGCTGAATCGGTGAAGTCCCCGGGCCGACTGCTTCAGTCCCCGGGCCGGGTTCTGAAGTCCCTGGGTCGGGTGCGACCGCTGCAGTCCCCGAGCCGCCTGCCGAAGTCCCCGCACTAGCTGCTGAGGTTCTAAAGTAGGATCTGACTGCTTCGGGAGGAGCCGACACGAAGATGGAGTCGGATTCTGGCGACGGCTTGACAGACGGTTTGAGGAGGCGTTGCAGGGCGACACCGGCTAGTATTGCTTGCCGGGTGGAGCCGATTCGTGCCAAGGCATCTGCTTGCTCATTGTCATTTCTTGGCACATGGAGGAACTCGCACCCTTCAAAGTATCCACTGAGTTCTTTGGGCGAGGAAGCGGTGGTAGCCATATTTGCATCCTTGGCGTCTTAGTCGCTGCACGGCTTCTGACCACTAAGTCAGAGTCTCCATAGCACAGGATCCGGCGAATGCCGAGTTCCTTGGCAAGCCGGAGCCCGTGTATGAGCGCTTCGTATTCAGCTACGTTGTTGGAGGCGGCAAAGTGAATTTGTAGCACATATCTGAGCTAGTCGCCTTTGGGAGAGGTGAGGACAATGTCGGCTCCCAAACCGGTGCACATCTTGGAACCATCAAAGTGCATTCGCCAATGGGTAGAGTCCAGTGCTGGCGGCAAGTACTGGGTCTCGGCCCAGTCGACGAGGAAGTTGGCCAGCGCTTGGGACTTGATGGCGGTGCGGGGCTGGTAGTAGATGGTGTAGGGGGCCAAATCTATGGCCCATTTGGCCACTTGGCCCGAAGCATCTCGGCTTCCAATGATCTTGGCAAGCGGAGCAATGTAGATAACAGTGATTGGGTGCTCTTGAAAGTACGGCTTCAGCTTCTTGGCGGCAAAATGCACGCCGTAGCACATATTCTGATAGTGGGGGTAGTTCTGCTTGGAGGCGGACAACACTTCACTCACGTAATACACCGGCCTCTTTACTGTAAGTGCTTTGCCTTCTTCCTTGCGCTCTACAACTATGACTGTGCTGACCACCCAGCTGGTGGCAGCGATGTAGAGAAGCATGGGCTCCTTGTCAGTCGGAGCCGCCAGGACAGGCGGAGTGGTCAACATTTTCTTGAGCTGGAGAAAAGCTTCGTCCGCCTTATCGTTCCACTCGAAAAAAGTGCTCTTCTTCATGAGCTGGTACATGGGAAGAGCCTTCTCACCCATGACCGGTGATGAAACGGTGATGGATGCCAAGCGGTGGTGAATTTTGCACGTCCATCAGTCGGGTGGGCACCTCCATCCTCTCGATGGCCTTGATCTTCACAGGGTTGCACTCTATGCCGCGCTCTGAGACCAGGAAGCCAAGAAGCTGGCCGGCTGGTTCTCCGGGTTGAGCTTGATTTGAAACCGTCACAAGTTTTCAAAGGTTTCCTTAATGTCTTCTAGCAGCGTGCCGTGCTTCTCCGTCTTCACCACAACATTGTCCACATAGACATGGGCATTTCTGTCGAGTTGCTTGAGGAGACACTTCTGCATGCAACGTTGAAACGTGGCACAAGCATTCCTCAAGCCAAACGTCATGGTCAAGTAGCAGAAGGCTCTGAATGGTGTGATGAAGGCGGTCTTCAGCCTATCGGCCGGGTTCAACTTGATCTAATGGTACCCTGAATATGCATCCAAAAAACTCAACAGCTCGCATCCGACTGTGGAGTCTATCACTTTGTCAATTCTTGGCAGGGAAAAGGGATCTTTGGGGCAAGCTTTCTTGAGGCTGGTATAATCGATATACATGCGCCACTGCTTATTCTTCTTCAGTACAAGGACTAGGTTGGCTAACCATTCTGGAAAGAACACTTCCATGATGAAGCCGGCTGCTAGAAGCCGAGCTATCTCCTCTCCAACAACTCTTCTCTTCTCTTCTGACAGGCGGCGCAAGGGCTGCCTGACTGGCTTGGCATCAGGTCGGACATGTAGCTTGTGCTCGGCGAAATTCGTCGGAACACCCATCATGTCCTTGGGAGACCATGCAAAGATGTCCCGATTCTCATGGAGGAAATTGATGAGCTCGCTTTCCTATTTGCTGTTGAGGTTTGCACCTATGACAGCGTGCCTCTCCGGGTGCTCTAGGTCCAAGGGTATCTTCTATGTTTCTTTTGTTGGCTTGAACGAGCCCTCAGTTTCCGACTCCTTGGGGTTGGGTGGCATTTCCAGCTGCTTGCCTGCCATTGCGACACCCGGTCAAGGAGCCACTTCTCTGCTGCAATCACAAGGGACTCGGCTAGACGGTTGCTGTCTGCCGCACAGGCGGACGACTTCTTGTAGTCTCCAGTTATGGTCAGGATTCCCTTGGTGCTCGGCATCTTCATTTTGAGGTAAGAATAGTGGGGGACCACCATGAACTTGGCCAGAGCAGGTCGGCCAAGTAGCGAATGGTAGGGGTTCTCAAGGTCCACCACCTAAAACCAGACTGGCTCTCAGCGGAAGTGATCTTTGTCCCCAAAGAGGACATCTATCTGTGTCTTGCCGATTGGTGAGCAGGAAAGGCCAGGAACTATGCCATGGAATACAGTCCGGTGAAATTTGAAGCTGCCTCTTTTTGATTCCTAACTTCTCCATAGGATCTCGGTACAGGATGTTGATGCTGCTGCCGCCATCTATCAGGACTCGGGAGAACCGAGCAGCCCGCCTCTCTGTTGCGAAGGTGGCATCTAAGACCAAAGCATAAGAACCAGGAGAGGCCATCACCTCCGGGTGGTCTGCTCTGCTCCAACTGATAGGCTTCTCGGACCAATGCATGAACTCGGAAGTCTATGATGCTACTGCATTTACTTCTTGTTGCCGTTGCCATCTGCTGTGCTTGTCGTCGGCTAGGCTGGTGAACACGACATAAGCTCCATGCTCTTCAGGATACTCATCTTGTCTTTCAAGCCGACAGCCGAGGCCGCTGCCGGGAGGAGGTGGTGGCGGGCCGGCAGGCGGAGGAGGCAGGAGTCCATCACCCTTGGCGATCCTGGTGAGCTAGTGGCATTTCCGAGTGGTGTGGTTGGACGGCTTCGCGCCGCTGTGGAACTTGCAGGGTGCATCAAGAGTCTGCTCGTATGAGAAAGCAGGCAGCCAGTTGGGCTTGCCGCCCTTCTGACGCTTGGGTGGAGGCTGCCCTTCTGGCTGTTGATCTTCGACTGTCGCCACCTGCCAGCTTGTGGAAGCTGGCTGCGTGGCCTTGCGCTTGTTGTCCTTCGATTGCTGACGCCGACTGGTGTCGCCAGCCGGAGTCCGAGGAGCTTGAGGAGCCACTTTGCGAGATGCGTCAACTTGGATTTCTGCCTTCATGGAGGTGTCGGCCGTGGCGTAATTGTCTGCTATGATCAGTAGTTCATCAAGGGTCACCGGCTCGTCGCAGAGAAGCTTGTGCTTGAGGAGGGTGCCTTCTCGGCTCCTGGCAGTGAAGTACTCGACGGCCTGCACCTCGTGCACGCCCTCGCAGAAGTTGCGCAGCTTTGCCCAGCGCGTGAGGTAGTCGCGAGTCGACTTGTTGGGGCCTTGGACGCACAAGGAGAGCTGGCGAGGCTTGGGCGGCCGCTTGTACGTGTTGGTGAAGTTGCGGATGAAGGCTTCGGTGAAATCAACCCAGCTGTTGATGCTGCGGGGCTTCTGGCTGTTCAGCCATGTCCGGACTGTGCCCTGGAGCATGAGCGGGACGTACTTCATGGCTACGCGCTTGCTGCCGTTTGCGATGTTGATGGTCATGGAGTAGTCGATCAGCTAGTCTTCCGGCTTCACAGGGCCGGTGTACTTGGGCGTATCTCTCGGGAGCGTGAAACCTTTGGGGAAGGGCTCATCTCGGATGCGGGGGAGAAAACAAGGCGGACCCAGCTTGTCTTCCTCTTCTAGTACCAGGGATCGGTTGAGGCGGTCGATCCGGTGGTGGGCGCCGTTCTCTCCGACTCCTTCCCGGCGGCCAAGGCGGTGACCGAGTGTCGGGTGGTCAACAGGCGGCGGGGAAGCGCGCCTCTCCCTGCGAGGGGGAGGTGGACAGTCGTCCCGTCGTTCCACTACCCTTGGGCGGCCGTCTTGGTCGCGCTCGATAGTGATGCGAGTCCGGCTGCGGCTGGCAGCCGACCCCTTGTCTCTTCTACCGCGGATGCCACCAGTCGGCATCTGGGATGTCGCGCCCTGATCTCGACGGGGAGGCGGATCATCGTTTTGCCAGTTGGGCACTTCAGTGCGGCAGCCGACCTCCTGATGCTCAGCAGCCGCGTCTAGGAGCTGCTGGACGCGCTCCGTCATGTGGCGACGCTTGTCGCCCTCGAGCTTGTCTAGCTCGTCTGCTGCCGCCTGGGCAGCTCGTATGTTCTCTGTGGGCGTGGCATAGACGAGACGATCTGTCCCGAACATGCTGGCGATGGTCGCGCCTGCTGCCGGATCGAACCAATCGCGGCTAGGCCCACGGTCTTTGGCGTCTTTGCCGATAGCACGCAGTCCATCTCACGCTGGTAGGCCTCAAAAGGCGTCTCATCTTTGGCGCCCATCCGGAAGACCCCGATCTTTGAGGCGGCGGAGGCACGCCGTGTTCGGCGTCTCGGCGTCGGCGTCTTCCGGGATGGGCGCGATCGGGTCTTGCGATTACCGCCGCAACGGATCAGCCACCTACGCGAGTGCTTTCGCCGTGGCGGATGACAAGCACCTCTGTGACGGTGCTGCCGCCGCTGTCCGCGCGAGGAAGCGATTCGTCGTAGACCACCACATTGGTGGGGAACGCGTCAAGCGACGTTGTGTCGTAGTCGACGAGCATCGGGTCGGTGGAGCCAACCGACTCCAAGTCCATAGCAGGCTCGCTGGCAACGTGGAGCTGATCAAGGAGGCTGACGAGGCGGCTCTCGGGGCCATCGGTGCCCACATCAGACGCGGGCTCGTCGGAGAGGCGAATCTCGCCAACAAGATCGGCGAGGCAGCTCGCCGCGTAGGCGACCTCCGCGCCGTGCAGCGCGTCAGCGCAGACACCGTCTGGTGTGCCGGGCTGGCTGCGTTCGCCAGGAAGGAACAAGGTTCCCGTCTAGAACAGGTCTCCGGGAGACGGTGCACCTCGCCCCAAGGTGGGCGCCAAATGTCGGGGGTTGGGTGTGATATATGCCAATGGATGGCTTATCATGGTGGGAGCGAGTAGAACGTCGCCGGTGCCTAGAAGCGGGTTGAGGCGTAGACACGAACACCGTCGCACTTTACCCAGGTTCGGGGCTCTCCTAGGAGATAACACCCCTAGTCCTGCTCTGCGGGGTCTCCGCATGATCACTAAGGCACTAGTGAGTACAATGGTGCTCCTCGAGCTGTATGCTAGAGGTGGAAGAAGGCAGGGCTCGCCCTCTCCTCTCTCTATGTGTGAGTCTAGTTCTAACTGGTCGGGAACCCTTTACATGGGTGCCCTGGGGGGTTTATATAGGCCTACCCCCTAGGGGTACAGTGGTAATCTGGCCGGGTATAGGACCCGACTGTCTGTGTCTTTGGTCGTCGCTTCTCCACCGGCTGCTGGGGCCCGCCGCCGACTGGTCTGGTACGAAACTGACAGGCCGCTCCCACCGCTCGTGGGTCTTGCCGGCTGCTGATTACTGTAGCCGCGATGCTAATGACGCATGCTTGGTCAGGGGAGCGTGGCTATAGTCCCGCCGTCTAGTGGGAGATCACTGTAGCCACATCGTGTCTCATCTGGTTAATGGTGCACAGGCCCCGAGGAAGAGCAGGCGCTGCTTTGAAGCTCCCGGCCTCCCTCGGTCTGGGTGGGCTTCCGCCGTCTTCAGGGCTCTCGCTTGCTGGTGCCCGCCCGCTTTGCAGGTCGTACCGACAGGCCGTCGTGGGGGCAGGGTACCGCCTGACAGGAGTGACATCAAGGGCGGAGTGGCAACAGTGTTGGACCGTGCGGAGATCTCTACATGTACGGGGTAATGTGGTCGCGCCCTGCCCTGGACGTGGGGGTGATGGACTACACTGTAGCCACACCCAGTCTTGTCTTCTTAACGGAGGCGCAGACTTTGAGGGCACCGCTGGCCGACTGCTAGGAGCCGGCCTCTCCTGAGGCCGCCTGCTGGGAGTCGGCCCGTATTGGTGCTGTCCTCTGGAGCTTGGCCGCCTTCCGGCAGCCGGCCATTCGGGCCAGCCAGCTACCAGGAGGCGGCGCTTCATTCTGGATGTTTATGGGGCGCAACCGGCCCAATGTCTTGAAAGGTTCAGGGACTCGGGTTAGGCTACCCGTGGCCCATTACTCCAACAAAGAGGACTAGGACCAATCTAGAGGAGCAAGATACCAGAAGGAAAGCCTCGCTTGCCGGGCAGGCGAGCTTAGCGAGGGCGGGGTCACCCTCGGCAGAAAATGTCCAAGCATCCCGGCAGGGCCTGCCGGGAATCACGGAGGCAAAAACCACCTCACCCAACCACTCCGCCGTGACCCATGTCAACGATCGATGCGGTGTCAAGCTGCAAAGTGACTAAGAGGCAACCATTTGCCACATGGCGGGCTTTCTCTTGAGGAGATGCCCACGAATGACACCCGTCCTGCAACGTGTCAAGCGAGCAGGTATGAAGCTGGCAAAACAGCCCGGCAGAGCTTGCCGGGCAAGCAACGATGTGATGTTGAGCGGTGCATTTAATGCGCCCTATTAGCCTGCAGAGTTAGGTAAGATAGCATTGTTTGCTATCTTATCAGGTCATAATGACTGTTTTGCCATTGTGGTGACCCCTTTAAACTATAAAAGGAGACCCATGGCAACGATAGAAAGGGTTAGAAGGTTGGACAACACACGCGTGTAGTCACTACCGCCCCTGCCAGGCAAGTGTACTACGCTCCACCGCCATTCTTCCACCATCAATCCACCAAAGGAGCTTCGGTTTTATGCCTCACGGCGGCCCGAACCTGGGTAAAATTGCCTATGTGATCGCTGCCGCGCTGCCCCACGTTCTTCTGCTCTTTGTGCAACGCGACATCCCCCCTACCGAACCAGCAAGGGGCCCTTGGTCCCACAGTTGGTCGTGGTTTCCCATGACACAAAGCAACAAGCGGAAGTGGCTGGGGTGCACGGAAATGATGCCAATGGCAAGAAGTGTGGCGGCTGGAGTTCGGTCAAGCTCGAGGTCGGCATTGCGGTGCACTATAGGAGGCGTGGGTGGTGGCATAAGGTTTCTAGGGAGGTGCTAAGCACGGTGGCATTCTCGGGCACGAGCCTTGCTAGCTCACACAACGACGGCGACGTGGGCGGCGGCAGGGAGCTCACGGCTAAGGCGGGGAGAGGAGCTAGATGACTCAAGCGAGAGAGTGAGGAGAGGGGTTCGGATTGGACGCTCACGGTGATTCGGATGAGGAGCAAGGTGAGGCCGGGGATGCACTAGATGGCGCAAATCGACCGCGGCGATCACCGGAGAGCCGCGGCGATGAAGACGGCGGGGACGATGATGTGGCGTCTCGTTCCATGGATCGGTTGATGAGGACATCAATACCATTGTTACACCCACAGCCCCTGCTGCTATACATACTGGACCAATTACTAGAGCTCGCGCACCCCAATTAAATTATCACGCACTTTCGTTTCTTGGTAACGATTCTAATTTTCATGAGAATATGATGCTGCCTAAATTGGATACATTTGTTTTGCTTACAATGAAGGGCCTAGCTTGGACAAGAAAGATGAAGCTTGGAGCAAGTTCAAGCATGGAGATGATGGCATGCGCAAGGGGAACAAGAACGGAGTTACAAGTGATGATTCCAGGACTTTGAAGCCACCATAATGAGTGCATGAAGCCTTGGACGAAATATAAAAGACGCCACTTCATAAATTTCGTCCAGAGACTATTCTAGGTGCTGTGTCACCTTATTTTGTGCCAGGCCCATGTAATTTCGAAATACTTGATTATAGGCAGTTTTTAGAGTCTGTATGTGTGAGGAAACAAGAGTTAGGGTTGGTTTCGGACCCCTCCTCCAAGGGCCACGAAATTCCCCCCTCTCTCCTCCATATGTACAGCCCTTAGGACATCGTTTAGACTTTGGGGTTTTGTTTAGATTAAAGTTCGCCATAGTTGCAACTTCGCGTACTTCGTTTGTGTTCAACGACCAGACAAAGGCGTCACAGAACCCCACCTTGATCAATCAAGCTTTCCTCTTATATTCGCAACATATCCAGATTGCAATCTTAGTTTCTTGCTTGTTCTTCGTTTGCCTGCAGGAAACAGACCTTCGTGGTCAGGTTGATCGTGCTCCGGCATGGTCAATAACCTCTCGGAGTTGGTTTAGTGAATGTTAAGGCGCGACGTCCTCGCATGTTCGTAGTCAGATCGTCAAAGTCGACTTCCTCAAAATCATAGCCACCATCTCATCGAAAGATGGGACACCTTTGCCTCTATCAAGTGGTATCAGATTTCCAGGTTGCTCGGTGAGATTTTACAGTTTTTCATAGTTTAGATCGAGTCTGTTCTTCATACCTACAGTCCATGAAAAAAGCCAAAAAAAATAGGGTTAGTTCATCATATCCGAACCAGTCTGAGCCTTTGCATAGTCTTTTCAGTATTTTGCTATGTTGAATTTGCGGTTGCATCGTCGTGTCTAGTTGCTGGTCTTAGAGTCTAGTCTTTTAGAGTTTCGGGTTCTGGTCATAAGTCACGCCGCCGCCGCACCATCATCATCGCCCCTACCATCTACCACCACCACTTATCCGCCACCGATCCATCTCCATATACCATCACCAATCCGTATCCATATACCACCACCAATCTGTATCCATGTACAACCACCAATCCGTATCAATATACCACCACCGCTGCCATATCCTACCACCATATATCCACCACCAATCCGAGTTCCTTTCATATTAGGTTTGTTTTCGAGATCCGTCTAATTTCCGATTCGTGTTTCCTTGCTTGAGTAGGTTTCGAAAAAAAAGTCTGGAGACCCCCGGGCAGTTTTTAGGCTAAAATTTTCACAGGCAAATTTTTTCCCTATCCTGTTTTTAGGCTTTTCTGAGTCTTTTGAGCCACGTGCCATCATAGTGATTTTGTGTCGCACTTTTTCGCCTCGCTGCCCTGATTTCTGAAAAATCAAAAAAAAATCGTTCCCATCTTGTCAGTTTGACCTGGGAAGAGTTTGGAGACACTCGCCATTATAGTGATTTTTCGCAAAAAAAAGAGGAGCGCCAAAAAATACAGAGCGGAAAAAGAATTCCAGAGTGTGATTTTCCCTTGTTTACGTGCAGCGCCATGATTTTGTTAGTGTTCTAGGCTCGCGTCTCTGGCACGGTCTAGCCTAGGACCAGCACAGTACCTTCGCTGAGCGTTTATTCAACTTTGCATCTCTGAATTGATTATTGATAATCTTTTTGCTACCATATTATAAGCCTTCCTAGCTCCACATAAATCTACGTCGTGTGTTTGACTCTCCCTGCTAATCGCTCTATCCAAGCTATGAGAGTTTTGACTACATCGGTTGCCGATCACCTCCTGCCGCTGGGTAAGAACTGGTAAGAATTTGAGATTTGCTTGACGGATTTGTGACACCCACCACCACCACTTGTTAGTAGTCTGTAGGATCATATTCTTGTGTGTTTCTATTCTTTGCTAACCATGGCGAGATCACAAGCGGCGAGATTGTTGGGAGAACTTGATGAACAAGGAACTTCATGATAAGTTTCACCAAATGATGAGTGGACAGGTGCAAGATGTGCTAAACAGATTTGAAGAGGCCATGGAGAAGATAGATGGCATGGAGAAGACGTTCGAAACAAAGCTCGATAACAAGTTTACTGAATTGCTTTCGCGTTTTCCACCACCGCCGCCGGCTGCACCTGTTGCACCTCTACAACAACAACAACAACAACAACAACAACAACAACAACAACAACAACAACATCGCCTTCCAAATCAAGTGGGACGAGCACAACACGTTCCCATTGACCCTGGGAAAAATTCTTGTGCCGTTGTTGATCATGACCTTTTTCCTAAACTGAAATTGAATATTCCACCATTTGAGGGTAGATATGTTCCTGATATATATCTTACTTGGCAGTTAGAAACTGAACAATGTTTTACATGTTTACAATATCCCGAGTAGAGACGTGTTCCTGCTGCTGATTGTGCTTTCGATAGTTTTCCATGTGTTTGGTGGTCTGAACATTGTAGATTATATCCTATTCCAGCTACTTGGGCTGCTTTGAAAACTGCTATGCGTACTCGTTGGGTTCCACCATATTATCAACGTGAATTACTTCAAAAATTGCAGCGCTTAAGACAAGGAAAAAATTCTGTAGAAGAATATTATCAAGAATTACAAACTGGCATGATTAGATGTGGTATTGTTGAGGAGAATGAAGCTATGCTTGCACGTTTTATGGGTGGATTAAATAGAGAGATTCAGACCATTCTAGAGTATAAGGAGTATAATAATATCACTCGTTTATTCCATCTTCCTTGTAAAGCTGAACGTGAAGTGGAGGGTCGACAAGCATTGGTGCGGACTAACTTTTCTGTAGGTCGACCTTCATCATGGACACCGCATGCATCCTCTACTTCGACACATTCTACTGCACCGACACCTCCATCAGCCGTTACCTCCAGCCGTAAGGCATTGGTGCGGACTAACTTTTCTGCAGGTCGACCTTCATCATGGACACCGCATGCATCCTCTACTTCGACACATTCTACTGCACCGACACCTCCATCAGCTGTTACCTCCATCTTGCTTGTAAAGCTGAACGTGAAGTGGAGGATCGACAGGCATTGGTGCGGACTAACTTTTCTGCAGGTCGACCTTCATCATGGACACCGCATGCATCCTCTACTTTGACACATTCTACTGCACCGACACCTCCATCAGTTGTTACCTCCAGTCGTGATACAACGAAGCAAGCACAACCACCATTATCTACCAAGAGCACACCTATCGGGCCTGCACAGAGTTCTTCTTCCATGGCATCAACAGGGCACACAAGTGATATCATTTGTTGTCGTTGTAAGGGAAGAGGACATTTGGCGAGATAATACAAATCTCAGCGTGTGATGATTGCTACTGAGGATGGTGGGTATGAGTCCGCTAGTGACTATGATGAGGAGACTTTGGCTCTTATTACACTTGAAGAACACGGTGGAGATGATTCTGATCATGAGATGCAATACAGCTCCTGAAGATGCTGACAGGTATGAATGTTTAGTTGCTCAACGTGTTTTGAGTGTGCAGGTCACACAAGCTGAGCAAAATCAGAGTTTATTCCATACAAAGGGAGTTGTGACGGGACGTTCTGTTCGCGTCATCATAGATGGAGGGAGCTGCAACAACTTGGCTAGCATGGAGATGGTGGAGAATCTATCTCTCACCACAAGACCACATCCACATCCTTACTACATCCAATGGTTCAACAACAGCGGCAAGGTTAAGGTAACACGTCTTTGTTCGTGTGCATTTTAGTATCTCTACATATGCTGATTATGTTGATTGTGGTGTGGTACCCATGCAAGCATGTTCCTTATTACTTGGTAGACCATGGCAATTTGATAAAAATTCTATACACCATGGTAGAAATAATCAGTATACTCTTGTTCATAAGGATAGCCATATTACTTTGCTTCCTATGACTCCTCAATCATTTTGAAAGATGATATTAATAGAGCTAATAAAGCAAAACAGGAGAAAAATAAGAGTGAAAATCAGATTGTTGCAAAAGAATTTGAGCAACAAATGAAACCTAATAATAAACCATCTAGTGTTGCTTCTGAAATTAAATTGAAAAGTGCATGTTTACTTGCCACAAAATCTGATATTGATGAGCTAGATTTCAGCAAATCTGTTTGCTATGCTTTTGTGTGCAAAGAGGAATTATTTTCATTCGAGGACGTGCCTTCCTCTTTGCCCCCTGCTATCACTAACATTTTGCAGGAGTTCGCTGACATCTTACCACAAGACGTGCCACCGGGATTACCACCTATTCGAGGGATTGAGCATCAAATTGACTTAATTCCCGGTGCATCGCTACCCAACCGTGCACCATATCGTACCAATCCAGAGGAGACGAAAGAGATTATGCGTCAAGTACAGGAGCTGCTCGACAAAGGTTACATATGCGAATCTCTTAGTCCTTGTGATGTTCCTATTATACTAGTGCCTAAAAAGGATGGTACGTCGCGTATGTGTGTTGATTGTAGATGCATTAATAATATTACTATTCATTATCTTCATCCTATTCCTAGGCTAGATGATATGCTTGATGAATTGAGTGGCTCTAGATTGTTGCAAAACAATTTGAGCAACAAATGAAACCTAATAATAAACCATCTAGTGTTGCTTCTGAAATGAAATTGAAAATTGCATGTTTACTTGCCACAAAATCTGATATTGATGAGCTAGATTTCAGCAAATCTGTTTGCTATGCTTTTGTGTGCAAAGAGGAATTATTTTCATTCGAGGACGTGCCTTCCTCTTTGCCCCCTGCTGTCACTAACATTTTACAGGAGTTCGCTGACATCTTACCACAAGACGTGCCACCGGGATTACCACCTATTCGAGGGATTGATCATCAAATTGACTTCCCGGTGCATCGCTACCCAACCGTGCACCATATCGTACCAATCCAAACGAGACGAAATAGGTTATGCGTCAAGTACAGGAGCTGCTTGACAAAGGTTACATACGCGAATCTCTTAGTCCTTGTGTTGTTCCTATTATACTAGTGCCTAAAAAGGATGGTACGTTGCGTATGTGTGTTGATTGTAGATGCATTAATAATATTACTATTCATTATCTTCATCCTATTCCTAGGCTAGATGATATGCTTGATGAATTGAGTGGCTCTACAATTTTCTCCAAAGTTGATTTGCGTAGTGGATGCCATCAAATTCGTATGAAATTGGGAGATGAATGGAAAACAGCATTTAAAACTAAGCTTGGTTTATATGAGTGGTTAGTCATGCCTTTTGAGTTAACTAATGCACCTAATATTTTCAGGAGACTAATGAACGAAGTTTTACGTGCTTTCATTGGACGATTTGTGGTAGTCTGTTTTGATGATATACTTATTTATAGCAGATCTTTGGAGGAACATTTGGAACATTTATGTGTTGTTTTTATTGCTCTACGTGATGCACGTTTGTTAGGTAACCTTGGGAAGTGCACCTTCTGCACCGACCGAGTATCTTTTCTTGGCTATGTTGTTACTCCACAGGGAATTGAAGTTGATAAAGCCAAGATTGAAGCTATTGAGTGTTGGCCGCAGCCCAAAACGGTCACACAAGTGAGGAGTTTTCTTGGCCTCTCTGGATTCTATAGGCGTTTTGTGAGAGATTTCAGCACCATTGCTGCACCTCCCAATGAGCTTACAAAGCAGGATGTGCCTTTTGTTTGGGGTACCACACAGGAAGAAGCCTTCACCGTATTGAAAGATAAGTTGACACATGCTCCTTTACTCCAAGTTCCTAATTTTAATAAGACTTTTAAGCTTGAATGTGATGCTAGTAGAATTGGATTAGGAGGTGTGTTATTACAAGATGGAAAACCTGTTGCATACTTTTCTGAAAAATTGAGTGGGCCTAGTCTGAATTATTCTACTTATGATAAAGAATTATATGCTCTTGTTCGGACTTTAGAAACATGGCAACATTATTTATGGCCCAAAGAATTTGTTATACATTACGATCATGAATCTTTCAAACATATTAAAAGTCAAGCTAAACTGAATCGTAGACATGCTAAATGGGTTGAATTCATTGAGACTTTCCCTTATGTCATTAAACACAAGAAGGGTAAAGAAAATGTTATTTCTGATGCATTGTCTCGCTGCTATACTATGCTTTCACAACTTGACTTTAAAATATTTGGTTTGGAGACCATCAAAGATTAATATGTACATGATGCTGATTTTAAAGATGTAATGCAGAATTGTAAATAAGGAAGAACGTGGAACAAGTTTGTCATTAATGATGGATTTGTGTTTCGTGCTAACAAGCTATGCATTCCAGCTAGCTCCGTTCGTCTTTTCTTGTTGCAGGAGGCACATGGAGGAGGATTAATGGGACACTTTGGCGTGAAGAAGACGGAGGATATACTTGCTACACATTTCTTTTGGCCAAAGATGAGACGTGATGTTGAGTGTTTTGTTGCTCGTTGCAGTACATGTCAAAAAGCTAAGTCATGACTAAATCCTCATGGTTTATATATGCCTTTTCCTGTACCTAGTGTTCCTTGGGAGGGTATATCTATGGACTTTGTTTTAGGTTTACTTCGAACAAAGAAGGGGAGGGATAGCATATTTGTTGTCGTGGATAGGTTCTCCAAAATGGCACACTTCATACCATGTCATAAAAGCGATGATGCTGTTAATGTTGCTGATTTGTTCTTTCGTGAAATTATTCACTTGCGTGGTGTGCCAAATACTTTTGTTTCAGATCATGATACTAAATTTCTTAGCCACTTTTGGAGATTTTTATGGGCTAAGTTGGGGACTAAACTGCTTTTTAGTACTACTTGTCATCCCCAAACTGATGGACAAACTGAAGTAGTCAATAGAACATTGTCTACTATGCTTAGGGTTGTTTTGAAGAATAATAAGAAATTGTGGGAAGAATGCTTGCCTCATATTAAATTTTCTTATAATCGTTCAGTGCATTCTACTACTAAGATGTGCCCTTTTGAAATTGTGTATGGTTTCCTACCTCGTGCACCTATTGATTTGTTGCCTCTTCCATCTTCGGAGAAGGTTAATTTTGATGCTAAAGAACGTGTTGAATTGATTTTAAAAATGCATGAGTTAACTAAGGAAAACATTGAGCGTATGAATGCTAAATATAAACTTCTTTGGAGATAAGGGTAGAAAACATGTTGTGTTTGCACACGGAGATCTTGTTTGGTTACATTTGCGTAACGATAGATTTCCTAATTTGCATAAATCAAAGCTAATGCCACGTCTTGATGGTCCTTTTAAGGTGTTAGAGAAAATAAATGATAATGCATATAAACTTGAGCTGCCTGCAGATTTTGGGGTTAGTCCCACTTTTAACATTGCAGATTTGAAGCCTTATTTGGGAGAGGAAGATGAGCTTTCGTCGAGGACGACTTCATTTCAAGAAAGGGAGGATGATGAGGAAAACAATACCATTGTTACACCCATAGCCCCTGCTGCTATATATACTGGACCAATTACTAGAGCTCACACACGCCAATTGAATTATCAGGTACTTTCGGTCCTTGGTAACGATTCTAATGTTCATGAGAATATGATGCTACCTAAGTTGGATACATTTGTTTTGCTTACAAGTGAAGGGCCTAGCTTGGACAAGAAAGATGAACATTGGAGCAATTTCAAGCATGGAGATGATGGCATGTGCAAGGGGAATAAGAACGGAGTTACAAGTGATGATTCCAGGACTTTGAAGCCACCATAATGAGTGCATGAAGCCTTGGACGAAATATACAAGATGCCACTTCATAAATTTCGTCTAGAGGCTATTCAAGGTGTTGCGTCACTTTTGGGCCAGGCCCATGTAATTTCGAAATACTTGATTATAGGCGTGTTTTAGAGTCAGTATGTGTGGGGAAACAAGAGTTAGAGTTGGTTTCGGACCACTCCTCCAAGGGCCACAAAATTCCCCCTCTCTCCTCCATATATACAGCCCTTAGGGCATCGTTTAGACTTTGGGGTTTTGTTTAGATTAAAGTTCGCCATAGCTGCAACTTCGCGTACTTCATTTGTGTTCAACGACCAGACAAAGGTGTCATAGAACCCCACCTTGATCAATCAAGCTTTCCTCTTATATTCGCAATATATCCATATTGCAATTTAGTTTCTTGCTTGTTCTTCGTTTGCCTGCAGGAAATAAACCTTTGAGGTCAGGTTGATCATGCTCCGACGTGGTCAATAACCTCTCGGAGTTGGTTTAGTGATTGCTAAGGCGCGACGTCCTCGCACGTTCGTAGTCGGATCGTCAAAGTCGACTTTCTCCAAAACGATAGCCACCATCTCATCGAAAGACGGGACACCTCTGCCTATATCATCGGTGGAGAGGTCTAGGACGAGTCTGTGGTGCCTCTGGACATGGAGAGGAGCCGCGGGGAGCTCGGTGGCTGCGGCTACGGCAAACGGCAGCGAGGGTGGCGCTCGGGCGTTCATGGTGGCTGAGGGAGAGGGGTCAAGGGGAGACGATGAGGGCGAGGGAGAGTGAGAGAGGGTCGAGGAGGTCGCGTTGCGCTCGTAGGCTCGTCAGGCAGCAGCGGGAAGCAGGAGGTGGCGCAGCACGTGGTTGCACGTGTTGGGCACACACCCTCGTCCTCCTGGCAGATGAGGAAGACGACAGGGGGAGGCTGCTAGGCTGGGCCAGCCAGCTAGGCCGCGAGGTAAGACCACGTACAGTAGTCTCTCTCTCTATTTTATTTCTGTTTTCTAATTTTATTTTCTGTTTTTAATTTAGTAAAAATACTAAACCATTTCCAAAAATCCTAAAATAAATTGTGGGCACATTTTGAATTATTTCCAACAGCCCTTAATGGTTTTTAGAATTATCGGAGCATTTATATTATTTATAGAATTTAATTGCCCCAATTCATATACAATATGAGTTAATTCAAAAATCTAGAATTGTCCTAGAAATATGTGCACCATTTTGGGTAGAGGGTTTCAACCAATTAAGAAATGATGAACTTCTTTGAAGGGCATTTTGGTTTCATTGAAAATATTTTTATTTGAACCTACACTACTGCAGGATGCTGCTAATGCGACACTACGATCAGAGACCCTTTGACGAAACTGTGTGCGATGCATTAATCACAAACGGGGATGTAAAAACTCGTCAAAAAAGGTGCAAAACGTTTGCGATGAATGATACATCAAACACGGTTCAGATTTTAGTTGCGTGTGCGATCCAGGGCACACGGTTGACCTGTTTGAATTGTTTGCGATGAGGCAGAGCAACAGAAACGGGCAGCCAAATCAATGTGTGTGCGATATATGGCATACAGCTCGCTTCGATGAAATGTTTGCTATTAGGGAGTGCAACAAAATGGTTAGCCAGATCAAGGTGTGTGTGATATAGGGCATACGGTTCACTCGGATGAACTTTTTTCGATTAGCGAACACAACAGAAACGGTTCAACTTAACAAGTGTGTGATACGTGGCAAATAGCCGACTCAACAACGAGCAACCACGTGGTCAACCTTTTGCCATCAATAAATTTTGACCTTGTTTCTCGTCACATTGCAGATTACAATGCAATAACTAATTGCAAATCTGTTCACACCCTTCAAACTTATATGTGTTCACACTTACCACCGGGCTATAAAAACTACCCACTTGCAAATTACTTCACAGTTCCTCTCCTCATCACCCACAAAACTGGTCTTTCCTATCAAGTTGTTCCGCCATGACCGGTAAGAGGAGTTTAGGGTGGACATATAACCAGGCAGCAAAGACCAAGGCCGCGGAAGCACTAGAGAGGTCCCGCCGCGAAGCCGCAGCCACAGCAAAGATGTCCCGACGCGCCGCAGAGCCCTCGAACGAGCTCTCATGGGCACGCGAGGGCTCTCACAAGAGCATTCACGGCGTCGGCCATCGCGACGAGCCGGCGTTCCTAAAGTTCTTCGCCGGCGACGATGACATTCTTGCTGGCGTCACTACGCAGCAGGAGCTGGTCGATGGCTTGATGAAGCTGCTCAAGATCAGCGATGCCTCGGTTGACAAAGCGACCAGCCTCGTCGAGCAACTCATGGATGACAATGCGAATCTCCTCAAGGCGCTCGCCGAGAAGGAGGAGGAGGCCGCCGGCTGGAAGATGCTGCATGAGCAGAGCAGTGCCTCGGGGATGATGGCCAGCGGCGATCGTCGAGGAACTGATGGGTGACTTGAGGAAGCTCCGAATCGAGCGCGAGCAGGAGGCGGAGGAATCCGTGGCTGCTTTCAGGCAAAGTCGTGAGGAATTGAAGAAGGAGCTGGAGGATGTCGTTGCCCGGCGATCCATCGAAGAGTAGAGACAGTAGCGACCCAGATCGTTGTCTTCAATTTCCTTCTTGTCTTGCCCCCGCGTCTTCCGGGCTTTGCCGCATGTGGCATTTTAAATTATCCGGAATATGTAAGACAAATATTATCTGCGCCATTGTAAATTTGTCGTCAAGTTATGAGCAAGGCGGGCGGCAGCTGGTGCATGGAGGTCAAAGAGCTCGCTTCCTGGTGAGCATGGGTGGCCTTGCTGCTCGCACATGTCCCGTCGAGCCTGCGACTGCGAGGTGGATAGGATGCACGCGTCCCATCGAGCCAGCGCGGCAGACTGCTCGCACGCGTCCCGTTGAGCTTGCACGCCGGTCTCACGCTCGTCCCGTCTAATCAAACAGCTACACGCACGCCACTGAGTATGGTTAAATTACGACATGGTTAATATAATACAACCGTTTGCGATATTAACGTGTCGGCTTTTTGTTTCAAAAATGACTTCATTGGCTACTAATGTGTACGCCTCTTCTCAAACTGGATGGTTTTTTTACCACGGCATATATGTGCCATGTCATGAAACCATGCCAAGTTTCATGTTTTTTGGGTGAGTTTTTGATTTACTAGGATTTAAAAACCAAGATTGTCAATGTTTCAGGATGACTACAAGTTTGTAATTCATTCCCATTCCTTAAATGAGACCTAATCATGCACCCAATGACACATGTACGATTTCCCACCCATTTTGCTTCACTGGAGCATCTGCTTGTAGTTCAAAATTGAATTATGGACTACATTAAATGTGTAGAAAACTTAGTAATTAGTAATATATATACAATGGCCAAACGAACCCTGAACATTTTCAAATTTCAGCCCGACACTCCTGTTATTCTATGTTGCCTGCAGAAAACAAAGTTCAAGGCGAGAAGAGGCAGCGATTATCGTTTCGCCCACAAGAGGGGCATGTTTCCCTACCGGAACCATGAGGGTTGCGACAGGCTCCGGTTTGTAAGAGGCTTGTAATATAGCTTCGCCCAAATTGGACAATTATATGTACTCCCTCCGTCCCGAAATACTTGTCGCAGAAATGGTTGCATCTTAAACTAAAATATTACTAGATACATCCATTCCTCCGACAAGTATTTCCGGAGGAGGGAGTACCATGTAGTGACACCATGCCAAGTTTCATGATTTCCTGGTGAGTTTTGGATTTACAAAGATTTAGAAACGAGATTTGCAATGTTTGTGGCCAAATCAGGACAGCAAGACAGTTGAATTCGTTCCCATTCGTTCCATGGGACCTAAACATGCACCCCAAGGGCACATGTACTTTTTTCTAGTCATTCTGGTGCACTGGAGCATGTATTTGTAGTTCGGATTTGAATTATGGACATTAAATGCCTAGAAAACTCAATTAATGAATAAAAAAGGTCAAACGATCCATGAATAATTTCAAAGTTCAGCGCGAATCTGCCGTTGTTTCGTGTCGCATGTAGAAGAAAATATAAGGCTAGAAGAGGGAGTGATTATCGTTTGGCCCACAAGGGGACACGTTTCCCTATCGATACCACGAGGGTTCTTGCGATAGGCTCCGGTTTGTAAGAGGTTTGTAATAAAGATTGGCCCAAATTGGCAATGTTTTTACCACGACATATATGTGCTATGACGTGACACCATGCCATCTTTGATGACTTTCTGGTGAGTTTTGGATTTATGGGGACTTAAAAACTGAGATCCGAAATGTTTGAGGACGATCCAGGACATCGGTATGGTTGTAATTCATTCCCATTCTTGGCATGGGAACTAAACATGCACCCAAGGACACATGTATAATTTTTCTAGCCATTTTGGTGAACTGGAGCATGTATTTGTAGTTCAGATTTGAATTATGGACATTAAATGCCTAGGAAACTCAATTAGTGTATAAAAGTTCAAACGAACCCTGAATAAGTTCATATTTCAGCACGGATATCATGTCGTTCCATGTTTCTTGTGGAAGAAAATACAAGGGGAAAAGAAGCAGTGATTACGTTTCGCCCTCAAGGGGAACACGTTTCCCTATCGGAACCACGAGCCTTCTTTGAGAGAAGCTCCGATTTTTGTAAGAGGTTTGTAATAAAGGTTGACCCAAATTGGACAATGTTTTTACCACGACATATATGTGCCATGACGTGACACCCTGCCACCTTCAATGAATTTCTGGTGAGTTTAGGATTTACGGGGATTTAAAAACCGAGATTCCAAATGTTTGAGGACGAGCCAGGATGCGGGTACGGCTGTAATTCGTTCCCATTCCTGGCATGGGACCTAAACATGGACCCAAGGACACATGTATAAATTTTCTAGGCATTTTGGTGAACTGGAGCATGTATTTGAAGTTAAGATTTTAATTATGGACATTAAATGCTTAGGAAACTCAATTAGTGTATAAAAAGGCCAAACGAACCCTGAATAAGTTTAAATTTCAGCACGGATATCATGTCGTTCCATGTTGCCCGTAGAAGAAAATACAAGGCGAAAAGAGGCAGTGATTATGTTTCGCCCAGCCGGACTATATCCTTTGGCCAGACTGTTGGACTATGAAGATACAAGATTGAAGACTTTGTCCCGTGTCCGGATGGGACTCTCCTTGGCGTGGAAGGCAAGCTTGGCAATTCGGATATGTAGATCTCCTCCCTTGTAACCGACTCTATGTAACCCTAGCCCCCTCTGGTGTCTATATAAACCGGAGGGCTTAGTCCGTAGGACAACAACAATCATAACCATAGGCTAGCTTTTAGGGTTTAGCCTACACGATCTTGTGGTAGATCAACTCTTGTAATACTCATATCATCAAGATCAATCAAGCAGGAAGTAGGGTATTACCTCCATCGAGACGGCCCGAACCTGGATAAAACATTGTGTCCCCCGCCTCCTGTTACCATCCGCCTTAGACGCACAGTTCGGTACCCCCTACCCGAGATCCGCCGGTTTTGACACCGACATTGGTGCTTTCATTGAGAGTTCCACTATGCCGTCACCATAAAGGCTTGATGGTTCCTTCGATCATCGACAACGTTGCGATCCAGGGTGAGGTTTTCCTCCCCGGACAGATCTTCATATTCGGCGGCTTCGTACTGCGGGCCAATTCGCTCGACCATCTAGAGCAGATCAAAAGCTACGCCCCTGGCCGTCAGGTCAGGTTTGGAAGCTTGAACTATACTGCAGACATCCGTGGAGACTTGATGTTCGGCGGATTTGAGCCCATGCACAGTCATGACGAGCATGACTTAGCTCTGCTGTCGGACAGTGTTCGGGAGATCACACCTGCGGCTACTCCGGCCCTCAATCCGGAACAGATTGCGTCGTCCGAGGACGGGTGGATGGACCCCGCCACGGAGGCCGCACACTCAGTGGAGATAGAGCCGAATACTGACTTCACCTCCTATGAGACCTGTGTTACCGGATCCTTGGATTCGTCCCCGGCCACGGGCTCCGAACCGTCTGCATCCGTGCCTATCGAATCTGATTGGGCACCGATCATGGAGTTTTCCTTAGCGGATATCTTTCAGCACTCGCCCTTGGGCAATGTGCTAAATTCATTAAGGTCTCTCTCCTTGTCAGGAGGCCCTTGGCCGAACTATGTCCGGCTCGAGCGGGAAGCGAACGACGAAGAAATTCGTTCCCCACCCACCACCCACTTAATAGCCACTATCGACGACTTAACCGACATGCTCAATTTCGACTCCGAAGACATCGATGGTATGGACGATGATGCAGGAGAGGAACAAGAACCACCGCCCACAGGGCACTGGACAGCCACTTCATCACACGATATATATGGTGGATACACCCAAATAAAACAATGAAAAGGAACGAAAGGATGCATCAAAGTATAGTTCCCTCGAGAAGCAACCAAAGTGACGGCGTAGGCGCCACTCCAAATCCCGCCACGGCAAAAACAGCGATAACAGCGCAAGAAAGAATAATACCTCGGTCAACTCCAGAGGAAACGATGACCACATGGACCCAGCGACAGAGTAGGATGAGCCAGCGGACGGCGAACATAGCACGGAGCCATTGTCCGATCACGGTGATGCCGAGGATAAAGCTAGTCAACCTGTCTCCGGAGAGGAGAACAGTCCGGACGAGGATGAACACATCATCCCGGAAAGGCACTTGGAGCAAGAGAACCTCCATAGTAGGCTTCTTGCCACCGCGAGGAGTCTAAAGAAGCAGAAGCAAAGGCTCAAGGCCGCGCAAAATACACTCAATAGTAGATGGAAGAAAGTTCTCGACACTGCAGAAAAATACGGCAGTCGCCACACAAAGAGCTATCCAAAGCGCACGCTGCTGCCTGAATTCGATGACGAGGCCTTAGAGCCCACAGAGCCAAAAAATAAAATGGCCAATCAGCCGGATCGACCACCCCATGGCCGCGGTAGGGCGGCTAACGATGTCGGTATGACCAGGTCCATCTACGGATCTAGGAAGCGTGCTCTGGCACAGAATCAAAACCGAACACTACAACCGTCAGAACGTCATGACACGTCCAAGTACAGGGGTGCCGCCGAACACTACAGCCGATGAGGTGCTGGATCACGAATTCCCAGAGGGATTCAAACCAGTGAACGTAGAGGCGTACGACGGAACGATAGACCCTGGTGTCTGGATTGAGGACTTTATACTTCATGTCCATATGGCTCGCGGAGATGATCTCCACGCCATCAAATACTTGCCCCTCAAGTTGAAAGGACCAGCTCGGCATCGGATGAAAAGCCTCCCCAAAAACCCAATTGGAAATTGGGAAGATCTTGAGGATGCTTTTAGGGCTAATTTTCAAGGGACCTATGTCCGACCTCCGGATGCAGACGATTTAAGTCATATAATTCAACAGCCCGGAGAGTCAGCCCGAAAGCTTAGGAACAGATTCCTCACTAAGAAGAATCAAATCGTCGATTGCCCGGACGCCGAAGCTTTAGCAGCTTTTAAGCACAGTGTCCGGGACGAATGGCTTGCCAGACACCTCGGCCAGGAAAAACCGAGGACAATGGCAGCCCTGACAAGCCTTATGACTCGCTTTTGCGCGGGCGAAGATAGTTGGCTGGCCCGTAGCGGCACCAAATGACCGTGCACATCCGGGTTAGGGATGGCAATGGAAAACCACGACGCAACAAAAGCAAGCGTCGAAACAATGAAGACAGCCCAGACAACACGGTGGTGAACGCCGGATTCAAGGGCTCATGATCCGGCCAACGGAAAAAGCCATTTAAAGGCAGCAGAGATGGACCGTCCAGCCTAAACAAGATTCTAGACAGATTATGTCAGATTCATGGCACCTCCGACAAACCTGCGAATCACACCAACAGAGAATCATGGGTTTTCAAGTAGGCCAGTAAGCTAAACGCCGAACACAAGGGGAGGGAGACACCAAGTGAAGGCGAGGATGAGCCTCCAGCAGAATATTGGGGGGCAGAAGAAGTTCCCACCAGAGGTCAAAACATTAAACATGATTCACGTGACGAAGAGGAGGGGCAACACGCACTCCGAGATGTATGCACCGTAGAGCCCGTCACCCCCAAGTTCAACCCTTGGTCGACCTGCCCGATCAATTTTGATCGCAGGGATAGCCCGACCAATGTCCGGGATGGAGGATCGGCTGCCTTAGTGCTAGACCCAATAATCAACGGATACCATCTCAATCGAGTCCTTATGGATGGCGGCAGTAGTCTTAATCTGATATATCAGGACACAGTCCGCAAAATGGGGATAGACCCAACGAGAATTAGCCAAAGCAATACTACCTTTAAAGGAGTAATACCAGGCCCAGAGGCCCGCTGCACGAGCTCCCTCATAACAAAGGTTGTATTCGGTTCTCCCGACAACTTCCGAAGTGAAAAGTTAACCTTCGACATCACTCCATTCCGAAGCGGCTATCAAGCACTACTCGGAAGAACGGCCTTCGCTCATTTTAATGCAGTACCGCATTACGCTTATCTTAAGCTCAAGACGCCCGGTCCATGCGGCGTCATCATAGTTAGCAGAAACGCAGAGCGTTCCTTGCGTACGGAAGGATGTGTGACGGCTTTAACAGCCGAACACTGACTGGCCTCTCGAACCAGAATAAACGATCGGTCGTCAAGACCGTGGACACGGCTAGACGAGTCTGGCACACCACTAGCTGTAACAACTTAGATAAACCTGAGATTGGGTTGATGAATATACCCCCGTAGATGGTGCTAGGGGCTTCCAGCATGTAAAAAAGGCTACAGTTCGGCTCGACCTTATTTTGAATTTTAATGGTTTATTAAGAATAACCAATTTTTTATACGACAAATTTCACCTGAGCTTTTCTCTTTTATAGATGATAATCGTGCTACACCCTTCCAGGATAAGCCACAACGGAGACACAGGCGCAGACATGCAGCAGGGCCCCGCTCAAAGGTTTCTTTTTAGATTAAGACCATGTGTAAACCTTTCTTACTGTCTCTTGTTGCTTTACACCCTCCAGATACTAAAACATAACCGAGAGGGATGCTGGCGTTATTGGCATTTCGCCACGCCAGACTAATGCACGTACCTGGGAATTCAGGGTTCGTTATCAAGGGAGTTACCCAGCCCGGTATATGTTGTAAAGACCGAATACCTTAGGGAGTGTTCGGCGTCGCGAGTTTGGCCTTATATGCATCAGCTCCGAATCATGTCTTTGGTCAATAGTGGGGTTTGCCCGGCTCCCATGTTTTGGTACCTTACGTTTCGCTATATCGGCTAAGGTAGCACTGGAGAACTACTGCGATTGTGCCCTGGTTCATCCGGACGAGCACCTCAGTAGAGAAAGCCAAAAACTGACTGTCATGATATAACACGAGACTGCTCAACCACTCGATGACTCATCGGAATCTTCGCGATTCCTCCGCATTAACGAAGGACCGGTTTCCCGGTCATGTATGTGCGCGCACCATCTTCGGATAGACGCGGAAGTACCAGGGGCTATATAGTAGCCCCACTGTCAAACTCCTGTCTAAGTGAAAGTGTTAAAGCAATATAGTCCGATTGCCTTGTTCGCCGTGCTATCACCTCCTTAATGGACCAAGACGTTGGATCAATTGTGAATACGCGCTTTTCCGAACACCCCCGCATTACATGCGTGGGGGCTGAAATTTGACGACTGCAAACTTTCAGGTTATATACATACATAAACGGCCGCACAGGAGGCATCATAATACTTTCAGGCAAAAGTATAAACACAGCCTTTATAATCCTAATAGCATTGTTTTTACAATCGGGTTACATGTAACTAGAACATGATACTCTTCGAGAACTGAGCCTCTATTAAACGAGCTCCTTCTAGGACTACTTCAAAATAGTGCTCGGTCGATGCCTGGCCCATGGCCGAACTCTGGGTTGCAATAGCTGGCCTCCATGTCTGCCTAATATGTCTTAACACGGGCAAGAGCCATCCCCGCAATCTCTATGCATGCCGACCTCTTTGCAGCGTCGATATGCGGCACAACACCAAGGAATCGTTGCACTAAACCAAAATAACTATTCGGCCTTGGTCCTTCCGGCCAAAGATGATCCACGACAGACCTCATGGCAAGCCCGGACAACCTATGGAGCTCAGCCCACTCGGCCATTTGTTCATTCAGCAGCAGTAGACGCTTCGGAGCACTGAACTGCGACCAGAACAACTTTTCCACTTCATGATCTTTTTAATCTTTGAAAAATTTAGTCGCATCAGCAGCACTCGTTGCCAAGTCCACGTACGCATCTGCAGCACTCCATAATTGATCCAGAGGGGCATACTTCAGATCTCCGAACTTCGTCCGCAACAAAAAGGGCTTCCCAGCCGTGATATCTCCGACTTGACGAAGCTCCTCCTTCGCCGCTCTTATTTTTGAGTGGGCCTCCTTGGCTGCTACCAGGGCTTTCTCCAGGTCCGTCACCTTCGCTTGATTGTCCTCCTTTTCGAGAAGCTCATACCGGTTGGCGGCATCCTTCAGCTTAACAGCCATCTTGGCTATTTTATCTTCGCTCTGGCGATGAGTAGCCTGTTCGGCTCTTAATTCTTCGACCGCCTTTAAGGCGGCCGCATCACTTCTCCTGGCTTGTTCCTTGGCCTGGGCAAGCTCCGCCCGAAGGGTCTCCGCTGCGGCAACTCCATCTGCAGTCACAGCATATTATAGATACTAGCATCATGCTCCTCTTAATATCTGTTAACCACCGGAGAATACATACCCTGTGCCTCGTCAAGCCGCTTGTTACAAGCACGATGTCGGCATCTGCTGCATCAAGTTGTCGCTTCAGTTCGGCAAACTCACCAGTCCGGCTAGCCACCGGACCCTCAGCCACCTGCACATAAAAGTAGCATGATCATTCCTGGGACTATGATGCTCTGTTTGCCGCCGTTGGACAGCAACCAGAGTCTTAGGGGCTACTGTCTACATAAGGGCACACCTAGCATGAGCGGTACCGTCAAAAAATATATTACTTTGCGTACCTCAAAACCTCTTAGCAGGCTCATAAAAGCCCATGCAACCCAATTTCGGTGGATGCAATCCTCTCAACCACTGTACCCATTAAAGTATGATGTGCCTTTGAGATTGTTGCTTGCTCCAGAAGTCTCATCAGTATGTCCAGACTCTTTCTGTTGCTCTCCTTAGGAGCCGAATCCTCCGGACTTCGGGTGGCCGAAGGGTTACCTTCCAGCCTTGGCGGATCAGGAGAAATTCTCCGCGACGACACCTCAGAGTCGTCCGCCTCATGAGGCGGGGAGACAGGGGAGGAGTTTCGCTCTCCATCATCTCCGGAAGAACATCCCCCGAAGATGAACTCTGTTGAAAAGGGCTATGGTCCGAACTGCAAGACATATGTCTCAGTTATTGTCCTCAGAGATGAAACAGGATATATTTACTATAAAGTACTTTTGTTTACTTACAGCTCGATGGAGGGCTGAGCCCCCAGCAGGCACTGTGCGGTAAGGACGCCCTCCGGGGCAGGGCCCCCTGGTGAAGGCTTCTTCCCTTGTTTGGAAACCATTGTTTCCAAGTCTTCAGAGGCAGTCCTCTTCCTTCCTTGGGGAGAGGGAATTTAAGATTCTTCTCGCCGGTTATACTCCTTCGCGGAGGCACTAATTCCCCCGGTTTTGACGAATAGTGAGTGAGGCCCGCTTCCGACTTCTTTACTCCTCCCTTTATCTTCCCTTGATGGCACAAGCGCAAGCTCAAGCATCCTAGCTAGTACAGGATCCGGTGAGCCTTCGGGAAGGGGGGCCGAACACCTGATCACCTTTGCTTTTTCTATCCAGTCCTGGTCAAAGAGCGACTTTTCAGAATGATGTTGTGATAAATAAAAACACAGCGTGTTCGGCCGAATTACTTACCTGGGTATCTGGACGATTGCAGTTTAGACCCGCATCCTCGGTGGTGTCCGGACACTTTATTCGTGGTCCGAAGAACAATCCATACATCCCTTCGAAGGCCACAATCAAGAATTGCTGAATAGTTCACGGTCCTTCTGGGTTGAACTCCCACATACGGAGAGGTCGACGTTGGCACGGCAGGACCCGACGAACTAGCATGACCTGCATTACCTTTACAAGGCTGACATCTCTCTCGAGGAGATCTTGGATGCGACTCTGCTATGTCGGCACGTCATTAACCGGCCCCCAGTCTAGCCCCTTGTTGATCCACGACGCCAGTTGCAGCGGGGGGCCCGAACGGAATGCGGGGGCAGCTGCCCACTTAGTACTTTAGGGAGCCGTAATGTAAAACCACTCCCGCTGCCATAAGTTGGACATCTCGGGGAAGGAACCCCCTGGCCATGGAGCATCGGTGCCTTTGCTTATTATGGCACCTCCGCACTCTGTGTGTCGCCCATCGATCATCCTCGGCTTCACATTAAAGGTCTTGAGCCATAAGCAGAAGTGTGGGGTGATGCGGAGGAAGGCTTCACACACGACGATCAACGACGAGATGTGAAGGATGGAATTCGGAGCCAGATCATGAAATCGACCCCGTAGAAGAACATAAGCCCTCTAACAAAGGGATCAAGACTAAATCCTAGCCCTCGGAGGAAGTGGGAAACAAATACGACACTCTCGTTGGGTTCGGGAGTGGGGATGACCTGCCCTTGAGCAGCAGCTCAGGCGAGATTTCGGCGGTCAGATACCTGGCTTCT
Organism: Aegilops bicornis; assembly: GCA_021605145.1. NCBI lineage: Eukaryota > Viridiplantae > Streptophyta > Magnoliopsida > Poales > Poaceae > Aegilops > Aegilops bicornis. The sequence goes on along the minus strand of CM038675.1, from coordinate 456,894,001 downwards.
CTTAGCTTCTTGATGTCCTCCTCTGTGACGAAGAAGGCCACCCACCGGCCTTGAGGTTGGATCCGGACATGATTGAGGGTCCGAAGCTCTTAGCCTCCGCCTTGGGTGCTGGAATTTGAGGTGGGAGAAGGGAAAGATCGAGCGTGAGAAGAAAAGGACAGGCCTTGACCCCTTTATAAAGGGGGTGAATATCAAGCGCCCTCCGCGCGACCGTCTGGAACTTGCCTAAAATAGAGGAGTCATACCAGCGGGCACGATTGGGTTACCCACACCCTATTGATGAGAATCCCGTGAAAAGAGGGACACGATCTCTGCTTCGACAGGACGTGCCAATAAAGCCGCCTCGCAACACGTGTAGTGGCAGGGTCGGAAAAACGGTTCGTCATGACCAGACCACGGCAAAACGTCACGTTATGAAAAGCTGTCAGCAGATTAGATTTGTGGAAATATTATTCTCTCTACGGTGGTATGTGGAATTTGTTTTGCAGAACCGGAAACTATCCTTGTGTTCAAAATCTTCTATGGAGTATTCGGAGGAGGAACCAGCCTTGCAATGCCGAAGACAATATGCGCGCCGCACTCATCGTCATTGAAGCCTTGTTCAGTGGCTACTGAGGGAGTCCTAAATTAGGGGGTCCTCGGACAGCCGGACTATATCCTTTGGCTGGACTGTTGGACTATGAAGATACAAGATTGAAGACTTCGTCCCGTGTCCGGATGGGGCTCTCCTTGCGTGGAAGGCAAGCTTGGCAATTCGGATATGTAGATCTCCTCCCTTGTAACCGACTCTTTGTAACCCTAGCCCCCTCCGGTGTCCATATAAACCGGAGGGCTTAGCCCGTAGGACAACAACAATCATAACCATAGGCTAGCTTTTAGGGTTTAGCCTACACGATCTCGTGGTAGATCAACTCTTGTAATACTCATATCATCAAGATCAATCAAGCAGGAAGTAGGGTATTACCTCCACCGAGAGGGCCCGAACCTGGGTAAACATTGTGTCCCCCGCCTCCTGTTACCATCCGCCTTAGACGCACAGTTCAGTACCCCCTACCCGAGATCCGCCGGTTTTGACACCGACAGGGGACATGTTTCCCTATTGGAACCACGAGGCTTCTTTGAGAGAAGCTCCGATTTGTAAGAGGCTTGTAATAAAACTTGCGCCACAGTGGACAAAAAAATTACACGACATATAAGTGCCATGTCGTGACACCATGCCAGGTTTCACGATTTTCAGCTTAGTTTTGGATTTACATGGATTTAAAAACCGAGATTCTTCTCACGAAATGTTTTCAAATAGCACACGGTTCACTCACGAAAGCCTATATTCAATGAAAACTTCGTTGAAACCATATTTTAAAGTTTTATAAAAGACTAAAAAATGTGGGATGTTAAGAAGGTAATGTTTTATTGCAACACAAAATTTCAAGTTGAAAAACATTACGAGATGTGAGCTATGAAAAAGCAAAATTCAACCCTGAATAGTGACATTACTATTCGGCACTATTCAACACTGATTTTGTCTTTTTCATAGCTCACATCTCGTAATGTGTTTCAACTTCAAATTTTGCGTGGCAATAAAACATCATCCTCTTAACATCCCGCATTTTTTAAATTTTTTTTGAAACATCAAAACATCTTTTTCTCGTGGTTTTCAGCGGTTTCCACCGAATGTTGGTTTCCGTATAATATTCTTCACCACCTGCTGCGCGCGTGATCTGAGTCGTGCGTTCTGATTGGCCAAAACCCAAACCCCACGGATCGTACGTGCGCACCGTTGGATGCTCCCAAATCAAACGGCAATCCTGAGCCCTTTCGACAGCACATGCAGTACATGGGTAAGCACTGTGCGCATGCATCATGCTAGCTCACGCTTCCTTCTCTACTAGGTTTTCAAAACAGGCTACTGTTTCTCGCCACTCCTCCCATCGGTTTCCCGCCTCTTCTCCCATCATTTTCCCACTACCAGTGTCAATGCTCATTGAAGGCTAGCAGCGACACACCGGCCATGTAAAATATCCCACATAGTTTCTAAAAGCACAAATGTGTGTGATAGGAGGGAGTAGGTCCCATAGGGTGACCAGCGTGAAACGCCTTAATGGCAAGGAGGCAATTCTTATCAGCAAGGGCCGGCTTCCCATCTGCTAGCCTAGTCGAATAGAACACAGGAGTTAAGCATGCTCGGGCTGGAGTAGTCCAAGGATGGGTGACCTGGTGGGAAGTTGCATATCTCAAGCTTCATTTAAATGCCATGGTCATTGTAGAGGTATATCATATCTCTATAGTGACCTATCATGGCAATTATATAAACCTTGGGATCCTTGTTTTGCTAATTTGTAGACTATGTTTTTACGGGTTATTTTTTGCTCTAAAAAATTAAAGAATGATTGACTTGACCTGTCATGGCGATTATATAAACCTACTATGTTTTCATGGGTTACTTCTTCCTCTAAAAAATTAAAGAATGATTGACTTGACCTATCATGGCGATTATATAAACCTTTTTCAGGTTGCATGCAGGGTATAGTGGGCAGGGTGTTTTTCTCGAGCATGTCTCCCTTGTGTGGCTTATAGACGCGGCACATATATGGTGCGCTCCTCGAGGTATATATACTATCCTTTACCGACAATTAAGGGGCCCCACACAATCTATCCCTTTGACCCAACAACGAGAAGGGTTTGACCATGATGGTTTCCTATTGATACATTGCACGCATGAGATTGGGTAACCAAATTATGAATAAATACCACACTATAGCATGTAAGCTTTGAGTCATATATGCATGATGCAGATGTTCGTTTAATTCTTATAGTTCATCTCATCCAAAATCAATTAGTTTTATAAAAAAACTATTTTAAGATTCATGGAATTGTGCATTGTAAAGGTAAAAACAAAAAGTGACAATTCATTTAAAAAAAGTTTGGGCAGTTAAGATATGGAAGATTCTAGAGAACAAAGGAGAAGTGCTTTCGTTTCGTGGTTTGTGCATTATGCTTAAGTTCAACCATGGAGTCTTCTAGATTGTACATGTGGCAGAATCTGGTGGAATGTAGATCATATCCAACGGCCAGTAGTGCTCGGATTGGCCATCTCTGTACCGTCGAATTGGCTTCATCCAACGACCAACTTTCAAAGTTATTCGCAAACTATATAGGTGTATAGATGTATAGATATATATAGATATGTCCCATGCTAGACCAAATAAAGTTTGAGCGCATGTGTGGGATGACCCCCCGCGGGCACCTCGAAGTTGGGAGACTGACATCATACGTATTGAACCAGGCTCGGATTCGGGTACATTGTTTGGTTTGTAATGTAGTTGGGCCCATCGAAGTTGTGCATTCGGGATTTAAACACACCACCGTACCCATACATATTTTCGGGCCGCATGTAGTGTATACGGGATCTTCTGATCGACCATGTCTCCCTTTGTGTGGGTTTTTGTGATGACATGCATATCTGTGGGCTCCCCGAGTGTGTGTGTGTGTGTGTGTGTGTGTGTGTGTGTGTGTGTGTGTGTGTGTGTGTGTGTGTGTGTGTGTGTGTGTCATCCCTTTGGCCGATAATGAGGGGTATGTGTTGGCCATGAATGGATTCCTCCTAGTTCGTGTTAGGGCCGGTCACCGTCACATGTCGCTCAACCAAAGCTCGAGCTCATGCATTGTCAGGATTCCCTCCCACATGCTCGGATTGCTGGGTTCAACCTACATCAAACCCTGCGTATCTCGTCATTAACTACCTTGCCTTCATGGTTGTTGTCTGTATCGAGAGGTAGGCACCGCATCTAAATTGTACATTATTCTATAATGGAAACACACATCACCCCTTCCCAACGTACATCATTTAGGGCCGCATGCAAGAGGTGCTGGTTTTGTGGTCCCTCTCGTGCGATTTTTATGATGGTTCAATCTATTGGCCCAAGCGGTTTATCAACAACAACAGCTGTTATTCGACCAAACGATAGATTCATTGGTCCCTCTTATGGTAGGTCATGGCGACATGCATGTATGACCAAAATATCGATCATTACGTGCATCCGCCCCACTGACACGAAGTGGGAGGTGTTGGGCCAAGCATCCTAGCTAGGTACGACATTATGTCATTATATATGTATGTATGTATATATATATATATATATATATCCAAGGGTGCTTTCGGGTTTGCGAGGCAGGTGCCACCAAAGTTATGCATTGTGTATTTAAAGTTTTAAACATGCCCAATATTCCTACATATATTTGGCCACTTCGAGGTGGTTCTTGACTTCTCGCCCCTCTCATTGATCTTCGACGGCACGCCCAACAGTGGGCCCACGTGGTCAAAGCTGTGCATTGGAATTTTGAACATCACAGAACACCCTTTTCACTCATATATATTTGGGCCACATGCTGGTGTGGCTGTCTTCTGACCCTCTCTAATGTTATTTTTTGCTGCAAAGACTCTGATGACGCTCAGCTGACACAGGTATAATATCTTAACCATGTGCGATACAAGTGCGTTGTGAATCACCAAGCCTGCACAAGCGCGAGCAAAGGTGGAGGTACTGGCTCAACTGTGTGCGATGCAAGTGCGCTGTAAAATCACCATGACCGTGCAGCGGGAGCAAAGGGTGGATGTACTAGCTTAATCGTGTGCGATGCAAGTGCGCTGTAAAACCACCACATGTGCATGCTAAAGGCGGGTAAGTTTATTTGGAAATTAGGACGAACCATGTGCAATAGACCAGCTAGCTAGAACTATATACAAAACTACCCGCCTTGAGCGTTGCAAAAATCGGCGGTTTCGCGCCACCTTTCCTTATTATCATACATGCATATTGTTATTGGACCGTGCGCGATCTTGGGCACTCCAGCCCCAAATCAATTCCTTTACCCAAATTTTAGTAGGCACCATACTTCAACCGTCGTCCACACTTGTCCAGCACCAACCTTAGAGTAAAATTGCAGTAGCCGAGGCATTTGAACCGTCGCCCTCCCTCGTCCACCACCATCTCCACCCACCATTACTAAAATTTTCCGTAGCCGCGGCGTATCCTCAAACACCAACCCCCCTCCCTCCACAGTCCCCCAACCGCCCCCTCCCCTCGAACCCTAGCTCGTGGCCGCCACCGGCGCCGCCGCCAACCCCTGTCGGTCTGCCCGTTCCTCCTAGCTTAGATAATAAAGTTTAGGTTACCCAGCGATTCCCATACTGTCGCCCCACTCCTCTGAGTTTTTAGATGAGGCATGCGGTGTCCCTCCCCGCCAGATCCACATCCCCTACTCTAGAATGTCGCAGCCTAAGCTCGACCACGTATCCCGGGGAGCCCGACGAGCGTTCGGCCAAGAAGAGTTTATCATGGCCTCTCCGGTAGACGTTGGCGAGCTGGCCTCCGTTCGCCCCGACCTGTCGATCCCGGAGCAACACGTCACCGCGGAAGCCGGTGAAGACGTTGACTACGTTTCCATGCCGAAGGCTTCATGTTAGCAGGCTAGCGTATTACTGTATCTCGGGAAAGCTGGCTACGACATCAAGCTCGTCCACAACGACGGCTTCATGCGGGCCATGTCACAGGTTAAGTGGTCCATCCCCAACCCCTCTGGTTCAACCACCATCGATCTCTTGGACGGCCCTACCGCTGATCTCCTCCGCCAAGCGGTCAAGGATTTGCGAGCTTTATATGCCATCGAGCCCATTTTGTCATTTCTCATGGACACGTTCTATGGCGGCGGCTTGGGATCCTCAATTGCCATGTCATATCTCATTGACCACGACCACGAGGAGGGCACCCACGAAGGTTCTTCCAAGGTGAAACAACCCATCTGTGACATCAGAGAGCGCACCATGGGTCTGTGCTCTTCCAACTGGAAAGATCCCGTCCATGAAATGTGAGGCAACATTCTATCAACAAATCTTACCTTTTCTAGCTTTCCAACCCGTACCCTTTGTTGTAGTAGCATTTGCCGTGCGGTTCTTTAACTGTGTCGTGTTTAATTATTTCACTTATGCAAAAATGTATTGTTCAATAGGGCTATGTGATGTTTAAGTATGAATTGTCCACTCCAATTTCATGAATGGCTATATTTGCTTGTTTATAGTGAGTAGATTCCTTGTTTATCTGTATTTGGTTGTTAGGTTGGTTGGAGTGAGCAGTTTTCCAGTTATCGAGCAGATGCCTTGTTTATATGTATTTGGTTCTTAGTTTGGTTGCAGTGAGCATTTGTCCAGTTATCAAGCAGATGCCTTGTTTATCTGTATTTGGTTGTTAGGTTGCTTTTTTTTAACATTTGTCCAGTTATCAAGAAGATGCCTTGTTTATCCGTATTTGGTTAGGTTGCTTTTTTTAGCATTTGTCCAGTTATCAAGCAGATGCCTTGTTTATCTTTATCTGCTTGTTAGGTTGGTTGTAGTGAGACTCTGTCCAGTTTTCGATGGCTATATTTGGTTGTTATACTGGTCATTTATGCCTTGTTATTCAGTCATTCACAATGTGTTGTTCATTATGTGCAAATCAAACTGTGCCGCTCGACTACATCAATACCAGTTTGAACGGCTATATTTGGTTCCAGTTATTCCTGGTGTAGTTAACACATGCCCTTTTTCAGTTTTACACATCTATCCAGTGTGATGTTTAAGCATTACCTACGTTCTATTCATTTTCAACAATACCAGTTTGAATTGCAATATTTGATGGTTGTTAAGCCTGCTGTCGGTAACATTGCCTTCCATTTTATATCTGCTTTATGACATCTTTGAAACCAACACATTCAAGCTATCATTTGGAGATGATGTTGTTTACCTTCCCTATATTTGTTTGATGTTAAGGTTGGTGTACTTATCATGCCTTTCCACTACTTATGTAGGACAACAACGGGAGTGACCACCATTTTCCGCCGAGGTTAGCTTCATCCCACGGCTTAGAATCCCCCATCGTTCCATAATGTAGTGCATATAGATCCAGGTCTGGACACTTGTTAGCTTCTAATATTGACTTGTTGCTTGTAGGTACATATGCCCTTGGCAAGGATCCACGCATCGACCCTTTTTGCGTATGGGGCAATGAGATATTCATGAACAAGCATCAAGTGAGGAAACTAATAAGGATTATTAGCAAAAAGATACGAATGTTGGCAAGCAAATTATTTGTTTATGCTCTATCCAACACAACAGTGAGGTGTAGGATGGTAACTACAAACTCTGCAGCCTTCTCTTTTCTTGCCCATAATGAGTTGTTAGACAACAATGTCTGAATCTTTTTCATTCCCAGTGGTTCCCGAAGCAGTTCACTCAAGATTACCTCGCAAAGTACATGATTGGTGGACACACAATGAAGGTTAAAGTATTTCAACCAGACTACAATGAGCATCAAGAAGTCGTAGTGAACACAGTGAAGGATGGACGGGCAGCCATCACAAGGGGTTGGCCTAGAGTCGTGCGCGCATTACGCATGGAGGAGGGCACAATATGGACATTCCACTTCACCTTCTCCAGCAACCAGAATGTCTTTCACCTCTCTCTTTACAGTCTTTAGTAGAACTGTGGTTCATCATTCTTTACTTGGTGCTTCTGTAGTTCTTCAGTATATGCACCTGTGCATCGAATTTTGCATTCGTGGTTGAACCTATATTTATAATAAACATGGTTGGATATGAAATAAGTGATTGCCTACTTTCAAATTCAAAACATAAGATTTTTAAGTTAGGGGTTACACTGCACACGGTTTGCGAAAGCGAAACGTCTGCGATAGATGTGGAGATCAGAAACGTTTCTAGGATCCACTACGTGTGCGAGCAATGTCCGCTGCACACACGACATCCTCTTGAAAACTGTTTGCGTTAGGCCACCTTGCACAAACGTTTACCACATAAAAACTTTGTGTGATGGACAACCTTTGCCACACAGTTTCTTCTACACCGTGTGTGATGCATTCAATAACGCAAACGATAAAATTGTTAATATCGTGTGCAATGGCAAGCTATCACAAACGATTTAACGGGAAAAATTGTGTGTGATGTACCTATGAATGAAATGTTTTCCTTGGAGCGACTGTGTGGGATGTACATACGAATGGAAATGTTTAGCAGGGACTGACTGTGTGGGATATACTTGCGACCAGAAACAATTTTGCCTGTATAATTGTATTTTTTAGCTCTACTATTCGTATTTCCGTATTTGAGCACTCGCCGGTCGCACACGACCTCATTTTGTCGAGCGTGTGTGCCACGAGGGCATATCCCCGACAGTTTCTGGGTCGTGTGGGAAGGACCCCCTATCGCTGTCACTCACTAGGCGACGGTTCCAAATGTCATTGCGGAAAGGGGTTTAAAACCATTTGTATAGCACCGACGCGTACTAGTGCTAGTTGAATTTCATTTGGTGCTAGGATTTGAACATCCCCAATTCAAATTCAAATAAAATTTAGACATGATGCATGAATTCTTATGCAACTATTTGCAATCAAAATCTAGGGCTATTGCTAGCATGGAAATTTGTAACATCCTAGTTTTTGGCCCTTTTCTTTTTTCTTTTTGATTTATTGGTTTTTGCTCTGATTTTCTTTTTGGAGTGGTTCTATGGCCTTGCAACCTAGGAGATCATCATCATTTCTTCTCCTAAGTGGCTCATCATTCTCAAATCTTTCCCTAGATCATGTCACTTCCATTCTAGCCCAACCCTAAAATTCTTTTCTAAAGGAATATTCCTTTTTCTATTAAAGGAATAGTCCTGTCCGCCCTAGGTTGTGAAGCAACCTATATTTCTGTCACTCCCAAAATTCCCAAATAATTCTCATAATTTTTTTTGGGTCATATGTTGCTCAAAAATGCCCAAACTGTCCTAGCCCAAAAATAGTTCCCCAATATTATTTCTTCATTTCTGTCCAGAGTGGCTTTCTGTGAAGGAAGTGCCACCTATCCTTTCTTGATTACTCCCAAACTTTTTGGGCATGATGTATCATCCAAATCATTGCCTCATGCTAAATTCAACTTTATTTGCCTAGCAAATCTTCCTCAACAATTTTTCAAAGTTTTTGTCAGACAGAAGGCATTGTGAATGAAGTACTAGCCAGGAGTATCCAAATGAGTTGAAAATTTTCACACAACTTGATGTGCTCATATTATCACACTCCTCCAAATTTTAGCTCCATCCCTTGATCTATCTGAGCACATGATCAAATCTTTGCTTCTGTCAATATTTTCAGGTTGTGAAGCAAGTATATTTTATATTGCCTCATTTTGGCTAAAAATTAACCAGAGCATTCTCATGACCATAAAACCTCTCTCCATAAATTTTGGGATCATTTCATCAAGCCAATCTTTCTCTAGAATTTTCTCAAGTTATTGGGCAGTGAGGATGTTTGTGAAGCAAGTACTATTTTGGCAAGTTCATTTGGTATGAAACTTTTACAGCATCTTCATATGTCCATATCATGAGGCTTTGTCAAGTTTCATCTCATTTCATCACTCCATGCGAGTGCCCCTTCTTATTCAAGTTTCTGGACCTAAATTGCAGTTACAAAGCAACCATGTTGTTTTGAGGTCCATTCGACACCAAAACCCCCAGGATTATAGTCTTTCTTATCCTAAACACCTTAGACAACAGCTTTGGGACCAATCAATTCACTGTTGATCACCAGTGCACAGCCAAGTTTGCTGCACTTCAAACGATCACTACCATCTAGCCATAGTACCCCAAATCAAGCCATAGCCTCATTAATGATTTATATTGGGAGGACTACCAGCTAGACAACATTTTGGGTGCGAGAGAGCAATGAATGCCCCGGTTCACGTGGTGACTACGACGATGGCAAGCCTGTGCACGCGCTCTGCTCGCTGGGCCGCGTCCAGAGCGCCGTTTGTGCTTCGGCCCCTCTTCCTCTCGTCGTCTTCGCGTGCGTGACCTTGTCCAGCATATTCCCCTCATCGACGCCACCTCCCTAGACCCCTCTCCCCCTCCGGAATCCTCCTCGTCGGCGCTCTCCGCCGCGTGCCCACGGGCGAAGAGTGGCGTTTTGGCTTGGAGCTCGCCACGGCGTCTTCCTCCCCATGCCACTCGACCTCTTTTGCACCGTGAACCCTTTGGATGTGTCTCCCCTCCCTCCCCGTGCCTATGCTCGCGCCAGCGCGACGGGACACGCGTCATCGCGGCCGTGTCCGAGCACCGCGTCGCGCCGGCTATATAAGCCCTTCCCGAGCGTCTCCAACCTCACCAACCTCCACATCGAGCTCCTCTAAGCCCTCCCACCCCTCCAACGAGCTCCAGAGTCCCTCTCCCTCTCTCTGGCCGCTGCCGTTCGCCATGGCCACCTCGGCCCCTTCTTGTTTCCGGCAAGCCCAAGCCACCCCTCCCCTCCCTGACCTCTCCACCATCTTCTCCGTGCTCCGGTGGTCCTCACCATCTACTCAGTTCGTCGCCGGAGCTCACATCGCCCTGTGCCCCCATCTTGGCCGAAGACCATGCCCGCGAGTGCCCCCTGTTGCCATTGCTGCAGCCCTCCTTGGCGTGCGTCCTGCTCTAGGGCGGGTGCGACACCTCTTCCCGCGTTCGCCGGTGCCCGCACATCGGCCAGAAGTGGCCGGGAGCTCTGCTCCACTCGGGGTCGACGGGAGGAAGGAGACGACAGGGACAGGCGGGCCCTGCCTTTCCACCTGACCCCACCCGCCAGCGGCTACCCATTGACAAGCCCTAGGCCCGCGCGCGTTTTATGTGGAAGTGTAATCCCTATTTTATGATTTCGTTTCAGTGAAAGCATAAAGTTCTGCGGCTTCGGCCTGAAATACGTCTTCACTGTCCCGAAAGCATATTTCCTGGAATATGTTGTCTATATTTCCAGCCAGGGGCCTATTTGTAGAGTTTATTTTACAGACTGGTCCCTAAACTTCGTCTGGTTATATCTTTTCACCCGTAACTTCTCGCAGGCAAGCCGCACCCTCCATTAGCTATGATTGCACTAAAGCATATAGCTCTTTGTCATAGATGGGGTAATTGAGTTGCGCTCCGGAGAGTTTCTCACTAAAGTATGCTATGGGGCGCTTCTCTTGCGTTAACACACCTCTATGCCATTACCACTAGCATCACAATGGATTTCAAAAGGTTTGTCAAAGTTGGGTAAAGCAAGCACGGGAGCATGCGTAAGCAAATTCTTAAGCTCATTGAATGCGCTATCTTGAGATGGTCCCCAAACAAAGGGTGCATTCTTCTTGCTCAAAGCATGTAAAGGAGATGCAATGGTGCTAAAATCCTTCACAAAACGACGGTAAAAACCGGCTAAGCCAAGAAAACTACGCACTTGTTGAAAATTGGTTGGTTGGGGCCAAGTTTTAATAGCATTGATCTTAGATTCATCAACATGAACACCCTTAGAAGATACTACAAATCCAAAGAAAACAAGCTTATCAACACCAAAAAGGCATTTTTCCATATTAGCATAAAGACGCCCTTTTCGAAGAGTTTGTAGCACGGTGCGAAGGTGGGTGACATGCTCTTTGAGAGATTTGCTAAAAACAAGGATTTCGTCAAAGTAGACCACAACAAACTCACCAACGTAAGGGCGAAACACATAATGCATAAGACACATGAAAGTACCGGGTGCTTCCGATAAACCCATAGGCATGACTAACCACTCATACAAACAAAACTTTGTTTTGAAAGCGGTTTTCCATTCATCACCCTCTTGTTTGCGGATTTGATAGTAACCACTTTTAAGATTAATTTTGAAAAAAATAGTGGCACCGCTAAGTTCATCGAGCATATCGTCAAGGCATGGAATGGGGTACCTATAGCGAACGGTGATAGCATTGATGGGTCTACAATCGGAACACATGTGAAAGCTACCATCTCTTTTTGGCACAAGGATGACCGGTACGGCACAAGGACTCAACCTTTCACGCACATGTCCATGATCTATGAGATGCTTTACTTGCCTTTGTATTTCTTTGGTTTCTTCGGGGTTGACTTAGTAGGGGGCCTTGTTTGGAAGTGGTGCTCCTGGGATGAGGTCGATGCGGTGCTCGATGCCTTGTAGTGGAGGAAACCTGGAGGTAGCTCATCGAGGAAAACATCTTGGAATTCCTGCAAAAGAGAAGATAACACTAAAGGAAGATTGTGAGAGGTGTTAGCTTTTGGTGCCTCATCTTTGCACAAAAGGACATGGTGCATAACACTTGATGGGTTCTCACACACTGCTCTCATCTCACATTTGGTGGCAAAGAGAACCAAGTTTGTCTTTTCGCTCATCGTGGAGGCACTCAATTTGGGCTTGTGGCACTCACTCTCTCTCTTTGGTGGTTCGCTCGCTCACTATTCTCTCCACGACGGGTGGCTTGCTTGTCGGTGATCACTTGGCTTGGAGACATAGGTCTTAGGACATACTCCTTCCCTTTCATCTTGAAGCTATAGTGATTAGTACGCCCATTGTGGATGAAGCCTCGGTCAAATTGTCATGGCCGTCCAAGAAGGAGGTGGCAAACGGTCATCCAAAGGACATCGCACTCCAAAGTGTCTTCGTAAGCTCCGATCTTGAAAGAGACTTGTACTCTATGCTCAACTTGGATAGTGTCGTTGTCGCTTAGCCATTGAACTTTGTAAGAGTGCGGGTGCTTCATCTTGACCAATATGACAAGAAAATACTATTGCGAGGCAAAGAAGAAAACCAAAGATTGTGCAACATGTTCATGCTCAAGTGGCTTAAAATTCATGATCTGATTTCTAAGGGAAATATTTCCGCGAGCGGAAAATACTTAGTAATAAAATCATCTTTGCACTTATCCCAAGAATTGATACTATTGCGAGGCAAAGAAGAAAACCAAAGTTTTGCACGATCCCGCAAAGAGAAAGGAAATAAGTTCAACTTCACCACATCTTTTTTCTTTTGCATATCACACAATTCTACGAATGTGTTCAGATGGGACGCGACATCCTCATTAGGAGTACAGGACAATTGATCTTCCATGACAAGATTCAACAAAGCGGCATTAATATCATAAGACTCCGCACTAGTGGCGGCTGGAGCAATCATATTGCTAATAAAATCATTATTATTGGTATTGGACAAGTCACACAACTTGGTATTTTCTTGAGACATTGCAACTACACAAACAAGATTGCATACAAAAAAACAAATATGACAAGAAAACGGCTAACGAAAAGGAGGGCGAAGAAAACGAAATTTTTTTGTGAAGTGGGGCGGGGGGGTGAAAATGAGAGGCAAATGGAACATAATGTAAATTGCAAGGAGATGAGATTTGTGATTACGAACCTGGTAGATGTTGATGATGTCTCCCCGACACTACGGTAGGTATTTCCCTTAGTTATGAAACCGAAGTATCAATCCAGTAGGAGAACCAAGGAAAATTATGTAAACGGTACTTGCACACAAAGAACAAATACTTGCTACCCGACACGTATAAGGGGGTGTCAATCTCTTCTTGAATGTGGCGCCAGAAATTGTCAAGTTGATGGGATACAATCGTGATAGATTGGATAAATAGATCTCGATAAAACGCGAAATAAAAGATGCAAATGAAAAGTGCAGCAAGGTATTTTTGGGTTTTTGGAATAATAGAGCTGAAAATAAAAGTGGCAAATAATAGATCGGAAAGCAAATACGATGAAGAATAGACCCAGGGGCCATAGATTTGCTAGTGGCTTCTCTTAAGAAATAGCACACCATGGGCAAACAAATTACGTTTGAGAAAATGATAGAAAATTGAATAGTTATGACGATATCCAAGGCAATGATCAATATATAGGCATCACGTCCAAGATTAGTAGATCGACTCCTGCCTACATATACTACTATTACTCCACACATCGACCACTATCCAACATGCATCTAGTGTATTAAGTTCATGGAGAAATGGAGTAATGCAATAAGAACAATGACATGATGTAGACGAGATCTATTCATGTAGGAATAGCCCCCATCTTGTTATCCTTAATAGCAACTATACATGCGTGTCTTCCTGCCCCTTCTGTCACTGGGAAAGAACATCGCACGATCGAACCCATCACAAAGCACCTCTTCCCATGGCAAGAAAAATCGATCTAGTTGGCCTAACTTATCCAAAGATTCGAAGAAGAAATATGAGGCTATAAATAATCATGCATATAAGAGATCAAAAGAAGACTCAAATAATATTCATAGATATAGATCTGATCATAAACTCAAAGTTCATCAGATCCCAACAAACACACCACAAAAAGAGTTACATCAAATAGATCTCTAAGAGACCATTGTATTGAGAATCAAGAGAGAGAGAGGAAGCCATCTAGCTACTGCCTACGGACCCATAGGTCTATGATGAACTACTCACGCATCATCGGAGAGTAACCAGTGATGATGATGAACCCCTCCCTGATGTTGTTTAGATTGCATCTCGTGGTTACGGAACTTCTTTGTGGCTGGAATTGTGTTTCATTGACTCCCCTAGGGTTTCTGGAATATTTGGGGATTTATTGGGCAGAGAGGCGATGCGGGAGGCCAACAAGGTGGGCAGAACGCCACCTGGGCGCGCATGGGCCCCCATGCTCGCCCTGGTGGGTTGTGCCCCCCTTGGAGCCCCCTCTAGTACTTCTTTGGCCCAACAGGTGTCTTTTGGTCTAGAAAAATTCTCCAAAAAGTTTCGCTACATTTGGACTCTATTTGGTATTGATTTTCTGCAGTAAAAAACAAGCAAAAAACAGCAACCGACACTGGGCACTATGTCAGTAGGTTAGTGCCGAAAAATGATATAAAGTCGCTATAAAATGTTTGTAAAACATCCAAGAATGATAATATAATTGTGTGGAAAAAGCAAAAATTATTGATACCTTGGAGACGTATCACTCCTCAGCGGGTCGCGCAGCTCTACGATGAATTCGAGCGCGGTATCCCTCGTGTGGCCTTCTGTTGGGGGAGGGGCCATTGGAGGCAAAACCAACAGTGCTCCGATCCGACCTCCTCGACCATGAGTACCGCATTGATCGCGACCTTGTCCTGCAGCCCCGCCCCGCACGCTTGAGCCAGCCTCCGCAGCCACCGCAGAAGCAGAAGTGTGGCCCCGAGGAGAAGCTCTCGCTGCCACGATGGAAGAATGAGCACGGCCCTTCCTCTTGCCATGATGGAAGAAGATGCAAGAAAATGGAGGAGAAGGAAGTGGATGAGCGCCGCCTCCACGCCCCCCATCTTTTTATAGGGGAAGGCGCGGGGAATGGCTCTCCACTACTTTAGGGCAACCGCCCCGCTTTGCCAATCCCGTGCCCTGTGCCCCTGGCAAGCGCGTTACTCCACCAGCCGCCTTGCCTCGCCAATCCAGTGTCCTGGCTTCGTCGATTGAAAAGTTATTTCCATGACTGCCCTTCTGCACCAATCCCACGTCTCGCGCCCAATCCATGTCGTGTGGGAGGGGAGTGCGGTAAAAGGAGGGAGTGATGATAAAAGATGGCAGTTTCCCCAAGCCATGTGTGATCGTGGGCCTGCTCGGGTTAAGCCTAGTGGCGACCCACGTACGTACACGTCCCCTTGGTTCTGGCGAGGAGGCTGAAATACTGCCTGGCGATAAGAATACTAGAGGAATGCTGGGGGCTGTCCCAAGTTTAGATTAATGAAGAAGCAAAGAAGATGTCAAAACAATAGCATCATTACAACAAGGTCAATGTTGTTTCGTCTGCGCATTGTATGGGCCTCTCAAAATGATGCCCGACAGCACGTGTGACAGAGACCCGAGGGCTCCTGTTGGTGTATTTAACAAGGGTTGTAATACCCTTACTTATGCGCAAACAAGTAGCAACTTCCCTGGCAAGGATAAGTTTTCAAACAAAGATTCCCCAAGTTTAAAGAAGCAGCTCTTCGAGAGATCAAGGAGCGCATCAAGAAGACAAAGACAAGCTACACAAATGAAGTACTAGAAGCAGGCTCTTTTCGGCAAGGCGAGACCGGCAAGACAAAGGCCCGACAAGCGCTGGACCCAGCAAGGCTTCGCCAACCACCAGCACTCCACCTCACCGACACCCATCGGTGAGGTGTCGAGCCCGCAGATGGTTTGGTGGGGCTTGTCGGGCACATGGCAGCCTACTGGAAGAGAAATTACCTTTATCAACACCCGTCCTAAAGGTGTGTCAACGTAATAGAGAGGCGGTTGGGAAAGCGGTGCAGCAGCCTTTCCGGGACCCATCCTCTTCATGACACCTAGCGATGCATTTAATGCATTTTGTCCTAACTAGCAGAGTTAGGTATGATAGTGCGGTTTCTATCTAATCATCATGTAATGACCCTTTTGCCACTGTGGTAACCCCTTGAGCTATAAGAGGAGGGTCGGGGAAACCTTTACAAGGGTTCGAACCCTTAGCAACCCCACCCCTACGTATTTGTGTAGCAGCCTCTCTTTGCTCCTTACCGGGGGAGAGCGCTCCGTGTAATCGTGCACACATCCATCCAATACACCAAAGTAGGAGTAGGTTTTACGCTTCTCAGAGGCCCGAACCTGGGTAAAAACATTGCGTCCCTCGTTGCTCTGGCTCTTCGCATTGAGCGCACCCCCCTTGCCGAACCAGAAAAGGGGCAGAGTGTTGCCCCATGGATCGTCGGCTCCACGCCGACAAACATGGCCCAAACATAATATTGTGTATGTATGATAACAAGGAAAAGCCGCGGAACAACCAATTTTTGCATCACTTAAGGCAGGTAGCTTTTTTTAGATTTCTAGCTAGCTGGTTTATCGCACACGGTTTATCCTAATTTTTAGATGCCGATGTGGAATTCATCCTAAATATATTGTACACATTACCCCTTCACCCTTACTAGCGCTTCTGAAGTCGTGGCGATTTTACAGGGCACGGGCATCGCACATGGATAAGCCAATGCACCTGTGTTTGTTGCGCATACGTTCGCATACAGTTGTTTCATTCGAGTCGTCTGCTATTTTATATAGAACCATTTCACAACACAATAACACAATAGAGGGTCAGTACACAACTACACTAGCATGTGGCCCAAATATATATGTATGAAAAGGGTGGTGTGTGATGTTCCAATTCCCAATGCACAACTTTGACCACGCGGGCCCTGATACGTCTCCGTCGTATCTATAATTTTTATTGTTCCATGCCAATATTCTACAACTTTCATATACTTTTGGCCACTTTTTATACTATTTTTTGGGACTAACATATTGATCCAGTGCCTAGTGCCAGTTCCAGTTTGTTGCATGTTTCTTGTTTCGTAGAAAATCCATATCAAACGGAGTCCAAACGGGATAAAAACTGAAAGAGATATTCTTTTGGAATATTTGTCATTTTTGGGAAGAAGAATCAACGCGATACGATGCCCTAGGGGGCCACCAGGCAGGGGGCGCGCCCCAGGGGGTCAGGCGCACCCTGGACCCTCGTGGCCACCCCATAAGGCGGTTACACTCCTTCTTTAGCCGCAAGAAAGCTAATTTCCGGATAGAGACCATGGCTAAAATTCAGCCCAATCAGAGTTACGGATCTCTGGTTATAAAAGAAACGGTGAAAGGGCAGAATCCAAGAGCGCAGAAACAGAGAGAGACAGAGAGACATATCCAATCTCGGAGGGGCTCTCGCCCGTCCCGTGCCACGGAGACCAAGGACCAGAGGGGAAACCCTTCTCCCATCTAGGGAGGAGGTCAAGGAAGAAGAAGAAGGAGGGGGGCTCTCTCCCCCTCGCTTCCGGTGGCGCCGGAGTGCCACTTGGGGCAATCATCATCACCGCAATCTTCACCAACAACTTCACCGCCAACATCACCAACTCTTCCCCCCTCTATGGAGCGGTGTAACCCCTCTTTTACCCGCTGTAATCTCTACTTAAGCATGGTGCTCAATGATATATATTATTTCCCAATGATGTATGGCTATCCTATGATGTTTGAGTAGATCTATTTTGTCCTATGGGTTAATTGATGATCGTGATTAGTTTGAGTTGCATGTTTTATTATTGGTGATGTCCTATGGTGCTCTCCGTGTCGTGCAAGCGTGAGGGATTCCCACTGTAGGGTTTACAATATGTTCATGATTTGCTTATGGTGGGTGGCGTGAGTGACAGAAGCATATACCCAAGTAAGTAGGTTGTTTGCGTATGGGAATAAAGAGGACTTGATACTTTAATGCTATGGTTGGGTTTTACCTTAATGATCTTTAGTAGTTGCGGATGCTTGCTAGAGTTCCAATCATAAGTGCATATGATCCAAGTAGAGAAAGTATGTTAGCTTATGCCTCTCCCTCAAATAAAATTGCAATAGTGATTACCGGTCTAGTTATCGAGTGCCTAGGGACAAATAACTTTCTCGTAACAAAAAGCTCTCTACTAAAACTAATTTAGTAGTGTCTTTATCTAAACAGCCCCTACTTTTTATTTACGTGTTCTTTATTATCTTGCAAACCTATCCAACAACACCTACAAAGTACTTCTAGTTTCATACTTGTTCTAGTTAGAGCGAACGTTAAGCGTGCGTAGAGTTGTATTGATGGTCGATAGAACTTGAGGGAATATTTGTTCTACCTTTAGCTCCTCATTGGGTTCGACACTCTTACTTATCGAAAGAGGCTACAATTGATCCCCTATACTTGTGGGTTATCAAGACCTTTTTTCTTGCGCCGTTGCCGGGGTGTCATAGCGTGGGGTGAATATTCTCGTGTGTGCTTGTTTGCTTTATCACTAAGTAATTTTTATTTGCTGTTCTTAGTTGTTCTCAATCTTTAGTTGTGGATATGGAACACGAAATACCAAAAAAATTAGGTTCACTTGCTACTCATGGAGATGGAGAACCTCCTAAAACCCTCGATGCTTATTATGTGAAAGATATTATGTACTACTTTGATAATCCTGAGAAATCCCCATTCAACTTTGTAATGGGAGACACGTTGGATCAACGTGAATACTTTAGGGATTGTCGCTTGACTCAAAAAGGGAAACTATTATGGGATCAAATTTGTACGTTGAAGTGGTATGCTCGTCAGGTATGCTTGAGTTATGATTATACTTGTTGCTCTAGGATGAAGGCTCCACACCTTACCTTTTTATGCAAATTTAATAATAATGAAATCTTGGCTTCTTATGCTAGAGGTATATATGATTACTATGATGTGGAACAAATAGAAGAATTTGTTGCTTTTATGGGTGCTTATGAAATTGAATCTGTGTTTAAAGAGTGTGAAAATCTTTATGATGCTGTTTATAGACCTGAAAATTTAGCTATCCTTAAATATTGCTATGAGAATTATGAATACAATGCCGATATTGATGCATTTATTGAGAAAGTCTCTGTTGTCCAAGAAGAGACTAATATTTTGCAGGAGTCTATGGAAGAAGAAATTGATGAAACTGTGAGCTCATTGGATGAAAAAGATGAGGAGGAGAGCGAAGAACAAAAGGAGGAAGAGAGGATTGATCACCCGTGCCCACCTTCTAATGAGAGTAACTCTTCAACTCGTACATTGTTTAATTTCCCTTCGTGCTTACCGAAGGATGATTGCTATGATTATTGTTATGATCCCATTGATTCTCTTGAAATATCCCTTTTTGATGATGCTTGCTATGTTTGTGGCCAAGATACCAATATGAATTATGCTTATGTAGATGAACTTCTATAGTTCCTTATGTTAAACATGAAATTGTTGCTATTGCACCCACATATGATAGTCCTATTATCTTTTTGAATTCTCCCGACTACACTATATCGGAGAAGTTTGCCTTTATTAAGGATTATATTGATGGGTTGCCTTTTACCGTTGCACATGATGATTTTGATAGATATAATATGCATGTGCTTGCTGCTTCTACTTGCAATTATTATGAGAGAGGAACCATATATCCACCTCTCTATGTTTCCAACATGATAAAATTGCAAGAAACTGTTTATACTATGCATTGGCCTTTAGTTTGTGTGCATGAATTGTTCTTTTATGACATGCCAATGCATAGGAAGAGAGTTAGACTTCGTCATTACATGATATATGTTACTTTGTGCTCACTACTAAATTACAAATCATTGTTAATTAAAATTGGCTTTGATATACCTTGGGTTCCGGGGTGGATCCACTACTTGAGCACTATATGCCTAGCTTAATGGCTTTAAAGAAAGTGCTGCCAGGGAGACAACCCAGAAGTTTTAGAGAGTCATTTATTTCTAGTAAGTGCTTTTATAAAGTTTAAAAACAAAATAAAATAAAGAGGGGAACCTAAAACTTTTCAAAAAGGAAAGTGAAAGTGAGAAAGACAAGCATTGTTGAAGTGGGAAAGCTCCTTGAACTTTGTTCATGCTTACGGAAACTTTGTGAATCTTGATTACAGAAACTTTTCAAAAAAAATAATTATCCTGTTTTACAATTCCATTGTATTATAAAAATAATGTGCCAAGGTTTGCCTTTAGGATGTTTACAATGCTTATTGGTTTGTGCGGTGCAGGACATAAACTTTGGCTGTAGTGCGTGATTTTACATTTTTTTACTGGAACGTCAAACGGTTATGATTCTTTTTGAAATGTCTTTCTATACAAATTGTTTATTTTTCCTAATTTTGGAAGAAGTTTTGAAGTACCAGAAGTATGGTTAATGTTCAGATTGTTACAGACTGTTCTGTTTTTGACGGATTCTGTTTTTGATGCATAGTTTGCTTGTTTTGATGAAACTATCAATTTCTATCAGTGGATTAAGCCATGGTAAAGTTATATTACAGAAGCTATAATGCAAAAACAAAATATGAATTGGTTTGCAACAGTACTTAGAGTAGTGATTTTCTTTATTATACTAACGGATCTTACCAAGTTTTCTGTTGAAGTTTTGTGTGGATGAAGTGTTCGATGATCGAGAAGGTCTCGATGTGAGGAGAAGAAGGAGAGTCAAGAGCTCCAGCTTGGGGATGCCCAAGGCACCCCAAGTAAATATTCAAGGAGACTCAAGCGTCTAAGCTTGGGGATGCCCCGGAAGGCATCCCCTCTTTCTTCAATAAATATCGGTATGTTGTCGGATTTGTTTCGTTCATGCGATATGTGCAAATCTTGGAGCGTCTTTTTGCATTTTGTTTTCATTTTTCTTTTATGCACCATGCTGGTATGAGATAGTCCATGGTTGATTTATAGAATGCTCTTTGCACTTCACTTATATCTTTTTAGTATGGCTTTATAGAATGCTTCATGTGCTTCACTTATATCATTTGAAGTTTGGATTGCCCGTTTCTCTTCACATAGAAAACCGCCATTTGTAGAATGCTCTTTTGCTTCACTTATATTTGTTAGAGCGTGGGCATATCTTTTGTAGAAAGAATTAAACTCTCTTCTTCACTTATATCTATTTAGAGAGATGACAGGAACTGGTCATTCACATGGTTAGTCATAAAATCCTACATAAACTTGTAGATCACTGAATATGATATGTTTGATTACTTGCAATAATTTTGCGATATAAAGGTGGTGATATTAGAGTCGTTCTAGTTGAGTAATTGTGAAATTGAGAAATACTTGTGTTGAGGTTTGCAAGTCCCGTAGCATGCACGTATGGTGAACTAATGTGAGTTCATGGATTATACCAACTCTCGCCCTTCCATCATTGCTAGCCTCTTCGGTACCGTGCATTGCCCTTTCTTACCTCGAGAGTTGGTGCAAACTTCGCTGGTGCATCCAAACCCCGTGATACGATACGCTCAATCACACATAAGCCTCATTATATGTTCCTCAAAACATCCACCATACCTACCTATCATGGCATTTCCATAGCCATTCCGAGATATATTGCCATGCAACTTCCATCATCATCATATACATGACTTGAGCCTTTACTGTCATATTGCTTTGCATGATCGTAAGATAGCTAGCATGATGTTTTCATGGCTTGTCCATTTTTTGAAGTCATTGCTACGCTAGATCATTGCACATCCCGGTACACCGCCGGAGGCATTCATATAGAGTCATATCTTTGTTCTAGCATCGAGTCGTAATATTGAGTTGTAAGTAAATAAAAGTGTGATGATCATCATTATTAGAGCATTGCCCTAAAAAAAGAGAGGCCAAAGAAGCCTAAATAAAAAAAGGGGCTAAAGAAGCCCGCAAAAAAGGGGCAATGTTACTATCCTTTTACCACACTTGTGCTTCAAAGTAGCACCATGTTCTTCATATAGAGAGTCTCTTGAGTTATCACTTTCATATACTAGTGGGAATTTTCATTAAAGAACTTGGCTTGTATATTCCAATGATGGGCTTCCTCAAATGCCCAAGGTCTTCATGAGCAAGCAAGTTGGATGCACACCCACTTAGTTTCAGTTTGAGCTTTCATACACTTATAGCTCTAGTGCATCCGTTGCATGGCAATCCCTACTCCTCGCATTGACATCAATTGATGGGCATCTCCATAGCCCGTTGATTAGCCGCGTCGATGTGAGACTTTCTCCTTTTTGTCTTCTCACACAGACCTCCATCATCATATTCTATTCCACCCATAGTGCCATGTCCATGGCTTACGCTCATGTATTGCGTGAGGGTTGAAAAGGCTGAAGCGCGTTAAAAAGTATGAACCAATTACTCGGCTTGTCATCAGGGTTGTGCATGATTTGAATGCTTTCTGTGGTGAAGATGGAGCATAGCCAGACTATATCATTTTGTAGGGATGAGCTTTCTTTAGCTATGTTATTTTGATAAGACATAATTGCTTGGTTAGTATGCTTGAAGTATTATTGTCTTAATGTCAAATGATAGACTATTGCTTTGAATCACTCGTGTCTTAATATTCATGCCATGATTAGATTATGTGATCAAGATTATGCTAGGTAGCATTCCACATAAAAAATTATCTTTTTTATCATTTACCTACCCGAGGACCAGCAGGAATTAAGCTTGGGGATGCTGATACGTCTCTGTCGTATCTATAATTTGTTATTCTTCCATGCCAATATTCTACAACTTTCATATACTTTTGGCAAATTTTATACTATTTTTGGGGCTAACATATTGATCCAGTGCCGAGTGCCAGTTCTTGTTTGTTGCATGTTTCTTGTTTCACAGAAAATCCATATCAAGCGGAGTCCAAACGGGATAAAAACTGACGGAGATTTTTTTTGGAATATTTGTGATTTTTGGGAAGAAGAATCAACGCGATACATTGCCCGAGGGGGCCACGAGGCGGGGGGGGGGGCGCACCCTGGACCTTTGTGGCCACCCCGTAAGGCGGTTGGAGCCCTTCTTTCGCCACAAGAAAGCTAATTTCCGGATAGATATCGTATCCAAAATTCAGCCCAATCGGAGTTACGGATCTCCGATTATAAAAGAAACGATGAAAGGGTAGAATCCCAGAGCGCAGAAACAGAGAGAGATAGAGAGACATAACCAATCTTGGAGGGGCTCTCGCCCCTCCCATGCCATGGAGACCAAGGACCAGAGGGGAAACCCTTCTCCCATCTAGGGAGGAGGTCAAGGAAGAAGAAGAAGGAGGGGGCTCTCTCCCCCTCGCTTCCGGTGGCGCCGGAGTGCCACCGAGGGCCATCATCATGACCGCAATATTCACCAACAACTTCACCGCCATCATCACCAACTCTTCCCCCCTCTATGCAGTGGTGTAACCCATCTTTTACCCACTGTAATCTCTACTTAAACATGGTGCTCAATGCTATATATTATTTCCCAATGATGTATGGCTATCCTATGATGTTTGAGTAGATCTGTTTTGTCCTATGGGTTAATTGATGATCGTGATTGGTTTTAGTTGCATGCTTTATTATTGGTGCTGTCCTATGGTGCTCTCCATGTCGTGCAAGCGTGATGGATTCCCGCTGTAGGGTTTGCAATATGTTCATGATTTGCTTATGGTGGGTGGCGTGAGTGACAGAAGCATATACCCGAGTAAGTAGGTTGTTTGCGTATGGGAATAAAGAGGACTTGATAATTTATTGCTATGGTTGGGTTTTAACTTAATGATCTTTAGTAGTTGCGGATGCTTGCTAGAGTTCCAATCATAAGTGCATATGATCCAAGTAGAGAAAGTATGTTAGCTTATGCCTCTCCCTCAAATAAAATTGCAATAGTGATTACCGGTCTAATTATCGATTGCCTAGGGAAAAATAACTTTATCGTAACAAAAAGCTCTCTACTAAAACTAATTTAGTTGTGTCTTTATCTAAATAGCCCCTACTTTTTATTTACGTGTTCTTTATTATCTTGCAAACCTATCCAACAACACCTACAAAGTACTTCTGGTTTCATACTTGTTCTAGTTAGAGCGAACGTTAAGCGTGCGTAGAGTTGTATCGGTGGTCGATAGAACTTGAGGGAATATTTGTTCTACCTTTAGCTCCTCGTTGGGTTCAACACTCGTACTTATTGTTAGGACCCCGATCCTAAGCAACATCGATCTAGCATGTAACACATCATATCACTTTGCGGCCTCACACACGGTATTCCCACGGGTGCTACCTTACCTGGCCCGGGACCGCTTGCACCTTTTGGCTCACGTATATGACAGTGTCGCTAGCATCCATATGACAGAGAACCCTGGCCGACATGACTAGTCGTGAACCCAAAGTGGCACTAACTTACGGGGACAGGCATACATGAAACAACATCGAGCATATCGGTCAGCAGCGTGTGAATCCGGGCTGTAGCAACTAGGCTAACAGGACTCCAGGAACCCGGGTTGTAGCAGGCTAGCAGGACTCCGGATGTCATCATGTGACATTTCCCGAAGGCACAGACACAGGAACAAAGTGTATGACATGTCGGCCAGTCTAGGTGTTCCGGAGCAGTAGTACTGGGCTAGCAGGACTCCGGTAAACTGGGCTGTAGCGGACTAACATTGCTCAGTGGAAGCACCAGACTACATTTCCCCATAAGAGAGGCTACCAAGGATAGACAACTAGGTTGTCGGATCCCACACATACCAAGCATTTCAAAATCATACACACAATATGCTCGATATGTGCAAGTACAACATGGCATCACAACAAGACTCTACAACTCAGAGTATTTATTCATTAGGCTCAGAGGAGCCAAGTATTACAAACATGGGTCTCATGACCCAACATACAGAGCATACAAGCATCAAGCGGAAGCATAAACATGTCTGAGTATAGACAACTACAAATGAAAAAGGCTGAGAAGCCTGACTATCTACAAGACCCTCCCAAGGGAACAAGATCGTAGCTGAGGTAACAAGCTAAACGTCGAAGTCCACGCGGAACTACTAGCGAGACTAAAGTCTCTCTGCAAAACATAAAATAAGAAAACGTGAGTACAAATGTACCCAGCAAGACTTACATCAGAACTAGCTACATATGCATCGGTATCAACAAAGGGGGTGGTGGAGTTTGACTGCAGCAAGCCAGCTTTGACTCAGTGGCTATCCTAAACTAAGACTGCAAGTAACTCTTTTGAGGTGGCACACACGAGTCCACATATTCACCATATCAATACACCACTATGGATCCACGCCCGTCTCCCTACGAGAAGGCCATCCATAGCACTCACGCTTATCTTAGCATTTTAGAGTATCCACTTTCACTTGTCTATGAACTATGCAGGCAACCCAAGTCCTTTACATGGACACGGCTATTGAATAGATCATGTTAGCCCTGCAGGGTGTACTTCTTCACACACGCTCTCACCACTTATCGCCATTTACACGACATGTACTCGGCAACCTTCAAGCGGAAGCCCGGTGAGGGAGTCGGCCACGACCTGACGAACCACACAAGTCTCTAGTCCGGGTTTATCGCCTATTCAGGTTCCATCCGCAAGGAGATCCGGTCGGGGTGTCCTTCACGGCCCCAAACGATGTGTGCAGGGTTCCTAAGCCCACCTCGACGGATGGATCTACGCTTGGTACACCGTGCCACGGTGCCTAGTCTGTCCCAAGCCCACCTGTACCAGGTGCCACTTGGTAGACTACTAACACAACCTACAAACACCAGAAACTAGTTGCAACTCCTGGACAGGGATCAGGTTGATTAATAAGTCGAGAGAGCTTGGAGTGCCAGGAGCCCAATGTGTGGTAGTAGCTATTCATGGATCACAGACGCAGAACTCAGTTCCTGAGGACGGTTTCAATGAGACAACCCACCATGTACTCCTACATGGCCTCTCACCGCTACCTTTACCAAATCATGTTCACCCACTTAGCTCTCAATAGTAGGACATGTTCACCACATTCTAATTCATTCCCGATGAATCAGACCCGACTCAACTCTAAGCAGTAGCAGGCATGACAACAAGCATGAATGAGTAGGCACATCAGGGCTCAGACAACTCCTACTCATGCTAGTGGGTTTCATCTATTTACTGTGGCAATGACAGGTCATGCGCAGGAAAGGGGTTCAACTACCGCAACATGTAACAGTTGAATCGTTGTTGTCCTAATGTAATAAAAGAGAGCAGAAGCAAGAGAGTGGGATTTTATCGGAAAGAACAAGGCGGTTTTGCTTGCCTGACACTTCTGCAGATAGTATAGCTCTTCATCGATGTCATCGAACTCATCGTCGGTACTTTCGGTGTCAAAATCGGTGGATCTCGGGTAGGGGGTCCCGATCTATGCGTCAAGGCCGATGCTAACAAGAAGTAAGGGACATAGATGTTTACCCAGGTTCAGGCCCTCTCGATGGAGGTAAAACCCTACTTCCTGCTTGATTAATATTGATGATATGGGTAGTACAAGAGTAGATATACCACGAGATCGTAGAGGCTAAACCCTAAGAGCTAGCCTATGATGGTATGATTGTAATTGTGATCGACATTCTAAGGACCAACCTCTCCGGTTTATATAGACACCGGAGAGGACTAGGGTTTACATGGAGTCGGTTACAAGGAAGGAAATATAATATCTGGATCGCCAAGCTTGCCTTCCACGCCAAGGAAAGTCCCATCCAAAGACACGGGCTGAAGTCTTGAGTCTTGTATCTTCACGCTTCAATAGTCCGGACGTTGTACACAGTCCGGCTGTCCGGATACCCCGTAATCTAGGACTACCTCAGTAGCCCCTGAACCAGGCTTCAATGACGATGAGTCCGGCACGCAGTATTGTCTTCGGCATTGCAAGGCGGGTTCCTTCTCCGAATACTTCAAAGTACTTACTGGACACGTAGACCGTGTTCGGATCTGCAAGATGATCTCCACATAGCATAAACCCGATCCGCTGGCAATCTTCGGGCGTCGTGCCCTTGCATCGTGGCCTGGTCCAACGCGAACCGGCGTTTCTTACCCCACAACAACTCGTGTTACGAGGCGGTTTTATCGGCATGTCCCGTTGAGGCAGAGATCGTGTTCCTCTTATTACGGGACTTTCCATTAATACGAGCGCGTGCGCCCATAGGACGGCCGTTGGTATTACCCCGCGTGTTTTTAGATAAGCCTCAAATGGCCACATCAAGGACTCTTGATATTCATCCCCTTTATAAAGAGGGTCGAGGCCTATGCCTCTTTTCCACCTTCCTCACGCCTCCTCGCACCTCGAGCTCTAACACCCGAAACCCAAGCTTCAACACCCCAGATCCTCCAGCATGTCCGGATCCGTCCCTCAAGGCCAGAGGGTGGCCTCCTCAATTCAAGAGGACGACATTGCGAAGCTTAGGGAGGTCGGATACCTGACCGCCGACGTCCAACACAGGCTTCCTGCTCCAGGGCAGGTCATCCCCACACCGGAGCCTAATGAGTGCGTCGTATTTATCCCGCACTTCCTCCGCGGCCTGGGCTTCACCCTCGGTCCCTTTGTGAGGGGGCTCATGTTCTATTATGGGTTGGATTTTCACGATCTGGCTCCAGACGCTATCCTCCATATCTCGTCGTTTATTATCGTGTGCGAGGCTTTTCTCCACGTCACCCCACACTTCGGCTTATGGCTCAAGACCTTCAATGTGACGCCGAAGATGATCGAGGGGCGACATGCGGAGTGCGGAGGTGCCGTAATAAGCAGGAACGCCGATGCCCCATGGCCAGAGGGTTCTTTCCCAGAAGTATCCGATGTATGGCAACGGAGGTGGTTTTATGTCACGGCTCCCAGAGGCACAAAGTGGGCGGCCGCCCCCGAGTTCCGCTCGGGCCCTCCGCCCCAACTAGCGTCTTGGACCGACGTAGGACGGAACTGGGGGTCCGCTGTTGATGTTCTAGTGCTGCAGAACCGCATCCGAGAGATTCTTGAGAGGGACATTAACCTTGTCAGCATAATGCAAGTGATGTTAATTCGACGGATGTTACCGTGCCAACGCCGGCCTCTCCGAATGTGGGAGTTCAATCCGGAGGGTCCGCGGGCTGTCAAGCACTTCTTCGGCTTGAAGTTCGAAGAGATGTGCAAATTATTCTTTGGACGAAAAGTAGTGTGTCCAGATACCACCGAGGATGCGGGCCTAAGCTGCAATGGCCTAGATACTCAAGTAAGTAGCTTTGATACCGGACACCCTGTTTTGTGTTTGTTATGATTGTTTGTTCTGAAAATCATCCGCGTCCAGGAATGGCTCAGCAAGGCGAAGAGAATCAGATGTCTGGCGCCACTTCCCAAATGCTCGCCCGCCCCCACCATGGCCAAGATGCTCGACCGGGTACTCAGCAGAATGCCCACGGGGAAAGTCAAGGGGAGGAACGAAGAAACCGAACCCCACGTGCTACGCATCCGAACCGGGGGAATCGTTACCTCCCCCAAGGAGAATAGTCGGGAGGAGACTAAGGCCTCCTCCTTGGGAGGAAGAAGAGGGCCGCCTCCGAAGATTTGGAGGCGGAGATGCCCAAACCAGGGAAAAAAATAACACCTGGGGGCTCTGCCCCGACAGGCACCCTCACCGCATCGTTCCCACCAACAGGCCAGCCCTCCATCGAGCTGTAAGTTAATTTTTAATTCGAAGGTGTTGCGTTCCTCCTAGATCAATAACCAGGATTTGTCTTTCGCAGTCCGGCTAGCAGCCCTTCTCAATAGAGTTCGTCTTCGGGGGATCTTCCTCCGGAGATGATGGAGAGCGAGAACCCACCTACCTCTCCGGCTCACGAAGCGGGCGACACCGAGGTGTCGTCATGGAGGAGTCCGGATCTGCCGAAGCAGGAAGCCAATGCGTCAGCCGCCCTGAGCTCGGAGCGTTTGGCTCCCGCGAGGGGCGATGGGAAGGGTCCGACACAGTTCGATGTCCGGCCGGACGTACTGACGGGCCTACTGGAGCGAGCTGCGCTCTCGGAGGAGCACCGCTCATTAATGAGCGCGGTGCTCAGGAAGATTTCCTCCGCTACAAGCGGTTTGAATGAAGCATTTACAAGTCTGCTCAGAGGCTTTGAGGTATGTAGTGAAGAATACACTGTTTTTGGCTGTGAGGCACGCGTTAGGTGTGCTCCATATAGATAGTAGCCCCTGAGACTCTGGTTGCCCGCCCTAGGCGGCAAACGGGGGATCATAAATCAATGATTGCGCTGTAAACACTTGCAGGTACCTGCGGGTCGGCCCGCGGACCAGTCCGTTGAAGTTGCCGAACTAACCAGGCAGATTGGATCGATTGATGCCGATATCACGTTGGTGAACGAGCGGCTGGACAAATCGCAAGGTATGTGCTCTGCCTCCCTTTGTATAGGAAAATATGGAGGCAGCATGATATTAATGTAATATGTTCGGACTACAGATGGTGCTGCTCCCATGGAGGCCCTGAGGGCAGAACTTGTCCAAGCTAAGGAACAAGCTCGGGTTAGCAATGCGGCTGCCCTAAAGGCGGCCGAGGAACTGAGAGCCAAACAGGCTGCTCATCGCCGAAGCGAGGAAAAGATAGCCGAAATGGATGTTGAGTTAAAAAATGCCGCTGACCGGTATGAGCTCCTTAAAAAGGAGCATAAGGATAGCTTGGCCGAGCTGGAAAAGGCACGCAATGCCACTAAGGAGATATGGATCGAGCTCAGGGGTGCGCGGGAGGAGCTTCAACACGCCGGTAAAATCGTGGCTGGAGGTTCCTACTTGCTACGGACAAAGTTTTTCGATCCGAAGTACGCTCACCTGGATGGGCGCTGGAGTCCTGCGGACGCGTATGCGGATTTGGCAAAGAGTACGGCTGACGCTGCCAAGTTCTTTGAGGGTCAGGGTGATAAGGAGGTGGAGAAGCTTTTCTAGTCGCAATTCAATGCTCCCACTCGCCCGCTGTCGTTAAGTGACAAGATGGCTGCTGTAGCGGAGCTTCACAGGTTGTCCGGTCTTGCAATGCGGTCTGTGATAGACCATCTTTGGCTGAAAGGGCCTAAGCCGGACAGTTACTTTGGCTTGGTGCAGCAATTCCTTGGGCCCGTGCCTCGGATCGACGCCATGAGGAGGTCGGCGTGCATAGAGGGTGCACGGATGGCTCTTGCCCGCGTTAAAGCCTATTGGACGGATATGGAGGCCAATATTATAGCGACCCAAGATCCGGCGGGGGCCAATATCCGGCCGAGCACTACTTGGCGCAGGTCACAGAAGGTGCCTGCCTAATAGAGGCGCAAAGGTTGCTCGAAGAATGTCTTATTCGAGTGATGAATCGAATCATTGTAAGAACAATGTTATTTTGGTTATAAGGCTTATATTTATACTTTTTGCCCGAAAGTATTATTGTGTCCCCTATGCGGCCGTTTACATATACATATATATATATACATATATATATATATATATATATGAATGTGTAATCTGAAAGATAGCAGTCGTTGGCTTATTTACGCAGACAATGCGGGGTGTTCATAAAAATATGCTTAATCACACTTGATCCAACGTCTTGGTCCATTAAGGAGGTGATCGCACGTCGAACTAGGCAATCGGACTATATAGATGTAACACTTTCGCTTAGCCATGGGAATCTAATGTTGGGGCTACTATGTAGCCCCTGGTACCTTCGCATGTATCCGAATACGGGCGCATGTGTACATGACCGGGAAACGGTCCTTCGTTAATGCGGAGGGATCCTAAAGATTCTGATAAGTCTTCGAGTGGTTGAACAGTGTCTCGCTGTATCATGACAGTCAGTTTTCGGCTTTCTCTCTTTGTGGTGCTAAATGCGGAATAACCAGGGCACAATCACAGTAGTTCTCCTTTGGCCACCTTAGCCGATAATAATGGAACGTAAGGCAGCAAACCCAGGAGCCGAGCAAACCCAACATTTGACCAAAGACATGATTCGGAGCTGATGCATATAAGGCCAAACTCATGACGCCGAACACTCCCGAAGGTGTTCGGACTTTATAACAGATGATGGTCTCAAGAATGCCCATTCATTATAAACCCTGCGTTTCCGTGCGATGCGTTAACTGTCGTGGCGAAATGCCAAAAACGGCAGTATCCTCTGTGGGTATGGAACCCATGGGATGGTTAAACAACAAGAGGCAATAGAAAAGGTTTATACAGGGGCTTAATCTAAAAAGAAACATGTTGAACGGGGCCCTGCTGCACGTCTGCGCCTTTGTCTCTGTTGTGTCGTATCCTGGAAGGGTATCGCGCGAACGTTGTCTGTGGAAAAAGGAAAACTCGTAGAAGAGTACAACGTAAGTATGTGATGGATAATAAAAGTGTAAGATGTTGGCCTGCCCATAAGGTTGAGCCAACCGTGGGACTGTGTTAAGTATTTATAGCCCCTGGTGTCCACTATGGGATTACATATACGGTGCCCTGATTCAATTTTATCCGGGAGATCAGACTCGTCTAGCCGAGTCTGTGGTCTTTAATGACCAGTCATGTTTTCTGATGTTGGAGGCTGCTTATAGTCTGGCCGCTAAGGCCGTCGCGAGTTCCTCTGCGCATGAAGAGCGCTCTGTGATTCCTCTAACGGTGATGGCGCCACGCGGACTGGCCATCTTGAGTGTAAGGTAGCCATAGTGCGGCAATGTGTTGAAACGGGCGAAGGCCATTCTTCCGAGCAATGCATGATAGTTGCTTTGGAAGGGTGTGATGATGAAGAGTAGCTCCTCGCTTCTGGAATTTCCTAGAGAGCCGAATGTTACCTCCAGTACGACAGAGCCCCTGCTGTGGGCTTTAACGCCAGGTATCACCCCTTCAAAGGTGGTGTTGCTTTGGTTAATTCTGGATGGGTCTATCCCCATCCTGCGGATAGTGTCCTCATATATTAAACTGAGACTTCTGCCGCCGTCCATGAGGACGTGGGTGAGATGGTATCCGTCGATTATTGGTTCAAGCACCATGGCCTCTGATCCACTGCACCGAATACTAGTGCGGCCATCCAAGTGATCAAAAGTGATCGGATAGGACATCCAGTAGTTAGGTGTGGAAATAATGTACTCTGTATCGCGCGCGTCTTTATGCGCGCGTTCTTGCCTTCTCATGGGTGGGCGAGTCGCGTGGATCATGTTCACTGTTTTAGCCTCTAGTGGGAATTTTTTCTGTCCCCCGGTGCTCTACTGGCGAGGTTCGTCCTCGTCCTCACTTGGTGTTTCCCTTCCCTTGTGTTCGGCATTTAATTTGCCGGCCTGCTTGAAGACCCAAAGACTCTCTACGTGTGTGTGGTTTGCAGGTTTGTCAGGGGTGCCATGAATTTGGCATAGTCTGTCCAAGACTCTATTCAGACCGGACGGTCCCTCCTTGCTGCCTTTAGATGACTTATTTTGCCGATTAGGTCGAGAGCCCCTGAATCCGGCATTAACCATCGTGTTATCCGGGCTCTCTTCCTTATTTTGGCGTTTGTTTTTATGACGCCATGGCTTCCCGTTGCCATCCCTTATTTCGGATGTGTTGGGGTCGCTGGTGCCTTTACGGGCTAGCCAGCTATCTTCTCCCGTGCAAAAGCGGGTCATAAGGCTTGTTAGGGCTGCCATTGTCCTTGGCTTTTCTTGGCCGAGGTGTCTGGCGAGCCACTCATCACGGGTGCTGTGTTTGAATGCTGCTAAGGCTTCGGCATTCGGACAGTCAACAATTTGATTCTTCTTAGTGAGGAATCTGTTCCAAAGCTTGCGGGCAGACTCTCCGGGCTGTTGGACTATGTGACTTAAGTCGTCAGCATCCGGAGGCCGGACATATGTCCCTTGAAAATTGGCCTGAAAGGCGTCCTCGAGTTCCTCCCAGCTCCCAATTGAATTTTCGGGAGTCTTTTCAACCCGATGCCGAGCTGGTCCCTTCAGTTTGAGGGTGAGGTATTTGATGGCGTGAAGATCATCCCCACGATCCATATGTATGTGCAGGATAAAGTCCTCAATCCAGACCCCTGGGTCATCGTTCCGTCGTATGCCTCTATGTTCACAGGTTTAAAGCCCTGTGGAATTCATGGTCGATGCTTCATCGGTAAAAGCACGGGGGTGAGCAGCCCCTCTGTATTTGGACGTACTGTGGCATGCCGTCGGCTGTTGTTGTGTTCGGTGTTTATTCTGAACTGGTATTTGGTTGTCATAATTGTTTTGAGGGCCACAGTCCCCCGCCGGGGTGTGTCCTTTAGATCCGTAGATGGACCTAGTTGCACCAGCTTTCTTATCCAGGTGATCACGGAGATCGTGCGCGGCGTCGGTAGCTGCTTTGTTGCGGTTATGAAGTGGCACGGCTCCGTCATCGAATTCTGCCAGTAGCTTGCGTTTTGGATAGCTCTTTGTATGGCGATCATCGCCGTATCTTTCTTCAGTGTCTAGCACTTTGTTCCATCTATGGTTGAGCGTTTCCTGTGCAGCTTTGAGCCATTGCTTCTGCTTCTTTAGACTTCTTGCAGTGGCCATAAGCTTTCTATGGAGGTTATCTCGTTCCACATGTTTTTTCGAGATTGCATCATTATCCGGACTGTTTTCCTGTGCTGGTTCGGTTTGATGACCTCATCCGTCGGGATCATTGTCCTCGGGCGTCTGCTCCGAACTGTGTTGGGTGACCTGGTTCGTCCTGCTCCATCGCTGGGTCCGTATGGTCTTTGTGGCCTTCAGAGTTGATTGTAGTATCGACCCCTCTGGCGCTCTTGTCGCTATTTTTACTGTTGCTGGACTTAGAACGGCGCCTGCGCCGTCGCTTTGGCTTTTGTCCGGGGGTTTTATCGTCCGAATTGTCGCCTTTGTCCTCTTTGGGCGTATCCACCATGTATATGTCGTGTGACGAGGGAGAAGTCCAGCGCCCCATAGATTCCGAATCTTCTCGTACATCGTCGTCCACATCGTCGATGTCTTCGAAGTCGAAGTTAGGCACGTCGGTTAAGTCATCGACCGTGGCTATGAAGTGGGCGGTGGGTGGGCAACGAATTTCTTCGTCGTCTGCTTCCCACTCGAGCCGGACATAGTTTGGTCCAGAATTTTCTGTCAAAGAGAGAGTTTTTAATAAGTTCAGCAGAGGTAAGGCCCGTGTTCGGCTCCAACGCCGATGAGTGCGCGACCTGCGGGGCGGGGTCCAGCCCTCCGTCCTCAGGCAACGCAGCCTGCTCCGGATTTAGGACCGAGGCTACTGAGGGGGGTGATACCCTGAGCTTTGTCCAACAGCAGGTCTAAGCCGTGCTGGTTGTGACTGTCCGGTATTGTGTTATTGGCGATGGTTGAAGGAGCCATCGAGCCCAGTAGCGACTACACAGAGGAACTCTCAATGAAAGCACCAATGTCGGTGTCAAAACCAGCGGATCTCGGGTAGGGGGTCCCGATCTGTGCGTCAAGGCCGATGGTAACAGGAAGCAAGGGACACAGATGTTTACCCAGGTTCGGGCCCTCTCGAAGGAGGTAAAACCCTACTTCCGCTTGATTAATATTGATGATATGGGTAGTACAAGAGTAGATCTACCACGAGATCGTAGAGGCTAAACCTAAGAGCTAGCCTATGATGGTATGATTGTAATTGTGATCGGCCTTCTAAGGACCAACCTCTCCGGTTTATATAGACATCGGAGAGGACTAGGTTTTACATGGAGTCGGTTACAAGGAAGGAAATATAATATCCGGATCGCCAAACTTGTCTTCCACGCCAAGGGAAGTCCCATCCGGACACGGGCCAAAGTCTTGAGTCTTGTATCTTCACGCTTCAATAGTCCGAACGTTGTACACAGTTCGGCTGTCCGGATACCCCCTAATCCAGGACTCCCTCAGGTACCACGTCTACCGAGAGGGGACAAACACCGGCAACACAGAAGGAACACAAAATTAATGCAATGCAACAATGTGATGCATGATCATGACATGGCAATATGCTTGTGTTTGAGCTAATGCAACTAGAAACCAGATTAAATGAAGTTGGTTTGAACCCAAGGTTCAAATCCAATCTCCACATGTGGATATTCAAATGTAATTTATTTGGTTTGCCCTAAATAGTAGTCATAAGTTGTTCTAATATGCATGAAAATGCCATAAAAAGATTCTTTGGATTTTTCTGATAATTTTTCATATATAAATTATTTCATTTGGAGTTACGGTTGATTTTCTATGATTTTTAGAAGTTTATAGCATTTTCTGGAATTCATAAATCATTTCTAATTTATTTAAAATCATAGAAAAAGTTTATTGCGTCAGCATTACGTCATGTTGACCTCAGCAGGCCAACAGAGTCGGTCCTAGTAAAACCTGACCCGTGGGCCCCACATGTCATTGGCTGAGTTAGCTAACAGGTTTTAAAATAAACCTAATCTAATATTAACAGGGTCGGGCCCACTGTCAGTGTGACCTGGTTAAACTAACCGCGGGATTAGTGGCTAAACTAATCCGCCATGTCACCTAACCGGCGATTAGCCGCCGGTGCTAAGCAGGACACGGCAGGGCTCCTCGTCCAGCCATCTCCGGCGACGAGAGCTTGCGCGGCTGGGCTCTACGGATGCAGCGCGTCGAGGCACATCGGGTGGTGCCCGTGGGCAATGCCGGGACGGGCTACAGCGGCGATTAAAAAGGCGACGGCGGCGGCCGGACCAGGCTATGCGCGGGCGCGGGCTACGCTTGGCTAGCAAGCTCGCTGAGAGGCTGGGCGGGCTCCTGGAGCTGCGTTGAGCATGTTGATGTGCTCGGCTTCGAGCAGTAGTGGCTCTAGCCACGACGGCGACGAGGCACGGTGGTGGCGAGCTTCGGCCGTGGTGGCTAGGGGGCTAGAGGATGGATTCGACGGCGGGGAGAGAGGGGTTGGGAGTAGGAGCTCACAGGGAGGCAGCGCAGTAGGTCAGTGGGCTCGGGACGTCCTTGATGGCGCGAATCGGCGGCGAGGGGCTCGGTTGCCCGAGGTTGAAGATGACCGCGATGACGATGAAGCAAGGCCTCCCGGCGTCCCGTAGCTCGATTAGGAGGACGAGCAGGTTATCAAGCGGTGCTTCGACTCAGCGGAAGGGCGAGGGTGGCACGATGGTCAGCGGCGTGGCGAGCGGCGGTCTCGGAGTGCTTTCGGCGCGCGAGGAAGAGAGGCGGAGGAAGGGGCGAGGCAGAGGAAGGAGGGGAAAGTGAGAGGGGGCCGCCCTCATCTCCTGGGCGTGCAGGTGGACTCGAGGGAGGCTAGCCAGCGCGAAGCAGGAGGTGGCACGCTCGGCCGCGTGCGAAGTCTCTCCTCTGCCTACTGACAGAGGTTGAAGATGACTGGCAAGTCGCCAGGTAGGCTGGGCCGGCCACATGGGATCCAGGTGGGCTGCACAGGTAAGGTTTCCTCTCTCTCTCTCTCTCTCTCTCTCTCTCTCTCTTCCATTTCTGTTTTCTATTTTTGTATTTGTTTTTGATTTAGTTTTGGCACTAAACCATTTTCTAAACTTTTGAAACTTTTTATGGGCACTAACTGAATTATTTCAGAGACCCTCAGCAAGTTTCAAAATATTTGGAGCTATAAGAATATTTAAAGAATTTTAAAGCTCTAATTCAAATACATATTGGATTAATTGAAAGCCCATTTATGTCCTGGAAAAATATCCACCATTTTTAGTTTAGGTTTTCACCTTGTTCCATAAATTATGAACATTTTTAAGGAGATTTTGGGTTCATTGAAAAATATTTTTTAATTGAACCTATTTGACTTGATTTAGTGCTAGGGCTTGGTCATCGCCAATTCAATTTTCCTTTGAATTTAAACATGATGCATGGATGCAGATGCAACTAATTACAAACAACTCTGAGGCTGTGACAACTTACCCCCACTAAACAAGAATCTCGTCCCGAGATTCAAGCGTAGGGTAAAAGGAAAAAGGGACTCGAACTATCACTATCTTCATGATCCAACTGCCCTTCTCGAAGATGTTGATTCATTGCTCCGAATTGGTCTTGATGCCTTTGCTTTTGAGATCTTCATCCAACATGACAACAAGAAGAAAGGCAGAATTTTAGAAGAATCGATCTTCTTGAGATTTGAGCAACTTAGGATCATCTCAAAGATCACAAGATCAATTCACAGAATGTGACATGGAACATCTCTGGAGCCGAGAGGCAAAACATGCATTAGGAGGGACGGAAGAAACAATTTAACGAGGGTTTCAAAGTAGCGAGGAAGCAATTACCATGATCCCATAACGGCTCGTAGAATTATTCCCTTAAATGGAAAAAAGGATTACTTTTGATATATAGATCATTGAAACTCTTTATACCAGCCTAAGGCAATCACAATCGATCGTTTGGCGGAGTTCAAGGAATGGCATATCCGGATTCAAATGGATGATGTGGACTACCTTATTGAAGACAACGCGATGGATGATTTGCTTATCATCGGAAATGGATGGGACCCATGGTAAGTCCACTATTGAAGATGACTCTGAACTGCAATTACCAAGGAGGGCAACCCATGAAATTGGCACAATGGGGTGCAAGCTGGGAACAAAATGCAAATGTTCGGAATGTTCCAACCATCATATCTGCCTGAGATTCAGATATGGCTAGAAACAGGATACTTCAGACTCAACATGTCTGAAAAGAAGAGTTGCAACACAAATGGACGAGATAATGTTGCGAGATTCTCGGCAAATGAACTACGATAGAAAGCTCCAAAATATGAGCTGGTTCTGCCACACACATGTGAACACGTTGTCCAAGACAAGCATGACCACATGGGAGTCTTACAACAAAACACTACCGAGTTCTGGTCAGGAACCATCATCGAGGATATTGGAATCTTGTGCAGGAACTAGTATTCGCACAGCAACTCCTTTTCCGCGAGCAAATCAGTCAGTGGCTTGGTGTGCTAGGAATACATATAGAATGGAGGTTGCAAGTCTCCAAACCACAGAATACTTCGCACGTATGCATGACTAACTTGGGATGATTCCAGAGGAGGCAAAAACAAGCTTTCTTGAATCCACGGCGGCAACTTGCATTAAATGCACATGAATTAAGGGAGGTAACGTATTTCACCAAACATATACCTCATGAATGGAACACGAAGGAAATGCTTTAAAAGTTTCCAACACTAGCTGGATGTTCAACACGAATCATGGAGGAGATAAAAATGTTGCTGATGGGCTCAACAACAATTCATCTAGGCTTCCATATAAGTGGAATTCCACAATTATGTGAACAAGATGATAGCATTGGTCAGACCCAGAGGATATAATGGTGTATGCCCAAGGAATATTTTTTAGTTGAACCTATTTGACTTGATTTAGTGCTAGGGCTTGGTCATCCCCAATTCAAATTTCCTTTGAATTTAAACATGATGCATGGATGCAGATGCAACTAATTACAAACAACTCTGAGGCTGTGACACTTATCGAAAGAGGCTACAATTGATCCCCTATACTTGTGCATTATCAGGCCCATGGCTGGTCGCGTCGTCGAAGATCGGGTGAGAGGGGCCAGAAGACAACAACCACCTGGAAGTGGCCAAATATATGTAGGAATAAAGTGTGTGATGTTTAAATACACAATGCACAACTTTGATGTGGCACCTACCTTGCAAACTGGCTATAATTACAGGTTAAGGTCATGGCTAGGGTGCCTGGCCCACCCCCATTTTGTGTCGGTGGGACGCATGCATGTACTCATACTTTGGTCGGGCATGCATATCACCATGACCTACTATAAGACGGACCAAGTGAATCTATCCTGGATAAACGACCATTGTTGTTGTCGGTCAAAAAGGGATGTAATAGATCACTCGGGCCCATAGATTGGACCATCATCAAAAACCACACTAGAGGGGCCACAAAACCAATACCACCTGCATGCGGCCTAAATTGATGTACATAGGACAGGGTGATGTGTTTTAAATACCCAATATTGTACAATTTTGATGTGGTGCCTACCTCATGAAATGGACAACCCCGATGGAAGTTAGGTAATTAAGGACGACGTACATAGGGTGTCGGTCCAACCCACCAATTCGAGCATTGGGAGGGAATCCTGAGAATGCATGAGCTCGAACTTTGCGCAGATATGTCACCATGACCCGCCTTAACACAAACCAAGAGGAATCCATTCATTGGTTGTCGGTGCACTAAAGTAGGGGTCCTTTAGTACCCCAGACTTGTGCACATGCAGTGGCAACCTTCCCGACGGTAGGGCTTGCCGGAGGACCATTGCAAACAAGACTCAAGATTTAGTACAAGACCGTGAAGAAGACCTCTAGGAAGGTCATAGATGTACTAAGTTAGTACTTCTGGTCGAGATTCCAATTGCCGCCAAGCTCCACACTGGCTAGCCAAGACCCGCCAAGCTCTTTGCCGGGAAGTTCCCCCTCCTTGATTTTCGGTCGCTCCACCTCATCGACCAGCTGATGGCTTGTCAAGATTAGGTGTCGAGCGGGCAGATAACAAGGAGGATCATTAGGACATGTGTCAGCATGTTGCATAAAGGTTAACTTTTTTGACACCCATCTAGTGGACGTTTTGAGATGATAGGATGCGGCTGGACCGACGGCATAGAAGGAGAGATGCCTTTTGCCAAGGATCGTTAGCAGCTCACGGCGCATTAAATGCCCTTTTCCTAGTCCGGCGGGATTAGGTTGGATAACATTGAAGCCACTAATCCATACATGTAATGACCATGTTGCCACTGTGGTGACCCCTTTTCATCTATAAAAAGGAGGCCCATGGCTACCTAGGCACGGGTCGACACTTTGCTCAAACTTACACAGTAGACGCACCTTGCACGCACCTTGCTGGCAAGCTTCGCTTGTTTGTAACTTGAGCCCCAAGTCAATCCACCCAAAAGGCATGAGTAGGGTTTTACGCCCCCACGGCGGCCCGAACCTGGAAAATCCTCGCGCATTAACCTCATCTCCTCAGCCAAACTGCAAAGGGGCCTCGCTGGACCCATAAATCATCGTACCTCGACATCTTTCGCACGCCAGGTAGGGGTCGCTTGTGCGGATCTACTCCAGTAGTTCTCCTGCAAGTTTTGTTAGAGATATGCCCTAGAGACAATCATGTATGATGATAATTCCTATGTGTTTATGAATAAAGATAGTCCTTGGACATTATAATTGATGTGTATCAACAAGTACGTGACTTGTTTGTGGGAGTATGCATTATATGATGAATGTCCTCAAAGGTCCCTAGTCGAAAGGGTTGTGTGGACGTGCAGCCGACTAGACTAGCATATGACAGAGTGGATGGCTCGGTCTCACTAGCCATGGAGCATTGGATGCTAACCGGATAATATGGACTCAGAAGGATCTGGTCGGATTCAAGTTTTCATATCCGAATCAAGATAAGGTCCAAGTCGGAAAGACCCACCTATGAGATGCAGCGATATGTCATCTGTGAGTCTCTAGTACAACACACGTTCTATATCCTAAGACCTGAGCTGGCGCATGTACTCGGCATGGTGACAGACTTGCTTTGGGCCGACCAAACTCTACTCCATGACTGGGTAGTTACAAAGGTAGGTTTCGGGCTTGCCCAGACCCATGCTGGGAGACATGGTTGAGCAAGATGGGATTTGCCCCTCCGATCAGGAGAGATATAGTCTGGGCCTCTCGTGTGATCTGACCAAGATAAGCATGGCCATGCGACAAGGATTGTGAGATAATCCGGTTTGTGGTCGGTATCACTAGAACGAGAAAGAGGTCGGGCCCAAAAACATATATCATGTGGCAAAGGGAATAGAACTGTGACACGTTGTACAGGTTCGCTTTGCTAGAGGCCACTACCGACTGGACGAGCCAGATGTGATCTGACTCGCGACCAAGTGAACGAGAACCTACGGGGTCGCGCGCTTAAGGGAGGAACCTATGAGGCCCAATCCAACTCCACAAGTCGGGTGTTATCCTACTCAGACTCGGATCCAGGCCGAACAGACTTTGGGCTTTAGGATCCGTGTGAGGCCCAAGTGTTGAGCCCACGACAGATGCCTATATATAGTGGGTGTGAGGCACACTCATTCGGTTGATCACTTCGTTGTCGTCACTAGGGCTTTGCATGTGTTACAACTACCCACCTCCACTCGCCGCCGGTTGTGTGATCGAACCTAGCAGTCCGCCGCACAATGTTCCTCCTGCACACGCGGATACCATTAGAGGTGGTGCACCGGCGCCACTCCAGTGAACCTATACATGGGATCCGACGACCGGCTGTTCGAGGGAGATCGGACGAGGAGGAGACGATCCACGCAGACGCGCTGCCCGAATTCTTCTTCCGCTCCGCTGCATGGCACTGCGGGTCTAGTGGTAATAATCTATGATCCATCTCACGTAGCATATTCTTGGTTGTTCTGTGCGTACGAAAATTTTAATTTGCAGTCGGCGCATCCTACTATGGAACCCAACAGTGCTATCGGTGTCTCTGCTATAGGATTTGGATTCAGATTGTATGCATGTTAGATATGTGGAGGCGGCAGATGAGATCTGTTGCCATTTATGAGATCGGCTATGTGCATGGTTGATGAGATCAACTACACATGGGGATCGATGTGGCTATATTTTCTGATGATCGAAATTGATGAGGTCGTGGCACAACCTACCCCTACTAGTCGGTATCCGCCACCGGGTTTAACAGTGAAATGTAAATCTGAATCAAGTTCAAGATGATCTATGAGATCGATCAACTCAGAAAATTCGTCGTGAACGGATTGCAGATGCGATCTCTGGTTTCTGAAAACATGGGGCGCTGCCCGCACCCATGAGGGGCGCTGCCCCTTCGAACCCCACTCGCGAGGGACTACCATGTGCGTCGCGCCTTGTATTTTGTACATGATCACTCAAACCGGTAGAATGCGATTCTATGCATAACTTTGTTTTGCAGGTTTGATGTGAATAATATGGCTCATGTCTATGTGATGCATGTGTGAAAATTATACATGGCCTGCATGTCATGTTTGTCAACCGGTAGGAGCCAAAGTGATGTCATTATAATGTATAACGACGTGCGTGTCGACTTATGACTCTACGTAAAATTCATTACTAGTTGTAGTAGTTGGATAATAGAGATCAGGTTGGTGGCTTGGCGTTCCGGTGTGACAAACAAGATGAAGTTCCCAGATGGTCATCGGAGCCGGAGCCGACCTGGAAGAACACCATGAAGGAGCCATACCATTTCACAATATGTGTTTATTTGTGATTGTTATGCTTCTTTGTTTCTATGCGTGTTAAAATGGTAGAAAGATCCCTCATTAATATCAAGCAAATTACCATCCCCGATGGTGCACCTTCGCACGTCAAGTACGTCTAGTAGTGGGCTCATAAAATTGGGGTGCTGCTAGGTGTCCTTGAACTGAAGGGTCCGTGTGGGACACGGGCATGCACTACATCAGGATAACTTGACAAGGCTATCAAAACAGTTTTGGGCTTTGTGGCATGGAAGGTTGGGAGCCGGGTTATGAGATACCAACCCGATCGACATGAGTCATATAGAGGTAAAATTAGCAAGGGGTTGCTTACCGGATAGGCATGTTGGCTAGCAGTGATGCTAAAGGTCCCTAGTTGCATGCACTAGACGGATCCTGGATCATTGAGAGTTTGCGGAGGGATGCCGACTTCAGTTGGAGTATTTCTATTTAAGGCTTGAATTACTCTACATGATGAGGACATCAATGCCATTGTTACACCCACAGCCCTTGCCGCTATACATACCGGACCAATTACTAGAGCTCGTGCACGCCAGTTGAATTACCAGGTACTTTCGTTTCTTGGTAAAGATTCTAATGTTCATGACAATATGATGCTTCCTAAATTGGATACATTTGTTTTGCTTACAGATGAAGGGCCTAGCTTGGACAAGAAAGATGAACCTTGGAGCAAGTTCAAGCATGGAGATTATGGCATGCGGAAGGGGAACATGAATGAAGTTTCAAGTGATGATTTCAGGACTTTGAAGCCACCATAATGAGTGCATGAAGCCTTGGACGAAATATACAAGATGCCACTTCCTAAATTTCGTCCAGAGGCTATTCTAGGTGTTGTGTCGCCTTATTTTTGGGCCAGCCCCATGTAATTTCGAAATACTTGAGTATAGGCTGTTTTTAGAGTCTGTATGTGTGGGGAAAAAAAGCGATAGGGTTGGGTTCGGACCCCTCCTCCAAGGGCCACGAAATTCCCCCTCTTCCTCCATATATACAGCCCTTAGGGAACCGTTTAGACTTTGGGTTTTGTTTAGATTAAAAGTTCGCCATAGTTGCAACTTCGCGTACTTCGTTTGTGTTCAACAACAAGACCAAGGCATCACAGAACCCCATCTTGATCAATAAAGCTTTCATCTTATATTTGCAATATCCAGATTGCAACCTTAGTTTCTTGCTTGTTCTACGTTTGCTTGTAGGAAATAGACCTTTGTGGTCAGGTTGATTGTGCTCCGACGTGGTCAATAACCTCTCAGAGTTGGTTTAGCGATTCCTAAGGCGCGACATCCTCACACATTCATAGTTGGATCATCAAAGTATACTCCTCCGAAACGATAATCACCATCTCATCGAAAGGCGGGTCACCTTTGCCTCTATCAAGTGGTATCAGATTTCCAGGATGCTCAGTGAGATTTTCCAGTTTTTCGTAGTTTATCAAGTCTGTTCTTCATACCTATATTCCACGAAAAAGCAAAAAAAAGGTTAGTTCATCATATCCAAACCAATCTAAGCCTTTGCATAATCTTTTTAGGGTTTTGCTTTGTTGAATTTGCGGTTGCATCATCGTGTCTAGTTGGTGGTCTTAGCGTCTAGTCCTTCAGAGTTTCGAGTTCTGTCAGAGTTTGTCACGCCGCCGTACCATCTTCATCGTTGCTGCCATATACCACCACCGCTGCCATATTTTACCACATAACACCACCGCTGTCACATCCTACCACCGCAGCCATATCCTACCACCGCTGCCATATACCACCATCGCTGCCATATCCTACCACCATATATCCACCACCAATCCGAGTTCTTTTCATATTAAGTTTGTTTTCGAGACCCATCTATTTTCCGATTCATGTTTCCTTACCTGAGTATGTTTCGAAAAAAAATATTTTTCGAGACCCCCGGGTAGTTTTTAGGCCAAAGCGATCGAAAATATTTTTTTCATATCCTACTTTTAGGTCCCAGGGAGCATTTTGAGACACCCGCCACCATAGTGAGTTTTTGTCGCACTTTTTTGTAGTCGCTGCCCTGATTTCCGAAAAAATAGTCAAAAAATTCCGTGCCTATCTTGTTATTTTTTTGACTTGGGAAGAGTTTTGAGGCACTCGCCATTATAGTATTTTTTCACCA
The DNA here is from genome assembly GCA_021605145.1 of Aegilops bicornis. Classification (NCBI taxonomy): domain Eukaryota; kingdom Viridiplantae; phylum Streptophyta; class Magnoliopsida; order Poales; family Poaceae; genus Aegilops; species Aegilops bicornis. Next base: position 456,849,613 of record CM038675.1, on the reverse strand, counting down.
AAAAAGAGCAGAAAAACGAGATTTTTTTCCAAAGTGTGCTTTACCCTTGTTTACGTGTCACGCGGTCATTTTGTTAGTGTTCTAGGCTCGCGTCTCTAGTATGGTCTAGCCTAGGACTAGCACAGTACCGTCGTTACCCATTTATTCAACTTTGCATCTCTCAATTGATTATTGCTGACACTTTTTTGCTACCATATTATAAGTATTCCTAGCTCCACATACATCTACGTCGTGCGTTTGACTCTCCTTTGTAGTCGCTCTATCCAAGCTTTGAGAGTTTTGACTACAACGGTTGCCGATCACCACCTGCTGCTTGGTAAGAACTAGTAAGAATTTGAGATTCGCTTGACGGATTTGTGACTTTCCACAACACCATCGCCTGATGAGAACATCAATACCATTGTTACACCCACAACCCTACTTCTATACATACTAGACCAATTACTAGAGCTCGCGCGCGCCAATTGAATTACCAGGTACTTTCGTTTCTTGGTGACGATTCTAATGTTCATAAGAATATGATGCTTCCTAAATTGGATACATTTGTTTTTCTTACAAATGAAGGGCCTAGCTTGGACAAGAAAGTTGAACCTTGGACAAAGTTCAAGCATGGAGATGATGGCATGCACAATGGGAACAAGAGCGGAGTTACAAGTGATGATTCCAGAACTTTAAAGCCACCATAATGAGTGCATGAAGCCTTGGACGAAATATACAATATGCCACTTCATAAATTTCGTCCAGAGGCTATTCTAGGTGTCGCGTCACCTTATTATTGGGCCCGACCCATGTAATTTCGAAATACTTGATTATAGGCTGTTTTTAGAGTCCGTATGTGTGGGAAAACAAGAGTTAGGGTTGGTTTTGGACCCCTCCTCCAAGGGCCAAGAAATTCCCCCCCTTAGGGCATCGTTTAGACTTTGGGTTTTGTTTAGATTTAAAGTTTGCCATAGCTGCAACTTTGCGTACTTTGTTTGTGTTCAACGACCAGATCAAGACATCACAGAACCCCACTTGATCAATAAATCTTTCCTCTTTTATTCGCAATATCCAGATTGCAATTTCAGTTTCTTGCTTGTTCTTCGTTTGCTTGCAGGAAATAGACCCTCGTTGTAACGCCCAATATGCGACTATACTCCACACGTGTCGAGGCACGACTTGGGGCATAAGCACATATTGGTATGGTCGCAAGAGTGGTTGTATCTTTGCGCATCCATGTACTAAATAGATAGAATATGAGCTTCGGCTTAAAATTGCCACAATACAATGTGCTACACCATGAAGATGCACATGATGATGAGAATATGCAAAATAACACCAAGCACAATGGAACATATGATGAGGCCATGATACAACAATTAATAGCAAAATTAAATATGACAAGAAATGACAATACAATGCAATATGAAACAAAGCAAAACCCCAAAATGAAACCAACAAGGAGGAAACCACTTGGGATTGATCATGATAAGGTTGGATACATTTCCAAATATGGAAGTTTTACAACTGGGGTGTTATAACTCTCCTCCACTACAAGAGGATCTCATCCCGAGATCTAGGACTGAAAGAACTCCAGATATTCGGAATGGAGGTGATCGTCACGCTCCCAAGTAGCTTCTCGATCTGAATGGTGAGACCACTTAACTTTGAGGAACTTGATCTACTTGTTGCGAGTTTTTCGCTCGGTTTCTTCAAGAATGGCAACAGGATCCTCAGGATAAGATAAGTGCTCTTGGAGATCAATTTCTTTAAAGTTGATAGTGTGCTCGGGCGTCTTGAAGCACTTGTGAAGTTGTGACACTTGAAACACATCGTGCACATTTGAGAAGTTGGAAGGGAGCTCAAGTTGATAGGCAAGGTCGCCTCTTTTGCCAACTATTTTGAAAGGAGCCACATATCTTGGGGCAAGCTTCCCATTGATACCGAAGCGTCGAGTGCCTTTCATGGGAGAGATGCGGAGATAGACATGGTCTCCAATCTCGAAAGCCAAGTCACAGTGCTTGCTAACATAGTAACTCTTCTGGCGCGATTGTGCGGCTTTCAGATTTTCACGGATGACTTTGCACATTTCTTCAGCTTCTGTGATCAAGTCATTTCCAAGGAGTTGGCGCTCACTGGTTTCGGACCAATTGAGAGGAGTACGACACTTTCTGCCATATAGGATTCCGAAAGGGGCCTTGCCTGAACTTGCTTGATAGCTATCGTTGTAGGAGAACTCGACATATGGGAGGCAATCTTCCCACTTCGTACCGAAATAGATGACACAAGCTCTTAGCATGTCTTCGAGGATTTGATTGACTCTCTCGACTTGGCCACTTGTTTGAGGATGAAAGGTCGTGCTGAAACGAATGTTTGTGCCCATGGCCTTCTGGAAGGAGTCCTAGAACTTGGAAGTGAAGATGCTTTTTTTTACTAGGGAAGTGAAGATCCTTCCGCGATCTGAGGAGATTAATTGAGGAATCCCATTGCAACGAGACTATTCTGGAGGTGTATAGCTCTAGTAACTGAGCTGCATTAATAGATTCTTTGACTGGAAGGAAATGAGTCACTTTTGTAAGCTTGTCAATGACAACAAAGATAGCATCCTTCCCTCACCTGGACTTGGTAAGACCGGTGACAAAGTCCATCTCGATATGATCAAACTTCCATTCTAGAATAGCAAGAGGTTGGAGGAGACCAGCTGGTCGCTGATGTTCTGCTATCACCCTTCGACAGACGTCACATTCATTCAGGAATTGAGCAATCTCTCGCTTCATGCGAGTCAACAATACGACTGCTTGAGGTCATGGTACATCTTCGAACTGCCTGAATGGATGGAAAGAAGAGAATTATGAGCCTCATTCATTATGACCTTCCTGAGATCACCTTATGTCTCTATTATCAATGTAATAGCACTTGTATTTGGTTAAGCCCTTGGCAACACCATGTTTCACCTTCTTCACCATCGTATCAAGGAGTTGTGCCTCACAGATTTGATCGTCCAAAGTTGGAGTGACTTGAAGGTTGGCAAGAAAACCTTGAGGAACAACTTGGAGGTTAAGCTTGCGGAAAGCTTCACAAAGATTAGGTTGGAATGGCTTGAGAATTAAGCTGTTGCAATATGCCTTTCCGCTCAACGCATCTGCAATCACATTAGCCTTGCCTGGAGTGTACTCAATGCTTGTATTGTACTCTTGGATCATTTCGACCCAACGAGTTTGCCGGAGGTTGAGGTTGGGTTGAGTGAAGATATATTTGAGGATCTTGTGATCAGTGAAAATGTCCACTTGTCTACCCAACAAAAGATGTCTCCAAGTGATTAATGCATGGACAACTGCCGCCAACTCAAATCATGAGTGGAGTAGTTTCGTTTGGCTTCAACTGTCTAGAAGTATGAGCCACTACCTTCTTATCTTGCATAAGAACACCACTGAGACCTTGCAACGAAGCATCACAGAAAACTTGGTAGGGCTTGGACTCATCAGGATGAGTAAGGGCCTGAGTCATGTGAGTTTACATTTGAGAGTATTGAAGGCAACATCATACTCAGGAGTCCAGGAATACTTGACATGCTTCTGGAGGAGGTTGGAGAGAGGCTTAGCAATTTTGGAGAAGTTCTCAACAAATATTCTGCAATAACTTGCAAGCCCAAGGAAACTGCGGAGCTGCTTGACGTTCTGCAGAGGCTCCCAATTGACAATTGAAGCAACCTTCTCCGGATTTACAGAAATAACATTGGCAGAGATGATGCGACCAATCTAAAGAACTTCATCAAGCCAAAACTCATATTTGGAGAAATTTGCGTATAATTGATACTCTCTGAGCTTGTCAAGCACCAATCGCAAATGCTTGGGATGATCCTTTTTATTCTTTGAAAACACCAGGATATCATCGAGATACACCAAGACAAATTCATTGGTGTAGGGGTTGAAGATGAAGTTCATCATACGGGAGAATGTTGGAGGGGCATTTGCAAGCCCGAAAGACATGACAATATATTCATAAGAACCAAAGCTCGTTCTATAAGCTGTCTTTGGGATATCTTCTTCACGAATGTGAATGTGGTGATACCCCACACGAAGGTCAAGCTTGGAAAACACCTTTGCACCTTTGACTTGTTCGAATAACTCATCGATATTGCGAAGTGGGTACTTATTCTTGATTGTCTTCTTATTCAATGGGCGGAAATTGACGCAGTCGTTTCATGCCATCCTTCTTCTGGACAAAGAGAACACCACAACCCCAAGGAGATGAACTTGGTCTGATCAGACCCAGACGTTCTTGTTCATCAAGCTGTTTCTTCAATTCTTTCAGCACTTCTGGCCCAAGCTTGTATGGGCGCTTGCAAATGGGTTCTGTACCGGGCTCAAGATCAATAACGAACTCGATTGGTCGGTGAGGAGGCATACCCGAAAGCTCTTCTGGAAAGACATCTTCATACTCACAGACAACTAGAATCTGAGAAATAGCGTTGATCTCACCTTTCTCAATGAGGGAGAACAACGAATGGTTTCATCACGAGCCGCAAAGATAATCACATCTTCAGATGGATGCGTCAATTTAATCTCCTTGGCAGCACAATCAAGAAAAGCCTTGTGCTTATAAAGCCAATCCATGCCAAGAATGAGATCAATATCGGAATCACCAAGAACCTTCGGAGACGCTAGAAAGGAATAGTTGCCCATCTTGATAGAGACATCCGGAACGCAAGCATTAGATGTCATTTTCTTACTCAGGGACACAACCTTTAGTGGTATAGGAATCTTTTCCGTCACGAAATCATGCTTGGCAACAAAAGGTCTTGAAATGAAAGAAAGCGATGCACCATAATCAAACAACACTTTTTTAGGAATGGAGTTAACTGAGAGGTTACCCATGATCACATCTGAAGAATCCTCTTCTTGAGCTGCATTCATCATGTTCACATTTACATGCTTTGGATTGTGCTTGACAACTGCATTGCTTGCTGACCTGACCGGAGGAGGAGGCGGAAGGCGCCTTTGGTTGAAGCACTTGTTGGAATAGTGACCCTTCATACCACACTTGTGACAAGTGACCTCTGAAAGTGGACCGAAAGGTGGAGGAGGAGGACCGCCTGTCCTTGGAGCATGAGGCTGAGAATTTTTCTGATAGCTTGGGTTGGGTGGGTGGGAAGATCCACAACCACCTGACTTCTTCTGGTGGTAGGGCTGACGAAATGGAGGAGGTGGAGGAAGCCAGAACTTATGTTGCTTAGCTGCCACTTGAGAGGAAGAGGAAGACTGGACTGCATCCCTAACTCTCTTCTTTGAAGCCTCACACTTGAGTTGGGCAGCTTCTTGCTTGAGCGCCATGTTATAGAACTGATCGAACTGAGTAGGCTCAACAAGAATGAGAGCTAACTGCAGATCCTCTCTGAGGCCACCCCTGAAGTGGTAGATCATGCTCTTTTCATCTCGAACGTCTTGCCTTGCGTAGCGAGCAAGATTCTGAAACTTGGTGTTATATTGATACACAGACATGCCGCCTTGCTTGAGATTGCGGAATTGCTCACGCATATTTTCGACAACACTTGTTGAAATATGATGAGCTGAAAGTCCTGGCAGAAGTCATTCCAGGTAATCACTTGACCCCCTCTAGAGTCTTTGTACTGCTGATACCAATCTGCTGCTTGGTCCTTGAGCTGAAAAGAAGCGAACTTGACATAGTCCTCAGGCCTGACATTGCTACATTAAAAATGCTTGTTGATGTCCACGAGCCAATCATCAGCGTCCATGGCCTCAACACAAGCGTTGTACGTCTTTGGCTGATTTGCGAGGAACTGATTGAGTGTGGCAAACTGAGGCTGATTGTTGAATTGCCCTTGACCCTGGTTTCCTTGGTTGCCTTGGCCTTGGTTGCGCTCTTGCAAGAGCTACAAAAAGCATCTGGGTATTGGTGCTAGTGGCCGCCATCACAGCTTGCCATGCCTCCGGAGGCGGAAGAGGTGGCAGAGGTGGAGGGTTCGACTGCTCTCCATCGTTACGATCTCAGTTCAGACGCGTTGCCGGAGCCATCCTGAAGGAGATGACATCCATTAGAACAACCATAGAAATGGTAGATAAGCCGAATCAAAGGCTGGATATTTGCAATAGAGTCTTCACAAATAACATCCGAACAGGGATTGAACGAATGCATTCCAAAGTTAATATGATACGACCATTTGAGTGAGAAGCCAGTTGAAAAAAGATTGATGAATAAAACAACAAGGTACAACTGGAACAAATACATGGTAAAGATTCCCCAATCTCATACCAAATATCTGTCAGAAAGTTAACTAAGAGCTACTTGAATTCCCACCTATTAACTCCCGAAACTTTCTAGTTATGCAATCTGGTGTTGGGGATACAGGGAGGCACAAATATCTCAAACAACTAACAAGCCCTACGCTCCAACTATATCCATCCGTCAACACATAAGAAAGAAACCTCCAGAAATCGTGTACCTCAGACCTTCGAAAAGCATCCGCTACAATAGTTGTGGCAATACTCCCGAACTCCCTCACCAGTACTGGGTGGCATCGAGGTTATCTCACCACTAACACGCATAGAAGAGATTTTCGATGTCGTGAGCTCAGTATACCAGAATCAGCGATACAAGCTGACGAAAACACCTCAGAGCTCAACTCCTCGGGACACTGCCACAACCCCTAAAAGTCAGGAGGCACCAAGAACAATGTTCTCATCACAATAATATCATAACGATCCCAAGATACCTGCGTGATCCTTATTTTTTTGGTGAAAATAAGGAGAGGGAAGTCAAAACATCTACGTCAGGAGTCCTCACCAGAGCAACGAAGGGGATAAGGAGTAAAAAGAATCCGATCTCCAATATATATATTCCTAAGACTCATAACAGTTTTGCTCTAGACTCAACAACATTAGCAGTTCGATCAAGCAGGGGCTCCTAAGTCAGGATGGCTCTGATTACCAACTTGCAATGCCCAATATGCGACTATACTCCACACGTGTCGAGGCACGACTTGGGGCATAAGCGCATATTGGTATGGTCGCAAGAGTGGTTGTATCTTTGCACATCTCACGTACTGAATAGATAGAATACGAGCTTAGGCTTACAATCGCCACAATGCAATGTGCTACACCATGAAGATGCACATGATGATGAGGCCATGATACAACAATTAATCAAAAAATGAAATATGACAAGAAATGACAATACAATGCAATATGAAACGAAGCAAAACCCCAAAATGAAACCAACAAGCAGGATACCCCTTGGGATTGATCATGAGAAGGTTGGATACATTGCCAAATATGGAAGTTTTAGAACTAGGGTGTTACACTCGTGGTCAGGTTGATCATGCTCCGGCGTGGTCAATAACCTCTCGGAGTTGGTTTAGCGATTGCTAAGGCGCGACGTCCTCGCACGTTCGTAGTCGGATCATCAAAGTCTACTCCAACATAAATGATAGCCACCATCTCATCAAAGACGGGACACCTTCGCCTCTATCAAGTGGCCAGGTGGGAGATGTGCTGAACAGATTTCAAGAGGCCATGGAGAAGATAGATATGGAGAAGTCGTTCGAGACAAAGCTGGATAACAAGTTTAATGAATTTCTCACACGTCTTCCCCAACCACCACCGGCTGCACCTGTTGCACCTCTACAACGACAACAACAATGCCCCCTTTCGAATTAGTTCGGACGAGCGAAGCGTGTTCCTCTTGAGGATGGCCAAACTTCTGGTGTTGCTGTACCTACTATTGATGCTTCTTTGGCTCCTGCTACTGCTGTTGCTGGTGCCGAGGAGGATGACGATTATCCGGGCGATTATGAGGATATGTTGATCAAAATCAGAACTACGTGCAACCACCAGCACCAGGTTGTCCACATGCATATAATCGCAACGGTAGGGATGCACCACCAGCTCGGGTATGAGATCCTGACCACCTCCCTAAACTAAAATTGAATATTCCACCATTTGAGGGTAGATATGTTCCTGATATATATCTTACTTGGGAGTTAGAAACTGAACAACTTTTTACATGTTTACAATACCCCGAGGAGAGATGTGTTGCTGCTGCTCTTTGTGCTTTCACTAGTTTTGCTTACGTGGTGGTGCGAACATCATAGATTATATCCGAATAATATTCCAACTACTTGGGCTGCTTTGAAAACTGCTATGCGTACTCGTTGGGTTCCACCGTATTATCAACGTGAGTTACTTCAAAAACTGCAGCGTTTGAGACAAGGAAAAATTATGTAGAGGAGTATTATTAGGAATTACCAACTGGCATAATTAGATGCGGTATTGTTGAGGATACTGAAGCTATGCTTGCACGTTTTATGGGTGGGCCAAATAAAGAGATTCAGACCATTCTAGAGTATAAGAAGTATAATAATATAACTTGTTTATTCCATCTTGCTTGCAAAGGTGAACATGAAGTGCATGATCGACAGGCATTAGCGCGAACTAATTTTTCTGCAGGTCGATCTTCATCATGGACACCACGTACATCTTCTACTCCCACACGTCCGACTGCAGCACCACTGACTTCAGCCGCTAATTCCAACCGAGATACAAGAAAACAGGGTCCACCACCACCATCTGCCAGGAGTACACCTTCGGGTCCCGCACAGAGCTCTTCTTTATACATGTCATCAACAGGGCAAACACATGACATTATTTGTCATTGTTGCAAGGGTGGTGGTCATTGTGTGCAGGAATGTCCATCTAAGCGTGTGATGATTGCTACTGAGAATGTTTGGTATGAGTCAGCTAGTGACTATGATGAGGAGACTTTGGCTCTTATTACGAGTGAAGAACACGGTGGAGATGATTCTGATCATGAGACGCAATACATGGCTGCTGAAGATGCTAACATGTATGAAAGTTTAGTTGCTCAACATGTTTTGAGTGTGCATGTCACACAAGCTGAGCAAAATCAGAGGCATAATTTGTTCCATAGAAAGGGAGTTGTGAAGGAACATTCTGTTTATGTCATCATAGATGGAGGGCGCTACAACAACTTGGCTAGCATGGAGATGATGGAGAAGCTCTCTCTCACCCCAAGACCACATCCGCATCCTTACTACATCCAATGGTTCAACAACGGCGGCAAGGTTAAGGTAACACGTACTGTTCGTGTGCATTTAAGTATCGCTACATATGTTGATTTTGTTGATTGTGATGTAGTACCCATGCAAACACGTTCGTTATTACTTCGTAGACAATGGCAATTCGATAAAAAAAAATCTATACACCATGGTAGAAACAATCACTATACTCTTGTTCATAAGGATAAACATATTACTTTGCTTCCTATGACTCCTGATTCCATTTTGAAAGAGGATATTAATCGAGCTAGTAAGGCAAAACAGAAGGAAAATAAGAGTGAAAATCAGATAATAAACCATCTAGTGTTGCTTATGAAATTAAATTGAAAAATGGATGTTTACTTGCCACCAAATCTGATATTGATGATCTAGATTGCAGCAAATCTGTTTGCTATGCTTTTGTTTGCAAAGAGGCATTATTTTCTTTCGAGGACGTGCCTTCCTCTTTGCCTCCCGCTGTCACTAACATTTTGCAGGAATTGCTGACGTCTTTCCACAAAACATGCCACCGGAATTACCACCTATTCGAGGGATTGAGCATCAGACTGACTTAATTCCCGGTGCATAACTACCCAACCATGCACCATACCATACCAATCCAGAGGAGATGAAGGAGATTATGCGTCAAGTACGGGAGCTGCTCGACAAAGGTTATATATGCGAATCTCTTAGTCCTTGTGCTATTCCTATTATACTAGTGCCAAAAAAGGATGGTGTGTCGCGTATGGGTGTTGATTGTAGAGGAAATAATAATATTACTATTCGTTATCGTCATCCTATTCCTAGGCTAGATGATATGCTTGATGAATTGAGTGGCTCTACAATATTCTCCAAAGTTGATTTGCGTAGTGGATACCATGAAATTCGTATGAAATTGGGAGATGAATGGAAAACAGCATTTAAAACTAAGTTTGGATTATACGAGTGGTTATTCATGCCTTTTGGGTTAACTAATGCACCAAGTAACTTCATGAGATTAAGAACAAAGTTTTACGTGCTTTCATTGGACGATTTGTGGTAGTCTATTTTGATGATATATTGATTTATAGCAGATCTTTGGAGGAACATTTGGAACATTTACGTGTTATTTTTATTGCTCTACATGATGCATATTTGTTTGGTATCCTTGGGAAGTGCACCTTTTCCATTGACCGAGTATCTTTTCTTGGCTATATTGTTACTCCACAGGGAATTGAAGTTGATAAAGCTAATATTGAAGCTATTGGGAGTTGGCCGCAGCCCAAAACGTCGCACAAGGGAGGAGTTTTCTTGGACTCATTGGTTTCTATAGGCGTTTTGTGAGAGATTTTAGCACCATTGCTGCACCTCTCAATGAGCTTACAAAGAAGGATGTGCCTTTTCTTTGGGGTACCGCACAGGAAGAAGCATTCACGGTATTGAAAGATAAGTTGACACATGCTCCTTTACTCCAACTTCCTGATTTTAATAAGACTTTTGAGCTTGAATGTGATGCTAGTGGAATTGGATTAGGAGGTGTGTTATTACAAGATGGCAAACCTGTTGCATACTTTTCTGAGAATTTGAGTGGGCCTAGTCTGAACTATTCTACTTATGATAAAGAATTATATGCTCTTGCTCGGACTTTAGAAACATGGCAACATTATTTATGGCCTAAAGAATTTGTTATACATTCTCATCATGAATCTTTGAAACATATTAAAAGTCAAGCCAAACTGAATCATAGACATGCTAAATGGGTTGAATTCATAGAGACTTTTCCTTATGTTATTAAACACAGGAAGGGTAAAGAAAATATTATTCTTTGATGCATTGTCTAAATAAGCTATACTATGCTTTCACAACTTGACTTTAAAATATTCGGTCTGGAGACCATCAAAGATCAATATGTGCATGATGCTGATTTTAGAGATGTAATGCAGAATTGTAAAGAAGGAAGAGCATGGAAAAAGTTTGTCGTTAATGACGGATTTGTGTTCCGTGCTAACAAGCTATGCATTCCAGCTAGCACTGTTCGTCTTTTGTTGTTGTAGGAGGCGCATGGAGGAGGATTGATGGGACATTTTGGCGTGAAGAAAATGGAGGATATACTTGCTACACATTTCTTTTGGCCAAAGATGAGACGGGATGTTGAGCATTTTGTTGCTCGCTGCACTACATGTCAAAAAGCTAAGTCACGACTCAATCCTGATGGTTTATATATGCCTTTGCCTCCTTGGGAGGATATATATATATATATATATATATATATATATATATATATATATATATATATATGGCTTTTGTTTTAGGATTACCTCGAACAAAGAAGGGGAGGGATAGCATATTTGTTGTCGTGGATAGATTTGCGAAAATGGCACACTTCATACAATGGCATAAAAGCGATGATGCTGCTAATGTTGCTGATTATTCTTTCGGGAAACTATTCGCTTGCATGGTGTGCCACTACTAGGGAAATTCTTATACACAGGAGCTCACCAATAGCACTTTTTATAAGCAAGCGCTTTTTGACTACGAGCGTTGCTACTATTCACTTAGCAATAATGCTGTGGATGAAAAACAAGCTACTATTATAATTGTCAGACCGTTGCAAGCAGGCTAGGTATACTAGTAGAGCTTATACTTAAAAAGCACTACTACTATTGAACTTAGCAGTAGCGCTTTCCTCTAACGAGCGCTACTACTAGAAATGCTACTGCTGATGATCATAGCAGTAGCGCTTTTTCCACAGGAGTGCTACTGCTATGTAATTTAGAAGTACTGTTGTTTTCGTTCCAGCGCTACTACTACGTGTACCTTATCCATTCACGCGCGTCCCTGCCTCTCCACTCGCATTCTCACTCGCCCAACTCCGCCGCGCGCTGTCGCCACCGTCGCATGCCATAGCCCACCAGTGCCTCCTAGGTAACTCCCTCCCTTCCTCTCCACCCTCCTCCTCCCCCCCCCCTCCTCCCTCCGGCGGCCCCCTCCTCCTCCCTCCTCCTCCTCCCTCCGGCGACCCACTCCTCCTCCCTCCTCCTCCTCCCTCCGGCGACCCACTCCTCCTCCCTCCTCCTCCCTCCTCCTCCCCCTCCCTCCTCCTCCCTCCTCCTCCCCCTCCCTCCTCCTGCTCTCTCCTCCCCGTCCCTCCTCCTGCTCTCTCCTCCTCCCACCTCCCCCTCCTACTTTCTGTAATACAAAGTTTTTTAGTAATAGAATTTAAGAATAAATTTTTTTAGTACTAGGGTTTATGAGGATATATAGATAGATGGATGGAACTAGTTGATCTATCTAGATATAGTAAGTGCTTAGTTGAACTAGTTGAATTAATAGAACTAGTTTATTTTTACTAAGAAAATTTTGGTATATGAGATTTGATGATCTAGTTAAAATTTTACTATAGAACTAGTTTATTTTTAGTAAGAAAATTAATAGAACTCGTTTATTTTTAGTAAGTGCTTAGTTGAACTAGTTAAATTAATAGAACTAGTTGAATTTATGTCATTATCACTTTGTCATCAAAGAATGCTATATGAGGTTTGATGATCTAATTAAAATTTTACTCGGTGGAATATGCAGGCTTTATAGAGCCGTGTCTCCCTAGAGTGATCGTCATCCCAGCTACCTCTAGGTACTTCCTGTACACCCGAGTCGGTGAGCTAAAAGTCCACCTCCTCCTTCTCTACTCCTCGGTGTGTTGAGTAGAGTAGAACTAGGGTATTTAGTCGGTGAGCTCATGTGTGAATGCTTATGATAATTGATCTGAATGGAATTGCAAGTTTAAGCATCCTTGTATGTGTATGGACATCTTTGTATCGCAGGGAAAATCCGAGTGGCCTATGTTTTGTCGGAGTGTTGATTCATTTCTATTTCGGCAAATTTCAGGCGCTCGATATGTCCTATTTTAGCAAAGGTCATGCCTGATTTTTCCATGAATTTAAGCATGACTTGTGCTAGAATATGTAGGAAATATCGAGTGCCCCAGATTTGCTATAAAGAGACTTAAATGACATTTTGAGTTGACTTTAAGTCTATCTGGGATCCATACATGCATGACAGTCAAAAAATCGGTGAGGGAGATTCTCCACCATATATGAGAGAAGAACTGTTGTCGTGGGGGTCGCTTCTCCTTCTTCTCTTTGTGCTAGACCTTTGTTATGCACTGGGGAAGAAGGAGTAGCGACCATCATCGACGATCGAAAAATCGGTGAGGGAGAGTCCACCATATATGAGAGAAGAAGAATGCCGACTGTTATCGTGGGGGTCGCTTCTCCTTCTTTTCCTTGTGCTAGATATTTGTAATGCACTAGGGAAAGGAGGAGTAGCGACCATCACCGACGGTCGCAATATTAGAGAGGGAGTGCCCACCATATACGTGAGATGAGAGTTTAGGAAGGAAGACTCGACAGACCTAAAGTCAACCCGTTGCATATTGAGAAATAGTGATCTGTGTGTTGAGTTTCCTAGTAGTTGCCTTCGATCAATTTTTAATTAATGTTTCAATTATGGACATAGGAAATGTCTAACAACAAAAAGGAATTCGGTATGTGCGAATACTGTGAGGACGAGTGCGGCCTGTGCAACAGGCCTCACCTAGTTGATGGTAGGCGCTTCAGCATCAAGCTGGATGAGACCTTCGAAGTGGATACAGTAAGTCACAACGACAAGTCTTTTTTCGTAATTAATCATGACTTCTGCTTCTTTTGCTTCAACTTATAATTTTAATTTTTTTACTATTCTACTAGGGTATCCCCTGCCAGGAAAGAATGTATGTCTTGGATAAGGGTGGTTTCAGTACTATGGAAACTATGGAGGTAAAGAGAGTTCACTTGAGGACCGAGCATGGTTATACTTTTGCCGTAAAATTATACAATGCAGACACCTACACCTATTTTGAATGCAAAAAACTAGAGAGCACTGAGGGAGTCCTGGATTAGGGGGTGTCCGGATAGCCGGACTATGACCTTTGGCCGGACTCCTGGACTATGAAGATACAAGATTGAAGACTTCGTCCCGTGTCCGGATGGGACTTTCCTTGGCGTGGAAGGCAAGTTGGCGATACGGATATATAGATCTCCTACCATTGTAACCGACTTTGTGTAACCCTAACCCTATTCGGTGCTTATATAAACCGGAGGGTTTTAGTCTGTAGGACGAACAACAATCATACCATAGGCTAGCTTCTAGGGTTTAGCCTCTCTGATCTCGTGGTAGATCTACTCTTGTACTACCCATATCATCAATATTAATCAAGCAGGAGTAGGGTATTACCTCCACCGAGAGGGCCCGAACACAGGTAAAAACATCATGTCCCTTGTCTCCTGTTACCATCCGCCTAGGCATACGATTCGGGACCCCCTACCCGAGATCCGCGGTTTTGACACCGACATTGGTGCTTTCATTGAGAGTTCCTCTGTCGTCGTCTTTAGGCCCGATGGCTCCTCCGATCATCAACAACAATGCGCTCCGGTGAGACTTTTCTCCCGGACAGATCTTAAATTCGGGCGGCTTTGCACATGGGCCAATTCGCTTGGCCATCTGGAGCAGATTGAAAGCTACGCCCCTGGCCATCAGGTCAGATTTGGAAGTTTGAACTACACGGCGGACATCCGCGGAGACTTGATCTTTGACGGGTTCGAGCCACAGCCAAGCGTGTCGCACTGTCCCCGAGGGGCATGATCTATCTCTGCCGCCGGACAGTGTCCTGGAGGCCGCACCAGAGTCTGCTCCGACCTTTAGCTCGGAGCCGACCACGCCGATCGAGGATGGGTGGCTGGACACCGCCTCGGGGACTGCGATCTCCACGGCGATTGAGCCGTACACCTACCCCGTCCTTTGCAAAGCTCGTGGCTCCAAGGCGCAGGACCCCTTTCCGGACTCCGAGCCCTCCGCGCCCCGCTAATCGAATCCGATTGGGCGTCGACCATGGAATTCACTGCCACGGACATCTTTCAGCACTCGCCCTTTGGCGGTATCCTGAATTCAATAAAGTCTCTCTCTTTATCGGAGAGCCTGGCGGATTATAGTCAGGAAGGTTGGGATGCGGACGACGAAGAAATTCAAAACCCACCCACCACCCACTTCGTAGCCACTGTCGATGACTTAACCGACATGCTCGACTTCGACTCCGAAGACATCGACGGTATGGACGACGATGTGGGGGAGGAGCATGAACCAGCACCTATAGGGCACTGGAAAACCATCTCATCTCATGATGTATACATGGTGGACACACCCAAAGGAAGCGACAACGAGGAACAACGGGACGCTACGAAGGATCGCTCCATCGAAAAGCAGTCAAAATGACGGCGTAAACGCCGCTCAAAGTCCCACCTCGACAAAGAAAACAGCCATACAGACCCAGCTATAGAGCACGGTGAACCGGTGGACGACGAACATGCTATCGAGCAACCGTCCGAACAGGTCAATCTGGATAAACAACCCGTCCCCGGCGAAGATAACAGTCCGGACGAAGTCACGCCGGACAAGTTGCTGGAGCAGAAGAACCTCCACAAAAGGCTCGTCGCCACAGCATGCAGCTGAAAAAAGCGAAGCGGAAGCTCAAAACAGCGGAAGATGCATTGAGAATCAGATGGAGCAAAGTACTCAATACCATGAGACAAATATGGCGGCGATGCCGAACAAAGAGCTACCCAAAGCGAAAACTACTGCCCGAATTTGATGAGGAGGCCGTAGAGCCCCCACAATCAAAAAACAAGGAGGCCACCCGGTCGGATGGACGACCCTATGGCAAGCAGAGAGCGGCAAACGGCACCGCACACAAGCCGGCACGCGAACCGTAGAAGGATTCACATCAAAAAGATGGCCCAGTTAGATCTATCTACGGGCCAAGAAAGCAAGCACTAGTAAGCAAGGCAACACATCAAGTATCTGAACATCATGGTACACCTAAATATAGGGGTGCCGCACACCCCCTATGTTTCACCGATGAGGTCTTTGGATCATGAATTTCAGCGGGATTCAAGCCCGTAAACATAGAGGCATCTGACGGAACAACGGACCACAGAGTCTTGATTGAGGATTACATCCTCCATATACACATGGCTAGAGGAGATGATCTCCACGCCATAAAATACTTACCCCTCAAGCTCAAAGGGCCAGCCCGGCATTGGCTTAAAAGCCTTCCCGAAAACACCATTGGAAGTTGGGAAGAGCTCGAGGATGCCTTTCGGGCAAATTTTCAAGGGACCTATGTCCGACCTCCGGATGCCGACGATTTAAGTCACATAGCTCAACAGCCAGGAGAGTCATCCCAGAAATTTTGGAACAGATTCCTAACTAAAAAGAACCAAATCGTCGACTGCCCGGACATCGAAGCCTTAGCAGCTTTCAAACACAATGTCCGAGACGAATGGCTCGCCAGACACCTCGGCCAAGAAAAGCCAAGAACAATGGTCGCATTAACAAGCCTCATGACCCGCTTTTGCGCGGGAGAGGATAGCTGGCTAGCAAGATGCAGCACCAGCGACCCAAGTACATCTGAAGTCAGGGATGGAAACGGGAAACCACGACGCAGCAAGGACCAGCGTCGGACTAAGGGAAACAGCCCGAAGAGCACGACAGTTAACGCCGGATTCAAAAGCTCTAGGCAGAATCATAAAAAGCTACCCCTTAAGGATAACAGGGACAAGCTCTCTAACTTAAACAAAATCTTGGACAAGATATGCCAAATCCACAGTACTCCCGGGAAGCCTGCAAACCACATCCACAGAGATTGTTGGGTCTTCAAGTAGTCCGGCAAACTCAACACCGAACACAAGGGGCTCGACACACCAAGCGAGGACGATGATGAACCCCAAAAGCAGAGCACCGGAAAACAAAAGAATTTCCCACAAGAAATCAAAACAGTGAACTTAATTCACGTGACAAAAGGGAAAAACAGAGCGGCACCCATAGAGGTACGCGCCATAAGCCTATGGAGGAGTCCGGCCACTGGTTGTTCAGACCAATCACCTTTGACCATCAGGATTACTCTAGAAGTATACGGAATGGAGGTTGGACTGCCTTGATATTAGATCCGATAATTGGCGGACTCCAATTTTCACAAGTCTTAATGGACGGCGGCAGTGATCTAAACCTGCTATATCAGGACACAATCCGCATAATGGGGATAGACCCAACCAAATTTCGCCATAGCAACACCTCCTTTCAAGGGGTAATGACAGGCCCATATGCCCATTGTACGGGCTCTCTACTGCTAGAAGTTGTGTTCGGCTCACCCGACAACTTCCACCGTGAAAATTTAACCTTCCACCATGCCCCATTTACAAGTAGCTATCAAGCACTATTGGGACGCGAAGCTTTCGCCCGCTTTAACGCAATACCGCATTATGCATCCCTTACACTTAAAAAATGCCCGGTCCGCGTGGCATCATCTCATTAAAGGGAAACACCGAGGGTTCCTTGAGTCCGGAAAATTGTGCGGATGCCTTGACAGCCCCACAATAAAACAGCCTCACCAATACAAGCTCTTAGACAGGTCGGCCAGACCCCGGACACGGCCGGACGAGTCCAGCGTAAACATACAAGGGCTCGCTAGATGCATACCCCCGTACAAGGGGCTCCGTGCATCCACAACAAGAGACAGTAAAGCTCAATTTTGTTCATTCTTAGAATTGTACTTTGTTTATATAATATAACGTACATTTTCGCACGATATTTTTCAACTAAGTTCCTCTCTTTTACAGATGAACACCGTGCTACACCCGTCGAGGATACGGCTGCGCGGAGACACGGTAGACGTGCAGTAGGGACCCGTTGCAAGGATTCTTTTCAGATTAAGACCCTGCGTAAACCTTTTTTACTGTCTCTTGTTGATACACATCCCCTGGTTTCTTGCTATAACCAAGGAGGAGGCTGGCGTTTTGGCATAAGCCACGTCAGAATTTCGCGCGTACCTGGACACCAGGGGCTTTTTACCAAGGGCGATTGTTCGACCCGTTTTCATAAAGACCAAATACCTTAGGGAGTGTTCGGCGTCTCGAGTTAGGCCTTATATGCATCAGCTCCGAATCATATCTTTGGTCAAATGTTGGGTTTCCCCGGCTCCTGTGTTTTGCTGCCTTACGTTCCGCTCTATCGGCTAATGCGGCACCAGGAGAACTACTGCGATTGTGCCCCCGGTTCGGCCAGGGGAGCACCTCGAGAGAAAGCCGAAAACTGACCGGTCATGATATAGCGTGAGACTGGTCAACCACTCGATGACCCGCTGGAATCTTTAGAATTCCTCCGCATTGACGAAGGGCCGTTTCCCGGCCATGCACATACGCGCCCCGAATTCGGGTGAGCGCGGTGCCCCTAGGGGCTATATAGTAGCCCCACAGTCGAACTCATATGGCTAAGTGAAAGTGATAAAGTATTATAGTCTGGTTGCCTAGTTTGTTGCGCTATCACCTCCTTTGTAGGACCAAGACGTTGGTTCAAGTGTGAAAATGCGTTTTCTGCAAACACCCCCGCATAATATGCGTGGGGGCTGAAGCCAAAGACTGCCATCTTTCAGGTTATATACACATATACATTAACGGCCGCACAGGAGGTATTTTTAATTCTTGAAAGCACAAGTATAAAAAAGTTTTTATATTCCATCGAAACATTGTTTCACAATAATACATGTTATTCGAACATAATATCCTTCGAGCATTGCGTCTCTATTAAACGAGCGCCCTGAAGAACTTCCGGAAAATAGTGCTCGACAGGTACTCGGCTTTCGTCCGAATCTTGGGATGCAACATCGGTGGCCTTCATCTCCGCCCAGTATGTCTTGACACGGGCAAGAGCCATCCGTGCACCCTCTATGCATGCTGACCGCTTCATTGTTTTGATATGCGGCACCGCACCAAGGAACTGCTGCACCAAGCCAAAATAACTCTTCGGCTCGGGCCTTTTCGGCCACAAATAAGTCACGACATTCTTCATGGCAAGTCCGGACAACCTGTTCAGCTCCGCCCATTCGGCCACACGATCGGTTAATGGAAGTGGACGCTCTGGACTCTGAGCTGCGACCAAAACAGCTCTTCCATCTCGTGATCCTTTTGATCTCCGAAGTGTTAATTGCGTCCATGACTTTTCGCCGTCAAGTCGAGATAAGCATCCGCACTACTCCACAGCCGGTCCAAGCGAGCATATTTAGGATCCGTGAACTTCCTACAGCAGAAAAGGGCTTTCCGGCCGTGATATCTCCGACTGGCGTAGCTCCTCCTTCATAGCTCTCATCGCAGAGCGAGCATCCTTAGCCTCGGTGGTGGCCTTCTTGAGTCCTCTCGCTCGCTCGACCTTCTTTTCAAGAAGCTCGCAGCGGTCGGTAGCTTTCTTCAACTTCACGGCCATCTCGGCCATTTCCTTCATGCTTCGGCAGTGAGCAGCCTATTCGGCTTTTAGCTCTTCGGCCGCCTTCAAGGCAGCTGCATCACTTCTCCTGGCATGCTCCTTGGCTCGGGCAAGCTCCGTCCGAAGATTCTCCATGGCAGCGGCACCATCTGCATCAAGCATACATGTTGTAAGGCACGGGCATCAAGCTCCCTTACTAGGTGTCCGCGGAGAAACTGCATACCTTGTGACTCGTCCAGCCGCTCGTTGACAAGCGCGATGTCGGCATCCGCCACGTCAAGTTGCCACTTGAGTTCGGCAAATTCATCAGTCCGGCCAGCCACCGGACGCCCTGCCACCTACATAGGAAGGACGACATATTATATCTGGGATTATGATCCTCGACGCAGCTGTCATTTTTGACAACGCACCGAGTCTCAGGGGCTACTATCTACACGGGACGCATCTTATATATGCGGAACCGTCAAAAGGTACATCATTGGACGTACCTCAAAACCCGTCAGTAAACTCCTGGCGGCCTCATACAACCCGCTTTCCGCGGACGAAATCTTTTCAATCATCGTACCCATCAATGCGCGGTGATCTTCTGAGATAGACACTCGCCCGAGCAGATCCTTCAACTCCTCCGACCGTGCACCAGGAGGTGCCGGACTCGTCTGATGGCCTTTTCGAAGGCCGGACACGGAGGTCTCCGAGGGGCCCTATGATCACACTCCACCCCTGCCGGATTCGGGGAAACCCTCCGTGACGACACCTCGGGATCGTCCGCCTCGCTAGGCGGTACGGCAGGGGGAGGCGTTCCGCTCTCCATCATCTCCGGACGAAGATCCCCCGAAGACGAGCTCTGCTGAGAAGGGCTGAGATCCGAACTACAAGGTAAAATTTCGGTCATCTTCAAAAATAAAACAGGGATGTCTTTTATTTTATAAACTCCTCTCTCTACTTACGGCTCGCTGGAGGGCTGATCTCCTTGGGGAAACAATGCGGCCGGGGCATCTTTCGGCGCAGGACCCTCTGGCAAAGATTTCTTCCCACGCTTTGAGGCCTTGGTCTCCGGGTCTCCAGAGGCGGTCCTATTCTCCCCTTGGATGGAGGGATTATCGATCCGTCCTTTCTTGATAACCTCCTTCGCGGAGGCAGTAGTTTCCTTATTCCCCTTCACCTTCTTCTAAAGGCACAGCCTCCAGCATCTTAGTTAACACGGGATCCGGCGTGGTCTCGTGGAGGGCCGGACACTGATCAGTTTTGCTTTTGCTATCCACTCCTGTGTAAGGGACAACTCTTTTAAGGGCAAGTTTATGATAAATATATGGATAGCGTGTCCGGATACGGGGCTACTTACTTGAGCATCCGGGCGATTGCAGCTCAGACCTGCGTCCTCGGTCAACTCCGGACACATTGCTTGTGATCCAAAGAACAATTTGTACATCTCCACGGGCGTTGCGCCCATAAAATGTTGAAGAGCTCGTGGTCCCTCCGGATTGAACTCCCACAGGCGGAGGGGGCGTTTGCAGGCAGGATGCGACGAATCGGCATGACCTGCGCTACTACCACCAGATTGATCTCTCTCTCCGGGAGGTCTCGAATATGGCCACCTGTGGGGCACGTCTTTGGGCGGCCCCAGTCAAGCCATTTATTGACCCATGACGCCTTCCGCGGTGGAGGACCCTTGCGATTGGCAGTTGGCGCCACCCATTTGGTGCCCACAGGAGCTGTGATATAAAACCACTCTTGTTGCCATAGGCTGAGCTCCTCTTGAAAAGAGCCCTCGGGCCATGGAGCGTCAGCATCCTTGCTTATAACAGCCCCTCTGCACTCTGCCTGTTGCCCCTTGATCATCTTCGGCTCCACCTTGAGGGTCTCGAGACATAATCCAAAGTGAGGGGTAGTGCGGAGGAAGGCTTCGCACACGACGATGAACGATGAGATGTGGAGGATGGACTCCGGATCCAAGTCGTGAAATTCCAGCCCGTAATAAAACATGAGCCCCCTCACGAAGGGGTCCATCGGGAAACTTAGTCCCGAAGGAAGTGAGGCGTGAACACCACGCTTTCACGGGCTTGGGAGTGGGAATAACCTGCCCTTGAGCGGGCAACCTATGTGAGATTTCGCCGGTTAGATACGGCATCTCTTAGCTTTAGGGCGTCTTCTTCCGTGATGGAGGAAGGCATCCACCGCCTTGGAGGTCGGAGCGGACATCATTGAAGGTCCGGCGCTGAATCTGGAGCTTTGGGTGTTGGAACTCGAAGCGAGGGGCGGATTTGATGGAGATTGAGAAAAAGGAGCGGGGCCTTGGTCTCTTTATAAAGAGGTTGAATACCAGGAGCCCTCCCCGTGACCGTTCGGGACTCGCCTTTGATAGAGGAAGCATGCCAACAGGCACGATTGGGTTACCCACGCCCGTCTTGATGAGAATCCCGGAATAAGGGGACACGATCTCTGCTTTGACAAGACGTGCCAAGGAAACCGCCTCGCTAAATGCGCTAAGGTTGGGCAGTAAATACGATTTGAATAAAGGCTTGGTCGTGGTGTGATGTCACGCTGCGGAGTACGTCAGCAGATTGAACTTGTGTAAATGTTATTCTCTCTACGGTGGTATGTGGAACTTATTTTGCAGAGCCGGACACTATTCTTGTGTTCAAAATCTTCTATGAAGTATTCGGAGGAGGAACCCGCCTTGCAATGCCGAAGACAATATGCGCCGGACTCGTCGTCATTGAAGCCTGGTTCAGGGAGCTCTTGAGGAGTCCTGGATTAGGGGTGTCAGGATAGCGGACTATGACCTTTGGCGGACTCCTGGACTATGAAGATACAAGATTGAAGACTTCGTCCCGTGTCCGGATGGGACTTTCCTTGGCGTGGAAGGCAAGCTTGGTGATATGGATATGTAGATCTCCTACCATTGTAACCGACTCTGTGTAACCCTAACCCTATTCAGTGCTTATATAAAGCGGAGGGTTTTAGTCCGTAGGACGAACAACAATCATACCATAGGCTAGCTTCTAGGGTTTAGCCTCTCTGATCTCGTGGTAGATCTACTCTTGTACTACCCATATCATCAATATTAAACAAGCAGGAGTAGGGTTTTACCTCCACCGAGAGGGCCCGAACCTGGGTAAAAACATCGTGTCCCTTGTCTCATGTTACCATCCGCCTAGACGCATAGTTCGGGACCCCCTACCCGAGATCCGCCGGTTTTGACACCGACAAGCACTATGCAAGGCTTATGCATTTGACCCTGATATGCTTATCACCTTTGATATTTGTCCAGAAGAAGAAGTTGAAGGTAATATCGACATCTGGGTCGATGTGCAGACGCCTCCAGTTCTACCATTATGTGAGTTTATCAACCATATTTATGTCTTGGATATTGTTTATTCAAAAATAGTTGACAACTAATTTCTGTCGAAAGCTTATTTCCATTCAAGCAAACATGTCCGGCACTTGGTAGACATGACCTACTACTGTCCCGGGGCTGAACTAAACTGCGAGGATATAAGTCATTATGTTTCATGGCTTGAGGATCTTCATACTGTCAAGACAGATTATTTTCCTGGACTTCAAAAATATTAGTACTCAAAACGTGCGACCACTAGTGTTCGTATTGAACTACGGTCACATCTATTTAGGAAAGATGGTAACATTTTTACTATTTGTCCTCGATGCATCTTTTTCATACATTACTTTTTAAGCTAAATTTCATTTCTAAGTATATTACTACGATGTTCTTCAACAGGGACTCCCGATGATAGTAGTGCCTCAATGGATCGAGCATAAAGGTCGCATGACAATGGTTAGCTTACGTCCAAGACATCCGACATTGCACTTTAGTGCATTTAAGATTTCTCGAAGCGAGCAAGTCTTAATAGTCAAAGACTGGAGCAAAATTGTGAAGGATCGCAGCAGAGAAGTACTAGGGGGCAGCAATCAGAAGCGCGGAACACAGTTAGGAGACAGGTTCATCTGCATGCTCCAATATGATGAAGCAGGAGTGCTACACATGTTCTATGCTATTTTACCAGAGAGAACTGGTGGAGTGATTAGCTAGCTAGAATGAGTTTGAAGATGATGATGTGCTACACTATGACTATGATGATTAAATAGCTAGTGTTGGTGGTAATGACTATGATGATTATTATTAGCTAGTGTTGGTGGTGATTAGATAGCTACCGTAGCTAGTGTTGGTGGTGATTAGATAGCTACTGTAGCTAATGTTGGTGGTGATTAGCTAGCTAGAATGAGTATGAAGATGATGATGTGCTACACTATGACTATGATGATTAAATAGGTAGTGTTGGTCGTAATGACTATGATGATGATTAAATAGCTTGTGTAGGCGGCTTAGATTCAAGTGGAGGCAACATGTGGTGCACCACATGTTTCCTCCACTTGAACCTAATCCACCTTCATTTGACACACTGTTGTATATACTAAGTAATCATGGTCATAAAATCAAATGATGAAAGTACTGTATATAAAAAGAATACAAATATAGCGAAAATAAGCTGGAATTAAAAAAATAGGAAAAATAAGCAGTAGCGCTTTTCAGAAGAAACGCTACTGCTACTTACCTCTATCAGCAACGCTTTTCCAACAAGAGCGCTATTGCTAACTAGGTGTAGGAGTAGCACTAGGAAACCAGCGCTACTGCTACCAGTTAGCTGTAGCGCCTTACTGGTAGCGCTTGTACAAGTGCTACTAGTAGCTCTAAAATGAGCGCTACTACTAGGGTATTCCCTAGCAGTGTGCCAAATACTATTGTTTCAGATCGTGATACTAAATTTCTTATCCACTTTTGGAGATGTTTATGGGCTAAGTTGGGGACTAAACTGCTTTTTAGTACTACATGTCACCCCCAAACTGATGTACAAAATGAAGTAGTGAATAGGACATTGTCTAATATGCTTAGGGCTGTTTTGAAGAATAACAAGAAAATGTGGGAAGAATGCTTGCCTCATACTGAATTTGCATATAATCGTTCGCTGCATTCTACTACTAAGATGTTCCCTTTTGAAATTGTGTATGGTTTCCTACCTCGTGCACCTATTGATTTGTTGCCTCTTCCATCTTCGGAGAAGGTTAATTTTGATGCTAAACAACATGCTGAATTGATCTTAAAAATGCATGAGTTAACTAAGGAAAACATCGACCGTATGAATGCTGAATATAAACATGTTGGAGATAAAGGTAGAAAACATGTCACCTGGAGAACTTGTTTGGTTACATTTGTGTAAGGATAGATTTCCTAATTTAAGCAAATCAAAGCTAATGCCACGTGCTGATGGTCCTTTTAAGGTGTTAGAGAAAATAAATGATAATGCATATAAACTTGAATTGCTGCTACGTCTTGAGCTTGCGTTGGTTTTCCCCGAAGAGGAGAGGATGATGCAGCACAGTAGCGTAAGTATTTCCCTCAGCTTTTGAGAACCAATGTATCAATCCAGTAGGAGGTCACGTGCAAGTCCCTCGTACCTGCACAAAACGATAGCTACTCACAACCAACGCGATTAGGGTTGTTGTAGGAATTTCCATAATTATTAGAAGGATTACTAGGATAAGGCCTAGGATTAAAATTCCCTCTATACGCGTTGTTACCAAAATTATTCCTACCAACAAAATTCACATCCATAGATTCATTATTATTCTCAAGC
This sequence comes from Aegilops bicornis, assembly GCA_021605145.1. NCBI lineage: Eukaryota > Viridiplantae > Streptophyta > Magnoliopsida > Poales > Poaceae > Aegilops > Aegilops bicornis. The sequence goes on along the minus strand of CM038675.1, from coordinate 456,824,584 downwards.
AAAGTAGATAAAGGCATATCATTGGGATCAGAAGAAACATTCTTAGCAAATAAATTCATAAGTTCATCCATCTTTCCACTCAAAACATTGATTTCTTCTATAGCATGCACTTTTTTATTAGTAGATCTTTCAGTATGCCATTGAGAATAATTAACCATAATGTTATCTAGGAGTTTAGTAGCATCTCCTAGAGTGATTTCCATAAAAGTGCCTCCGCGGCCGAATCTAAAAGATTTCTAGAAGCAAAATTCAATCCAGCATAAAAAAATTGTATAATCATCCACAAGTTCAAACCATGAGTAGGACAATTACGTATCATTAATTTCATTCTCTCCCAAGCTTGTGCAACATGTTCATGATCAAGTTGCTTAAAATTCATAATATCGTTCCTAAGAGAGATAATCTTAGCTTGAGGAAAATACTTAGATATAAAAGCATCTTTGCACTTGTTCCAAGAATCAATGCTATATTTAGGCAAAGATGAAAACCACCCTTTATAAAGATCTCTAAGCAAAAAAAGAAAAAGCTTCAATTTAACGACATCATTATCAACATCTTTTCTTTTGCATATCACATAAATCAACGAAGCTATTCAGATGAGTAGCGGCATCTTCACTAGGAAGGCGGCGAATTGATCTTTCATAACAAGATTCAACAAAGCAGTATTGATTTCGCAAGATTCAGTATTGGCAAGAGGAGCAATCGAAGTGCTAAGGAAATCATTATTATTGGTATTGGTGAAGTCACACAATTTGGTAGCATCTTGAGCCATCGCGATGAACAAGCAAACTAACACACGAGCAAACAAAAGGCAAAGGGAAAAGGAGGAGGAGATTGGGAAAGAGAGGGCGAATAAAACGGCAAAGGTGAAGTGGGGGAGAGGAAAGCGAGAGGCAAATGGCAAATAATGTAATGCGAGAGATAGGGATTGTCTTTGGGTACTTGGTATGTTGACTTTTGCGTAAGCCTCCCGGCAACGGCGTCGAAATCCTTCTTGCTACGTCTTGAGCTTGCGTTGGTTTTCCCGAAGAGGAGAGTATGATGCAGCGATGGCGTAAGTATTTCCCTCAGTTTTTGAGAACCAAGGTATCAATCCAAGAGGAGGTCACGCGCAAGTCCCTCGTACCTGCACAAAACGATAGCTACTCGCAACCAACGCGATTAGGGGTTGTCAATCCCTTCACGTTCACTTACGAGAGTGAGATCTGATAGAGATAATATTTTTGGTTTTTTTGGTATAAAGATGCAAAGTAAAAAGTAAAAGCAAAGTGAGTAAATAAACTGATGAAGATTGATATGATGAGAATAGACCCGGGGGCCATAGGTTTCACTAGTAGCTTCTCTCAAGAGCATAGATATTCTACGATGGATGAACAAATTACTGTTGAGCAATTGACAGAATTGAGCATAGTTATGAGTATATCTAGGCGATGATCATGTATATAGGCATCACGTCCGAGACAAGTAGACCGAAACGATTCTGCATCTAGTACTATTACTCCACTCATCGACCGCTATCCAAAGCATGCATCTAGAGTATTAAGTTAAAAGCGAGTAACGCCTTAAGCAAGATGACATGATGTAGAGGAATAAATTCATGCAATATGATAAATACCCCATCTTGTTATCCTCGATGGCAACAATACAATACGTGCCTTGTAACCCTTTACATCCTTTGGTAAGGACACCGCAAGATTGAACCCAAAGCTAAGCACTTCTCCCATTGCAAGAACTACCAATCTAGTTGGCCAAACCAAGCGGATAATTCAAGAGACTTGCAAAGATAACTCAATCATACATAAAAGAATTCAGAGAAGAATCAAATATTTTCCATAGATAAGCTGGATCATAAACCCACAATTCATCGGTCTCAACAAACACACCGCAAAAGAAGATTACATCGAATAGATCTCCACGAGAGAGGGGAGAACATTGTATTGAGATCCAAAAAGAGAAGAAGCCATCTAGCTACTAGCTATGGACCCGAAGGTCTGAAGTAAACTACTCACACTTCATTGGAGGGGCTATGGTGTTGATGTAGAAGCCCTCCATGGTGGATGCCCCACCCATGAGCTCCTAACAGCCCCAAGATGGGATCTCGTGGATACAGGAAATTGCGGCGATTGACTTGGGTTTTTGGCTCCGTATTTGATCTGTCGGGGGTACGTAGGTATATATAGGAGGAAGGAGTACGTCGGTGGAACGTCAGGGGGCCACGAGGCAGGGGAGCGCGCCCAGGGGGGAGGGCGCGCCCCCCACCCTTGTGACCGCCTCTGGCACTTCTTGGAGTAGGGTCCAAGTCTCCTGGATCACGTTCGGTGAGAAGATCACGTTCCCGAAGGTTTCATTCCGTTTGGACTCCGTTTGATATTCCGTTTCTTCGAAACACTGAAATAGGCAAAAACAGCAATTGAAATTTGGGCCTCCGGTTAATAGGTTAGTCCCAAAAGTAATATAAAAGTGTAAAATAAAGCCCATTATAGTCCAAAACAATAGATAAAGTAGCATGGAGCAATCAAAAATTATAGATACGTTGGAGACGTATCAACTGCCTATAGATTTTGGGGTTAGTCCCACTTTTAACATTGCAGATTTGAAGCCTTATTTGGGTGAGGAAGATGAGCTTCCGTCGAGGACGACTTCAGTTCAAGAAGGGGAGGATGATGAGGACATCAATACCATTGTTACACCCACAACCCTTCTGTTATACATACTAGACCAATTACTAGAACTCGCGCGCGCCAATTGAATTACGAGGTACTTTCGTTTCTTGGTAACGATTCTAATGTTCATGAGGATATGATGCTTCCTAAATTGGATACATTTGTTTTGCTTACAAATGATGGGCCTAGATTGGACAAGAAAGATGAACCTTGGAGCAAGTTTAAGCATGGAGATGATGGCATGCGCAAGGGGAACAAGAACGGAGTTACAAGTGATAATCCCAGGACTTTAAAGCCACCATAATGTGTGTGTGAAGCCTTGGACGAAATATACAAGATGCCACTTCATAAATTTCGTCCGGAGGCTATTCTAGGTGCTGCGTCACCTAATTATTGGGCCCGGCCCATGTAATTTTGAAATACTTGAGTATAGGCTGTTTTTAGAGTCCGTATGTGTGGGAAACAAGAGTTAGGGTTGGTTTCGAACCCCTCCTCCAAGGGCCGCGAAATCCCCCCTCCTCCTTCATATATACTGCCCTTAGGGCATTGTTTAGACTTTGGGTTTTGTTTACATTAAAAGTTCGCCATAGCTGCAACTTCGCGTACTCCGTTTATGTTCAACGACCAGACCAAGGCGTCACAGAACCCCACTTGATCAATAAAGCTTTCCGCTTTTATTCGCAATATCAAGATTGCAATTTCGGTTTCTTGCTTGTTTTTTGTTTTCTTGCAGAAAATAGACCCTCATGGTCAGGTTGATCGTGTTCCGGCATGGTCAATAACGTCTCAGAGTTGGTTTAGTGATTGCTAAGGCACGACGTCCTCGCACGTCCGTAGTCGGATCGTCAAAGTCTAGTCCACCCTAAACGATAGCCACCATCTCACTGAAAGACGGGACACCTTCACCTCTATCACCGCCACTTCCTAGCAGTCTATAAGACATATTCTTGTGTTTTTCTCTTGCTGCTAACAATGCCAGGATCACAAGCGGATCAGCTGGACTAGGAGAACATGACGAACAAGGAGCTCCATGATAAATTCCAGGAAATGTTGGGTCAATAGGTAGAAGACGTGATGGCTAGTTTTTGCAAGGCATTAGCAAGGATTGATGACGTTGAGAAGACAATTGACAACAAGTTGGATGCCAAGTTTGCTGAAGTGCTTGCGCGTCTACCTCCACCTACTGCCTATACTACACCATTGCAACAACAACAACAACAACAACAACCACCTCCACGTCACGAAACAGCCCTTCGGCGAGCAGGCCTGTTCCTCTTGAGCCTGGAAAAAATTCCGGTTTCACTGCTACTGCTGTTGATGCTTCTGTAGCTCCTGCCGCTACTACAGAGGTGGAGAACTATTACGAGGATGAGTTTGATCAAAATCAAAACTACGTGCAACCACCAGCACCACCAGCACCAGGTCGACCTCATGCATATAATCTCAATGGTAGGGCTGCAGCACCACCTCAGGTACAAGATTATGACCATATTCCAAAACTAAAATTGAATATTCCACCGTTTGAGGGTAGATATATTCCTGATGTATACCTGACTTGGGAGTTAGAAGCTGAACAATGTTTCACATGCTTACAATATCCTGAGGAAAGACGTGTTGTTACTGCTGTTTGTGGATTCACTAGTTTTGCTTCTGTTTGGTCATCTGAACATTGTAGATTACATCATGATAATATCCCTATTCCTTGGGATGCTTTGAAAACTGCTATGCGTACTCGTTGGGTTCCACCATATTATCAACGTGAATTACTTCAAAAACTGCAGTGTTTGAGACAAGGAAAAAATTATGTAGAGGAGTATTATCAGGAATTACAAACTGGCATGATTAGACGTGGTATTGTCGAGGATAATGAAGCTATGCTTGCATGTTTTATGGGTGGATTAAATAAAGAGATTCAGACCATTCTAGAGTAAAAGGAGTATAATAATATCACTCGTTTATCCATCTTGCTTGCAAAGCTTAACGTGAAGTGCAGGATAGATAGGCATTGGCACGAACTATTTTTTCTGCAGGTCGATCTTCATCATGGACACCGAGTACATCCTCTACTCCCACACGTCCTACTGCAGCACCACTGACTTTAGCTGCCAATTCCAACCGAGATATAAGAAAACATGCACCACCACCGCCATCTACTAGGAGTACACCTTCCGGTCCCGCACAGAACTCTTCTTCGTCGATGGCATCAACAGGGCAAACACATGATATTATTTGTCGTCGTTGTAATGGTGGAGGTCATTATGCGAGAGAATGCCCATCTAAGTGTGTGATGGTTGCTACTGAGGATGGTGGGTATGAGTCCGCTAGTGACTATGATGAGGAGACTTTGGCTTTTATAACAAGTGAAGAACACGGTGGAGATGACTTTGATCATTAGACACAATACATGGCTGCTGAAGATGCTGTAAGGTATGAAAGTTTAGTTTCTCAACGTGTTTTGAGTGTGTAGGTCACACAAGCTGAGAAAAATCAAAGGCATAATTTGTTCCATACAAAGGGAGTTGTGAAGGAACGTTCTGTCCGCGTCATCATAGATGGAGGGAGCTGCAATAACTTGGCTAGCATGGAGATGGTGGAGAGACTATCTCTCACCACAAGACCACATCGCATCCTTACTACATCCAATGGTTCAACAACAGTGGCAAGGTTAAGGTTACACATACTGTTCGTGTGCATTTTAGTATCGCTACATATGCTGATTTTGTTGATTGTGATGTGGTACCCATGCAAGCATGTTCCTTATTACTTGGTAGACCATGGCAATTCGATTAAAATTATGCACTCCATGGTAGAAACAATCACTATACTCTTGTTCATAAGGATAAACATATTACTTTGCTTCCTATGACTCCTGATTCCATTTTGAAAGATGATATTAATTGAGCTAGTAAAGCAAAACAGGAGCAAAATAAGAGTGAAAATCAGATAGTGGCGAAAGAATTTGAGCAAGAAATGAAACCCATTAATAAACCATCTAGTGTTGCTTCTGAAATTAAATTGAAAAGTGGATGCTTACTTGCCACCAAATATGATATTGATGATCTAGAATGTAGCAAATCTGTTTGCTATGCTTTTGTGTGCAAAGAGGCGTTATTTTCATTCAAGGACATGTCTTCCTCTTTGCCTCCTGCTGTCACTAACATTTTGCAGGAGTTTGCTGACGTCTTTCCACAAGACGTGCCACCGGGATTACCACCTATTCGAGGGATTGAGCATCCGATTGACTTCATTCACGGTGCAACACTACCCAACCGTGCACCATACCATATCAATCCAGATGAAGGTGATTTTGCGTCAAGTACAGGAGCTGCTCGACAAAGGTTATATACGCGAATCTCTTAGTCCTTGTGATGTTCCTATTATACTAGTGCCAAAAATGGATGGTACATCACGTATGTGTGTTGATTGTAGAGGCATTAATAATATTACTATTTGTTATCGTCATCCTATTCCAAGGCTAGATGATATGCATGATGAATTGAGTGGCTCTACAATATTCTCCAAAGTTGATTTGCATAGTGGATACCATGAAATTCGTATGAAATTGGGAGATGAATGGAAAACAACATTTAAAACTAAGTTTGGATTATATGAGCGGTCAGTCATGCATTTTGGGTTAACTAATGCACGTAGTACTTTCGTGAGATTAATGAACGAAGTTTTACGTGCTTTCATTGGACGATTTGTGGTAGTCTATTTTGATGATATACTGATTTATAGCAGATCTTTGGAGGAACATTTGTTACATTTATGTGCTGTTTTTATTAATCTATGTGATGCATGTTTGTTTGGTAACCTTGGGAAGTGCACCTTTAGCACCAACCGAGTAACTTTTCTTGGCTATGTTGTTACTCCACAGGGAATTGAAGTTGATAAAACCAAGATTGAACCTATTGAGAGTTAGTCGCAGCCCAAAACAGTCACACAACCAATGAGTTTTCTTGGCCATGCTGGATTCTATAGGCGTGTTGTGAGAGATTTCAGCACCATTGCTGCACCTCTCCATGAGCTTACAAAGAAGGATGTGCCTTTTGTTTGGGGTACCACACTGGAAGAAGCCTTCACGTTATTGAAAGATAAGCTGACACGTGCTCCTTTACTCCAACTTCCTGATTTTAATAAGACTATTGATCTTGAATGTGATGCTAGTGGAATTGGATTAAGAGGTGTGTTATTACAAGATGGCAAACCTGTTGCATACATTTATGAAAGATTGAGTGGGCCTAGTCTGAACTATTCTACTTATGATAAAGAATTATATGCTCTTGTTCGGACTTTAGAAACATGGCAACATTATTTATGGCCTAAAGAATTTGTTATACATTCTGATCATGAATCTTTGAAACATATTAAAATTCAACCAAACTGAATCATGGGCGTGCTAGATGGGTTGAATTCATAGAGACTTTTCCTTGTGTTTTTAAACACAAGAAGGGTAAAGAAAATGTTATTGCTGATACATTGTCTCGTCGCTATACTATGCTTTCACAACTTGACTTTAAAATATTTTGGTTGGAGACCATCAAAGATCAATATGTGCATGATGCTGATTTTAGAGATGTAATGCAGAATTGTAAAGAAGGAAGAACATGGAACAAGTTTGTCGTTAATGATGGATTTGTGTTTCGTGCTAACAAGCTATGCATTCCAGCTAACTCCGTTAGTCTTTTGTTTTTGCAGGAGGCACATGGAGGAGGATTAATGGGACATTTTGGCATGAAGAAAATGGATGATATACTTGCTACACGTTTCTTTTGGCCAAAGATGAGACGGGATGTTGAGCATTTTGTTGCTCGCTGCACTACATGTCAAAAAGCTTAGTCACGACTCAATCCTCATGGTTTATATATGCCTTTGTCTGTACCTAGTGCTCCTTTGGAGGATATATCTTTGGATATTGTTTTAGGATTACCTCGAACAAAGAAGGGGAGGGATAGCATATTTGTTGTCGTGGATAGATTTTCAAAAATGGCACACTTTATACAATGTCATAAAAGCGATGATGCTAATGGTTCTGATTTATTCTTTCATGAAATTGTTCGCTTGCATGGTGTGCCAAATATTTTTGTTTCAGATGGTGATACGAAATTTCTTAGCCACTTCTGGAGTTGTTTATGGCCTAAGTTCTGGTCTAAACTGCTTTTTAATACTACATGTCACACCCAAACTGATGGACAAACTGAAGTGGTCAATAGGACATTGTTTACTATGATTAGGGTTGTTTTGAAGAATAACATGAAAATGAGGGAAGAATTGCTTGCCTCATATTGAATTTTCTTATAATCGTTCGTTGCATTCTACTACTAAGATGTGCCCTTTTGAAATTGTGTATGGTTTCCTACCTCGTGCACCTATTGATTTGTTGCCTCTTCCATCTTCGGAGAAGGTTAATTTTGATGCTAAACAACGTGCTGAATTGATCTTAAAAATGCATGAGTTAATAAGGAAAACATTGAGTGTATGAATGCTAAATATAAACTTGCTAGAGAAAAAGGTAGAAAACATGTTGTGTTTGCACCTGGAGATCTTGTTTGCTTACACTTGCGTAAGGATAGATTTTCTAATTTGTGCAAATCAAAGATAATGCCACGTGATGATGGTCCTTTTATGGTGTTAGAGAAAATAAATGATAATGCATATAAACTTTAGCTGCCTGCAGATTTTGGGGTTAGTCCCACTTTTAACATTCCAGATTTGAAGCCTTATTTGGGCGAGGAAGATGAGCTTCCGTCGAGGATGACTTCATTTCAAGAAGGGAGATGATGAGGACATCAATACCATTGTTACACCCACAGCCCCTGCTGCTATACATACTGGACCAATTACTAGAGCTCGCGCACGCCAATTGAATTACCACGTACTTTTGTTTGTTAGTAAAGATTCTAATGTTCATGAGAATATGATGCTGCCTAAATTGGATACATTTGTTTTGCTTACAAATGAAGGGCCTAGCTTGGACAAGAAAGATGAACCTTGGAGCAAGTTCAAGCATGGAGATGATGGCATGCGGAAGGGGAACAAGAATGAAGTTTCAAGTGATGATTTCAGGACTTTGAAGCCACCATAATGAGTGCATGAAGCCTTGGACGAAATATACAAGATGCCACTTCCTAAATTTCGTCCAGAGGCTATTATAGGTGCTGCGTCGCCTTATTTTTGGGCCAGCCCCACGTAATTTCAAAATACTTGAGTATAGGCTGTTTTTATAGTCTGTATGTGTGGGGAAACAAGAGATAGGTTGGTTTCAGACCCCTTCCAAGGGCCACGAAATTCCACCCTCTTCCTCCATATATACAGCCCTTAGGGAACCATTTAGACTTTGGGTTTTGTTCAGATTAAAAGTTCGCCATAGCTGCAACTTCGCGTACTTCGTTTGTGTTCAACGACCAGACCAAGGCGTCACAGAACCCCACCTTGATCAATAAAGCTTTCATAAAAATATATTCGCAATATCCAGATTGCAATCTTAGCTTCTTACTTGTTCTTCGTTTGCTTGCTGGAAATAGACCTTTGTGGTCAGGTTGATTGTGCTCGGGCATGGTCAATAACCTCTCGGAATTGGTTTAGCGATTCTCTAAGGCGCGACGTCCTCGCACGTTCGTAGTCGGATCGTCAAAGTCTACTCCTCTGAAAAAATAATCACCATCTCATCGAAAGCCGGGACACCTTTGCCTCTATCACTACATAAACATATTGCTTAGTGATTGCATATTTTTCTATTGTAGATCAATGGCACCACCTGCTCAACCCAAGTTTGCATTGAAATCAATCCTGGAAAAGGATAAACTTATTGGAACAAACTTTACCACCTGGTATAGAAATTTGAGAATTGTTCTCAAGCATGATAAGAAGGAACATTTTCTAGAGGATCCACTTCTAGAGGAACCTGCTGCTGCTAATGCCATGACCAGGAATGCCTACCAAAAACTCATTGATGAATCAAACGAGATCAGCTACCTCATGCTGGCTCATATGGAGCCTGATTTGCAGTAGCATTTCGAAGATGTTGGGGCTTTTGATATGATCGAGAGTCTCAAGAGCACGCGTATAGGCTAGGACCAAAAGGTACAACGTTTGGCGATCCTTGATGGATTATAAGCTGAAGGAAGGTGATCCACTAAGCCTACATGTGATCAAGATGATCAGATACGTGCAAACTTTGGATCAGTTAGGCTTCCTACTCTTGGATGAGCTAGCTACCGATGCAGTTCTGGTTTCTCTTCCGCCAAGCTATGGGACATTCATCTCGAACTATCATATGCACGGCATGGATAAGAAGCTCACTGAATTGCATGCGATGCTAAAGGTGGCAGAGCAGGATATTAAGAAAGACACACATCAAGTGTTGATGGTGCAGAACTCCGGCAAGTTCAAGAAGAGTTGGTCCAAGAAAAAGGCTAAGGCAAAGGGCACGAAGAAGGTAATATCCACAACTGCGCCGAAGAATGGATCAGACTCAGGGACCGTTTGCTATCATTGCAAGAAGACCGGTTACTTGAAGAGGAAATGTACCAAGTGGCTTGCAGAGCATGGCAAGAAGTCTGGAAATGCTTCTTCAGGCAAAGGTACACTTGTTACATATGTTATTGACATTTACCTTGCTGACATACATAGTAGCTCTTGGGTATTTGATACCAGATCAGTTGTTTATATTTGCAACTCGATGCAGGGGCTAGTAAAAACTAGGTGTGTGGCACAAGGGGAGATTGACGTCAGGGTCGGCAACAAAGCAAGAGTTGTTGCATTGGAGGTCAGCACAGTGCAGCTCTAGCTTCCTTCCAGATTCATTTTGGAATTGAATAATTGTTACCACATTCCTGCACTTAGTCGGAACATTATTTCTGCCTCATGTTTGATGAGTCGGGGTTATGAATTCAATTTAAAGGACAATGGTTGTTCAATATCTTTGAATGGTATATTCCACGGTTATGCACGCATTGTTGACGGGCTATTTATTTTGAATCTGGAAACGGAACCTGTCTATAATATGAATGTCAAGAGGCATAAGCCTAATGAGATAAATCCGACATACTTCTGGCATTGCCGACTTGGACACATTAGTCTGAAAATGCATGAAGAAGCTCCGTGATGATGGAATCCTAACTTTGTCCGACTTCGGGTCGTTCGAGACATGTGAATCATGCTTGCTCGGCAACATGACTAAGTCTCCTTTCGCAAAGAATTGCGAGAGGGCGTTCGAGCTGTTAGATCTTATACACAGTGATGTGTGTGGTCCAATGAGCACAACCGCTAGAGGTGGCTATCAGTACTTCATGACTTTTACCAACAACTTGAGTAGATATGGATATATCTATTTGATGAGGCACAAGTCGGAAACTTTCAAAAAGTTTAAAGAGTTTTAGAACAAGGTTGAGAATAAGCTTGGCAAGACTATAAAGCTTCTACGATTTGGTCGTGGAGGTGAGTACATGATCCAGGATTTTGATAATCATCTGAAAAGCCAAGGTGTAGTACCTCATCTCACACCTCCGGGTACACCATAGAGAAATGGTGTGTCAGAACGAAGGAATCGTACCTTGTTAGATATGGTTCGATCTATGATGAGCAAATCAGATTTACCCTTATCATTCTAGGGATACGCTCTAGAAATTGCAGCTTTTACACTCAACAGAGTACCATCTAAATCTATAGACAAGCCACCACATAAGATGTGGACTGGGAAGAGTCCCAAGTTGTCTTTTCTAAAGATTTGGTATTGTGAGGCATTTGTCGAGTGACTTATCTCGGACAAGCTTACACCCAAGTCGGATAAGTGCATATTCGTGGGATATCCGAGGGAAACCTTGGGATATAGCTTCTACAACCGTGAATAGAACAAAGTGTTTGTTGCTCGGAACGGGGTCTTCCTTGAGAAAGAGTTTCTCGGGCGAGAAGCCAGTGGGAGGCAGGTACAGCTCTCGAAAAACCACTTGGGACAACTTGGTTGATGATGTGATCATACTAGAGTCTGTCAGGGAACCCGAGGTGGAAGCGGCACCAGAACCACCGAGGTCGGAAAGATTGCGCAGAGTGTGCGATGTGTTATTGTTGGAAAGCGACGAGCCGACTACATATGCGGAAGCGATGGTGAGCCCAGATTCAGAGTCATGGCTGGAGGCCATGAGATCCAAGTTAAAGTCCATGGATGACAATCAAGTCTGGGACTTGGTTGATCCGCCGCCTGGCGTAACAGCCATTGGTTGCAAATGGGTCTTTAAGAAGAAAACCGATGTGGATGGAAATATTTCGATCCACAAAGCTCCGTTTGTCGCAAAAGGTTACGGACAAGTTCAAGGAATTGACTATGATGAGACTTACTCGCCTATAGCGATGCTGAAGTCGCTGAGGATCATACTAGCTATAGATGCATATTTGGATTACGAGATATGGCAGATGGATGTCAAAACGGCTTTCCTTAATGGAAATTTAACCGAGGATGTGTTATTGATACAACCCGATGGTTTTGTCGATCCGACTAGCACTAGTAAGGTATGAAAGCTCAAGAGATCCATTTATGGGTTGAAGTAAGCATCTCGGAGCTGGAATATTTGTTCTGATCAGGTCGTCACTGGTCTCGGTTTCAACAAAAGCAAAGAGGGCGCTTGTTTATACAGGCAATTGAGTGGGAGCTCAATGGTGTTTTTGATCATGTATGTGGATGACATATTGCTGATCGGAAACGATGTTTTGATGTTGAACTCGGTCAAGGAATCATTGAATGGAAAATTTTCAATGAAGGACCTCAGCGAGGTAGTGTATATTTTAGGCATTAAGATCTATAGAGATACATCGAGGAGGCTGCTCGGCTTGAGCCAGAGCACGTACATAGATAAAGTGTTGAAGCCGTTCAACATGAGTGGGGCCAAGAAAGGGTTCTTGCATGTCTCACGTGGTATAAGTCTAAGCGAGACTCAGAGTCCTTCGACATCTGATGAGCGAAGCAGGATGAGTCAGATTTCGTATGCCTCGGCAATCGGATCCATCATGTATGCCATGATATGTACATGGCTTGTTGTTGCTTTTGCAATAAGCCTAACAAGTAGATACTAGGCCAACCCAGGTGAGAGTCACTAGGCGACGGTAAAGACTAATCCTAAGTACCTGAAAAGGACAAAAGAGATGTTCCTAGTTTATGGAGGTGAGGAAGAGCTTGTCGTAAGGGGTTGCGCCGGTGCTAGTTTTCAAACTAACCGAGTTGATTGTAAATCATAGTCCGGATTCATGTGCGTCATGAACGGAGGAGCAGTGAGCTGGACGAGTTCCAAGCAAGATACGGTGGCCGATTCTACCACAGAAGCCGAATACATTGCGGCTTGTGAAGCCGCAAAGGAAGGTGTTTGGATTCGGAACTTTCTGGATGATCTTGGTTTTTTCCCAGCCTCGGTAAAACCGTTGGACCTTTATTGTGATAATTCTGGTGCCATCGCACAAGCCAAGGAGCCAAAGAATCACCACAAGACCAGACACATAGGTCAGAAATATCACCTGATACGTAAGATCGTATAGAATGGTGATATAGAGTTATGCAAATTACTCACGGATGCAAATGTTGTAGATCCGCTGAATAAGCCACTTCCACAACCTAAGCATGAGGGGCATGTTAGAGCTATGGGCATACGATGTCTATTTAATAGACTCTAGTGCAAGTGGGAGACTATTGGAGATATGCCCTAGAGGCAATCATGTATGATGATATTTCCTATGTGTTTATGAATAAAGATAGTCCTTGGACATTTACCTATGATTTGTATCAACAAGTACGTGACTTGTTTTGTGGGACTATGCACTGTATGATGACTGTCCACAAAGGTACCTAGTCGAAAAGGTTGTGTGGATGCGCAGCCAACTAGACTAGTATATGACATGATGGATGTCGTGGGAAACCATGACCACCTATATGGCCAAGAGCCCCTTTCTGGTTCGGGGGGGGGGGGGATAGCGCGTTGCACAAAGAACGGAGAAGTGTGGAACAACATGACAGAGATCACACGGTCAGTTTTTACCCAGGTTCGGGCCGCCGTGAGGCGTAAAGCCCTACTCCTACTTTGGTGGATTGATGGTGGAAAAAATGGTGGTGAGCGCAGCACGCTTGCCCGGTAGGGTTGCCTCTGGGCGAGAGCGGCTACGCGCGTACGAGTGTGTAAGGGTCCGAATCAGCCAACCCCTTCTCCGGTTGCCTTGGGCCTCCTTTTATAGATCAAGGGGTCACCACAGTGGCAAATCAGTCATTACGCACTGATTAGATAGCAAACACTGCTATAATACCTAACTATGCACGCTGACAGAGCGCATTAAATGTGCCACTCAATGTCACATCACAGCTTGCCCGGCAGGCCTTGCCAAGCTATTTTGCCAACTTCGCGCCTGCTTGCTTGACACGTCTCCGGACAGGTGTCGCTTGAAGATATTTTCTGTAGGAAGTGGCTGCCATGTGGAAAATAGCAGCCACTTAGTCACTTTGGATCTTGACGCCGCACTGATCGACGACGTGTGTTGTGATGAGGTGGTGCAGTTTGCCTCCGTAAGCCCGGCAGGCCTGCCGGGACGATCCGAAAGCTTGCTTTTGGGGGTGACCCCATCTTTGTCAGACTCGCCTGCCTGGCAAAGGGAGGCTTTTCCCTTAGCGATATCTTGCTTCTCTGGCTAGTCTTGGTCCTCTTGATCTGTACGGTGGTCCTTCCAAGAACTGATCCCTTGTGCTTCAATATGATCTTGGTGTTGTGATCTTGTTCTTGTGCATGTGCACAGTCTGGGCAAAGGACCCAGGGTTTGTTCCACCGGTAGGAGCCCCCGGGCCTGGCTGAAACGTGTTGTCGGGCGTAGTCGGGGTAGGCCCTAACTAGTTCATAGGCAGGGGCGTGGAAGTGGTTAGCCCCTTGAGATCTTTTTTGCTTCTTCATTAACTCGAGTCTGGGTCGGTTTCCGATTCGCCCGCGCGTCACGTAAGGCCAATTGTGGTGGGCCACCCTTGTAATGGCCCATGAATGACTTCACCGCACGGGCGAGTAACTGCCAATTCACCCTTCCCACCATGCCCTTATCCTTATCCACGTATGTTGCATGCATTAAGCGGAGTAGGTAACGGAGGCACGTGGTGCGGGAGAGCATCAAGGCAGGGGGCCGGTCTTCATGAATTGGTGGAGGAGGGCGGCAGTTACCCATTGAGGGATTGGCTCTCTTCCCCGACCCTCCTATAAAAGGAGGGGTGGGAAGGAGCGGTGGCAGTCATCCTCGCATCCCTTCTCCTCCATCCTCCGCTTTCTATTGGTTATGATGAAGGGAAGAGCCTGGGGCCAGGCCCCAGGCAGTAGCTTGTAATTGGCGATGTCAAATTCTCATCATGATGCTTGGGAGTGAGTCTGGTCCAGGCCCATACGAGGCATGGTTATGCCTTTGTTGGGGTGAGGTTCCTTCCCCATCTTCTCGCAAACCTCGGTAGGTGGCACGGCGGTAACACCGGAGGTGGCGACTCTGGTGTGCTCGTCACCGGGCCGCCCAAGGCTTCAATTCTAGTGGGTGGCGACGGAAGCGACACCATGCCAACGGACGCAGGGTGCGGTAGTCGACCGTGGCCCATTCCTCCTTCTCTCGTGGCACCGGAACGAGGTTGCAGAATGGGTTCGCCATCGGCAAAGGCGACCCTGACCACCCTGGGCATCGCCCTTTCGACGCACTGGATGGCTCCTGATATTCGGGCTGTCGGGGACAACCATCCTCTCTGTGGTATTACTAGGAGAGCATGGCTCCCGATTGGGTTGCCGTGATGGGGCCTCCGGTCGGCGGTGGTACAGGAGGTCGCGGCAACCCACGACGCGTCAAGAACAGGGACGACAGCTCCAACGAGTCGTGTTTGCCGGTGACTCTGCCTCTCGTATCTAGGCCTCCGGCAGCGTCACCATCCGGACCTGCCCTCCGGTTTCTTCCTCCTTGCTGGGGGACGGCGCCGTCCTAATCCTGGCGAGGCGCCGAATCCCAGCGAGGCCTTCCCTCCACCTTCTTTGTCTCTTCCTATAGTTTCAAAGAAGGAGAGGAAAAATGAAGGCATCACGACATTTTATCTTTTTTCAATCATAAATCTGTAGGCACTTGCCAAATTTTAGTTCAAATAATGTAATCTCTTTAATCCATGTTTGTGTCCTATAAGGTCTGTACTTGTTTGATCAGCATATAATGAAAAAGATGAACCTTGTCGGGGACTCGTGCATGTATATGTCCGTGCAGAGGTGGAATGCCTCTATAATTTTATATAAATGAGTCTCCCCCGGAAGGCTATTCTGCTGGTACCCTCTATTTTGTTGCCGGGGAGATAGGCCTACCAGGCACAAATTGTGATGAGGGACCAGCCCCCCCACCAATCATTTTTCATCAAAGGTCACTGTGACCATCTTGACCGAAGCAACGTTCGAGTCGAGGGATGGGAGCACCTAAGTTTCAAAAGTTGGCGAGGTTTTCTTATGCACAAGTCTTTACTTACAAAACACGTATGGACAAGAGATAGAACTTATCTGTTTGGCTCGCCGGAGATCGCAGTGTTGGCTCATCTTTCCATCTCCCCTTGGAGGCCAAGTTTTCGGTAGGAACCTGTAGTTTTATGCAGATGGAAATGATGCTATATGCGATCTTATCTACATGAACATGCGATGCTCATGAAATGCTTATGCATGCATGCAACTTGTCGGGGGCCCCCAGCGTTTCATTTATTTCTCTGTTGCTCAGCGTTCAAGCATGCATGCAACAAGGGGTTACATGCAACTGAGGCAAGGCCTGTACAAAAGGGTGGCTGCCGGGCACCGCCACATTACCGCATTTACGGGTAGAACTTGCGGAGATGCTCAATATTCCATGAGTTTTGCAATTGAATGCCATCTCCAGTCTCCAGACGGATTGCGCCAGGTCTGATGACTCATACTACCCAGTAAGGGCCTTCCCACTTTGGCGTCAACTTGTTTGCATCCTTGGCGGATCGAAGCGCCGCCTAAGGACAAGGTCGCCTTTCCTCAAAACATCGGGCATGAACCTGCAGCTATGGTAGCAACGCAGGCTTTGTCGGTAGCGCCCAAAGACGCATAGCAGCATGGAGACGGTTCTCCTCGAGAAGCACAGCGGCGTCACACCGGTGGTGATCCTGCGCTACTTCATTGTAGGCAAGCACTCGAGGCGACCCGTAAATGAGTTCCGTGGGGATAACTGCTTCTGACCCATAAACTAGGGAGAAGGGAGTCTGCCCGGTAGCTCGATTTGGTGTCGTTCTGAGGGAGAGAACTATCGGCAGCTCATCGATCCATCGCCTGCCGCACTTCTGTAGTGTATCAAATGTTCTTGTCTTGATTTCTCACAACACTTCAGCGTTTGGCCTCTCAGCTGGACCATTGCTTCTAGGATGTGCAACAGAGGCAAATGAGATCTTGCTTCCGAGGGCATGAACGTATTGCATGAAGGCACAACTCGTGAACTGGGTGCCGTTGTCGGTGATGATCCTGGCAGAGACCCCGAAGCGGCACATCAATCCTTTCAAGAACTTGATAGCTGATGAGCAGTCACCTTTCTCACGGCATCTACTTCCGGCCACTTTGTAAACTTGTCAATGGCAATGAACAGGAATTCAAAGCCCCCGGTAGCTCGAGGGAAAGGGGCCGAGGATATCAAGCCCCTAGACCAAAAACGGCCATGACAAAGGGATTGTCTAAAGAGCTTGTGTAGGCAGATGGATGTTCTTGGAATGTAACTGGCAGGCTTCACACCTGGTGACTAGCTCGACCGCATCTTGGAGGGTTGTGGGCCAATAGAATCCTTGCCGGAATGCTTTCCCAACTAATGCCCTTGATCCAATATGGAAGCCGCACATGGCTTTGTGTATTTCTTCCACGAGTTCCTTTCCTTCTTCCCGGCAAATGCACTTAAATTTCTCACCATTATGACTCCTTCTGTATAGTGTCATTGACAAACTGATACATACTGGCCCTCCAGGCTAATCTTTTAGCTTCCTCTTGCTCATCGGGAAGTTCTCCAGTTAGGAGGAAATGGACTATGTGCCTCACCCAAGTTGGAGCCTGGGGCTCGGCAATAAGGACTAGCGGCACCTCCTCACCTGCGGGAGCGCGTTCCTCGACTACGAGGACAAGTGGCCCGGCAGGAGGGCGCAGCCCAGAAATTGATGGGGAGTTGTTTCCGGCAGGGTCCCTGCAAGGAGCCCCGGGGGGCTCTACCGGGAGAGGCTTACCGGAGTCCAATTTCCTCCTCTTTTGGACCATTGTTGTAAGGGATACAGATGACTGAGTGAGATGGAGAACAAAAGTTATTGGTTCCACAGGAAGTTTTTGCGCAGCACACTTTGATAGATGACCAGCTATGCTATTTTCCGCACGGGGTACGTGCTCTATTTGCAATCCGTCACAGCGCTCCCCCAATCTTATCACTTCCTCAACGTATGCCTCCACCAATGGACTTTGGTAATCCTTGTTGACTTGTCTCACCACAAGTTGTGAATCTCCTTGAATGATCAGTTTCTTGATTCCCAATTCTGTGGCAATCCTGAGCCCGGCAAGGAGCCCTTCATACTCTGTTGTATTGTTGGTTGCCTCCTCCCGGGGAAAATGCATCTGGACGGCGTACTTTAGGTGCTCCCTAGTGGGAGCAATGAGAAGTACGCCACCCCAGCACCTTGCAAGGAGAATGCACCATCGAAATACATGATCCGTTCTTGGGGTGCTTCCTTGCCAGGGGTAACTATTCCCAGCACTTCTTCATCAGGGGTTGGCGTCCATTATGCAATAAACTCTGCCAATGCCCTGCTATGAATTATTGATGTGCTCTCAAATTTCAGGCCAAAGCTGGATAACTCGAAAGCCCACTCCACTATTCTGTTGGTAGCCTCAGGGTTTTGGAGTATCCTTTGCAACGGAAAGCGGGTGACAACCGTGATCTCATGGGCTTGGAAGTAGTGGCGCAGTGTTCTTGAGGCCATGATGAGGCCAAAATTCATTTTTGCACACCGTGAGTACCTCGATCTAGCCCCAGTGTGGAGCCGACGGCACACTGGGCGTTGCACCACTTTCTTCCTTGTCGCGTCCTTAGGGTTGTCTCTGCTGTCGTGCACCTCTTTGTCCTGATCCTCATCCAGTCCTGTCGGGCTTTGCTCACTCTCTGTTTCTTCTACTTCCCGCTGTGCCACTAGGGCTACACTAACCACTTGATTAGTTGCCGCTAAGTATAGCAGCGATGACTCTTATGGTTTGGAAGCAACCAAAGTGGGCACAGACGACAAGTAGGTCCTCAAATCTTGCAATGTTGCGTCTGCTTACGGGGTCCACTTCATTGGCCGTGCCTTCTTCAAAATTTTGAAGAACGGCAAGGCGCGTCCGCCGGACTTGAAGATGAATCTGCTAAGTTCGGCAATGCACCCTGTGAGACGCCTCATATCTTTAACTGTCCTAGGTGCCTGGATCTGCTCGATAGCCTTGATCTTCTCGGGGTTGGCCTCGATCCCATGATGGGACATGAAGAACCCGAGTAGCTTGCCAGAGGGAACGCCAAACACACACTTCTCCGAGATTAGCTTCAAGTTGATCTTGCGCAGATTAGCAAATGTCTCCTCCGAATCCGGGATGAGGGTTGATTTGTCCTTTGTTTTGACCACAATATCATCCATATAAGCCTCAATGTTTCTGTGCAACTGTGGTTCAAAACCAATCTGGAGTTCTCTTGCAGTGGACCCGGCACTCTTTAACCCGAAAGGCATGCGCATGAAGTAGTACATACCACATGGGGTGATGAATGAGGTCTTCTCTTCGTCTTTCTTGGACATGAAGATCTAATGATATCCAGAGTATGCATCCAGAAAAGAGAGCAAATCACAACCTGAAGTGGAGTCCACAATCTAGTCGATGTGCGGCAAGTGAAATGGGTCCTTCGGGCAAGACTTGTTGAGATCTGTGAAATCTATGCAAAGCCTCCATTTTCTGTTAGCCTTGCATACGACCATTGGGTTTGCTAACCATGTTGGATGTAATACCTCTCGATTGGACCAGCTGCCTCAAGCTTCTTAATCTCTTCGGCAATGAACTGCTGCCTCTCCAAAGGCCTGGTTTTGAACATTCTGCTTGATGGGTCGGGCATGTGGGCAGACAGCAAGATGGTGCTTGAATACCTCCCCGGGAGCACCGGGGATATCAGATGGTTGCCAAGAAAACACATCAATATTCGCCCGCAGGAAGGCAATGAGCGTGCTTTCCTATT
Organism: Aegilops bicornis; assembly: GCA_021605145.1. Lineage (NCBI taxonomy): Eukaryota > Viridiplantae > Streptophyta > Magnoliopsida > Poales > Poaceae > Aegilops > Aegilops bicornis. Next base: position 456,804,668 of record CM038675.1, on the reverse strand, counting down.
TGTCATCAAGGGTGGCGCTGATAGTAAAGGTACCATCAACACCAGCCAGCCCTGCCGGGACCTTTTTCACATGTGGTGCAGCAGCATTGGATCGCTTGTTGTTGGAACTCTCCGGCAAGTCATCAACAGGCATAGCGCACTCCGAAGAGGTTCGCTTCCCAGATTCCTTGCTGGTGTCCCTAATATCCTTCTTCTTCCCTTTGTTTTCCTTGGCGGGGACTGCTGCTACCGCGGCCTCTGCCACGATTGTGTCCCGGTACGTCTTATCCACGCAAATGATTGTGTCTTTCTCGTCTGACGGAATGGAAATGACTCCTATTGGCCCTGGCATCTTCAAAGTGTTGTAGGCATAGTGGGATGCCGCCATCAATTTTTCTAGAGCGGGGCATCCAAGGATCCCATTGTACGGCAGGGGGAGGTCGACCACATCAAACACAACCTTCTCAGTCCGGTAGTTCAATTCTCCCCTAAATGTCACTGGCAACATGATCTTTCCCTTAGGATGACTCCTGCTGGGGTTGACTCCTTGAAACTTGCTCGTCACCTTTAGTTCTTCCTTTGCTATCTGAAGCATGCTGATAACCTTTGGGGAAATCACATTCAACCCAGCCCCGCTATCGGTGTCAAAACCGGCGGATCTCGGGTAGGGGGTCCCGAACTGTGCGTCTAGGCGGATGGTAATAGGAGACAATGGACACGATGTTTTTACCCAGGTTTGGGCCCTCTCGATGGAGGTAAAACCCTACTCCTTCTTGATTAATATTGATGATATGGGTAGTACAAGAGTGGATCTACCACGAGATCAGAGAGGCTAAACCCTAGAAGCTAGCCTATGGTATGATTGTTGTTCGTCCCTACGGACTAAAACCCTCCGGTTTATATAGATACCGGATAGGGTTAGGGTTACACGTAGTCGGTTACAATGGTAGGAGATCTACATATCCGTATCGCCAAGCTTGCCTTCCACGCCAAGGAAAGTCCCATCCGGACACGGGACGAAGTCTTCAATCTCGTATGTTCATAGTCCAGAGTCCGCCAACGGTGATAGTTCGGCTATCCGGACACCCCTAATCCAGGACTCCTCGGTAGCCTCGAACCAGGCTTCAATGACGCATTTAATCCGGGCGCACACATTGTCTTCGGCATTGCAAGGCGGGTTCCTCCTCGAATACTTCATAGAAGATTTTGAACACAAGGATAGTGTCCGCTCGCAAAACAAGTTCCAGATACCACCGTAGAGAGAATAACCTTTGCACAGATCTGCTGACGTATTCCGCGGCGTGACATCACACCACGGCCAGGCCTTTATACGAATCGTTTTTACTGTTCCACCTCAACGCGTTTAGCGAGGCGGTTTCCTTGGCACGTCTTATCAGAGCGGAGATCGTGCCCCCTTATTCCGGGATTCCCATCAATACGGACATGGGTAACCCAACCGCGCCATTGATTACGGCGCTTGGGAGATAAGCGAGTTTTACTAGGCTGGTGGGGGACGCATAGCTTCATCCGTCCATATAAGGGGATAAGGATCCACCTTTTCACCTACGCCTTCTTCCTCCTTTGCTCATCCATTTCCGCTTTTCGACTCGAGCTCCAAATACTAAGTCCGCACATCCTCCTCAACCTCCTCCAGCCATGTCCGGAGCGGGAGGCAAGTGGATGGTCTCCTCCATCATGGAGGGACAAGTCAAAAAGCTATGGAAGGCCGGATACTTGTCCAGCGACATCACGCACCGGCTCCCCGACGAGGGGCAGCTCATTCCCACCCCCAGGCCCCATGAGAGGGTGGTGTTCCTCACCCACTTCCTCCGCGGACTAGGTTTTCCACTTCACCCATTTGTCCGGGGGCTCATGTTCTACTACGGCCTGGACTTCCATGATCTGGCCCCGAATTTCATCCTCAACATCTCGGCGTCCATCTTCGTGTGCGAGGCCTTCCTCTGCATCCAGCCCCACTTCGGCTTATTGCTGAAGACCTTCAATGTCAAGCCGAAGGTAGTGGGCGGCCGCCAAGCGGAGTGCGGAGGTGCCATGGTTGGCAAGATGGCCAAAGTCCTATGGCTCGGGGGTGGCAATCGGGGTGGTTCTACATCACCGAGCCGCGCGACTCTCAATGGGCGGCGGCCCCCGAATTCC